>JALJEV010000803.1:3748693-4998257 GCA_026586105.1 Hylodesmum podocarpum | reverse complement strand
CTCATTGAAAATACCCTGTTTTTGTATTAATCTTATTGAAATTACCTTTTTTTGTACAACCAGTGATGACTATGTAAGTTTCCTTTATTCATTTTTCTCCATACATGTTGCAGGGTTGTCAGGAACACAGCTTGCTAGCAGTGCCTTTACACTGGGGACAACAGCAGTGCTCCCATTTTACACACTCATGGTTTTTGCTCCAAATTCTGAGCTAGTATGTTTCTATCTATCTTTGGAAAATATCTTCAATATGTCACAATACCTTTTGGTTCGCAAAAATATGTAATATGCATAAAAATGAGTAAATAGTCTACGTAGTATATACTAACACTAAAAGATTTCTACACTATCATCTAATCACAAAACATTATATATAATAAGTTTATGGACTTTTAAAATAACTATCTTAATAGTCATACCAACAATGATTTCTAATTTGTTCATAGTGTTAAAAATGTCCACTGAAAATTCTTAGAAATTAAATAAGTAATTATGTTATATTCTGATATGCAAGTATGCTTCTTCTTTTTTCTGAATGTATATGTGCTACTGAACTAAATTATATGTTTGGTGAGTTCTGAAACTTGTGATATTCTTCATGCTCATAGGTTTTGATTTCTGTAATTCCTGTGATCTGCCTCATTCATTTTCCTTAAATTCAAATTGCAGACTAAAAAGTCTATGGAAAGTGGTGTACCATATGTAGTGCTTGGTATTCTATATGCATATTTATTGTACCATTCTTGGACCCCTGAGACAGTTGCACTTATTTTTGCTAGCAAATACTTGCTGCCAGAGGTGAGTATTCATCAATTAATTTAAATTTCCCTTTCCAAAACAGTTATATATATTACTGTGCTATCTTCTTATATACTCTGCAGCTGACTAGTATAGGGAAAATGTTCTCCAGTGAGATGACTTTAGCCTCAGCTTGGATTCACCTTTTGGTTATTGATCTCTTTGCTGCAAGGTTCTGCTTCTTTTATTTCCTTTCAAATTATATATGTTTTTAGTCCTTGTAAAAATAATTAAATTTGGTTTGAACCCAAACAAAATTTGTTGGTTTTGGTCATCAATTTTTTGAAATCAGTCTTTATCATCATTTAGTAATGATGTGACATACATTTAGACATGTCATGTGAATGACCACTATGAGATAACATGTAACATGATATGTCGAAGTGTATTCTAAGTTAGAACCAATGACAAAACTGTTGAAGGACTTAAACCAAATTTAGTCATATCTACAGGAACTAAAAATTTATTTTACTGTTTTATTTGCTTTGCTTATTATTCCATAATCTTCCTCCTTAATAATGCTACCTTATTTTCTAATTGTTTGTTGTTCTTCTAATTAACATATTTGACTCTACAAATGCAGACAAGTTTTTCTAGATGGAATAGAGAACAAGATAGAAACTCGGCATTCAGTTTCTTTGTGCTTATTCTTTTGCCCTATTGGAGTTCTTACCCATGTCATCACAAAAGGAATGACTAAAAGATCCAGAAAAAGCAGGCATGGCTTATAGAGGGCATCTAGATGCATTCCCATGGAATAAAAAAACAAGATTTTATTAGAAATTTGAGAATTTCATAAATTCATGTTCAAGTTTAAAGATACATGTAATTTCCAATGGAATTGTTTTCCCTGAATCAAAATAATATATATTATTATTATTTTGTTCCATCTCAAGTGTATAATTTATTGTTCATTATTTTCATCCAACCTTGTTGACAATGAGACTTGTTTTATCATGTTGAAGCACCAGAATGCTCAGGGACATTATAATGTCTACACAAGCATGAGGTTATACTAAAACTTGAAAATCTATATGCTAAGTATATAGATTTGCTTAATTAAGCATCTTTTGTCAAGGCGTGTAAGTTGTTTGTTCACTTAATGTCTCATCAGTAAATATATTTGTTTGATCCTTATTTGAATTGACAAACTGCTAAAGAAAGTGTCTAAGAAATATTTCTATCTATTTTTATTAGGCCATTTAAGTTTAAGAAGCCCAAGTCAATTAGTGTCAAAAGAAATGGTTACTTGGGCTATCAAAGATTATTTTACCTAAGAAAATGTGTAAACAATGCATGATAAGCAAACAACCTAGGTTGAGTTTCAATCCCTATTTGCCTATTAGAGTAACTAATGTACTTCATGTAATCCACTCTGATGTTTGTGGTCTCATGCAAATGCCCTTCTTAGGAGGAAATTTGTATCTGTATATTCTGTGGATGAATTTAGCAGGATGATATGACAATATCTAACCAAGCACAAGAGCGAGGTGTTTGGGATTCTGCAAAAATTTAAGGCTATGATAGAGAGACATAATGGCAAGCTAATCAAAATCCTGAGAATAGATGGAGCAGGAGAATACACATCAAGGGAATTTGAGACTTTCTGTGAGAGGCTTCGCATCCAATATGAAATTATAGCCCCTTGCACTCCACAATGCAATGGACTAGCTGAGAAGAGAAATGGAATAGTACCCAACAGAGCAAGCAGCATGATGAAGCAAAAGAACTTGGCACATTCATTCTAGGGAGAGGCAGTGACTACAACTACCTATTTGTTTAATACCTGTCCTACCAAGAGACTTGAGCAGAAAATACCTGATGAATATTACATGAAGAAAACCAACAATTGGACATCTTAGGATCCTTGGTTCATTATGTTTTAAACATATACTTGATGCTAGAAAGAAGAAACTGCAAGATAATAGTGAACCAATGATATCCTAGTAGCATGTCATATCACTGGTACTTACAGATTGAGTGTACAATCTAGAAATAAAAAGAAAATAGAAGAAGAGATGTCATAATGAGTGAGGATGAATCCTGGAATTGGGGAAATCAGAAGAAACAGTTAAGAGATTCTTCCAATGCCTAGTGACAGTGAAAACACTGAACAAAGTGACAGAGTAGATGATTCAGAGACCCCAAAGGCAAAGACAGTTGCCAAACAAATTTGTCAATTTTGAGATGCTACCAGACAATGCAGTGACCTCAGAAGGTGACTTGGTTTACTTTGTTCTGCTAGCAGATATTGAACCAATTGACTTCTCTGAAGCAGTGAAGGAAAGAGCTTGGAAGGATGATATGGTGAAAGAATTGAAAGCAAATTGATAGAAGAATTGAAAACCTGGGAGTTGACTTAGCTACCTCCCAATAAGAAGCATATTAAAGTGAAATGGGTATTCAAGCTCAAATTGAATCCTTATGGATCCACAACAAAGCACAAAGACAGGTTGGTTGTTAAAGGATTTCTGCAAAAGCCAAGAGTAGACTACAAGGAAGTGTTTTCGCCTGTTGCCAAGATTGTAACAAAGCTAATGTTGGCCTTGGCAAGCATAAATGACTTGCCCTTATATCAATCTAGATGTGAAATCGGCATTCTTATGGGGCTGAATACATTGCTAGAGAGTATTTACTACTTGGCAAGCAATTTGACTTGACTCATTGCAGGGAGAGATTAAAAGTGAAGTTAAGAAACCAATGCAAGCTCTTAATAGATAACAAATCTGCAAACAATTTGGCAAATAATCCAGTTGTGCAAGAGCAAACACTTTGAAACAGAAAAGAAGCAATAGCTTGATCTTCTTGAAACTTCTGAGTCTTCTGCACAGTCACTATCACAGATCATATCACAGTATAACCTACCCCTTCTCAAACTCTTTTATGTACCTAAGAATATGGGCTTGAAAGAGGATTAATATTTAATTATACATTTTTGTAAAATTTATTATTATAATAAATATATAAAAATAAAAATGATATATTTTTAGTTAAGATGATTAAAATAGGACAAAAAAATTTTTTAGATGGATTAAAATCAAACTTTTTAGAATTTTAAAAGGGGATCACAAAAATATTTTACCTTTATTTATATTAAACATGTTTAACTCAAAACATGCCTTAATAATTATGTTCAATGATATTATTGAATATAAGATCTATGAATATATTAAAATTATCATTATTAAATAATTTTAATATATATATATATATATCAAATATATAAATTCAAATTTTATATATCTTTTAATAAATTCATTTCTTTATGTAAATTAAATTTAAACATTATCCAAATAAGAAGATTTGATTTTAAGGATAAATTTTGATTAGAATTCTCACTTAAAACTGTTTAATGTAATGTTTTGTTTAATAAAACAAATTTATCACCAAATGTAGTACATTTATATATATATATATATATATATATATATATATATATATATAAGTACACATTGAAAAAAAGGTAAAAATATAAAAAAATTAAATTTATTTTTGAAATTAAATCTTCTCATCCATATTTATTTTACTTAAAAAAAATAAAATTATAAAAAAATTCAAGTCAAGTGACCGGATCATATCTTATACAAAGCATATAAAATTTAAATTAATTTATTGAATATTATACTAAAATGATTTAATAATAATAGTTTTAGCAGAAGGAACACTAAATTTGATATTGTTGGAGAATATTTGAAGAGCATAGCAATAAGATTTGTCCTTTAACCTCATAGTACAATGGTTGAGTAGCAGATTCAGCATCAGTTGCTCTCAAAACGAAGATAAATTTTCATGAGATATGGTTGCAGTGTCTGAGCTTCTCCACAGCAGCTGCATTATGACAACGCTGTTCATACGACTTAACAAATGATCAAACAAATAATTATAAACAGTAAAAAATTGAAGAAAGAAGAATATATATATTAAATATAAAGGAGCAGAAATACATATATATTTTTATGAATGAGTTAGTTGATTAGTAAGTAAAATTATTTAATAATAAAAACAGTAACATATAACATGATTTTTGCATAAGATATATAGTATAAACTGTGTGATTTTACTACATATTATATTTAATTTATATGAGATAATTTAAGAAAATAATTTATTTATTATAAAAAGAAAAAAGAATTTGATTTAGATAAAAATATGAAATAATCATAACTTACATTTCAATTAATGTAAATTAATAGAACTAATTATTTTTTTAATGAATTATTTAATCCCATTTATATATATAGTAAATTAGACAAACCTTTTTAAAATAAAAGAAAATTGCAATTTAATACTCATATGCAATAATAAAAAATTACGTTCATATTTTTTTTATTTAGGTCATTAATTTGCTATTTGATAGCATAATTTTTTTTTAATTATATCCAATTAACTTATATGATAGAAAAGTTTCGAGAGATCATATTAAAGTTGTATTTGATTATAATTTTAAAAGACATTTTTAGTACAAAAAAGTCCTTTAAAATAATTTCATAAAATTACAATAACGTGTAAAAATACAATATTAATTTTCTATTTAATGAACTAATTTTTACACAACATATTTCAATATTTAAAAAATCAAATGTGTACAAATATAATGCATACAAATTAGTAAATATATATTAAATTTTATATTATATAAAAAAGGGTAAAAAATCAAAATTTATTTCAACAACAAAAGCAAAATAAAATATAACAAATTAAAAAGCTAACATTTTAAATAAACACTAATTGAAAAAACAACATAAAAACAGCGCCAACACGCTGTGAAAGGATATACCCAGTGTCATAGTGTTCATCAACAAAATGAATTGTAGGAGCTGAAAATCTAACCAACAAAAAAAAAATTGAAACTTATGTAGAAAATAATTTTTAATAGATAAAGTTTAATTAAGTAGATAAAATTGATATTTATTTTTAAATTTTAGATTTTTTCTATTACTTCATTAATCTCATTAGAAGCTTCTTTTAAAATACATAATTTGTTTAATGTGAATCATGAAATGACACTTGGTGCATTTTTTAGCTTCTTAAGAAAACTAAATAATATAATTTATTTTTAAATAAATTTAAATTTAATATTTTTTATCTTAGTTTTCATTCATGTAATTTTTTTCTCATTTAATTTTTATAATTAATGTATTTTAATTTGTAGCCATCATAAAAAATGTTTTACAAAGATTAAATATGAAAAAGAAATAATTTAAAGAATTTATTTGGTAGAGAGAGGGAGAGAGAGTAAGAGAGATAAAATCCAAAGGAAAAGGGGAGAGAAATTCCTTTTAGAGAATCTAAAAATCTCCTATTTTAAGTAACAGAATTATCTTTTAAAATTACCAAAATTTAATTTAATTTCAAATTTTTTCTCTAAATACTGAATTTATTGGAGAGCATTTAAAATTCTCTAAAACAAAATTTTATCTCTTTAAATTCCTTTTTTTAATATTTTTGCACATAGAAATATGAGTAATAGTCCATTTAATCTAATATAATAATAATAATAATAATAATACATTTTTCCACTAAAATCTTATAAAACATCTATTAAATTTGTATTACAAATTTAAATGAATTCATCATAACTCGTGACACTATAATTTCTAATTATATGTTACAATTTCATTTTAAAACAAATAGAAATTAATTAAAGAGAAAAATCCTAATCAATCCTTTAAAATTGCATGAAGCACCGCTCTCAAAAATTTAAATTATCATCTTACTAATTCTCTAAGAATTTTATTACCAAATTAGACATCAAATATTTGATATGCTAAAAAAAATCTCAAAATTACCATATACATTTTATGAAAAATTCAACTAATTAGGTAAAAAGTGTTGATAGATCAAGATAAAATCTTCCAAAAAAATCAATTTAATACTAAAATCTAGTAAAAAGTTAAAATGATGAGAAACAAATATTTATAAAACTAATTAGTATAATAATTAATTTTTTAAAACTAAAATATGTCTATTGTTTAATTGTTTTTTAATTTTACTCTCTCTCCTTTTCTCTCTCTTTATATATATATATATATATATAACACATAGACATATATAGAGGTTTATACAAAAAATAAAAAAGAAATTACGGTTTTAGTCTTCATTTGGAAAAATAACTTTACCGGCTAAAATAATTTTATTAGATTTGAATAAAGTTGTCATTCATATCAAATAATTCATATGGTTTATATAAAAAGGAAAAATATAAAATAGATTACTAGAACCTTTCTTTCATGGAGGAAACTTATATTATTTTATTCATAATGAAAGTTTCAATATAACTAGAAATAAAACAATACTTAGTGATTAATATAAAATTTTGATGCTCTAATTAAAGAAAAAAGAAAAAAAAAATAGTGAACATATAATTAACTCCCCTGTCAATCAAATGAACAACACAACATTTTGAGTGATAAATCAATCACTTGTCTATAACTTGTTAATTAGAATATGTAATATAACCTATTCAGTTAATCTCATTTGTCTTTCACATAATATAACCTATCCCTCCTCAAATTCTTTTTATGCATGTTAAGATCATGGGAAGAGCCAGATTTTAGAGTTGGGAGAAATTAATATTTAATTAATATATTTTTATAAAATTTATTATCATAATGTTAGATCAAGATGATTAAGGAGGAAAATGTTAGATCAAGAATGTCCCTAAGTTTTGACTAATTACAGAACAGACGAAACAAACCATCAAGACTTGACAAGACGAAACAGGCAACAGACGGAACATGATCCTTCAAAATTTGAAGTGTTACGTCTGTCCAAGAGCCAAGCCATCAGACGATACTGGCACAGACGAAAGAAGGCTACTCAAGTTGAAGACCTTAGTCTGTCCAAGAGTGAAGCTTAAGACGAAAGGATGAGACGAAACAAAGAAGTTTGAAGACTCATTTCGTCTATCCAAAAGTGAAGTTCAGTTGAAGTCTCGCGCCAAGATTTAAAATCTAAAGGAGTTATCATGAGAAGAATCCAAGATCTGTATGGGGATCTGCGCTTTCACATCCAAAGTCAAAAAGGTCTCTACCTTTTTGTCACATCTCTGTACAAGTCGAAAAAGAATCACGCACGCAATTCAGTCCGAGATATCCGCTGCAACTCTCATCTATCAATCAAGGACAACTGACAACCTTTTTGGAAAGTTCTCAAGAAGATCTCCAACGACTCTCAACGGCATTCAAATGAGTCTAACGGCTATTTGAAGAAGATGCCTATAAAAGGACTTCACCACGACCAGAACAAGTTGGCGAATACGCTTATCTGCTGTCTTTAAGAATTCGCTCACTGTCAAGCTCTGTTATTGAAAACACCTCTGTGTAGAGGAAAAACTTTGTTTTTCTACATCTCTTAAAAAGTCCACATTGTGTGGCATTTTAGCCTGAGGAGGCTGTGTTTCAAAGAATACCTTTGTTTTAGCTTGTGGAGGCTGAGTTCAAAGAATACCTTGTTGGTTTAGCCTGAGAAGGCTGGGATCAAAGAATATCTGTAATAGCCAGAAGTGGCTGGGTTCAAAGAATACTTGTAAACCATTTCACGGTTTGTAGTGAAAAGTTTGTTGGGTAACTGGACGTAGTCTTGTATAGACGAACCAGTATAAAAATATCTGTGCATTTATTTTATCTGCTAGTTAACTAACGGGGATAAATATACTTTAACGTTTATATATTAAAATCAATCTTTCAAGATAAACACTGATTCGTCTGAACAAGCTTTGAACTCACAGACGAAACCCACAGACGAAAGGTACAGACAAAAGAAAATTTTTTTAAAATCACAATTCAACCTCCCTTCTTGTGATTTATCTTTTACACATAATAAATATATAAAAAATATATATTTTATAATCTAAATTAAAGAGACAATCATATTTTTATAATATATTTTTATAATATACTATTTAATATACTATTTAAACATATAATTAAGTAAAATAATGTAAAATTATAACATTTAAATAGAAGTACTCTTACATTAAATAATTCTTTTCTTCTTGCTATAGACTAAAAAATTAGAAAGAAAATAATTTTTTTTTATTATATATATATATATATATATATATAAAAGATAAAAAATGGAGTTGAAAAGGGAGCGACCACAATAAAAAGAAACAAAGAAAATTATCAAAGAGTACCTTAAAAAGATTTACTCTCTAACTCTTTGTATTTTCTTTTAATCTAACCATTTTAACAAATAAGTAATTTTTAACAATTAGATTAAAAGAAAATAATTTTTAACCATTATATTATAAGAAAGTGAAGGATGATGATAGAGACTAACTATATCTTCAGAAATTTTATATTAATAACATATAACAATTAAACTCCTTCTTGCTCGCTCTTACACACATATTCAGATAATCAGGTTTTTTTTTTCAATATCTCTCTTGCACACATATTGAAATAATTAAGAGTATTTCCAATGTCTACTCACACATTGAGATATTAATATAGAATTTTCAATGAAGTTGCTTATGCAAGATGACAAGTCTCTCTTAGTTATAAAATAGCTTGTGAATATTTTGTGGAGTTTGGCCCATTGTTAGATCAAGATGATTAATATCTCTAAAATTTTGATTATTATAAGACAGACGAAACATTTCCAAACGGAACATCAACAAGCAAAGTCAGACGCAACAAGCACAGACGGAAGATGACCTCTCAAAATTGAAGTCATTCGTCTGTCTCAAGTCAAGTCATCATACGAAAGGTTAAGACGAAAACTCTTAAGACTGAAGAAGTTCATCGTCTGCCAAAGAAGTGAAGCAAAGTATGAGTCACTCGCGCCAAGATTTCAAATCTTAAGAAGTACTAATTAGAAGCATCCAAGATCAGTACGGGGATTCGCGCTTACATATGCAACTCAAAAAGGTCCTCACCTTTTTGTTAAAGTCTCTGTACAAGTCAGAAAAAGTATTGCGCACGCTACCTAAATCCGCTGCATACACCATCAATCACTCAAGTACACTCTGACACCATTTTGGATTTCATTTGAAAAATGTTCAACGGCATTTTTCTGTGTCTAACGGATAATTGAAGACTTTGCCTATTTAAAGACTTCGCTTATTCAATGTTCAGTTGGCGAACACGTATTCAAACTATTGTGAATTTGCTCAGTGTTACTTCTGCTCTCTATTGTAAAACCCTCTCTCGAAAAAGAAACTTTCTTTTTTAGAAAACTCTTTCAAATCCACTTGTGTGGTGTTTTAGCTTGAGGAGACTGGTTATTCAAAGAATACCCAAGTTATTTAGCTTGCGAAGGCTGTGTTCAAAGAATATCGTGTAATAACTAGAAGTGACTGGGCGCAAATAGTACTTGTAACCATTTCACGGTTTGTAGTGAAAACTCAGTTGATGCTGGGTAACTGGACGTAGTCTTAAATAGACGAACTAGTATAAAAATACATGTGTATTTGTCTTCTTAAGTGTTTGACTAACGAGGATAATCAAAACTATAACGTCTGTTTATTAAAATCAACTTTTGAAGATTAAGATTGTTTCGTCTGAACACCTCTAAACTCACATACGAAAGGAAGTTTTTTTTTTTAAGTAACACAATTCAACCCCTTCTTGTGTTCTATCTTTTACACCTATAATTTTATGTTTTAACAAAATTTAGGAAATTGGATATATGGCTTCTAACTTGGAGGCTTTTGAGTTCTTGTGAGTGTTGCAGTATAATGGATGAAAAAAACATTGTTAAAAGTGATTAGGCAAGGTTTAGGGGAAAAAAGTTGACAAATACTTTGAACTAATAATATAGTGACTAAAAAAATAGAAGTGAATAGCTCTATTAATATATCTGCTTTGGAAATTGGATTAACTCAGTTTAAAATTTTGGTTTCAGTCGCACTAAAATTGTGTCTTGCTTTAGGCATTCAAATTTAAAAATGTATTATTTTTAATGTTTAGAACAATTTAGATAATGTTTTATATTTATTATAAAATTTTATCAAAACTACTTTAAAGATAAAAATGATATATTTTTGGTTAAGATGATCAAAATAGGACAAATTTTTTTTAGATGAATTAAAATTAAACTTTTAAAATTTTAAAAAGGGATACAAAAAATATTTTACCGTTATTTTTATTAAACATGTTTAATTCAAAACATGTCTTAATAACTTTGAATTTTCAATAAAAAAAATATTTTAGACCAACATGTCCACGTATTTATGACAATATTGATTATTGATGTAACTTTCTAAGTTCTCTTTAAAGCTGATAAAATATAGCTTTTACCACGGAATAGATTGACATAGTTTATTACACTCTAATTGTTTTTCCAAATTATTTGACGTGACATGTGATTGTGTATTTTGTTAATTTAAAATTTCTGTCTAAAATAGAGTGATATATTTTATTCACTCGCTGTGTGTATTTAGATTTTATGTAATACGTGTCAAATATCGATATATTTTCCATTATTTAGTTTTTAAGTAGAATATTTTTGTGAATTTTTTTACATAAGTTTTTTTTACTATTTAGTTTTGAATAGAGTATTTTTCTGAGTTCTTTTGTATAAATTCTTTTACTAGACCCTTTAACATTTTGTGATTTTCGAGACTAGATCCTGTATATTCTTCAATCTTCTTGCTCTTTTTTGTACTGTCGTTGCGCAACCTTGCCAACATCTGCATACAAGCTCAAGACACTGAATCTGATTTTGTCACCACTACTACTGTTGTTAGTAGTTAGTACCAAGATTTCCTCCTCAAAGGTGTTTATTTCAATGTTTGAATTTATTTTCTTTTGTGGAGGTAGCTTGATTAGTCCCACATTCTAACCTTTGCTAGTAAAATGTATTGCTTAATTAATTTTTCAATATAAATTTATTTGAATATAGTATAGTAATCCAAACTAATAAGATCTATATAGCCAGATAGTTGATCAGAGTGCAGAAGTTATTATAAATCTTTTACCATCCATATTGGATTCTTATGCATAAGAAAAAAAATAAAATTACCACACATGTAATCAATAAGTACTTCGTTAGCATACCATGCTATCACATCTGCACCATCCCAAACAGGGTTTCCAACCTATACTTTAATCAAACTCTTCCCCCAAACATAGGGGTCATTGATTTTGTGTCCCCACTATATTTCCTTTTATTTATTATTCAAAGATATGAATTATATGTTATGTACATATTACAATGTCTAATAACATATTAGTGCAGAGTCTTCTAGTTACATTTATAGAAACAATAGCAGCTTTCTATTTTTTAGTGAAAACAATGAGTGAATATTGAATCAAGGGGAAGATTATCTTCAAAAAATGAAAGAGGAAGATTGATTCTGTTTGAGTTTGTGCTCTTCCAACCAAGAAATGATGTCACCAAAAACTTCAGTTACTACTTCATCAGGCTCACCCTCAAGAAGAGAATGGCATGCATCCTTATAAAGCTTAAGTTTCTTGTCTGAACAGCTTGCATTCTCGTACAACGCCTTGCTCACTGATGGATCAGTCACAATGTCAGCCTCCCCGTGAAGGATTAATAGTGGTAGAGAAACCTGCAATCACAACCATTACATTTGAAGATAAATAAGTTTTATTACAGTATCATGTGGTGCATTTTTCGTTTGAACTAGACATACATTTTCACAAATAAATTGTCCAAGACTGATTATTGTAAACAGTTTTTCACAATAATTATGATGGAGAAAATGTCAATTCAAATAGAAAGGATTTAAAACGGTGTTACTACATAGATCTGGTTTCAAAATTCTCTCGTTTTCGTCCATTAAAGAATATCTTAATACTTGAAAAGTTATATACTCCAGGGGATAAAAAAGTTGGATGTAGCAAGTTTTTGACAAATGAGCATGGTAGCATCTGCCACTATAGTACAATGATAGTACATGTGAAGAACTATAGTTATACAATGAACTATAGTAGATTGATGAGTTTTAACAAGCATGCATATATATTTATTTTACCTTCATAACAATGAATTTAGAAGGGAAGATAAATAGAAATGCCCTATAGATGTCTTAAGAAGCAAGAGCAAAATTGTAGTTTTACAAGGACCATTATTCACTATATCTATAGAAGCCTCACGACATGACTTGTGACTCTTTAACATGGAAATTTTAAGGGCCTTCTCTAGGATTCGTAAATTGAAAAACTTGAATGCATGTTATTTAGATATTGGTTGGGACCATGGACAAGTGATGATCTTGAAGCACCTATTAATTTCTTCAGTCTAGGCATGTTTTTGAGGTTTTGTAATTCGTTTTCGTAGTTTCAACCATTCAAATAATTTTAGATGAAATATATTCCTATGTAAGCATCTTTCCCACCATAAACTACTCCTATTTATAAACCTAAGGCCCAAATCTCCCACCAACTCCAACACCTAGTTTAGATAAGCCAGAAGATCAGAAAACATACTTCTTTCAATCGCTGTTCTATTTCTTGAGTAGTTTTAAGCATTTCCACAGCACTCCGCAAGCGTGGTTTATCCTTATAAGCAACAACATTGTAAGCAGCCTGCATAGACATTAGAAATAGTTTCAACATCTTAGTAACACATTACAATAAGAAATGCTTGAAAATATTGGAGGAAATTGAAGTCAATAGGAGGCGGCACACAAGGAAAGATGGATCTTTGGATTTAGAATTTTAGATTAGCAGATCAAAAGTAACATTACAAAATACAAACCTGTTCCCTCTTCTTCAAATCTCTGAATGCTGCCTCTGCTAAATCCTTGTTTGGAACTAACTTATGCTTTGGTAAAACATTGGCTAAACCAATCAGGATGTTAGTGACCAACTTCGGTGGAACCATGTCATCTGCAATCTACACAGATTTTTCAAGTCAAATGGAGGTCAAAGCAAAGCAAATATAGAACTGCAAAAATGATTGTTTCAAGAAAAATACTTTACACATAGGTGCAACAAGAATGGCACCATCCCATGCCTTAGGTTGTTTGAAGTGTATCTTTAATACAACAGCTCCACCCATAGACTGTCCAAATAGGAAGGTGGGAAGAGAACGGACAACTGGATTTTCTGCCACATAAACCAAATAAGTTCAATAATTACAATATCAATATTCTTTGGCATTGAGTTTTTACAATGTAAAATGAAAATATATATAGAGGAATGTTTGCAACATACTTGCACACCCCTGTTAACACGGTCTCTATTATTGATTAAAATTTACTGAAAATCACAAAATCATTCGTGAGACTCGATAATAAGTGGAACTCAGAAATTTTTGTGATTTTTAATAAATTTAAATCAATAATAAAGACTGTATTAAAAAAAGTACGATAAAGAGTGTAGGGTATTTTAAAGAGTCTATTGCTAAAGTTTCTCATAGATGTTACATTACAATTTCATAAAGAATGTAGTCTTAATGTTTATTTTCCAGGCAAGAAAGATCATTAAGGTACATGCCTATCTTTGAACACATAATGACACTGAGATATTTCCTTCATCAGAAACACAATTCAAAACTTAGCAACTCTCATCATGGCAAGAGTTCACCAATAATTCCCAGTAATTATATTTGTAGAACACCTATTTGACAGATGCACTTTAGCTAAATTGGAAGATACATGAATAAAAATGAGATGACAAACCTCATAGTATACAAATATAAAGTTTGGTGTTCCCCTTAGCTTTCAAGTTTTATATTCATAAAAAAAATCCCTAAAAGCATCAAAAACTCTTTTGCTTGGACCCTTTGATGGCTAATTCTAGTTCTTCTACCCAAATCCATCGCTAGACACAACTAATTAACTGACTCTCATTTTTTTCTGATATTCTCCATGCACCTTTCTTTTACGAGCATCTTTTTTTGTTGTTCAACAGCAGTAACAAGGTTCTAAACTTAGACCTTGTGCATACTACTTCAACCCCCCACAACTAAGCCAACCCTAGTAGTTTTTCTGTTTGGTGCAGTACTTCATCGTAGAGACTACTTTCAGAAGGAAATTTTCAAATACTTTACACAAAACAACAACAACAAAGTTTTGGTTATACCCGGTATTCCCCCCTAACTCGATCTAAACCTGAAGTCTAGTAAGGACAGATTCACTCTGAAACTGTTATCTACGTGAAAACAGACTATATTCGTCTTATGCGATCTACGAATATCATCATTGGTAAGATCCCACTATGTGAGGCTTCAAGATCTCTTAACTCTGTCCAAAGTAAACATAATCACAGACCACCTAGACACAGCCTAGTATTGCATTTCATGATAACTGAGAATTTCATGACTAAGGGGTTGATGATGAGAGTATAAGTACCTTTGATTTTTGAGTAATGTTCAATGACATCATCAACAAGCTCATCAAAACTGGGAATATAGCAATGGAGACCTTCTGAGAGACCGAATCCCGGATAATCCATGGCAAAAACTGCATATCCAGATGATGCCAACTTTCTAGCAATTCCTGCAAACAATTCCATGATACCATTTAGTTGCTAATCCTCAGAGTGACCGAATTCAGTTAGTTATAGTGACCAGTTCATGATACCAGCTACATGCCTTCAAAGAAAAAGCTGCAAGTGTCTCCATAACCATGACAGTAAAAGATTGCTGCTTTTGGCCTACCAGGAAGCCAACTTTTGCTGAAGATTTCTAAACCCTTTGAGTTCTTCTCATATGACTATTACATTGCAGACAAATTAAGGAAAGATCACATTCGCATGTCAATAGCAAAACAAGACAACAACAAGTTGGCATTGATGATATCAACTTTTTTAGGTAAATACTCAGAAGAAACATAAATTGCATGAAATTGTGTTTTGAGTTCAGCTAGACTTCTTACTTACCTCTTCCATTGTTATTCCATCACATGGAGTCTGCAAAACAGAAAAACATAAAGAGTTGATATTAGCATTTAATGGAAATAAACCTTACTAGTTTAAAGTGGCATAGCACATCAGCTCATAAAATAATCACTGCATCATGTAACCCCAAACAAAAAAAAAATGATCCCTGCACCAAAATGCTAATACCAAAAGCCAGAACTACGGAAATGTCTAAAAATTAATGAATTTAAACCAACATGTACAAAAATAAAAGAGAAATTCTACAATACGACTTTTTCAAATGTCTCTCCGGAACACATTTGCATTTGAAATTGGAGCAAACTTTGCTCAAGTACAGTGGTCACAAATCACAATCAATCAAAGAAACTTGAACAAATATTTAGCTTCAGCACTGCATTCACAAGTCACAACCAACTATTACTAAACATATCTTGAAATTTTGATAAATTGTATATATAAGCAATATATTCATGCAAGAATTACTCTACAAATTGACTATTTTTTTTTAAGAACAGTGAACATGGTCAAATAATAAAACTCCATAAACATGTTTGAATTTTGAAAAATACCAACCCAACATTTTGAAAGAATTGTGTATCTAAGCACTACTGCACTAGAGCTTAATTAATGGCTGACCCCATTGCATTGAAGTAAAGAAGTTGCAACTCGGCTTTACCAATAAGAAGATAAATCACACAAAGGGATTCATGTATTTATTTTATGCATAAGAATCAAACAAAGTTATTAAAGAGTTTACAACAATTCTAGCACCACATTCAACTCCCTAAGCTAACTTCTTACCATATTTATTCATTGACTTTGCTCATGACTAATATTTGCAGAAGAATCTAGATGACCATTTTCAATAGAATGTCTCATCTCAATCACATTTTTTTTATTCATAACATTCAAATATGATATACTCCCTCTGGATTAATATATAAGCAAAAAAAATTTGGACTAAAATACTACTAGAGGCACTTGATTACATTTCTTAACCATGTAAAATCAGGTATTTTTACTTGCATATCAATTCAAGGGTATTAAGGAATCTTATGCTGATATTGATATTCTACACTGAAGTTAATTTTGTTGGATTTGGATTTAAGAACATATTTTCATGCTACTAATCCATCTTAATCTAAAGCTAATTTTCAGAGTTCAAATTCAAAAATTAGACTCCAATAGTTTGAAGGGAAATTCATCTCACATTTAATAGCTACAACAGAACATAACCCCCAACCACTTTTGCTTTACCAAAAAGAGATAAAATTATATCAGAACAGACTCTCTCTTTCTACCGGAATTGCCAACTAGAATCAAACCTCAAAGTCAATGTTCCAAATCCACGTAACCATGTCGAACCAGTCTCAACAACCTTGTACTTCACCAATTAATATTCTCAGCACAACAGAAACAAAACAAAACCAAAAACCAAATCTTTTGCAGCATATCAACTGCATGCACTCCACAACAAGCAAAACAAAACAAAACCAAAAACCAATACAAATCAAATAAAAGGGGTGGATTAATTAGATTGATTTCATGAATTCCACAACAAGCAAACACAAAACCAAACCTTAAACAAGATATGATCAATCCCAAGTTGAATATCCTTGAAGGCCTCACGTGCACATCTTCTAGCATCAACTTCATCCATCTTAGCATTCAAAATCTTCAATAATTCACCCTCAACACCTGGTATCGGCATCTTTAACACCTTTCTCTTATTATCACTCTTCTTCTTTTGAACACAAAATGTTGCTCTCAATTCTACACCACATCAAAACACTTGGATTCAGTCTGATCTAAACACCCAGAAACACAAAATTATAGAAAAACATATTCTCACACACCCCATTAAAAAAAATGCTTTTTTAATGGAATAGAATATTCCAAAAAAAAAAAAAAGACTACTTTTTTTCTAAACTTTTTAGTTTTCACTCAAATAATACTAACCATTCAAAGGGTGGCACCACCAGTAAAGCTTGGTGGGTCTGTGAGGCACCATTGATTTAATCATTATTTAATTAAAAAAACCATGAATTGGATCCGCAAAATAAGGAAAATCTGACTTGGAAAAAGAATAAGAATATGGTTAAGAAAATAATAGTTAGGCAAAAGAAAATTATAAAAATTAAATTAAAGATGAGAATAAAAGTATTGCTTATTATGAAAGTTGATTATGGGAGGTGGAATTTGACTAAGATTAGAAAATTCTTTATTCAACAAATTCAGAAGAAAGAAGGAAAGTAGTTTTGTTTTTATGGTTTAGCTTAGTATGGAAGCAATGAATAGACTAAAGTTTAGAAAATTATTATGGGTTTATTTGTCTGTTTATATGATTTTGAGTTGAATACGTAGTTTGAAGCTGTGGCTAGAAGGTTCCAATCAATGGAGGAAGAAAGATGAAGATGGTGAACTGTGAGATATTTATTGAGATAACGTTGGTACTTTGTAAAGCGATAGATAAGGAATCTTTAATTAAAATATGACATAGATAGTTAATTTCAAAAAAATTAAAAACACGTTATACACAGTCAAATTAGTCATTTTGTATAAATATGTTTTTTTATTTTTTTATTTTTTAAATAAAAATACAAATTTAATATAAGGTGATTGGTTATGTATTTTTATTGGCTACTTAGCATTTCTGTTTAAAAAAGTATTTAAATATGTTTTGTTGAGAGAAAAAACAAATTTAAATCTAATTGTAGCTTTTATGAATGCTTTTAGTTGTTACTTCTTTAAAAAGAAAATATTGGTTGTATTTTTATTGAATATCTAAAGTATTAGAAAAAGTATTTAGGGGATAGTATGGAAAAGAAGATATTGTATTATTTGTCGATTTAAACAAATATTTTTATTCTTCTCACGTACGAATTAACTAAAATTATAGCACATACATTATTCTTACACAAGTTAACTCAATTGAGTAAATTTCTTATTTAATTTCTATTTATTTCATAAATTTTATATTCTTATCGATGTACTTGAAATTCATCTATTTTAATTCCTGTACAACAATTTTGAATTGTATAAATTGTTGTAGTGAAAGAAAAAAATAGGATAGAGAATATAATATCTCAAAAACTAAAAAAAAAAATATGATAGAGAGTAGACAATGATTGTGATCATATTATTTAATTTCAAGATTATTTAAACCAATTTACATATTTTACAATGTGTTTTGTTCTGTTATTTTAAAAGCCCTACTCATAATTATAATTGCTTAAAGATCAAAAGAATTTTTCTATAACTTATATTCGAAAGTGTTAATAATTTCTACACTTATATTACATCTTTGCATAGTAACAAGACACTAAAATATGCATATCAATGTTAATGAATTTAAATTAGACATTTAAATTTATAATTCAGAAATGCTTATGTCACTTTGTAAAAAACTCTTTCTGAACATTCTTTATTATCCGCTACCAAAAAAAGTAGATATAATGTTTTACCTTATTTTAATTTTTCAAATAAATAAAAAATCATAATAAATTAAATTATAATAAATAAATAAATATCTTTAATCATAAAAAATTTGTTATAATGAAACTTTATGATAACAAATATTTTAAATTATGAATTATGAATTATGAATTATGAATTATGAATTATCTTTTAGATTTATGATAAATAATTTGTATTATGATATACTAGCAAAAAATTATAACAATTTGAGCTGTGAAGAATAAAATATTTATAAGATTAGATATGAAACTGAATTGATTGTTAAATTTTATTATCCTAAGGGTAATATAGAGACTAACAGATAATGATTAAAATATAGAATGCAGTAAATAATTTTATAAATTTAAAAATATAAAATTGTTCAATAAAAATAAAGACAAAAAATAATTATAGAAAAGAAATCTAATTATTAATAATTATAGATAAATATTTATTTAAAATTACAAATTTTTATTAATATCATATCTCATTTAATAATTCTTCTCATAATTTAGATGTAAGACACTTTAAAACCTATGATTTTTAATAAATGTCAAACATTCTTCAATCACCTATATCTATAATTTCTGTATTAAAAAAAATGATAAAAAAAATTCCCTTTGATTAAATTAAAATTTATTATTTATAATAAATTTATTATATTTAATAAAAAAATTCCTAAAAATTATATAAAATCTAATTTATAAATTTACATTAGTTTTAAATTAAATACGTCGAAATGTTTGATGAGTAAAAAAATGTTACGGGCCGAGCCCAAACATGGAAGTGGACCCACGGCCCAATTGAAGCCTCTCTGATAGAAAGCGAAGCATCTTCTTTAAAAACCCTAATTTCACCGCAATTCCCGAGTTAGGGTTTTCTGAAGAAGCCACCAACAAGTAAGAGAGGTACTGTGTCGCGGTTCTCATCACTCATAGCTTCGGAAAAACTCACGATTTCGTCTTCATTTTCCAATTTTAACTGCTTGTTTTGAACCATTAACGATTCTGAATTGTGTTTTTTTGGGTACAGCGAAATGGCTCCCAAACCACCAAGTACGGGTTTGTTTGTTGGATTGAACAAAGGTCACATCGTCACCAAGAAGGAGTTGCCTCCACGCCCCTCAGATCGGAAAGGGGTAACTTTTATTTTATTTGATTCAAATTTTTTACATGTGGCTCAGTTTTTTTTTTTCTTTTTTAATGTTTTGATATAGTTTAACTTGTTTATGTTATTAATGGTGGTATTTGGAATCAAATTATTATTCAGAATGGGGAAGCTTTTGATTCCTGTTGTCTTGAGAATTACACAAGCTATTTGGGTTTAAGAATTTTTTGTTCATTTTATTGTATGATAATGCAGATGCAGTTGTGTTTGTTTTAGGGGAATTCGTTTTTAAAATAAATAATTGAGGTTTGTGTGGATTTTGAAGAGTAGTTAGAGAGTGTAGTTTCAGCACAGGAAGAGATTGTTGTTGTTGTCGTGTGCACTGGGTGGAATAGATATGTTGACTTTTAGAGAATTTTTCTTTATTGAATCGGTGTTTATGAAGTTTTTGAAGTTGTTGTGTGTACTAGGTGCAATGTATTTAATTCCTTAAATAGTTGCATACCCCCACTTAGAACATTGTTTTTTGATTTCTCTAATTTGAATTTTCCTCTGACTTTCAAAAACTGGAGTAGGTTCTCTGTGAAGATGTTATAATTTATTTGTTAGATTTCTTGTCGAGTTTATTAGTTTTTTTACACGCTCCCTTTGTTCTAAACTTTGTCTAAAGAAAATTGTTAAACAGCTGCAGAGAATTAAAAACTTGATTACTTTCAGTTGCTTTTACAAGCATTGTTTGTTTGTGAGCAGGGAGTGCTTAGATTTTTTAACTCATTTGGGCTGTTTTATTTTCAAACTGTTACCATTCTGTTGAGAGTTGTTTTTCCCTTCTTTAGGCTTTAACCATTGATAAACTGTATTTTCGGTTGTGAAAATGTTACTATTTATGCAGTAATCTGTAGATGGTTCTTCATTATTAATATGCTTAATGGATCTTCTACGCCAAGGCTTAAGATGAATGATAATAATTGAGCACTCTAGTTTTTGAAAGGCATACAAATTTTGTTTCTATCTTTCTTAACTTGCTTATTGTATATGTGGTCCTAACAATATACTGACTCAACAGAAAACCAGTAAGAGGGTGCACTTTGTGAGGAACCTGATTAGAGAGGTTGCTGGTTTTGCACCTTATGAAAAGCGTATAACTGAGTTGCTCAAGGTTGGAAAAGATAAGAGGGCACTCAAGGTTGCAAAGAGAAAGCTTGGAACCCACAAACGCGCAAAGAAGAAGAGAGAGGAGATGTCCAATGTTCTCCGAAAGATGAGGTTATTCTCTGATCTTTTCTTAATGTTATGCAAACCTTGCATTATTTATTATCTGAATGGCCACGACATTCATGAATTTTGATTTGTTGGTGGTGTACCTATTGTTTATGTAATTTTGTTGTGTGTAGGGCTGGTGGAGCTGGAGACAAGAAGAAATAAGCCTTGTTTGTTTTTTTCTAGTTTTGATGTAAGGGTTGTCTTATTTTTGTTTTGGTTCAATTGTTTTAGTTCAAGATTTTACTTTGAGAAATATGTTTTACTCACTCGGACTCAATCAGGACGTGATTTATGAAAAGAAGTACAATTGGCTTGTTCTCTGTTTACTAGAAAAGCTAAGTATAATATCTTTTTTTCTAGTAAAATTGCATCTTGAGTGTATTGCCTGAGGGTTATATTTCAGGTAGCAGGGGGTTTACAGTTACGTAGTATGCTAAAAATGTGATCAATCATTGGCTGGGTATAGTCAGATTCTTCTTTTTAATCTGACCATGATTAGCATTCTTTTACAATTAGTTTTACAAGAGAAATAGGAATAGTAAGAGAGATGGGCCTGAAATTATGTGCTGCGAAAACAGGAGATAGGAATAACCTTGTTCTTTAGATTGTGAATGGCTTGAGTAAGTTTCAATCTTTGATGTAAGACCATTACTTGACAAAGGGCCATAATATGCACCCTTCCTAAAGATATACTGCTTCATTGTAATTTTGTATAGTTTGTAGGGTTGAACACACAGGATTGAAAAAGGTTAGATTGGACTAGTAAACCACTCTTGTAATTCCTTTGATTGATGGCTATCACTATACAACACTTTTCTAAGAATTAGTCAAAATGGCGAGTTTTACAAAGATTATGTAGTTTGTAATTTGTAAAATTGGATGGGATACCAGCATAACTTAAAGATATTCAATGGAAGATAGTATAATTTGAGGTTACATCAAACAAGATACATATAAGTTTGTCAGTTGTAGCGTTATGATCAATTAAGTTGACTAGTGACAATGTGATAATACAATCTAACAATATGTGATAATGATCTTGGTACTAATATCTTTCGATCTAAATTTATGCATACATGTGTAGTTTTGGTTAATAAAACAAATTTGTCACCAAATGTAGTCTCATATATATATATATATATATATATATATATATATATATATATATATATATATATATAACTTTACCACCCAAAATAATTTTATTATATTTGAATAAAGTTGTCATTCATATTAAATAATACATATGCTTTATATAAAAAAGAAAAATATAAAATAGATTACTAGATTTTTTTTCATGGAGGAAACTTATATTATTTTATTCATAATGAAAGTTTCAGTATAACTAGAAATAAAACCAAAGACTTAATGATTAACATAATATTTTGATGCTCTTATAGAAAATGAAAAAGAAATAGTGAACATAATTAACTTGGCTATCAATCACATGAACAACACAACATTTTGTGAGTCATAAATCAATCACTTGTGTTTAACTTGTTAATTAGAATAAAAGATAGTGTAAATGTATTATATTATAAGATAATATACATAATCATCTTTAACATAATTTGTTAAGAAAAAGTTTAACTTATAAAAAAAATTAATTCAATAAATAAAGTATAATGGATGTTATAATATTTGAATAAAACATGAAACATGAATCTAACTCGCTTAGTTTGATTCAAAACCTAATTAATAAAGATACAAGATAAATAAAATATTTATTTTTAGATTAAATTTTATTTATTATTTTAATATTTAATCTTTTATCTTCACAATGATAATTCTTAAAAAATTATCGTACATATACCTCCTTTGTATAAGGGATGAGATACTTCTATCCAATATTGTCACATTTGGATTAATATACAGATGAATTATTATGAAGTTTTTTGAGTTTGAGTTTGATATTTAAATATTTAATTAAACTTAAAAAAGTTAACATTTCATTTAATTAATTACCATGATATTATTACAGAATACGTGTGTCATTAAGAGTAATAATAAGTTTTATACCTTAATGCACAATACCCATATTTCAGTATAGAAATAATTTATTGGATGTGGAAGTTGATTAAGGGTTACAGTGATGAACAGTGAGAAGTAAAGTGCAAAAAAACATGCATATAATAATAGCATGGATAAAATGTGGGAATGAATGAGACTATACAACCTAGTGGTATCATCACAACATGTATTTTCCACTATAAATGCAATCCAGCTCCCATTTCTTTTCTTCCTCTCTCTCTCTCTCTATATGTCATCTTTGTTCAATTGTTCTATATCTTATAGTGTTTCAAACAATTTTTATTTTAAACTAACATGCTTAAATAAAATCTTCATACATATTATTATTTTTGTATTTGTTTAAATAAAATATAGGAAAAAAAATCTATTTTAAGAGTAATTGAATACTGTCTAAAAATCAATTGAAATATACTTTAAAAACTTAAATATCAAATTACTGCAACACTTTTTTCCCTTAAGATTTCAAATTAACGCAAATATCTTTAGTTTGTAGCATGTAGATCACTTTATCTTGAACTCAGAACATAAAAGTCATAACATGTGTCACAGCCTAACTGAATAATCAAGTTAGGAGTGGAGGCATGCTCCAGTGTAGTCCAATAATAATTTGATAGATTCATTTATAATAAATATTTCTAAAATATGTTATAGTATTATACAATAAATATGAGTTATAAATTTAGTTTAATTTTACAAATTTATTTTAAAAAATTAAAAATTATCTCATACTTACATATATTTAACAGGACATATATTTAACAGGTCATATTTTTAACATCTCTAATACATCTTAATAGGTCTGAACATAAAAATTAATTAATAAGTGATTTAATAATAATTAAATAATAAATGACATAATACATATGATTATAATAAATATAAATTCTAATATTAATATTAACTATAAGTGTAGATGCCAAATTAACAGCCGGCAAAATTCGTGTGCATCCACTTTTTCTGTGAATATGTTATTAAGAGGGTTGATACATTAATCCTTGTATGAACAATTTTTAATTATTTTTTCCTGAAATGGTTTTCCACGTGGACAGAAAAGTCAATGTATCATGACATGTTTCTTTGGTGCATTTTCTTAAAGCTTATATAATGCTATGTACCTAGAAATAATCATCATCACTCCCACCCATTCCTAAGTAGTTAAACTGACAAATAGTGTTTTTTTTGGTCTCTCGAAATCAAAGCCTTATTCTAGGTTCTAATCATTGCTACATTTGACTAGCTCTTCTACGTCATTTTTTCAAATTTTGTAAAGTTACTATTTGTATACATTATTAAATATTTGGCTAATTGATGGGCTGGTTATGGACACAGAGTTAAGTTAGTTAGAAACTTATTTTGGGGTTTATTTTTTATTGGATATGTAAGACACACGGTGTTATACATGAAAACTATTGGATATATAAGACATACGGTGACGTAACATACATGTGAACGAGTAAAAGTGGTTATTATGTCAAATGTTTATATTTAAAATGCACGTTATGTTATTGGTCTACGCAGTGTGATATTAGATTACCATTTACGTGATACGAGATTTGTGCATATGTATTGTGTGGGAAAATGCCACGTGACTATGGCTCATGGGCTTAATATCCAGCCTTTCTTTTACCCATTTTTGCTTTTATTTGTTGTTTTTTCAGGTTCTAATCGTTTATCAGACAATTCAACTTAACATTTTATTTTTTATTTATTTGTTTTTAGTTTAAAAATTAGAATTTTGTTTCATATCATAGAAGGTGACTCCTATTAGTTATTTCGAAGTTCCATCTAAAGATTAGAGTTTGTGTGCAGAAAGAAAAGATGGTGCTAGGAGCAGATGTCAAGCCTGAGGTGTATACTGAAGAATCGAAAAGATATTGGAGACCATTGAGAAATTATGGATGCTTTTCGTTAATGACTATAGGAAAGATGCGAATTTACGATGTTCAAAACTTGCCACCACCAGTGCAGGTTTCTCTCTCAAAAAATCACTAATTTAAATTATCACTCTCCTAATAAAAAATTATTAAGTGTATTGCTAGTGATGTAAAAGAAAGGTTAAGCACTCAAGGTTAAAATGTCGTAATCACGTAACGTTTTTTCATAAGACGTACCTGTATGGATCTTGTGTCACATAAATAACTATTTAACATCACACTATAATCAATAACTTAATATGCGTTTTAAATATAGACACTCAACATGATTATTATTTTTACCCTATGATAGACTCCCTCCAAAATTAAATTTCTCATTAAACCCATTACATAGGATTATTTTCACGGACCAAAATTGTTAATCTATGAAAGATTTTTTTTCTTTACCTATTTAAAGTTTGTATTCTCAAAATATTGATTAACATCTTTTATCTTCGGTCCTAATTAAGAATTTTAATCTATGAAAGACTTTTTTTTCTTTACCTATTTAAAGTTTGTATTCTCGAAATATTGATTAACATCTTTTATCTTCGGTCCTAATTAAGAATTTTAATCTCTTCCAGGAAAAAATCATAAGTAAATTGTTTTCTTTTGACAAAAATTTTTCAACACACAAAAGTATATTCAAACTTTTAACCATATGCTTAAGTTTGTGTTTCAATGCTAGTTAAAATTATGTTAAATGAATATTGCACATTGCAAATACATAAATGAATAAAACTGTGAGAATTTTGCCTTTAAAACAAATATGGATACTCTACTTATTCAAATATACTCTAAAAAAATTTGGGTCATGTCGATCAGACAAATTACTTATTTATTAATTAATTAAGATATTTTAATGACATGTTAAACAAATATAGGAGAAATTTGTTCTTGTTTTATGTTTACAGTCTTTATATTTTTCTTTTAATTCTTATAAAATTATATTTTTTTTACATAAATCCATCTTATGTTAAATATTTTGATTTTAGTCATTATTACTTATAACAACATACATGATTTCGTCCTTCAATATATTTTTTTAGGTAAAAAATAAATAATAATAAAGACTAAAAATGATAAAAACATTTTATAAAAACTAAAAATTAGTTAATCATGTAATTAACTAAAGAAAGATTATTTTTACTCAATGATACTTTAATTTTTAATTATGCCAAATAATTACTTAAATATTTTCAAAAACTTGATATAATAATAATAATAATAATAATAATAATATCTAAGTGAATTTATTATGGGTCTAAACCCATAAATTAATATATTTATGCTCAGAATGGTGGGGTATTTATGGGTCCCAAACTTACTTCTAGCATTTTAGTTTTATCTGAAAAAAATATTATTAAATCAGAATCTGAATGAATGAGCTAACAGTAACTCCATGACAGATAATAAAACAAGAGAACAATCAATATATAAATATACGCAGTAATAGTCATAAACTGTTTCTAAAGATATTAAATCAATGAGGCTTCGTAGGGTACCAATCACCATCCTTCTTATATAACATGTTACAGAAAAAGGGGTCATAAGATGAAAATGTCTGTCAGACTAAAGAGGAACGAACATTATTAAATGAATAGTTTTATTTTTTCATACGACGAATTCAGCAAAATATTCATATTTATAAAATTAAACAACAAAAGTCAGAACTTTATGTAGTGTTTGATTTGAGTATTTTTTTATTTTTATTTTTACTGAAAATAGGAAATAGAGTTGAAAAAACCTGTTTGATTAATGTTTTTGAAAAAAGAAATTATAATTTTTTTTTAAATTAGGTATAAATAAGTAAATACTATAACTCCATTTTCACAATTATCATAGAAATTTTTTCAGAAAATAAAAGTTAAAATTAAAAATAAAAACTATTTTCTCAAATCAAACATTAATTTTCTCTATATATTAATTAAAAGTTAGTAATCTGACAAAAGATTTATATAAAAAAGAAATAAAAATATTTTCAATAAATTATACACTAATCATTATAAAAATAACAAATCTTTACTATAGATAACTGACACAACTAACTAAAGATTAACTTGACACAAGATAATAATCTTAATCTTATTTTGAGAGAAAAATATCTACTACAATATCTCAATAGTATTTATTTATTTTTTATAAAAGTATTACCTCCAATTATATGTTAACCTTACAATTTCGTTTTAAAACAAATTGAAATTAAATTAAAGAGAAAAATGTTAGCGAATCCTTTAAAATTGCATAAAGCACAGCTTTCAAAAATTTGAATTATTATCTTTCTAATTCTCCAAGAATTTTACCATACAAAATTAGTCATCAAAGATTTGATTCGTTAAAAAAAATTCCCGAAATTATCATACACATTTTTATGAAAAATTAAACTAATCAGGTAAAAATTGTTTGATATAACAAGATAAAATCTTCAAAAAAATCAATTTAATACTAAAATCTAGGAAAAAGTTAAAATGTTGTGCAACAAATATTTATAAAACTAGTTAATATAATAATTAAATTTTAAAAACTTAAATATGTTTATGGTTTGATTATTTTTCTATTTTTATTCTCTTTCTTTATATATATGTAAAATTGGTTTATATAAAAATTTGTTTTCCAGTTTTAGTCTTTATTTGAAAAAAAAAAATCTGCCATCTAAAATAATTTTATTAGACTTGAATAAAGTTTTCATTCATATTAAATAATACATATGATTCATAAAACAAAGAAAAATATAAAATAGATTACTAGAACTTTTTTTCATGGGAGAAACTTATATATCATTTTATTCATAACAAAAGATTCAATATAACTAGAAATAAAATCAAAGTTTTATTGATTAATATAAAATTTGGATGCTCTTATTAAAAAAAATATAGTGAACATAATTAACTTGCCTACCAATCAAAACATGTAGTAAGTGTTAAATCATATGTTTATAACTTGTTAATTAGAATAAAAGGAATAATCACAAGATAAGATAAGAAGCATAACTATATTTAATATAATTTGTTAAAAAAAATCTAATTCCTGGTAAGATAAACTAATTCAATAAATAAATATAAAATACTATATAATAACAGTAATAATAAATTTTGGACCTTAAATTCAGAATTAATTTGCATATTTCACTTTAGAAATAATTTATTTGACGTGGAAGTTGATTAAGGGGTAGAGTGAAGAAGTCAAGTGCAAAGAAGCATTGTATAATAGCATAGATAAAACGTGGGAATGAATGGGAACATAGCAACGACGTCGTATCAATCAACAAAGTGTACAACAACATGTAATTTTTTTCCACTATAAATGTAATCTTTCTCCCATAATTTCCTTTGTCTCCTTTCACCAGCTTCAACCTCCGTTCATTTCTTCTCTCTCAGGTTTTTTTTTTTCTCTCTCTCTCTCTCTCTATAACATCTTTGTTTTGTTCAATTGTTATAGATCTCATACTGTTTCAAACATCATAGTTTCTTCTTGTTTTGGCTAATATGTCTCTTTGGTTTGGAATATCAAACATAACAAGAAAGGACATGATGTTTCCTGGGACAGATCTGGCCTTATGTTTATATGTTTTTTCTTTTAGTTTTTATGTGAAAAAACTGGTTTTTTTTTTTTTTGTGGGTGTGATTGGAGATTTATTTTGAACACCCTTTTGGGTTCTGGGTTTGAAAGTGGAGGCATTGGTTTTTTTGTGGGTTAATTTGAAGTAAAGGCTGATTTTTTGTGGGTTTGCCATCATGGGGTGTTTCTTACCTGGAAAAAAAAAAGAGTTTTGGAGATTTTTCATGGTTTGAGCTCAGATCGGTTTTTTATTTGTGGAATCTCATGAATCCTTGTGTTGGTTTGGAAAATTGGAATATTGTGAAATGGGTGGTGAATTTTTAATTTTTTGTTTTTATAAAGTTTAATGTTGATGGTGTATGGATCTGTTTGCATATTGGATTAAGATTGTTATAATTTTTAAGATCATGCTCTTAATTTCTTTTTAAATAATAGTTTTATATATCTATGTGTGTATGACATTTTCTGAGTAGAATTTTGTAGAATAGGATTTAGGAGTTTTATAATTTTGAAGATCATGTTCTCAGTTTTGACATGTTCTGAATATAATTTTGTTTTATTTTGTTGTATAGGCGTTCTAAGTTGCAATAAAGGTTGTTTTGAAGATGAACTGTTATGGTCTTCAGCAGAACGCCTTTGCAGCCTGTGAAGAGATGAGAGGCTCAGTGAACTTTGTTGATCAGAAGGAGCCTGTCATTTGCCCTAAGCCGCGCAGAGTTGGGGTTGTATCTAACATGCCTATGAGGCATTTGAGATGGCATTTCAAGTAATTATTGGAATCCATTGCTTCCCTTTTGAGTTGTGATGACATTAGTTTGTTTTGATAACCTTTGGTGGTCTGATCTGTTATCTGTTTGGATATTTTCTTGTAGTCAACAGGCTGAGGGTTCTGATTCTAAAGCTGGGGCAGAGCTTCTAGAGATTATGTTTGAGAAGGTATATTCTTAATTATGACTCTCACAATTTGTCTAGTTTGTGTTTAGGCCTACGGAGATAAATGTCAATTAGGATAGTCTTGGTACGTTGGTAATGTATGCATGTTTAGTGTGGTGCAATTGTTTCTTTTGGTAGACAACTTGTGATGTATTTGAAACAAGGTTTTAAAATTGGTGAGCTATTGATTTTTGTTGTGATGTTAAGGTTTTTGAACTTTCACAGTTACAATTGCGGCTGCTTTTGTCTACAATGTGAACAATTGTGATGAAATTGTGATCGTGAGTTGTGACCATAATTTAAAACCTTATAGAATGGTTTTGGGTTCAAAGAAATACAGTCTTGCGTGAAATTTTAGTTATGATTCAGGGGTCTTTCTGATTAAATTTGAAATCATTGATTGAAAATTTTCTCCGACTTATATAACTTTTGATCTGGTATGAACAGGAGAGTCACGGGGAGGAATTTGCTAATCAGGTAGCTTCATCTCCTCCATATTTTTGTGGGTCTCCTCCGGTCCGAGCCACGAATCCCTTGGTCCAGGATGCTCGATTTGGAGATGAAAAGCACTGTCCGGCATTAAACATTTCATCGCCGTCAGGTTTACTTTCTCCATCTTCGGCCTCACGTAAAGGAGGGTGTGTTAGGATGAGTTTTGGATTTAAACCGGCTGCAGTTAGGGTAGAGGGATTTGATTGCCTTAACAGGGATTGCCAGAATTCTAGGGTCCCTGCTGTGGCTTAAACACGATTCAGAGAAGTGTACATAGAGGATGCTGAGTGTGACTATTGCTTATAAAAATGACTTGACTTAACTAGGAACAATATCTTGAGTAGTTTCAGGGAAATGCTGAGGAAGCAAACCTTGTGTTCTTGAGAAGGTTTGATGTGTAAAGGGAGCATGTTCATTTTGTAATATAAGGTTGGATCTTAGTGTTTTCTAATTTTTTTTCAGGCCATCATCACCATGAGAATGTCCTGTATAGAGAGTTGGTGATTTTTGTTATCAATCTTGTGAATATGTTTAGCTGAATTTGAAAGCATGTTTATTGTATTTAATGAAATTAAATTGGTGTTTATAATGAGAAATGCCTTTTCTATGTCCTTGTTCAAGCTTGAGGTATCAATTTTGATGTTTGTTTGGTGTGGAAAAGTATAGTGCTTTGTTTCAAAACCATTGATGTATATAATGAGAAATGCCATTTATATTGTCTATCATTGTGATTGAAGAAGTAGAGTGCTTTGTTTCAAGACCATTGATAGTCATACATTTCTTTAGATTAGTATGTACGAATTTATTTAATTTAGTTTTTAGAAGTTACTTTTTGAAGATGAAAGAAATAAATGACTAAAACATTGTTGAATCAAATGTTGGATATCTTAAACTGTAGAAAGGTTCTTTTTGGAACAAGGAGTGGCTTAGGATGATTGTTTACAGAGGAAGTGGTTATGAGATTGTTATGTCTCTTAATTTTTACTAGGCAATTTTTGTTTTTATTTGGAGCTTCTCTTTTCAAAAGTACTTGTTCTTTTGATTTGTTTTTGTTTGTGTGCAAAAAATATTTTTGGCATGATTGTTAAAATATTAATTTATTTTGGAAGAAGGGAGTTCTTCTAAATAAGTGTCATTTCTTAAATGTACCAAAAAAACAAAATAAGTATAACTTTTATAATAAAACATTTTTAGTTTAATTGCTTATTTTACTATATAATTTTCCTGATTTTGCAAAATTTTCTACTTATTTTATATGTAATTTTTACAACCCCATTTTTACAATTTTGCTTTTATTATCCAATTACTTTGAAAATTTTGTAACTAAAAAATTCCGGATTTAGTTACTTTATTAGTTACAAAGTTTTCAAAATCTTGAAAATTGGATGGAAAACAAAATTTTGGAAATTTGGTAGTAAAAATTACAAATAAAATAGTTGAGTGGTAAAATGCACTAATACAAAAGTTCAGTGAAATAATTCATAAAATATTAAAATTGAGTGAAAAAATTACAAATAAACTTTGTATATTACTAAAAATTAAACTTTTCTCTTGAGAAATTTAACCATATCTATCTATCTATATATATATATATATATATATTAATTCTATAGGCTCTTTTAAGTTGTTCATATAAAAGCCTTTTATTGTCAAGCAGGCCCGGCCATGAAGAGAAGGGCCCAAAATTAAAATATTTGTTATATTATCTTTAAAAAATAATAATTATTTTACTTAAAAATTTTAAAAAATTAATAATTTTTTTTTGATAATATTTAATCTTATTTTAATATTAAAATATTACAACTATCTAAATTATGACTCGTTTGATAGCTTATTTTAATAATTAAATAATATTAGTGAATAACCACATCTCTTTATTTCCCTCAGTCATTTTTATTACTCCCAAATTTAAATCTCTTTTCTTCTCACTGCACAAAGCTTTTACATTAGTCCTATAACTTGTAATTTCCCATTGTCAATATTTTATTTCCTAATTAATCACAGTATAGGAAGTCTTTTATAAATAAATAATAAATTTATTCTAAAAATAATTTTAAAAACCTATTTTTTTAAATAAAATAAGGTTTCATTGTTTTCAAGCTAGCATTTATTAAAAGAGTTGAGCAAATTCTATATTAATCCAATGCCAATAGCCAATGAAAGGTTGTAGTGTTATATTTGTTCCATATAATTTGAGGAAGTGACATAGTCATTTTCTTGTGTTGGTAATTATTATTAAATATAAATTAGATGTCACTCAACACCTTTCTTATGAATAACTAATAATATAATTTTCTTTTGAAGCTAAACTTGATAGAATCATATCCATTTCAATAGTTACACTATTAGAGAAAAAAAGTATAAATAATGTTACAAGTCAAGGGATTAAGATTGAGATGCATCAATGGATTCCAAACCTAAAATAGCAGAAAGGAATAAGCCATCTGATTCTGAGCTATTGTTGGCAAGTCAGCTTCAATTTTCAACTATTGCTGTGACTTTCAGCAATGTTTGTTGCTTTCTTAATTACTTGTTAAGATATTTTATTATGAATATAAATTTAATTAGTTAAATATTGTATTGTTATGAATACATAAGAATATTACTTTTTTTTTTTTATCAAATAGGATTAAATTAAAATTTAAGTCGAATCAGATCTATCATTCATTAATTGTTGATGCATTTGTTAAATTACAGTAAAATAAAAATTGCTACCCAATTGTCAATTTTATTGTAAAAAAATAACTAAGCCAAGTTAATATAAATGATTCCTTAATTATCCTTTTGTTAAACCTAATGTTATATAGTCTCCTCATTTTAATTTCCTAACTTTGCAAAACTATTACCTTAAATAATTGTAGACTGTACTAAAAGTCTGTACTTATGCATACAAAGTAAGGCAACATAACTGATTATTGAATATAAAAATGAAAAAATATAAAAAGTAATAAAATAATTCTTAAAAATAAAATATATATTCTTTTAGTCTATAGAAATATCTCGCATTATTTTAGTTCTTGAATTATATTATTTATTTCTATTTTAATCTCTAATTTATAATAACAAAATGAAAGCAGATGATTAAATTAAGGGATAAAATAATTGAAAAATTATCATTTCAAGACCTAAATGATAATAAATATATATTTTTAGAATTAAAATGATAAATATATTAAATATTTACAAATTATTTTACCATTTTTCATCTTTTAAAAATTAAATTATTATACCAATGTTAGTTTAAGATCAAACTAATAGGTTATTCTTTATAACATACGTCTCTTTTCTTGATAAAAAAAAATTAGGGATTAATGTTATGGTTATAATTAAGAGAACGTGACGAACCTTCTATCTAATGGTAGAAATTGGAAAAATATATCTAAAGTTATAGGTTTAAATTTTGAGAAGGGTTATGTAATATGAAATAAATCTTGATATGATATTAAGACGTAGAATATGATTTATGCATTTAACTCAATTTTTTTAGGCAATGATTACTTTTAATTTATATACATGTAACCGAACTGTCTCTGAATTAGAATTTTCAACCATTTCATGTCTTGCCTTACAAATTTACAATGAAAATAATGATTTCTACAAATTTTAAATTGAAAGTAATATATTTTTATGAGAATAAGAAAAATAAATTTTATCCTACAGTCACTTATAAATAGTCACGTGACTTAATTTTCTTTTTTAAGTCACTTTCTTAAAAACTCACATGATTTATAGTTTTAATATTTATAATTAAAGATGAGATTTCATGATTAATATTTATTTTTCTCACTCTATATATAGAGAAAAGCCATAAGTACTCTCCATATATAATATATTTTAAAATTTCTTTACAATTTATTATTTTTCTTTTCATGATACAAAATCAAAAATTAAATATTGAAATCAACCTTTCTAATCAAGAAATAAAGAAATTATTCAATATTTTATTCCTTTTAGAATTTTTTTTTTATAAAAACATTGATATTTATTTTAGAAAAATGTACAAAAGTGCTTCTTTCTACATAGGCCCTACTCTCACCTTCTATACTACTTGGAAGGAAAAATAATAGAGGTAGGTGCTGTTTGAATATATTTTTTTAATAAGTATTCATTAGAAAAAAATGAATTAAAATTCTTGGAGAAAGGATTTAAATACCCTAAACTTTAATTCTTTTATAAATATGTATTTTTAATTTTATTTTTATCACAATTAATTCTTAAACTTCATTCCATTTATAAATAAATATCATAAATTTTAAATTTTGTTCCAATTAACCCTTAAACTTGGCCATTTCTTTTTCAATAAACACCTTAAAATTTAATTATTTTAATTTATTCGTAAAATTTATTTTTTTACATATTATATAAAATACTGATAATAAATCATTCATTTTTTATTTTATTAAAATTCATTTTTTATATATTTAATTATAATAAAAATATCAATTTAGAAATAATATGAAAAATTAAAAACTGTTCTTTTATTTTTTTTAGTTTTAAATTTCATTACATTTCCTTGTTTGAAAAAAAATATTTATAAAATTAAAATTAATAAAGGATTGGACTTATTTTATATAATCCACTAGAACATTAATTGATATGAAATTGAAATTGAAATTGATGTATTTAATGCAAAAATGGTAAAAATGAAAGATTGATTGAATCTAAAATAAAGTTCATGGTGTGTATTTGTAAATGAGATACAATTTGAAGATTAATTTTGGTAAAATTAATGTTAAAGATATCTTTTTACAAAATGGGTAAAGTTTAAAATGTTTAAATGTTCTTTTCTCTAATTTTTTTAAGTTAAAATAATTTATTCATAAACTAAAATCAATTTTTGAAAAAGTTAAAGAAGAAATATGTTGTAAATTAACTTAAATACAAGTTAATTTTAAATAATAAATTTTTTAAATTTATTTTAGGTTATTTTTTTCTCCACCTTATAGAGAGAAATTTATCTAAACATACTATTGTTTTACTTATATCACTAAAATTAAATTTAAGAATGAATAACATCTTAAAAATCTTAATCTAATGTAAGAACATCGAATTTCTAAAATCACTCAAAGATACTCCTAATTAAATCACTTAAAAAGCATGGGTTTAGACATAACATCAAACGTAAACATATAAATTAATCCTTAACTTGTGGATAAAAAATATCCTAAATTCACTCAAATATCTTTTTAACACAACATTATTTTCTTCCTAATGTTATAATTTGTTAATATTAATTTCTCAAATTATCAAAAGTGCCACAGTTCTAAGACCACACATAAAATAAAAATCCAGAAACCCAAAAACATGGATAAATAATACGAAAGTTATGCTTCATATATGTATTAATAAAAGAAATTGAATAGTTAACATCAACAACTTGATATTTATTATGAGATGAATGTGAATATCTTTATGATTTATACTTTGCACTGATGCATGTGTTGCTAATTAATTATCAAAGAACAAAAACATGTACAAGAGACCATGAACACGAATCATGTTCTCAGGCTATGACTTGTTTAATTTTTGTAAGAATAGAATAACAACAGTTCATTAATGCACAGAAAACTACTCTATGAACCATAAACCTCTTGATTATTACAATTCTTATTAACTGGACCAATAATTCACTTCCTGGTATTTATTTATTTAATGGTGTTTTTTTTTATTTATCATTTTCTTAATTTTTGAGACTAGTTTTCTCACTTCAATTTTATCTATTAACATTTTGTTGGCTAAAAAAAAACTATCTTGTGTGGTAATTTGATTTTTTTTAAACTAAAAATTATTTTTAAAAGGGAGGGAACTTTTGATCACAAGTAACACATCTTATTTTTCTTTTTTTAAATTATGAAGACTATATAATTAGAATCAATAGACTTTTATATATTACAAATACATACAAGTTTCTCGTATTATTGAAATAATTTAATACTTTTTATCAAATTTATTTGTGTAATTCACTTAGAAACCGAAAACAAGAAAACAACACAAATTTGGAATTTGGGTTTTGATAAAAAAAAAAAAAACAATACCCATTAATTTTTATAGTATTATTTGACCACAAATCAACGTAGATAAAAAATTATTATTTTTTATAATAATTAAAATTTTGGTTTTTTATGAATATATAATAATTAACTTAAAAATCATATTAAAGACAATTTTTTACTCGTATCTACTGAATTATGAAATTCTTAACTTTTACAACTAAAAAAAGTTCATTATTTCCTTAGACGTAACGTACGTAATTAGATGAAATTTTATGTCAAAAGCTTTCTTCTATTAATCTATAACTATTATTATCAGTAAGGAGGATTTCTCTAGTCATAATAGATTTTTGTTATTGTTATTATTTGGTAATTTTATTAAGTTATTTGTTATACTTTTATATTTTAACTTTTTATTTATTATTTTTATTATCTTTAATAAAATTTAAAATTAATTCAATTTTATGTCTATTTTTGTAAAATATTATATTCTTCCTAACTCATATGTTAATTTATTATCATTATTTAATTTATTTTAAAAAATTAAAATTATGAAATATACTATTCCTACATGAATTAAGGAGGTTGCAGTACAAAAAGACACAATCGTTGATTTTGCTAATATTTGAAAAAGCTTTGAATCAATTTGATTGAATGGAGCCCAGATTTGATGAATTATCCACTATGATCTGCAGGTGTCAGTACATCGTTGCCAAAATGCATTAATATGGTCTTTCTCTTTCACAAATAATTCATATTCACATGTCAAATCCAATGTTTGCAACGTTATATTTTGATTTTTTTTTTATTTTTTGATTATCTGAAATCTCAAAACTATGATTCTGGTCCTTTTACAAATATCAGTCTCCTTTTAATCCCTTTAATTTAAAAATACACAATTTTAATTTTTAAAATAATTTAAATAACACTATAATGTAATTATAGAACATTTATTCATACAAGTAATATATTTTTAAACCAAGAAAAATAATTCATGATAAAAATAAAATATACAAAATAAAATATATTAATATTAGAAAACTCGCTTCAAAATAATAAAATCTTTTATATTTTAAGTGCATTGTGTATAGTTTTTTGAACCGTATTAATCAATAAGATAACTTATACCTATTCTTCTAGTTATTCCATGTTATAAATAAATTTTAATACAAACGGATTCAACTTTTTAAAAAATATTTGATAACTAATTATAATACAGATTAATGAGTTAATTACCTCATAAAATATAAAAAAGAAAAAGAAAAAAATTAATAATATATATATATATATATATATATATATATATTTTATGAAAAACTAAATTGATGGACTTATAGAGTAGTATTTATCATTAATTTTTTTAATCATGGAGGGATCAAGAAATTAAGAATTTGGTCAAGGGAAAAAAAAACCATCTCTAGGCCCATGTTCATAGGGTAGTTGAAATTGTGTCAAACTCAAGAACTTAAAACCTTGATGAATGATGATGAGATTGGTGGGCCTGTATAGGCCCACTAGTGAGTCACATCCCAGAAGGACAAATTGGCATGGCCTGACATTGATGCATTGATTAAAGAAAAGCACCTTGGTCACAATTCATTTTCTCCACTTCTCTCTTTGGTTTTTATCTCACCACATTTTTTGAAGTGTTGCTCAACCAAGTCCTTATCTCACTACCCCTTCACAATAATGGTTTACCTTTCTTTTGGTCCCAACACAAGCAAGTTGCTATGCCCTCCCTCCCTTTATCTTTGTCTTGTTTGTTTCCTAGAGAAAGAGATATTTTTAAGGGCATGGAGAAAATAACATTTACTAACTATTTCATCCATTTTTAGTTTCCCCCTTTTTTTAACTTCTTAAATTAGAAGTTTTAACCAATTATACTTTTTTTCTAAAAAAATTAATCAACTTAATGGGTTAGTATTTTTAACAAAAGTTATTCAAAATCTTAACCATTAGGGTTAGTATAACAATAATCTCATTTTTGGCTAATGAGTCTTAAGGAAGATCACTTTCAAAATTTGCAAATTTTGTCTTAAAGGTACTTGTCGATTAATATTTGTGTTATTTTCTTTTGTAAACACCAAAAGCAAATTGAGAGAGACCTCGTATAAGCACTTAGGTAATGTGTTTTTTTTTTTCTTAAAAATTGTGACTTCAAACATAAAATCTACAAATATGAGTCTATATCTAATTGAATAGACTGAAGGAAAAACAAAACAAATTACTAATATGTTGTTATTTGTTTAGAATCTTTTTATTGCTAGCTATTTGATCTTACATTCACAAAATGCAATGGAAACAAACCAAACAAAATCATGAATCATATCACATTACCTATTCCTCAACCTCAAATATGCCATGACAATGACTCCCTTTTTGTTTTACCATTTTGCAATGAAAAGTCCCAATGCCTTGACTCGTTATGACGTATGGACCGCACAAATTTGTAGCACTTATCTTGTCAAAATAATAAATTTAATTAAATTTCCTTCCTCTTCCAAATTTTGGTCTGCTTTAAATATGATACGTAATATTCAACTTATTTGAATGATACTAATTTCAAAACCAATTAAATCAGATGAAAAAAATACATGTTCATAAAATACATGTTTATATCTCTCTAAAGTTCAAAGAACTACAATGGTAACAATAAAAATGTACTTTTAATTCATAGATTTTGTTTAAAGAGAAAATAGTTAATCTTTTAAGGAAAAATACCAAAATTGAAATACTTCTGCTAGAAGGGATGAAGATAATAGACACCCTTATGTGTTCGAGAGTCTTATTAACTTTAAATGAGGATAATGACTTCTTTATATTATATTTAATATAATTTTTAATTTGACCCCTCATCAAAATAAGAAATTTATACAATAGTATCTACATTAAATAATTTTATGATGATATAATACCTTTTATTTCGACCATTAACTTTATTAAGTCATAATTTATATTAGACTTTTAATATAATATAACCATATAAATTAATAATGATATACATGTATATTAGCCTACACTTATTTAATTTTACAACATTAAAGGCTTTTGAAAATTGCGTTACTAACTGTTGTGCAAGAGAAAATGAAAACAGATGAAACTAAAACAAATAAAACTCCTCATGTTAAATTTTTGTTTCTTGCAAAAATATGAATGTATTTTTTATCACTCATTTGTAAAATAGGGTGAACATGGACATTACAAGAATTACATGATTCATTTTTTGTTTTGGAAATTCATTAGCTTCATGTCTAGCAATACGAGAATGTATTACTTAGATCCAGAAATCGTACCTTTGGTTATATTCTGGAGCACTGATTAAATAGTTATTTTAACTTTAATTTTTGAAAAGAAAAAATCCGAGGCCATTGAATAAGTTTATGTTTTAATTTATTTATATATATATTCTATTAATTTGATCTTATTTTAGATAAAATGAAGTAAATTAACATATAATTTGCATCAAATTAATAGAAAAAATACGAAATAAGAATAAAAAACAAAATAAATACCTAATTTGACTGTGAGGTGATGCTCAACGTATCGTGTTAATTAGATTCATATAATTATGTAATAAATATTCACCTAAAAATAAAAATTAAAGTAAGTAAAACAAGCTGGAGAGTTTCAAATTCAATGACTGTTTTAAGAAAATTTTCTTTTTAAAAATAAAAATACCTAAATTATTCAAGCAAGAGAATAATTATTTGGTTGTGAATAAATTCACGAACTTCATATCTTGGAGGACTCAAGTACAACGTGAGTATAGTTATATTGCCTTATAGTTTTCTTATAACTTTATAGTTTAAACAAAAAGTATTAATGTCTCGAAAATATATAATATATTTGATACTTTTCATGAAAAGCACATGATATAAAGTTTAATTGTTATATTATTATATAAAACTTTATGCAATTCTTTAATTCAAATTAATAATTAGCATAACTTTTAAAACATTTATTTATATAAAAATTAATAAATATATCATAAATAATAATTATGATTAAATGATAATTTATATAGAAAACTCTTTTAAACAAACCATAAATATTTATTATTTCCAAAACATTCATACATTAGATGTGTGACAAAGTAAACGTGAAGCTGAACTATGTTGTTTACGAATATTATATTATGACTTCAATTAATTTTAATTTAGAGATTAATTTATAATTTTTTTTTGTGTTATAGTCAATTTTAATACATAGTCAACTAATCAATTTATTTATAATTTTTTATAAACACACATGTATACGTATTTTTTCTATTAACATCTTATAATTAATAGTTATCTTTAGTTGTTTAATGAATATTTTTCATTATTTCAAATCATAAGAGGAAAATGCAAACATAATAGTTCTTCATAAGCAATGTTAGACTGCCAACACCAATAGAACTCCAAACAAGTGACTTTGTCTTAAATTTATATTTTTATTTTAAAAATTTAAAAACATCAAAACATAGTGAAAATATAAATATAATACAAAGTGTTTAATTGATCTTATATTCTTGTTCGCCGTGTAAGATTTGTGGGAAATTATTTGGTAACAAAGCAACACAACATCAACTTATTCATTGATTATCATGTCCGTTCATTTCCATTGATGTTCAAATACAGAAACCAAAAATACAAGACGATGAAATCTCAAAAGGCAAAAACAAATGGGAATTTCATCTTCAAGTTCATATGTGTGGTCGTCAATCAATCTCTTAAATATATTTCCGTACTTGGAATAATTAGTCTCATACTTTGGGTCGGAAATACTTTAAGCAACAAAAGAAAAATGGAAATTTTGTTCAAAGTACAAACAAAGTGGGAATGGCTACAAACGTTTTGGAAAAGTTTGAAACTTAGAAGCCTGGGGGCTTGTAGGCAATGAAGCTGATGCATTGCACTTGACGAACGTTGTCAAATCCAATGATACGGATGAAAGAGTTGGGGTATTCCTTCTTGGCCTCTTCAAGCTCCTTCAACACTTGAGATGAATCTGTTGTTCCAAACATAGGCAGCTTCCACATGGTCCAGTACCTTCCATCATAGTATCCTGGTGACCTGTGGTGCTCACGGTACACAAATCCGTGCTATATACATCCAAACATTTCAACCATCAAAACTCATTACCATCTTCTTCTTTTTCAATACTACCATTTCATTGTATAGATACAGATTTCATAAATATTGACAACCCTCTTTAGGATACAAGATCAAAAGAGAAAGATCCATTGGATAAACTTCAATTTTGAAAACCATCACTTCTTTCTCTTTTTTTTCAATAGTTCTTTTAGATCACCGACATGCAAATATATTATATTTTCAAATTTTGAGTTGAAAAGAGTATGAAAAACTAGAATTGGAGCATAAGGGGTTGCAAGAAATTGACCTCCAACTCGAATTCCAAGCAAGGAATCCATCCCTTCCTGATAAGGTAATCTACTTCTTTAGCCAATTGCTCTGTAGTGAGGTCAGGCAGGTAGGAAAGAGTCTCGAACTTCTTCTTGCCTAGTGGAGGCCACACCTATTCATTTCCATCAAAATTCAGTAAACAAGTTAACAAGCTTGCACATATGCACATTTGTCTTCAACTAACATGTTAATATAACTACCCTTTTGATACATATATGATATATGAACAAGTAGCATGAATTTTAATGATTTTGATGCCTTGTATGTGTGTATATAAGTGGAGTTTCATTACCTTCATGCACTGAACTCTTCCACCATTGGATGCAATGGAGGTAATGTCATTGTTGGTCTTCCTGGTGGGGAATCCAGCCAAGGATTTGAGGCCAGTGAATGGAGCCACCATGCCGGCACCGGCACCGGCACGGTTAACGGTTGTAACAGCTGGGGAGGAGATCATTGAGGAGGCCATTTCCTTCTCCTTAGTTCTTCTAGTTTGCTTGTATTGCTATGTTTCTAAGCTTGCTCAAACTTGCTACATATAAAGGTGTGAAGTGTGATTTGTGTAGTACTAATCCAATGGTTTGAAATGGAGGGATTGGTTGATGACTTGTTACAACCGTTGGATTGTTTAAGTGATGATATACATCATATTGGCCACACGAGAGAGGAAAATGGTAGCCTTATCTTACTATGCCCCTCAAAGATAATGACCCCTTTGTTTTGTTTTGTTAAGGTCCCAACACAATCAAGTGGCCATGCCTTGCTGCCCTTAATTTATATCTGTTTTGTTTTGGTTCTTTCCTTGCCCTTGAGAAGAGGGGAAATTTTCACATACAATGAGAATATTATGGTTTGTTTGAATTAGAAGTGAAATAGAAAACAAGTAAGAATAAAAAATAAGAATGATAGAAGTAAAAGAATATAAGTGGTGTTTGGGACGAGTAATAATACGTTGTTCTCATCCTATTTAAAAAGACTAGACATTATTAACTCTATTTCATAATTAATTATATTACATAGATAATTAATCAACTCGTCATAGTACTTTTATATATATATATATATATTTAGTCATAGTACTTTTATATATATATATATATATATAGTCATAGTATATATATATATATATATATATATATATATATATATATTTAGTCATAATATATATATTATACATATATATATTTCTCTTTTTCTATAATTAATTATTTGATTGTTTATATATTATAATTGTCTACTACATATTTTTATTGTTAGGTGTAAGAAAAATTAAATCAAGTTTTCTTAATCAAAATTAAGTCAAATTCATAATGTGTACCTACAAATTTTGATTTCTTTATCATTCCTACTATTACATGAAAATATTTATGGAAAAATTTATTGAATCTGAAATAGTTAAAGTATCATGAGCAGAATTAGTCTCCAATTAAGTGAAATATTGAATACATGAAAAGTATATATTTTTTTTATTTTAAGTACAAATATTTAAAAACAGAAAATATAAGATTTGCAAATAATATTAAGAAAAGAGAAAAATAAACTTCTTTCTGTCTAACTAATTTCTTTTATGATGGGTCTTATCTCTCTCTCTCTCTGTAGTTTTGGCTCAAGGATCCATTAGATGTATGTTCAGAATCTCTTTGTATGATCAGCTATTCAATCTTCAATTCCATTCACAAAATGCATTGGAAACAACCAAACATGAATAGAGAAATCATGTAACATTACCTCTTCCTCAACCTCAAATATGCTACGATAATGACTTGTTCTTTTCTTACCTTTTTTGCTACGACAAAATCACAATGCCTTGACTCATTCATTAGTCACTATACACCGCACAATTATATAGCACTTATCTTGTCAAAATAATTTTTTTAAAATTTCCTTTCTCCGAAATTTTAGAAAGCTTTAAATTCGATGATATGTTATAGAACTTATTTGAAAACTTATGAAAAATATATTAGTTTTATCATGTCATGGAGAAACTAAAGTGAATGAGACGTTTTAAAACTTTAATTTTTTACTAACAAAAATATTGAGACCTTTAAAGAGATAATGTTATGTACATGTGGCTCTCTTTAAATTTTAATACAGAAATGGAATATTATTTTTCCATGCACAATTTATATAACAGGATAATGCAAAATATTTAAAGATTGCATGTACATTCTTCAAAACAAAGGATAATGCAAAGATTGCAACTGTATTATTGATTCCTTAAGCTTCAACGAATGAGATTTTTATTGTTATTTTTTTTTTCTTGTCACGAGTATTTATGGCTCGTTGGATCAAAAAGACTAATCCATATTACTCGATAAATTTTCGCACATATAAAGGTTAAAAAAATTTATTAACTTTATACCTAATTTTCTTTTTTATTTTTTTATAAAGTTTGAGTTTAAAAGATCTGACTTTAAATTATGTAATATTATTTTGATGTTAAAAAGTATAATATTAGTCTCTAAAAATAGGTGAAAGAATATATTTTAAGAATTCAACAGGGATAATGAATTAAAAAATTGAAGTAATCTAGTTATCTTTTCATGGTTATCTTTTTGATATGCATTATCTAATTATATATTGAAGGAGAAAGTATTAAATTTAACCACATCACTTGGAGGATTAAGAAGAGTACAATATTCAAATAATTTGTTATTCTATTTAAATTGATTATCAATTAATAGGTCTACGGAGAGTTGGTGATAACAAAATTGTAAAAATACAGAATTTAGTCGGTATTATTCATTTGAAGACTATGTCTATTGTACTACTTCTTGTGTCATCTCGATAACCAATCAATATATTGCTAAAAGAATACGACATGGTAAAGTAAATTCTCATGTTTATTGATATTGAAATTATTCAAAGCAATTTTGAAATTACTAGATATGCCGTATCTTCTAGAAATATATTTATTTGTACTTGTATATAAGTAGAAATAATTTTGTAAAATTAAATTTAGATTTATCACTTACATTTATAATATAATATTGATGTATAATTTTTGTAAAAAAAATTATAAATCTTTTTTATATATAATTTTTAAACAGAAAAATTACAGATCCTCCTTATAAAATTTGCCACATATTATTTATAATCTAATACATTCATTACTAAATTTAAGGATGCATGTTAAGTGATATTAAATCTGTCATTCTATCTTATATAAAATTTTCACTTGTCTTTTCTTTTAATATTCACTGAAGTGAAAATTTAAATTAAAGTTTCGTCATCCTTATAATTTTACTAAACAATGGTTTATTCGAATTAAAATCAGGAATGTGATTCAATAATTTTCCATAGTGGAATCATTCACATGGCCCTTGTCTGAACAATGACCATTACATGAAATCATTTTTTATTTTTTTTATGTTGTTTTATACTGTTACAAGCTTGCTATCTATAAAGATCATATAAAATTCCTTTTAAAACTATAGTAACCTTTTTGGATTGGAAATAATGGTAAAATTATTGGCTGAACTACACCTTTCATTTTAAATATTTGCTTTATGCGCATTTGACATGTTGTTCTCTTCGCTTTAACCAATCTATGACGTTCTAAATATTCAGAAACTATATTATATGAAAAGAAGAAATGATACTGTGTGAGTACTCTAAAGAATTTATCAATTATTAATTAGAAATAAATGCAAGAAAAGTTTGTTTTGTATGGTTGATTGTCATTGTCATCCTAAACAAAATTTAGTTATAGAGTTATCACAAATTTGAGATTGATCGAAACTTTGTTTTGTACGATCGAAATGTAGATTTGTTAGTTACCATGAAAGATTTTAGCTCAAATGTCATTATATTTGGTGGAATATAAAACATGAATAGAGTACATAACATCTATTTTTTCCTTTTCTCCTCACTCTCTTAAACATGCTAATGTTTAATATTGGTTTGTAAATGTCATTGTCATCCTAGAAGATTTAGTTACAGAGTTATCACAAATTTGAGACTGGACAAAACTTTGTTTTTATATGGTTGAAATGTAGATTTGTTAGTCATCATGATCAATTTCTGTTACGAACTCAACCAAAAAAGTTTAGTGAGAAAGAAATAGTACACAAGAAAAATTTAACGCAGTGTCTTAAGACTTACTCTATTGTCCCACTGGATAAAATTCATTTCTTATAATTTTTGTATGAAAAAAATTACAAACCTTCCCCATATATAATTTTTGGACGGAAAAATTACAAATCTTCCGTAAAATTTTTGAACAGAAAAATTAAAGACCCTCCCCATAATGTTTGAAACACACTATCTAAAATTTAACATACTCTTTTACTAGAGTTAAGGACGTGGTGCAAGTAAAAGAAAATCTATCACTCTATCTTATGCATGTCTTTCACTCATCTTTTTTTTTTATTACTCACTGATGTGCTACAAACGATTCGAGTTAAAATCGATTATTGTTGTTATACAGTTCGAACTATTTATGGGTTTTAGGAATAAAAGTTTGGATATTTCTAAACAAGAATAAAATATTTTTTTTATCTTCAATGTATCATGTTTATTTTTATTTTAAATGAAACAAAAAATGAAAAATTACTTCATTTTTATTTCCCAAAAATTTTCAATTTTATAAGATTAAATTGACAAAATAGAAAAAATATCATTTATAAGAATCGTATTAAGCTGCTTAGTGTGTGACTCATTAGTTTTGCGCAACACACAACAGTTTTTTATGTTGCTTCATACTATTACAAGCTTGCTATCTATAAAAATCATATAAAATGCCTTTTAAAACTATAGTAACCTTTTGGATTGGAAATAATGGTAAAATTATTGGCTGTACTACAACTTACCTTTTAAATATTTACTTCATGCACATTCGACGTGTATGTGAATACTCTAAAGAACAATCTCTAAAGGATTTTATCACTTATTAATTAGAAATAAATACAAGAAAATCTTCCAAGTTTAATTCTTTGTTATGCAATCGTATAGGTTAATAATTCACTAATAAGAGCATTTAAACAATCTTAAGTATAACTTGAGTTGGTTAAGAACAATTTAAACAATCTTTGTTGAAGCCATAACAACAACTAAATGCCATGTGTATTGAATAACCTATAGATGTTCAAGAGGGTGGAAGACAAATTGACTTCCACAAGATAAGAATAGGGGAGAAGTGAAGAAGACTAAACAAATCAAATTAGTTACATATCGGACCTCCCATATTAGCTGTCATGAGAATCCCATCTTTATATATGATGACAAGTATAAAGAATCTAGTTATGTATGGGTACTTAAGGGTGAAAATAAAATTTAGGGCAAAGAAAATAAGATACAATATATGTATTTTACAGAAAAATGAAATTATTCAAAGTGAAACTCTAAACTCAAAAAATGAGAATTAAGGAAGGAAAAGTAGAAGAAAGAGTGAGAGGACATACTAAGTTCGTTGTATTTCAGATACAAGTTCCACGAGAAAGAGTGCATGAGAGCAAACACGAGAAAGACATCAGTGGAAAGAGAATGAGAACGAGAACGAGAACGAGAACATGATGAGGAGCAGCGTGGAGGAAAACAAGGAGAATGTAGGAGAATGATGAGAATGAAAATGGTGAGAACGATAATGACGAAACACGAGAGTGATGAGGGTGAGAACAGAAGAGCACGAGAATGACAAGAATGAGAACAAAAGAGCACATGAGCGATGAGGACTAGAATGATGGAGTACGAGAACGACAAAGATAAAGGCGTGGAGCGGCAAGAATGATAGTGAAGACTGATTGTGGGAAGTAAGAAACTATTAAGGGAGCTAGGGTTAGAACACGAGGAGGGAGACATATACTAAAATGAGTTTTTTCATGCCAGTTAAATTTCTAACTGACGTAGATTAAACAAGTAACGTCAGTCCCACAAATAACTAACGTGGTATATCACATTCATGTCACACTCCTTGTAATTGACGTGAAAATGGTGATGTAATACACTATTTTTTTTATTAGTGTTTCTAATTCATTTAATGAATTTATTTTAGTTCTTAATTTTTCTTTTAATTTAACATCATTGAAGTATACAATAGTGCTATGTGAACCCAAAATGAGAATCTCTTTGTTGAGACCTCCTCTCCTCTGAATCCCTTTTCCATTTCCTCCAACTACATGCTGCAAAGTGCATAGTACTTTGAGTCTGTTGCAACTACATTGAAAAATAATATTTTTATTATAATCTATGTGGTACTAGGTCACTGAAACTAAAGAACACTTTTGTACGATTAATTTTATTATTTACGTAATAAAACCTTGTTTTTTCTTTAGAAAAGAACGTGTGGAAGTATATCATGTAATGTTATATGACTCTACTTTGAATTTGTTTATATAAATCTATTATTGGATTAATATTATTAATCATTTTACGTTATCCTATATTATTAAAAGTGTTAATTATAAATATTATTAATTTAATTTAATATATAATTTATTAAATTTTGAGATCTATTTAATATATGATTCGTGATAAATTAAGTCATTTTCATAAAAAAAAAAAAAACAAACTCATTAAACGATTGCTGTTCTCTCATTTAGTAATAATGTTTCTGATTATTCAGTATCATTAACATTATTCAATATTATCATGAGACATGAAGAAGTCATTCCTCACACACTAAGAGAATCAAGCCTGAAAAAAAAAAAAGTACTGACAAATTATCATGGAGAGTCTATCGTACGCTCCTTAATGAGGTGAGTATAATGATGATGTAACATATTATCCTTTGTTTTCCTTCGTCCCAATGTCTTTTGTTCAATAATTTACACATCCTGTTCACGCAAGGCTGTTAGTATATTTGGATTAATCTAAACCATTCTCATATGCCCAAGTCTCTCTATATGTATATAATTTTTTTTTTTTTACAGTTCTTGCTGTCATGCATTTCTTTATTTGCTTTAGTATATTTGATATTTGACACGTTTGTTTTTGGTTAAAATTTGTTCAATATTCAATTAATGTAATGGAACACGAAGGAATGTGTGAGAAGAAAAGTTACTAGATCTTTGTTTACAAATCCCAATTGCGCTGTTTATGCTGCCAAGGATTCTATGGAAGCTGTGTGGGATGTTTATTACAATGACAAACAACCGTTTGATAGAGCTCTTGAAAAGTACATGGATATGTTACAACAGTTGCTATTCTTTCTTTGAGGAACACTTTTGGTTACTAATTACTTAAACATCATAAATGGCCTCTTGTTGAGTTCTACAAATAACATTCAAATTGAATGCTTTATTTTATTTTATTTTTGGTGATAATCATATAATTGTTGTCAAGGCAACTCTACATAGAAGATTGTTTTGACTTCATGTACACATTTACTTTTAGGGAAATTATTATAGCCACATTTCAACAATTTTCTTGGAAAAGAAAATAATTGTGTTACTTTGGGGTTGTATACTCTAAATATCAACAATTAAGGAAGCAAATGACAAGGATAATTAATAAAGTGCGAAAGGGATATCTAGGGCTATATGATAAATTTTTGGGTTTAATTGCTTTTTTTTATTCAATATTTTATTTACAATTTTTTTCTCAAACAAAATTTGTTATTCATCTATTCTATTTATAATATCTTCATTTAATGTTTAAAATTTTATAAACCTCATTGTTTCATTAATCACAAAATTTTCAAAATTTAAAAACTAAATATAAAAAATTTCAAAATTTCAAAAGTCTAGTGAGAAAAATTACAAAAAAAAAAATAGTTCGGTAACATGAATTACAAAAAAAAAATAATATTAAAATTGGATGAAAAAAATATAATTAAATTTATTTCTTAAAAAAATCCCTTGGTCAATACACGGTTGTCAAATTCTATAAACAACTACACCTTCTAGAACTTAAATTTGTAAGAATATATATAAAAATCATTTTTATAAAATACATCAATTATAATATGAGTCAACTCTGGAATATATATTTACACACGTGTTTGTGTGTATTTTTCACTCTTTACATCTTATAACTGTGTATTTCTTAATCTTCACATCTTATAACTCATAACTCATGTCTGTATATTGTAGTTGAATACCAAATATTTTTTAAAATATTTTTATGTATTAAATTGTTTTGTAGCGTGTATAAAATATTGTAAATTTTCACTAATAAATACTTGGAAAAAAATCTTATTGGTATGTATATTCATTCAATAGTGATTTGGAATATCCCATATATGACGTGGTCATCAATCATCATGGTAGAAAAGGATGTGAAACTTCTTATCTGTTTCTCTATCTTAATGTAACCTTGTTCACAAATGTAGCTATCAAAATGGTCCATTCCAAATACTAATAATGGTCCATTCCAAATACTAATGTAACCTAAAAGGTGTGGACATGATTTACATATCACAAACTCACAGCTTAGAAAACCCAAATGACTTATTTATCAGTTGATAATCCATACTATCAACAAGTTACAAACAGTGAACAGAATCATCTTGAGATTAATTGTCAGCCAAGGATCATATTCTGGCCGTTCTAGAAAAAAAATTGTACTAAGTGAGAATTTGAAGAAACAAAATTGTTAAGTGGTATGATTGTTGCTTTGAAAGAAACATTTCTGAAACCAACATAACTTAGGATCTTTCTCTTTCTTTGCACATAATTGACAAAACGGTTTGGTGGCAGTTATATAATGTTATATTGATGTATACTATACAAATGTCTGTTTTTCAATGAATTAAGGGATTCATATTTGGTTTTTAAAGTTCTGTCGGTTCCTAGCAACATGTGTGCTAGTTAGAGCTTAAGATTGATAAGAAATTTACCATTAATTATATTTTTTATAGCAGGTTGTTTTCAAATTAAGTCATGAACTTCTCTTGCAGAACCAAAGTATAAGAACACCAGTAAGGTTATATTCTTGTAAAAATCTTCCTATTACTTTATAAAGAAAGTATTGAATGAAAAAGTAAATACATTTCATGTCTTGAAAATATAAAACATAATTCAATGACAGAAGAGGAGGACTTGGAATTATTCTAAGAACATTGATTCATACATCAGATGAATGACAATTCAAGGACAACGCTCAAAATGCTGTGAACTGAGCACTTGAATAACACAGATTGAGTTTTTTGGTTAACCATTTAGTGACACAATTAACGCCTATTTGGTAAGAATTTCAACCCACATGAGGGAAATGCAAGGATAATGGGTTCTTGAACTTATTTAGAAACAAAACAACACAACACAAATAGCTTATTCATTAGTTCTCATTCATCCATTTCCACAGGAGTCCGAAAAACAGAAACCAAAAATACAGGATGATGAAATCTCAAAAAGCAAACACAAATGGGAATTTAGTTTTTAAGTACAGACAAACAAAGTGGGAATGGCTACAAACGTTTTGGAAAAGTTTGAAACTTAGAAGTTTGGGGGCTTGTAGGCAATGAAGCTGATGCATTGCACTTGACGAACGTTGTCAAATCCAATGATACGGATGAAAGAGTTGGGGTATTCCTTCTTGGCCTCTTCAAGCTCCTTCAACACTTGAGATGAATCTGTTGTTCCAAACATAGGCAGCTTCCACATGGTCCAGTACCTTCCATCATAGTATCCTGGTGACCTGTGGTGCTCACGGTACACAAATCCGTGCTATATACATCCAAACATTTCAACCATCAAAACTCATTACCATCTTCTTCTTTTTCAATACTACCATTTCATTGTATAGATACAGATTTCATAAATATTGACAACCCTCTTTAGGATACAAGATCAAAAGAGAAAGATCCATTTGATAAACTTCAATTTTGGAAACCATCACTTCTTTCTCTTTGTTTTCAATAGTTCTTTTAGATCACCGACATGCAAATATATTATATTTTCAAATTTTGAGTTGAAAAGAGTATGAAAAACTAGAATTGGAGCATAAGGGGTTGCAAGAAATTGACCTCCAACTCGAATTCCAAGCAAGGAATCCATCCCTTCCTGATAAGGTAATCTACTTCTTTAGCCAATTGCTCTGTAGTGAGGTCAGGCAGGTAGGAAAGAGTCTCGAACTTCTTCTTGCCTAGTGGAGGCCACACCTATTATTTTTCCATCAAAATTCAGTAAACAAGTTAACAAACTTGCACATGTGCACATTTGTCTATGACTAACATATCAAATCAAGTAACCTTTTGGACTAACATGTTAATTCAAGTAACCTTTTGAATGAACATGTAAGATGAATTTTAAAAATTTTGGTGCCTCGTGTATGTATACATGTGGACTTGTCTTACCTTCATGCATTGCACTCTTCCACCGTTGGAAGCAATGGAGGTAATGTCATTGTTGGCCTTTCTGGTAACTGGGAAGCCAGCCATGGATTTGAGGCCAGTGAATGGAGCTACCATACCGGCATCGGCACGGTTAACGGTGGTAACAGCAGGGGAGGAGATCATTGAGGAGGCCATTTTCTTCTCCTTCTTAGTTTTACTCTTGCTTCTGATGCTTCTATATTGCCAAGCTTGCTATATATAAGGGTGTGATTTGTGTAGTACTAATCCAATGGTGTGAAATGGAGGGTCTTGGTTGCTCAGAAGTTGCAACCGTTGGATTGTATAAGTGATGACATTAGAGCATATTGTCCACAAGAGTGAGGAAATTTTCGAATGGTAACCTTATCTTTAGGTACCATGGTGGCATGACGCGTGGCATAAGCTCCATTATCTTACTCTTTCTTTGAAGAGTGTAAATGTGTGATGGTGGTAGAGTTGATATTATTGTGAGTAGTTTTCCCTATTCCATATAGGCCTAACATATTCTGTGACCACCGTTTTTCATGTATGGGTTAAGTGAATACCCTTTGTCTCTTTGTTACAGTAATGTTCTATATTTTAAAGGTGAGTTTGTATTTGGAAAAAAAATCAAGAGAATCATATCAACTGACACTCTTATCCCTTTTGTAGGTTAGCTGAAAGCATGCTTCTCTCTTCACATTACATTGGTAAAAACTTTTGACATTACTTAAAATGTTCATTAGCTTACATATTTTTTGTTAGTTTTGTTTAAAAGTAACATTAGCAATGGAGATAAGCAAAAATGTATATATGGTATAGAAGGGATGGTAGATGATTGGGCTTATCATTCTTGGTTGATTAATGGCCAAGCATACACTTGAAAATATAAGATCCACTAGCTTTGGCCAACATTAAATCAATGCACTCAACCAAACAATGCAAAACAACCTTATCTTAAAAATGAGATAACAACTATAAAGCAGAAAAATCAGAAGTCAAGCATTGCATAAGAAGTTGAAAGAGTGTGACCCTCATAATTTAATATGACAAAAGCTACTGCCATTAAAAGAAATAGGAGACAAATTTTCGGTATGGAAGTTCATGACTCAAGAAACTAGTAGTGTTTTAGATGAAATTGGTTAATAGTTGAGAATTGCAACTCTGGGAATTGTAAAAATTCTCAGTTTCGTATAGCAGTTTGTTTACAAGATGTTAGTTCCATGTTTCAAAGGATTTTAGCTAAGTTATTCTAATATTCTTGCGGTGAGGCATGTTTCTTTCTGAGCCACAGCTTTCAGCTTTGTCTGGTTCTATGGATTTTTCTCATTCATATCCCCACAAAGCCAAAACAAAAATCTACATGATTTTACTACTATTTCAACTCATTTAATTGTTCAAAACTAAAAGTGAAAGAAAGGCAACAGACAAGATATAAAAAGGAACCGATGGTCTTCTAAGGTGAATGGTATGCAGAAAATATCAATAGAACAACATTTTCCAGTTTACTAACACACAACAACCCAATGAACCTTCAATGTTGGACAACCAATTTCTATCTCTCTTCTAATCATTTCCCCTTTTCCAAATAATGTACCCAAAACACTTCCTCCCCTCTTCAGGACCACTTCTCAATCCATTGATTCCATATTCAACCAAAACCATTGAAATTTGTAATGGAACCATCACTCGAGTTTTCCACTCTGTAATATAGCACATAGCAAGATGACAAAATATTTCCATCTTTTACCGCAAGTTCTAAATAACTCTCCTTTAGGTACTAATCCATCTTTATCTTCTGAAAAAATATTTTCTTTTTCAACTTAGTGGCATATGACAAAATAAGGTTTGGCAAGATGAGTGCAGAGGACAAAGCCTATGTCAGCAACATGAGTGCTTTGATGGGGTCCTCTGAAAATACTGAACAGTGAGGTTTCAATTTCACTGTTTTTCCTTCTGCTCCCTTCCTTCCTCACATGAAAAGCTTTAGCAATGTCATCTATATAGCAACACAAAGTCCATTAGTGAAGACATGCCAACCATGTAGCATGTTTGTTTTGCCAGTTTTCCATTTCTTAAGTACATTCAATGTAAATGTGTGTCTCAGAAATCTTTCAGGTTCATCAATCAAATCAAACACACACTTGGAGCTTCAGATCAAGTGTGAAGGATCTCCCTTTGAAATGTCAAGATACTGATTATCAATCTGCTTGCATGAGAAAAAGCTACTAAGATTCTAGGAGTAAAAAACCACCCACATTCCTATCAACTGATATCCTTTTTAAGAGATATTAGTAATAATCTTAAGACAAGCATGATACAAATCTATGGATATGTAATCAATTTTGAAGTGTATGTACATCAGAGGATACAATCCGAATTCTTACGTGATAGCTACGACCTAGCTTGTATTTTGGAAGTTAACCTAATGTTAAAGATGAATGATAATGTCAGAAAAAAACTTTGAGACATAATTCACACTAAAATTGCTTCAAAGAGTGCTATGTGCTGCTCATGACAAGAATAATTGAAGGAATGATGAGAGATACGTGTCTGGATAAGATCTGATAATGTACTTGATTGCCTAAAAACATTCAGAGAATAAGATGTACTAATGAGTACAAGAGGGGGTTAAGCAGAACAGAACAAGAGATAAGTACTGGAAAAGGCTAAAAATACAGTGGTACTGTTATAATGTACTTGAGGCATGTATATCACATGAGCCAAGCTTGTTGGTTGTTATAAATGTAGTCAACAAGTGAGCCTCAAAGGCCCTAGCGAACATGTCAACCAATTGTTCACTAGAGTTTACAAAATCAGCTGAAATTTCTTTTGAAAGCACCTTTTCTCATACAAAGTGAGAATCTATCTCTACGTATTTGGTTCACTCTAGGAACACTAGATTTGATGCATGTGAAGTGCACACTGATTATCATAAATAAGTGTGTATCCTGTAAGTCTCCCAATTTCATTTGTTGGAGTTGTTGCCAAAGTCATGTAAAGTTCACATGCCATTGCTTTCATAGCATAGTATTCAATTTGAGTATTAAATCACGGGTTCGAGCCCTCTTGCTCAAAAAAATAAAAAATAAATAAAAAGAATGATGATATTCAGCTTCTGCACTAGATCTAGCAACCGGTAGAAATTAAGATTTTTATTAGTATTTTATTGTTGCATCCAAAGCTTTCAGTTGCTTGTAGTGTTTGTTAAAGGTTGCTTATATGGCAGAAACTGTTTCATCTGTATGTGTTACATACCCCGGGAAAAAAGGGGAAATTGGTGGAACTGAGCAAGGAAACATGGTAGGGAAAATTGCTCCCTCTCCTTTTAAGTTACATGACAAAAAAAAAAGGGTAAAAGTCCTCACTAGATCATTTCGGTTTACTTATTACTGAAATGGATTCAGTTTCAAACTATTTATAAAAATTGTCAGTTTTAGTGAAACCCTTAGACCAACCCACGACTTCACAAAAGCGTAGTCATCTAAGCCTCAAACGATTTCATAAATGGGAATCCATGTTGCTATGCGTGATTGGGGGACATTCTGCGTCCAAATAAAGTTGTCACAAAGTTAGAGGTCTCCACTCGTAAATGGGCAACGTGGCAACATGGGCAACGTGGTAATGACTAAGCAGACAATTTCAAAATGAAGATGGAGTTGTTATAAATGTAAACGGCTTCATTCTAACACACTTGAAGTCGTCACAGTTGTGAACGACTTCAAGCACGGGGACCATTATATAAGGCTCTACTCGAGTAATTATTTTTTTTATTATTTTTTTTATTTTCATCCCTCCTTACTCTGAGTTTTTATTGAAATTCACCCTTCTCTTTTATTAATGACATCATTTACTTTAAGCGGTGTGCAAATTAAGTTTGGGCCCATGGTAGGCGACGTGTTATGGTTGCAAAAATTACATGTATAGAAGCATGTTTGGAGCATGTATATTTCTGACTTTATGTATATTTATGATACACTACTTATTTAATAATATACTATTTATTTGTGGTTAATAATGTTATAATTAATAATGTTATAATTAGTGACGTTATAATTAATAATGCTATAATTAAGAATTGGAAGGACAAAGATAATTGAATAAAAAAAATGATTGAATTTGTTCATTTTATTGATTTCTATCATGTTGAGTATTGAAAGGATAAAGTGATGTAAACTTATGAGGAACATGTAAGGGATCTTAAGGATTAGCAAAGGGATGCCCCAATCGTCATTCACCTTTCATTCAACACTCAAACAAGTTGTTGTAGCTTGCAAAATTGTGAATCAAATATCACGGAAACAAGGTAACATTCACGGTTTGGTAATAAAGAAGAAGTAAAGGAAAATTGGAGTAAGAAAGAAATAGGGAAGCGCCATGAATTCAAGGAATTCAATAAGCTTGATGGAGAATCGTCACTTGGATCATGGATTCATGATAAGATTCAAGGTTCTTAGAAGAAACCCTAAGAGAGCTCTCTCCTTTTCTCAATACACAAGTTTTAGAAATTCTATTTCATAAATTTGACCAAAAGTGTCTACAATTGAAAGTGTTAACCTATTTAATAAGTGAGGCCCAGACCTATTGTCTAACCAAGATGAAATCTGAACCATTTGATTATTTTGATTGATCATCACATGGAGCATGCACCCTCCACGAAATAATCAAGCAAAATAGGTTCTAGACTTAATCAAAAGGTTAGGATTCAAGTTAGGGAGGTGTAAGTCATGTGACTTAAGATTGAATCTTGAACCTTAGATTAGAAATAATCTTAAGGTCATGATTCAATCTTAAATTGATGATCAAATCATAAAAGGGCTGATTTGAATTTGCTCCATTGATTTTAAATTAATCAAGTGGCCCAAATTCAAATCAAGTTAGTGGAGAGAGCACTGCTCTTCTCCAATTCCTCTTTCACTCTCTTTAAGGAGAGTGATGCTCACTCTCTCTAATTTGAAGCATCTAAGATTAAGTCCACTTAATGCTAACTAGGCTGAGTACACTTACAAATACATGGCCCAAAATCAAGTCTTAAAAGCAATTACATAATTGAAAGAAACTAGTAAGGCCTAAACAATTAAACAACTTGCTGAAAAATCCTGACAGCATTCCAATGTTAACTTTAAGTTCCATTTCCTCCTAGATGCAGTCTGATCTGGGCTTTGGTGTCTTCATAACTTTTGTAGCCCTTTAAGTCATCTTTAAAATTCCACCAAGACGAACTTAATTGGAGTTGTGTAGCCCAAATTATGCGCGAAATACTAAACCTTGTCAGGGACCAAAATAACAACGAATTTATTTCAAGCTCAATTTAAAAGAGTAAGGTCCTCCTTTTTCTTTCACTTTGATTTGAGCATTGACCTCCTCCTCTAGTTTTAACTTGGAGAGTTTGTTGGGCTTTTGGATATGATCCTTCATCAAAGTTGTAAAAGATAGAACACAAGAAGGGGGGTTGAATTGTGTTATAAATAAAAATTTTCCATTCGTCTGTGGGTTTCAAATGTGTTCAGACGAAATATTTCTTAGTCTTCAGGGATTGTTTTTAAGTAAGAAACGTTATAGCTTGATTATCCCTGTTAGTTAAACAAATAAGAAGATAAGGACACAACTATTTTTTCATTGGTTCGTCTATACAAGACTACGTCCAATTACCCAGCAACCACTGAGTTTTCATTACCAACCGTGAAATGGTTTACAAGTATTATTTGCACCCAGCCACTTCTGGCTATTACAAGATATTCTTTGAACACGGCCTTCGCAGGCTAAACAACAGAGGTATCCTTTGAACAACCAGCCTCCTCAGGCTAAACTACCACACAAGTGGATTTAAAAAGATGTTGTGAAAACAAATAGTTTCCTCTACGCAGAGAGGATTTTACAATGAAGTATATTCAGAAGACTTGAGCGAAATCTCAGAAGATAGAATAAGAGAAGCGTTTTCGCCAACTGAAATCTGATGAAGTGAAGTCTTTAAATAGACACCCTCTTCAAATGACCGTTAGACTCATGAGAATGCCGTTGAATATTTTCTTGAGAGCTTTCCAAAAGGTGTCAGATAGTACTTGATTGATTGATGGTGTGTGCAACGGATTTAGATTACGCGCGCAGTACCTTTTCTGACTTGTACAAAGACTTTGACAAAAAGGTGAAGAACTTTTTGAGTTGCATGTGTAAGCACGAATCCCTATATTGATCTTGGATGCTTCTAATGAGTACTTCTTTAGATTTGAAATCTTGGCGCGAGTGACTCAAACTTTCCTTCACTTTTTGGACAGACGATATATGTCTTCAGTCTTTAAGAGGTTTCGTCTTATCCTATCGTCTGATGACTTCATCTTGAGACAGACGAATGACTTCAGTCTGAGGAGTCATCTTTCGTCTGTGTCTGTTCCGTCTGACTTGCTTGCTGATCTTCTGTCTGAGAAAATTTCGTCTGTCTTGTAAAAATGAAAACCTTAGATGAGTTAAACATCTTGATCTAACAATCTCCCCCTTTTTGATGATTACAGACCATACTGATAACTTTTCTCAAGAAGACATCTGCATAAGACAATGTTAGTGATCACAGATAATGCAAGTCAGATTTACATCAAGACGATGTTTTCTGAAATAATACCTCTTTATAAAAAGAATTGTTACATCAATGCGATGTAAACCTTATACAATGTTACAAAGGTATACAAAAAATCAACTTTAAAAAAAAATACATACATGTATGTGCTTTACAAAAAAAATCAATACAATACAAAAAAAAATTGCTCCCTCTCAGACGATGCTTGCTTGCTTCCCCTCAGACGATGCATTCCCCCTTTTTCCTTTCTTCCTTTCTAAGGTACTCTCTCCCCCTTGGGCTGAGAATCATAAAAAAACACGATCAAGAAGAAGGTTTGGGCTTCTTTTGAAGAAGGCTCATGACAATGTCCTTCAGCTGATGTACCTCAGATGTGAGAGAGGTTTGATTGTCCTCAAGCTCTTTATTCTTTAGCTTCAGATGCTCACAATCCTTTTCTAAGACATCATATTTACGCTTTAGAGTATTATACTCATCAACGTCCTTTGCGTCAGCCTCAGTAACCTCCACTTTATCATTAACCTCCACCGTATCATCAATCTCCACTAGCGGTGTTTGAGGCTCTTCCACTATAGGTATAGTGTCATCTATGATGAACACTATTGGTGTCCTCTTCAGACGCAGAGTGAAGAGTGGAAGTGTGAGGTATACCGTGAAGTCTCTTTCCCATTGCCAAGAGTACAATTTTGAGGGAATAGAGAGCTCAAGATCTGGATGCTCCTGAGATGGATGCGTATAAGCAAAGGCTTCACCAGGAAACACCCTGCCACAGATTGTGGAATCTTCATCAAATGAGGTTCCAGAACAAAATGCAGATGTGGCTTCATGATCTTCTATCATCCTTTGAATTTTCGGATTGATAGGTCTTGAGGCATGGGTTTGAAGAGATTTGAGATGCGAGTATGCAGCAGACAGAAGTCGCCGGGGAATGTGCCTTGCAAACTTGAAGGATCTGGAGACAGACGGAGTCTTCTTCTTTTTTCCTTTAGCCAAAAGCTTGACCAAGCAAGGTCATTTTCGGTCTAAGACGATAGAGAACTTTGTTTCGTCTGAAACCAGAGAAGAGAATTGTGATCCTACTATGAACGGACAGTCTCTTTTCTCCTTCTTTGCTCTTCTTTCAATGTGATAGAAGGAAGTTGATCTAGCTTTTGCTTCCCTTCTATAGGCACCAGCCATCAGTTTGAAGGGCATGTTGTAGTCTTCAGGAAGAGCGTGAGCAAATTCTTCGGGGTCTTCGAATTCGTCGAGGAGGATGGAGTAGCGGGGGAAAATCCCTGAACGAACAGTGAGGTCTTGTCCAAGGAAGAACAATTCCAGAGTATGTCCTAGACCTACATACTCAGTTTGATTCATGGGAATTGTGAATGGTACAAGATCATGGTGGTCAATGGCATCGAGATGCCAATGTGAGCAGTCCTTTGGCTCATAGATGGTGGAGCCAGAATCTCCATATCTACAGTGGTGAAATGCAGGTGCGTTGATTTCATGTTGAACCTTCCACTTGATGTTTTCTCTGAAAAGGATGTGGGGTTCATAGCCAAGAGCTGATCCTTCAATCACCGACTTAGCTAGATGATCCTTGTACCTTTTTATATCTTCTAAACCCTTGATGTCTAAAGTGTCCAGTATGTCCTAGGGCAGACGCTTCAGCCATTCGCGTTGCTCTTCGGGAGTGTAGATGGAATCTTCTTTGAAATCTACTGGCTTCAGGGGTTTATGATAGACGATGGGATTGACAAATCTCCCCAGTTAAAAACCCTTTTTGCCTCTATACCGATAGGGGTTTCTCAACTCAATGTAGGGAGAGTCCTTTATAAAGCAGTCTTCATCGTCTGCCAAGTGACAATCTTTAGCAGACTCAGACGGTTCACCATCGTTGGAGATATCTTCATTCTTCTCTCCAAGAATCCAATCAGGCTTGACTGGTCTTTCAGCACAAGAGCTTTCAGTAAAGCGTCTCATGACTAATTCGTTGAGGAACGAATAGTCCGTCTTGTGCTTGGGTGGTAGATCTTCAGGATTGATGACCTCGGCATGTGATCTCACCCATGATGCATCCACCTTTATTACATCCATATGTTCTTCATCAGACGAAGAACTTATGTCTTCAATAAGAATTTCTTCAGACGGAATCTCAATCGTCTGTTGGTGGAATGCTTCTTCAGACGCAGTAGATATCGTCTGTTCAAAGGCAGCGTTGAGAGGAGATGCAACAATAGGATCAGACACAGTTGTCCTATGTTCGTCTTGGAGTGTTGATGTAGAAACCTCCATAGTAGAGACTTCATCATTAAGCATGGTCTCCAACTCCTCTGCTAACTGGGCATTATCCTTCTGGATCTGGGCAATTTCTTCACTGTTCATGCCCTCTGAATTTGCTGGAGCAGACGCACCTTCAAATGATCCAATGCCCTTAACGCTTTCAAGAAAGATTCTTTCTCGTTCAGCATGAAGCAACATATAGACCCTCATGGCCTCTTTTAATTGTTTTTCTTCGTCTGTTTCACCAACAACTACAGACGCAAGCTTCTGCTTCATCTTTTCTTTGCCTTTGGAAGCCTTTTGAAGAGCGATTTCTCTAGCTCTTGCTTTTTCTTTGGCTGCATTCTTCTGCTTTTCTTCGTCTGAAAGAATTCTAACAGACGAAACTCCTTCAGCCGATAGCTTAGCCCCTTCATCTTCACTTGGGGATATCGTCTTCCCTTGCGTCTTGGCAGCAACGTGCTTAATTCTGATAGTTCTTTTCTTTTTCTTAAGAGGTTCTTCTAGAACATCTTCGAAGGGAACTTCAGAAATAACCACAGGTGGAAGAGGTAAGGGTGTTTGGGTTTGTGTTTGGTCTGGTGTTTGGGATTGTGTTTGGGTTAGTGTTTGGGCTTGTGTTTGGGTTTGTTTTTGGGTTCTGGCGCGTTTAATGCGAGCTCTGTGTGGGGGGTCTTTGGTGATTGGTGAAAGGGGAACTTGTTCTTCACTTGGAGTATACTGAAGGAAGCCAGGATTCAGATACATCTTGGCAAAGGTGCTTCCTTTGACTTCCTTGCCTTCTTTGTGCCACACAACGCCAGTGACATCAAAGCCTTGGTTGATGATGATTTTGGTGAAGAGGGTGGCGTAGGGAATACTACTCTTCCTACTTATGTTTCTATTCTTTAATGCACTTACCCAGTGGTCAAGAATGATGTGAGGGAGACTCATCCTCGCTTTCCTCAGACAGTAGAAAATGCAAAATCTGTCTCGAGTACTTACGTTGTCTCGTGACCCGGTTTTTGGAGTGAAGATGTTGTAGAGAAGGTTGTGGATGATTCTTGCAGTGGGACAAAGATTCCCTGATCTAAAAAACTTGGGATCTTCAGAGTTGCGGTTCTTCCCGTAGATAATCTTATCCACGTGTTCTTCAGACTCAATCCTCATCCAGTGTAAAATCGCTCTTCTGCCTTGCAGTTTCCGGCTTCAGCAATGAAGTCTATTGTGATAATATACTCCTTGTTGTCGATGATACCAACAATACCATCATCCTTTGCGTCACTCCAGAACTCAGCATAGGCCTCCATCAGCCATGGCTCTCTCATCTCTGCGAACTCCATCCATCCGTTATGTACCAGCATCTTTGCTACTCTTTCAGAGATGCTCTCAACGGTCTCTCTCTTTATCCACTTGCTAGGTAAGAAGAGATCTTGAGCGAAGAAGGTTGCTTCTGTTGCCTTGGTATTCTTGGCGGTCATTGTTAGGTTTGAAAAAGAGAGAGTTAAGTTTTGCGAGTAAAATATTCTGAGAAAGTGTGAATGCAGTAAAGAATAAAAATGTGAACTTTAAGAGTATTTATAGTCAAAACTAAAACGGTTGTAATTCATCAGACGAAAGAGTTTTAAACCGCCCCTGATTTGACGTGTCCCCATCATTGCCCTTTTAATGATTGATTTGACTTCTGCAATTCACAGCACATGCTTCTCAAAGTCCTAGAATAGTACAATAAATGACAGACACATTTATTGCTACTTTTAATTTGTCCCTGCACACTTAACTTTAAAATATTTAAATAATATCCTTGCGTCTGTTGAATTTCCTTAGACTAATTCAACTTGATCAGACGCAAAGTTTCGTCTTAACACGAAAACATATACAAAGGCACAAACGAAATGAAATGCTCAGACGAAAGAAAAAAATTAATCAATTAAAGAGATAATTCCCAAATTTTCTTTAATGAAATTAAAGCGAGTTTCGTCTAAAGCTTTTGTAAAGATATCTGCCCATTGAAAATCAGTTTGCACAAACTATACATTGAAAATACCTTTTTGAACATAATCTCTTATGAAATGAAATTTGATTTCAATATGCTTGGATTTTGAATGTTGAATAGGATTTTTGCTGAGATTTATTGCACTTGTGTTATCACAAAATACTGGTATTTGAGTTTCAAACCTGGAGTAATCCTCAAGTTGATGTTTTACCCAAAGTAGTTGTGAGCAACACCTCGCCGACAATATATTCTCGCTCATGGTTGAGAGTGCAATGGAGTTTTGCTTCTTGCTTGACCAAGAGATTAGTGATGAACCAAGAAATTGGCATCCACCACTTGTGCTTTTTCTCTCCACTTTATCTCCAAAGATAATCAAGATCACAATAGCCACTTAAATTGAAATCACTATTTTTCTTATAAAAGAGAGATTAGTAGTTCCAATAAGATATCTTAAAATGCGTTTAACAGCTTGTAAATGTGATTCTCTAGGATCAGATTGAAAGCGTGCACATAGACAGACACTAAACATAATGTCAGGTCTACTAGCAGTGAGATATAGAAGAGATCCAATCATACCTCTGTATACCGTCTAATCAACGGTCTTACCTGATTCATCTTTGTTAAGATTGGCTCCAGACGAATGCATGAGAGTTTTCATTGGTTTGGCATTTTCCATTTTGAATTTCTTTAGAAGTTCCTTTGTATACTTCTGTTGATGAATATATATGCCTTGTTTAGTCTGTTTGATTTGAAGTCCTAAGAAAAACTTCAATTCTCCCATCATGCTCATCTCGAATTCTTCCTGCATTAACTTAGAGAAATCCTTGCACAAGGATTCGTTAGTTGCTCCAAAGACTATATCATCTACATATATTTGAGCAATAATAAAGTCCTTTGAAACGCTTTTCTTGAAGAGTGTAGTATCCACTTTCCCTCTTGAAAAACCATTTTGAAGAAGAAAGGAACTTAGTCTTTCATACCAAGCTCGAGGAGCTTGTTTAAGACCATATAGTGCCTTTAGTTTGAAAACATGATCTGGTTGAGATGAACTCTCAAATCCAGGAGGTTGTCTTACATATACTTCCTCTTCAATAAAACCGTTTAGAAAAGCACTTTTTACGTCCATTTGATATAGGATGATATTCTTATGAGCAACAAAGGCAAGTAGAATTCTAATAGCTTCCAATCTAGCTACGGGAGCAAAATTTTTAGTGAAATCTATACCTTCTTGTTGATTATAGCCTTGAGCTATTAATCTTGCTTTGTTTCTTACCACTTTTCCTTCTTCATCAAGTTTATTTCTGAAAACCCATTTGGTTCCAATAATACTTTTGCTTCTTGGTTTCTCTACCAGAGTCCAAACATCATTTCTGGTAAATTGGTTTAGCTCTTCTTCCATAGCTAAAATCCAGTCGTTATCTTGTATGGCTTCCTCAATATTATTCGGCTCTATATTTGACACGAGAGCATATCCAGACGATTCCTTTAGCTTGGATCTGGTTTGAACACCTTGATGTTTATCTCCAATGATAAGATCTTCTGTTTGGTTTGATGCAAACTTCCATGTTCTCACATGGGCTTGTTCTTCATGTTGATGAGTATCAGACGAAGATGGTTCGTCTGTGCTTCTATCGTCTGCTCTTGTGTTTGTTCTTTCGTCTGACTCTGGTTTATCATTTTGACTTGAACTTTGACCAGAAGGGTTAATCTGCAAATTATCAAATAAATTTTCTAGGTCTGATATTTCCTTATCAGCCTTTGAGTTATCTTGGAATTTTACATGAATTGATTCCTCTACAACTTGCGTCTTAGAGTTAAATACTCTATAGGCCTTAGACGTATTGGAATATCCAAGTAAGAATCCCTTCACCACCTTTGAATCAAATTTACCAAGTTGATCTTTGGTGTTTAAGATGAAACATTCACAACCAAAAGGATGGAAGTAAGAAATGTTGAGTCTTCTTCCTTTCCATAGTTCATATGGAGTCTTATTCAATATTGGTCTTATCAATATTCTGTTTTGAATATAACAGGAAGTATTAATTGTTTCTGCCCAATAATATTTAGGAAGAGAGCTTTCATGCAACAAAGTTCTAGCCATTTCTTGTAAGGTACGATTTTTCCTTTCCATAACTCCATTTTGCTGAGGAGTTCTTGGAGACAAAAAATTGTGAAAGATACCATTTTCAAAACAAAAGGCTTTGAACTCAGAATTTTCAAATTCTGTTCCATGATCACTCCTTACAAACGCAATACATATTCCTTTTTCTTTTTGAACACGTTTGCGTAAATATTTCAAAACACTTGAATGACTCATGTTTATGTGCTAGGAAGTATACCCATGTGAATCTAGTATAATCATCTACAATTACAAATCCATATCTCTTTCCTCCAAGACTTTCAGTCTGAGTAGGTTCAAAGAGATCAATATGTAACAGTTCTAGTGGTCTTGTCGTTGAAACAACATTTTTCGATTTAAAAGAAGCTTTGAGTTGTTTCCCATGCTGACAAGATTCACACAGACGATTGGATTTCCAAGATATTTTCAGCAAACCTTTTATAAGATCCCTTTTAGAAATTTTTGAAATATACTTGAGACTTAAATGTCCAAGATTTTTGTGCCAAATATCTCGTTCATCGTCTGCTGAAATCAAACATGTCACATTCTGATCACTAAGGTCAGAAAGACATACCTCATAAAGGTTATTCCTTCTTTTCCCAATAAAGAGAATGGATTTGTCTTTGTTTCTGACTATACATTCATCTGAGTTAAAAGCTATTTCATATCCACTATCACAAAATTGACTTATGCTAAGTAGATTGAAGTTAAGACCTTTAACATAAGACACATTTTGGATAAGAGGATTTGGTGCCTTACCAACAGTCCCAATGCCTAAGATTTTACCTTTCCCTGAACCATATGATACAGACCCTTTACTTGGTCTGAGATCTTGGAACATAGACAGGTCTCCCGTCATGTGTCGTGAGCACCCACTGTCCAGGTATCAGCTTGAAGTCCTCTCTTTTCCTATTAAGGATATCTGCAACAGGAATAATGAGTGACTTTAGTACCCAAATCTTTTTGGGTCCTCCTTTGTTAGTGAAAGAAGATTTCTTCTTATTTAAGGTTCTTTTATCTTTTCTATAATTATTTAGAATCTTATTATAATTTTTGATCTTCTTTTTGTGAGCAGACGGAACAAAATTGTTTTTCACTTTGTCTAACTCTTCAACATAACCCAGTCCACTTTTGTCAGACGGAGATCTCCCATATTTTAAAATATTTTTTAGCATGGAGGATCCCTTAGTGAACTTTGTTAAGTCTTTGAGTAAGGATTCATTTTCTTTATTCAATCTTTCAATTTCAGAAATAAAATTATCCTTTTCAGACTCAGATGATTTTTCACCTGATACCTCTTTTTGCAGCAACTCATTCTCAGTTTTCAAAGTAGCATTTTCTTCCAAAGTTTGTTTTAACTTGGATTTGCATACTTTGTATTGCTTAGCAATAAAATGTGAGTTGGCCAAAAGTGTATTGTATGAAATTTCTTCTGATTCTGACTCAGATTTAGATGAGAAGGATGAAAAAGTTTCATATTCAGTTACCTCTGATGAGACAGTGTCTCCAGCCATGAGACAGATATTTGCAGTTTCTTCTTCTTCGTTGGATTCTTCTGAGCTTCACTATCAAGGTCTTCCTAAGTCACTAGAATTTTCTTACCTTTGTCTTTGCGAGGATTCCATCTTTTCTTTAATCATGGACACTCTGATCTCATGTGTCCAGGTTTTCTGCATTCATAGCAGATAACTTCTGAGCTCTCCTCCTTGTTTGATGATTTATCAGGGAGCTTTCTCTCCTTCTTCCTGAAGAAGAGTTGACCTCTCCCCTTTTTTATCATCATCTTCTTAAAGCGTCTGGCCATGAGAAAAATCTCACCGTTAGACGATTCATCAGACGAATCAGATTCGGTGGTGTCGGCTTTCAACACTCTGTGCTTCTTCTTTCTTTCTTTCTTAGGAGTTTCCTCCTTTGTTGTGTTATTGACAGACGAAAGAGCTATTGGTTCTTGAACCTTGATCTTGTCTCTTTTGCACAAGAGTACCTCATGTACTCTCAAAGCTCTTATTAACTCGTCAAGAGTTAATGTCTTCATGTCACGCCCGACTGAGATGGCCATGGACATAGCTTCCCATGGAGGAGGAAGACTATCCAATATCTTTATGTTGTTTTGAGCTTTGGTGAAGGTAATATCCAGCGCAGTGAGTCCATTTAATATTGTTTGAAATCTTCCAAACATCATATCGATCGATTCTCCTTTCTTCATAGAGAACATCTCATATTCTCTTTAAAGTGTAGCAGCTTTCCTCATGCGCACATCCTCTGTTCCTTCATAGGAAATTTTGAGGGCATCCCAAAGTTCTTTAACAGTTTTATATGCACAAAATCTGTTGTATTCTGTTCTAGATAGTGCACACATGATGACATATCTAGCTTTGTTGTTGAGTTCCATAACAGAGAATTCTTCATTTCCCCATTCAACCTCAGGTTTGACAATAGGGATGTTTCCTTGGGTTATGATGTTCCACAGCCTATACTGTGTGGATTTGATGTACATCTCCATACGATCTGCCCAGTAAGGATAGTCATCACCAGAGAACGCCGGTGGCTTGTTCATGGATGATCCTCCAGATAAGAACAAAGGTCCTTGAGACTCCATCTAGGATCTTTTCCTCTGCAGCTGTAAAGCGCTCAACCCTTAGAGGCTGAGCTCTGATACCAAACTGTAAAAGATAGAACACAAGAAGGGGGGTTGAATTGTGTTATAAATAAAAATTTTCCTTTCGTCTGTGGGTTTCAAATGTGTTCAGACAAAATATTTCTTAGTCTTCAAGGATTGTTTTTAAGTAAGAAACGTTATAGCTTGATTATCCCCGTTAGTTAAACAAATAAGAAGATAAGGACACAACTATTTTTATACTGGTTCGTCTATACAAGACTACGTCCAGTTACCCAGCAACCACTGAGTTTTCACTACCAACCGTGAAATGGTTTACAAGTATTATTTGCACCCAGCCACTTCTGGCTATTACAAGATATTCTTTGAACACGACGCTCTTGTGCTAAACAACAGAGGTATTCTTTGAACAACTAGCCTCCTCAGGCTAAACTACCACACAAGTGGATTTAAAAAGATGTTGTGAAAACAAATAGTTTCCTCTACGCAGAGAGGATTTTACAATGAAGTATATTCAGAAGACTTGAGCGAAATCTCAGAAGATAGAATAAGAGAAGCGTTTTCGCCTACTGAAATCTGATGAAGTGAAGTCTTTAAATAGACACCCTCTTCAAATGACCCTTAGACTCATGAGAATGCCGTTGAATATTTTCTTGAGAGCTTTCCAAAAGGTGTCAGATAGTACTTGATTGATTGATGGCGTGTGCAGCAGATTTAGATTGCGTGCGCAGTACCTTTTCTGACTTGTACAAAGACTTTGACAAAAAGGTGAAGACCTTTTTGAGTTGCATGTGTAAGCACGAATCCCTATACTGATCTTGGATGCTTCTAATGAGTACTTCTTTAGATTTAAAATCTTGGCGCGAGTGACTCAAACTTTGCTTCACTTTTTGGACAGACGATATATGTCTTCAGTCTTTAAGAGGTTTCGTCTTATCCTATCGTCTGATGACTTCATCTTGAGACAGACGAATGACTTCAGTCTGAGGAGTCATCTTTCGTCTGTGTCTGTTCCGTCTGACTTGCTTGCTGATCTTCCGTCTGAGAAAGTTTCGTCTGTCTTGTAAAAATGAAAACCTTAGATGAGTTAAACATCTTGATCTAACAAAAGTCTTCTATTTTGACCCTCTTAACCACATCTCCCACTTTTTTGTTTCATCTAAGAAGGTTCCACCTAATCCATTACATTTTGAATTCGAGTTGATTTAGGTCTTCCTTTACCGCAAATAGTTAATGGATCGAGAATTAGCTTCCAATCTTGCTTTACAGGTAGAAATGTGTCCTCGTTTCGTAGAGGTCACCACTTACCTGAATAAGTCTTAAAAATGTATTCCTTCTTGAAGACATTGTCAATATACTGATAGAAGTCGATCGTAACATATCTACACACAACAATAACATGGGAACATGGATAATGGAAAGCAGTAAACCAGTTGCATTGACAATATCGACCATTTAGATTCATCGTTTATTCTTATCTGCCATGTTGTGTCTAAGGATTGAATAACTCTTTCACTTCAAACCTAGTTTAATGAATGTCATAAATGCAAACAATGTGGGAACATGCTTCATGTTGATTTCTTTAAATGAATTGCATTACTTTCGAACAATATACTTGACTGTTCATTAACTCGCGATAGCCCTAGCCACCCCTTTCCACAAAATATTCTTGATAATGACTGTAAGTTAACTTTAACAGAGCCATTATTGAAGGATTTCTGCAACTTTTGAATACTTTCTAAAAGATTTATGGTCATATGCTCGTATCAACGTTCTTCCTTATTGTAGGCCATAGTCCATTTTCCTTTGAAATTCCTTCAATACAAGTGGCGGTCACAAGATTCAAATCACATAATTTCTCAAGATTTCTGTCAAATATATGCTTGCAAGGAGTATAGCCTACAAAAAGATTAAATTCATATCCTTAGAATAAATAAAAAATTATTAAACAACATTAAATTATGATAATGAAATAATTACCTAACTTAACCAACATGTTTTTTTGTTTAGGATTCTTGAAAATGTGCCTAATGTAATAAACATGGTATGCATAAGGTTGACTCCATCCAATTGCTTCATTATCCACAGTCGAGTTGATACTTTGATGTCTATCAAAGATTAGGCAAATCCCAGATTTTTCTGTTACATGTAGACAAAAGTGTGAGGGAAACCACGACCAAACTAATTATCTTTCACCTTCAACAACAACAAACACAAGAGGTAAAACACTGTCATTTTCATCTTGTGTTGTTGCTATTAACAGGGTTTCGTGATATCTCCTGTATAAGTTCGTACCATCTATCTATATAATTGGCTTACAAAATTGAAATGCATCGGCACATTGCTTGTAAGCCCAAAACACTCGTTGAAATTATTGGAATTCACTACTCTGGGTGTTACCAATAAAATAATCTTCTTGACAAATTTGATAATATGAACCAAAAGAGTGCATTTTTATTTATTGACTCAGCCTAGTCACGATACACCATAGTAATTATTTTTTGTTCCCATAACCATGCCATTTTGTAAGATATTTTATAGTTGAAAATACTTGCAACTCTTTCTTAAACCAATCCAATTTTTATTGACAGATTTTCCTTGATGATCATTCTTGTTAATACATAAACAAGTAAAGCAAACTTATAAAATAAATTAAGAAATAAGTTTGGGTTAATTGATAACGAAAATTTCATATCCAAAATGCATGTGCTGATCAAATCTGAAATGAGATTTACATGGTCTTAGGTCAAAATGACATTCAGACAAGTGTGTGGTCCACCCATTACATGTTGGTCCCTATGTTGAATCTAAAGGGGGTGGAATAGATTCCAGTTCCCGATTAGCCCAAATTAACGTCATTTCTACTTTCTTTTTATTTCAGATTAAATATAATATTGTTTAACTAATCAACCTTAAATGAATAAGCGTTAGAACAAGATATATCAAAGATACACAGCGGAAACACTTAAGAAAGATCAAGGAAACATATTAGTAATCAATATACTTTGAAAATCAATATCAGTATCTAAGTCTTCCAGATTTTAGTATTCAAGTGTTCAAGATATGAATCAATTATGCAGTCAATTACCAAATGTAAACAATGTAATTCAATGTTACAGTTAATCGTATTGACAAAATATAAAAGCGTAAGGTAGAAGAAGAGTATACAAGAGGATTTATACTAGTTCGGCTTCCGGCCTACATCTAGTCCCAATTCAATAACCTGTTGCAATTGGTGTTCCAGTATAACAATGATCCCTTTTATGTTCTGTACATCCATTCTGCACAAGCAACATAAAAACGAAATCAAAACACCCAACACCTATTCTTTAACCCAAAGAACAGTTCTCCTTGGTCTTGACACCTCTAAGAACCAATCCTTTGAGAAACCTTTCTCAAATCACCTTACTCATTCCTAGAGAGACCTCTCTCTTAGAGTAATCAACCTAAACCAAAACAAACAATAAAGATCACTTTAAAGAACACCTGATAATGTAGAATCTGATCAACATGAAGCACAAGACAAACCAACCATTGAAACTCAACCAAGATTGCTCTTTGAAAACTTTTCTTGAAAACCTTTTGAATTCTTTGAAGGATTTCTTGGAGAAAATATAAACTCAGTTTCAAAGAAGATATGAAAGTGTAAGATCAATCCTTTTTGTGTTTTCAAAGATGTTAGAAAAGATTTTGAAAGAGGTTTATATAAAGATCAAGACAAAAACTCATTTTGAGCAATCTAATTTATTTCTGATGGTGGTAATCGATTACAACTGTTGGTAATCGATTATCCTAGCAAGCAAACACCATTTCAAGTGTTTTTAACCTTTGGTAATCGATTACCACTCGGGTTAATCGATTACCACAGAGAAAATCATAAATTTCCACTCTGTTACCAAACTGTGGTAATCTATTACCGTTTTCTAATAATCTATTACCTTAATTGGTAATCTATTACCAGTTTCTGGTAATCTATTACCTCAGTCAATTACCAAAAACTTTTTCTCAAAAACAAAGAGGGAAATGAATGATTTGAATCTTCAACACAAGTAATGACTTTATTTACCTAAGACTTGTCACACAAGAACAATCACAAGCACAAGCCTATCCTAAACAATCAATACAATGAAAAGCTTATTACAATTTATCTAAGGAAAAAAAAAGTACATGAACATCAAAAGCAATACACTAAAGGTTGAGCAGCTTGAAGCATCTTCAAGCTTCAAATCGAACATTACATGACTTTCCATCTATTTGTCTTTCTCGATTAAATAGCTCACATGTAAAAAGGACATGACAAATCAGTACTACTTTGAGGGCATCAAACAATATACCTATTAGATTTGGATTCGACCACTCTTACCGTTTGATGAACATTCATGAAATAGGTTTTAAGAGTAGTTTGTATTGGCATCTTATTGTCAAATTTCAAACCAAAAAAAAATTCTTGTCTAAGTTCTTAGTTTATAGGAGCACTTAGACCCACAACACTTCTTGATCAGGTGGTATCAATTTATATCTATATCATGTGACATATTTTGCCAAAAAGGTTGTTGGTTTCCTCCTACATTATCATCAAATATATATTTCATCTTTTCCTTTAAAGAGGTTTAATAAATTTAAATCATACTAACCCACTACTATTTAAGCAATAACATTTGGTTGCACGTTAAGAATTAAACTATTAATATCATAGATTTTTTTTTTATCATCACCTAGTTCGAGTAAATTGCCTTCAAAATCTTAGGAACCGGATGATAAATCAATGTTTGAATCTAAAATAATATAATCTTCATCCTTGTCACTAGAATTTAATCTTGTACAACCTCCCTTGTATGGACTAAACTTTTACCTTCTGTCTGTGTGTTGAAATTAGAAGTAGAGGGAGTACATATAAAGTTTTAGAGTCATCAACGGGTGGAACGGTAGCAACAACAATTGATGGAGGGACTGAAGTCATTGTAGGTTTGAATGAATCATCTAAGATTGAAGTCATTTGAAGGCCTGCGACTTCACCCTTGAAGTCGTTAACGCCTTATATGACTTCACTTGGTTGGGTACCAAGCCAAAATGAAGTCATTATGAGTTTGAACGACTCTGTTGAAAATAACATCTCGACTGTAATAAGTTTGAAACTCACCCAAAAACAGTAATAAGTTTGTAAAAATTGCCCAATTATGACAATTACCCGAAAAAAATAAATAAAAAAGAGGTTGGGCCAGCTAGTAGTAAATAAGACAAATGGGGTTGTTATAGGTGGGAGAAAAAAGGGTGAAGCTGACTCGGGGTATGGGGGGAATCAAGGAATTTGACTAGGCTCAGAAGAGGGACAAACTCTCAATACAAATCCATGAGGTGATATCACACTGATTTCATTCTAGTTTTGATATTTGATGTAGGAACATCTAGAAGAGTTACTAGAAGCATGCAAAGGAGGCTAGAAGAGGAGGTGGGAAGACTCCAAGACCATGAAGCTAGTATAGGACTTATCACTTGTAACCTACTTATAAATTCTTTTGAACATGGTTAAGTCCTACTTTGTAATAGCTCTAGGATATGACTTAGGCTAAGCCCATGGGTTTCTTAAGGCTAAGCCCACGGTTCCATATAGCATACATGCCATCCGAATCAAGGTCACACAAGGATTAAAAGAAAACCAAAACCTTTCTCAAAAAGACTTGTGTGAACCTTGAGACACTTGCTAAAAGGGGAAGAGCCCTTGATTAAGTATTGGATCCATGCCAACACTTAATCAAGGATCTCCACCCTTGATTAGGAGGTGCCAAGGATTGATGACATGGCTCATCACATGGGCTATAAGGGGAGACAAACCCATGTGCACCCATGTGAAGGCCATGTGACTTCCTAACAACCAAGTAACCAACTTAACTACCTTGGTTACTTGGCTTGCAAGGAAGCCCATGGATTGGTGCAGCCCTAACCTTGATTAGGAGCTCCCAAACCGTGGTTGAGGCTTGCTTGGGGGCCAAGGGATGAGTCCTATAAAGCTTTGGCCGTGGCACCATTGTAGGGATCTTTTGGCAAATTAATGAATGAATGAAGCTTTGAGCTTTCTTTGAGGATTTGTGTTCTCTTGTTCCCTTAGGGAACTTTCTTTGAATCTTATCAATGGATCTCTACACCCATTGTGGCGGTTCCTCCTAGGCTTATAGGTTCACCACCTTGGCGCCACCACCATTCCTTTCCCTTCCCACCTTTTCCTTTTCTTCTTCTTCGGTTAACACCAACCTTAGCCCCTTGGCCGAGACTTGTCTTGGTTCTTCCGTGGAGATTGGTTGGAGACTAGATTGGGCAACCTTTTGGAGCTGTTTGGAATCCTTCCTTGGAGCTTCTACATCAAGTGGTATCAAGAGCTTGTTGTCTCCATCTTTGAGTCTTCTTCACGGTTAGTCTTTTGAGTCTTCCATGAAACTTGTTTTTCTTTTTTGAGTCTTCTTCATCTCTCGAGTCTTTCTTCCATAGAGTAGCCTTTTTTGAGTTCCTTGAGTTGTCATATCTTGTAGTCTTGTGTTGGGCATGCTTTGTTTCTTTTGGTTGCTGCATTAGGCCGTGATTCATATTGGCATGTTCATCCATGAGTTTCTTGAATACATGATTTTCTAGCTTGCAATTTTGACTCACATGATCATCTAGATTTTTTCATGCAAGTTATGATTCATGTATGCCTCTAGGATTTTTGTTTAGTCTTGATTCTTTACTGCACTATATGGTATGCTTGCTGGATTGTACTGCACTTAAAGCTTTAGTTAGATATCTCACATGAATGCTAAGTGTTAGGAGCAATTCTAGTGTATGCTTACATGTTACATGCTTTTTTTTTTATAGTAATTTTTAGTTTACCTTTTGATTTGTAATTTCGGCTAGACTTTGTAAATGCTATGATAAGCTAGATTTGAACCTAGAAGTGGCTCTTAGATCCCTTAAGGTTTCGTTCCAGCCATAGTGAATCAAAAAGAAAAGAATCAAAATCAAAGGAAAAGAAAAGAAAAGAGAAAGAAAAACAAGTAGTGAATAGTAGTGGTTCTAAAAATAGCAGAAAAATTCAAGAACCATAGAAAGTGAAAAGAAAAGAAAGATTACAGCAAGAAAAGAGTTAAAGAAGTGAAAAAAAAGAAAAATAGTTACACAAAGGAAACACCATTGGACCTAGGAAAGAGCCTACACATTCTAGTAGAATTTTAGTTTTGAGTTTCCTAGTGCTTTGTGTATCTTTTGATGAGTTACATGTAATTTTCTTTTTCTTTCATCTTTTACACTTTGCTGGAACTGTATTGATACTGCACTTATTGGATGTATATTGGATTGGCATTAGATCACATGATAGTTTACCCATTTGTAACCTAGGCAAAATCGGTTTCTAAAATTGCTGATTTTTGTTTTCGGTTTCTAAAAGCTTGTGATGACTATTTGCTTTGTGTGAGCTTGCTGTCCAGTATTGTATACCATGTTTGCATCTCTGTTTTGACATCTTCTTGTGGGCATTTGGATGCTATCTTGCTGCCCTAGTATAAGCCTTTGTATCCTAAAAGTTTCTCCACAATTTGAGTGCCTATCATTTCTATTTTTAGCTTTTTATTGCTTGTCTCCTTTGGATTCTTTGGTTTTGTCTTAGAGTCCTTTGTCTTTCTTGGCCTCTTAAGCCTAGTCTTGGTGCTGTTCTTCTTTCATGATGGTGTGATAAGACCTTGATAATTGATTAGAAGAGAGTTTACTAAGAGAGCTTAGAGAAAAAGAGTGGTAAAAGGCAAGAGAGAACATTAGAGCAAAAGCCTTAATTTTGTGTGATACACGAGTTGATTGAGTGATACACTTAGTGAGCTTGTGAGGTTTTATTTCCCTTTGTATTTTCTGTATACTAACCTTTCTTTGCAGCTATGGCAAGTTCCCCAAGTGTGGGTAATGAGCACTCACCTAGAACCCAAGCTTTGATGGATAAAATGATGGAAAGAATGAATGAGATCCAAATAAGTTTGAGGGAGAGTGTTAAGGAGGGTGTGAGGGAGATAAAAGAGACACATGAGAAGGAGAGGAAGAACAATAAAGAGGGAGAAAGGAGAGGTAGAAGAGGAAATGATGAGGATAGTGGAAGAGAAAGTGAGAGAAGGAGTAGTAGGAGAGGTGAGCACATGAGTTCCATTGGGAGTGATGGTGGGATCTTCTTTGGACATGGGGCACATGGTGGGAACCCTTTTGTGAATGATAGGAGGGGTGGAAGAGTGATGAGTCATTATTTTGATCATTTTTTCTGCACCTTTTGTATCCTATTACGGCATGATTAAGAGTCAATTACCATGATTTAATGCATTTATAAGTTTAGGCTCATTTGGGCTTTAAGTGCTTAATTTATTTCAATTTGCTATATTTTTTCAGATTTGAGTAGTTTCACTAAAATAGGCATAACTTCCTCCACAAATATCGTTTTGAGCTCAGGTTTCTTGCAAATGAAAGAGGATTGACAGAGCTACAAATGTCATGAAGACACGAAGAGCCAATTCGGACTTCATCTTGGGTGAATATGGCCTTGAAGTTGGACCACAAAGTCTGGACGGGAATTTCAGCAATTAGGCTATGTAAATCATGCAATTAAATCTTTTTCTTGTTTTGCTGTATGTGGGAATCGAACATGATGACCTCTTACACTTAAATTGGCATGTGCCCTGCACATGAGGGCTGCCCAATTGTAATTAAAAGGGGCTGGACAGAGGCATTGAGGGGAGTACAGCACACTTCACCATTTTCCAGTTTTCGTTTTTCTCTTCTTTAGTTTAGGTTTTCTCTTCTCTTCTCCGTTTTTTTTCTTCTTCTTTATTTTGCTGCTGGATCTTCATTATGGGCTGTGTAAACTTGCATTTCCATTTCAATTAATCAATCAATTGCAGTTAGTTTTCTTCTACTCTTCTTCTCCTGCATTTCCGTTTTGATTGTTCCTCTTGTTCCAACATTGCAACTTCATTTTCCAGCAATTAAGTAAAGTTTGTTTCCTTCTCTCTTTTCCATTGCAATTTCCATTTTCTCCAATTTCCGTTTACTGCAATACAACAATTCCAATTTGATTTCTGCACTTTAGTTTAATTTCATTTTGCTGTTTTGGAATGATTGATGTGTGTGAATGCTTAATTTGCACAAGAAAAACCTAGAGTTAATTTTCGCTTAGTTAATTGATTCGGGTCGGATTAAGAGTTGGGTAAATTGAGCAATTTCTAGGGTTAATTTTCGCTTAGTTAATTAATCCTGTAATCTAGGATAAGTGAACTTGCAATCTAATCAAGAGGCTAATTCCATTTTAGTTGTTGTTAAATTTTCTGTTTTACAATTCTGTTTACATTTCTAATCACAACAAACCACCCCCCTGTGTCATGTCTTTAATAGAAACTGAGTGATGATCCTTGAGAGACGACCTAGGAGTCACTTCCTAGTACTATATATTTAATTGTATTAATTTGTGTGAGTGCGACCTCGTACCAAAGAGGTGCTGCACATGTTGGAGGAAGAGGGATCCGAGGCAACACTAACACATATTGGCATGAGGATGATCGGTTTGATGAGAGAAATGTGAAATTCTTCATTCCCAAATTCAATGGAAGTGGTGGTGCGGATGTGTACTTGGAATGGGCTATGAAAGTGGACCAAATACTTAGTAGCTACCCTATGCTTAGTGAGGAGAGGAAGCTGTACTTGGTCACCCTTGAATTTGAAGAGTATGCATTAGTTTGGTGGCATCAACAAGAAAGGGGAAATGGTTACCTAAGGCCACAGATCACTACTTGGGAGGAGTTGAAACAAGCCCTCAAAGAGAGGTTTGTACCACCCACATACACGAGAGATTTGCATCACAAACTACAAAGACTTGTGCAAGGTAATAGGAGTGTGCAAGACTACTACAAAGATCTAGAAGTTACCATGCTTAGAGCCCAAGTTGAAGAGAGCCTAGAAGCTACAATGGCAAGGTTTGTGCATGGACTCAATAGGGAAGTGCAAGATGTCCTTGAATTGCAAAGATACTCCAACCTTGAGGAAGCCATCCACTTGGCCGAGAGGGTAGAGTCCCAATTGAGAAGGAAAGCTAGCTTCAAAAGGATCTCCAATGCTACTACATCAACTTGGAAGGGTAAGAGCAACAAAGACCATTCACCTAAGCCTACCATGAAGGCCAACCGAGAACTCACCAAAGGTAAAGAGGTAGTTCCTTCATCCCAACCCTTTAAATCAAGTAACATCAAATGTTTCAAGTGTTTAGGAAGGGGCCACATTGCATCTCAATGTCCAAACAAGATAGCAATGGTGATGAGGCAAGATGGGGGGATCACAAGTGAAGAATCAAGTGGATCTTCAAGTGAGAAAGAAGATCAAGGTGAAACCCACTTTACCTTTAGTGAGGAGGCCGAAGAAGGGGACTTGTTGATGGTAAGAAGATTATTAAAATTGAACCATGACTTAGATGAAACTCAAAGGGAGAATATCTTCCATACAAGATGTAAGGTAAAGGACAATGTTTGCTCCCTTATCATAGATGGTGGTTCATGTACAAATGTAGTTAGCGAAAGACTTGTAAATAAACTTAACTTGCCAACTTTAATTCATGCTAAACCATACAAGTTGCAATGGTTAAGTGAAAAGGGGGAAGTTAAAGTAGATAGGCAATGTATGATCACTTTTTCTATTGGTAAGTATTGTGATAATATTCTATGTGATGTTGTACCCATGGAAGCTACACATATGCTTTTAGGTAGACCATGGCAATATGATAGGAATGTTATACATGATGGACTTGCTAACACCTACTTGTTTACATTTGAAGGTAGAAAAATGCTCTTAAAGCCTTTAGCCCCAAAGGATGTATGTGAGGACCAAATCAAAATGAAGATCAAGAGGTCCCAAGAAGAAAAGGTGGACATGGCCGAGAACTCCAAGCACTCCAAGGCTTCGACCGAGAGCCATGCAAAGAAGAAACATGTAAAAAGTAGTGTAAATAATTCTAAGTGTAAAGTAGATAGCAAAAACAATTGTAAAGGGACTTTGCTTATTACTTGTAAGGACATTAAAAGGGAGTACCTTGCTAGAAGGTCTATGTTTCTATGCTTACCGAATCCGATGATATTAAATGCATGTATGAACGAATCCGAGGAAATAGAGGAGGTACTTGAAGAGTACAAAGATGTTTTCCCTTTGGAGCTACCTCATGGGTTGCCTCCTATAAGAGGAATAGAACATCAAATCGATTTCATTCCGGGTTCGCAATTGCCCAACAAGCCATCCTATAGGAGCTCACCACAAGAAGCACACGAAATTGAAAGGCAAGTTCAAGATCTCTTGAAGAAGGGATGGGTCAAAGAAAGCCTCTCACCTTGTGCATCTCTAATCATCTTGGTTCCTAAGAAGGAGGGTACATGGCGCATGTGCACGGATTGTCGAGCGGTAAATAATATTACTATTAGGTATAGGCATCCTATCCCTAGGTTAGATGATCTATTGGATGAATTACATGGATCCACCATATTTTCCAAAATAGATCTTAAGAGTGGTTACCACCAAATCCGAATGAAGGAAGGGGATGAGTGGAAAACCGCCTTTAAGACTAAATTTGGACTATATGAGTGGCTAGTAATGCCTTTTGGATTGTCTAATGCTCCAAGCACATTCATGAGACTCATGAATCATGTCTTGAGGGAATTTTTAGGAAAGTTTGTAGTAGTTTACTTTGATGATATCCTAGTATATAGCAAGTCTTCTCAAGAACATGTAATTCATTTGAAACTTGTCTTAGAAGTACTTAGGAAAGAAAAGTTATATGCAAATAAAGAAAAATGTATACTTGGAACCGAGAAGGTGATCTTCCTCGGCTTTGTGGTAAGTGCAAAGGGTGTGGAGGTTGATGAAGCCAAGATTCAAGCAATCAAGGAGTGGCCAACCCCAACATGTGTGAAAGAGGTAAGAAGCTTCCATGGTCTAGCTAGTTTCTATAGAAGGTTTGTAAAAGATTTTAGTACTATAGCTAGCCCATTGAATGAACTTGTAAAGAAGGACACTATGTTTACATGGGGGCCCTCTCAAGAGGAAGCCTTCAAGGTGCTCAAACACAAACTCACACACTCACCTATACTTGCTTTACCGAATTTTGCTCTTTCATTTGAACTTGAGTGTGATGCATCCAACGTAGGAATAGGAGCGGTCTTAATGCAAGGTAAACACCCTATAGCTTACTTTAGTGAGAAGTTAAAGGGGGGCACCTAAATTACTCAACCTATGATAAAGAGTTGTATGCTTTAGTTAGGGCTTTTCAAGTATGGCAACATTACTTACTACCTAAGGAGTTTGTAGTGCACACCGATCATGAGGCCTTAAAATATCTGAGAGGGCAAGGAAAATTAAATAAGAGACATGATAAATGGGTAGAGTACATAGAACAATTCCCTTACATAGTCAAGTATAAGCAAAGGTCTAGTAACATAGTTGCCGACGCGCTAAGTAGAAGGCACACCTTAATTAACATGCTTGAGTGTAAGATGTATGGTTTTGATCATATTAAATCTATGTATGCCCATGATGAAGACTTCGGTCTTATTTGGGGGTCAAGTACCAAAGGTGCATTCAAGGACTACTTTAGGCACGATGGGTATCTTTTCAAAGGCCAAGCATTATGTGTGCCAAAGTCTTCCTTGAGGGACTTATTGGTGATCAAGACCCATGAAGGAGGTTTGATGGGCCATTTTGGAAGGGATAAGACATTGGATATGTTACAAGAGAACTTCTATTGGCCTCACATGAGGGTCCAAGTAGTGAAGCACATTTCAAGGTGCATCACTTGTAACAAAGCCAAGTCTAAGGTCTCCCCTAATGGCTTATACCAACCCCTTCCGCTTGCTACCACTCCTTGGATGGACATCTCCATGGATTTTATCCTTGGTCTTCCTAAGTCTAAAAGAGGAATGGATAGTATCTTTGTAGTTGTATGCCGGTTTTCAAAAATGGCTAATTTCATATCTTGCAAGAAGGTTGATAACGCTTCAAATATTGCAAGACTATTTTTTAAAGAAGTAGTGAGACTCCATGGAGTACCCAAGACAATTGTGAGTGACCGAGACTCAAAATTCCTTGGGCACTTTTGGAGAACCCTTTGGAGTTGCCTTGGAACCAGGCTTCTCTTCTCTACAACTTGCCACCCTCAAACGGATGGGCAAACCGAAGTTGTCAACAGGACCTTGGGTCAACTATTGAGGACTTTTGTTGGTGAGAACATTAAGAGTTGGGAAGATTGGCTACCTCATATTGAGTTTGCCTATAATAGGGTTGAACATTCCACTACTAAGTTTTCTCCTTTTCAAGTTGTTTATGGATTTAACCCACTCACCCCACTTGATCTAGTGGCTTTGCCTATTGAGTTTTCTTATAATAGAAGTGGTCAAGAGAGGGCTAGAAAGATCCAAGAGTTACACACTCAAGTAAAGGAGAAGATAGCAAAGAAGAATGAGCAAATAGCGAAAGCCTACAACAAGCACCATAGAGCTATCGAGTTCAAAGAAGGGGACATGGTTTGGGTGTACTTGAGAAAGGGGCGGTTCCCTACCTTGAGGAGTTCCAAGCTTCTTCCAAGAGGAGATGGACCCTTCAAGATCTTGGAGAAGTTGGGCCCAAACGCCTACAAGCTAGACCTACCAAGTAAGTATGGTGGTAGTAACTCTTTCAATATAACTGATATTTCTTTGTGTGATGTAGGTACAAATGATGACCTCAACTTGAGGACAAGTTCAAGCAAAGAAGGAGGGTTTGATGTAGGAACATCTAGAAGAGTTACTAGAAGCATGCAAAGGAGGCTAGAAGAAGAGGTGGGAAGACTCCAAGACCATGAAGCTAGTATAGGACTTATCACTTGTAACCTACTTGTAAATTCTTTTGAACACGGTTAAGTCCTATTTTGTAATAGCTCTAGGATATGACTTGGGCTAAGCCCATGGGTTTCTTAGGGCCAAGCCCACGGTTCCACATAGCATACATGCCATCCGAATCAAGGTCACACAAGGTTTAAAAGAAAACCAAAACCTTTCTCAAAAAGACTTGTGTGAACCTTGAGACACTTGCTAAAAGGGGAAGAGCCCTTGATTAAGTATTGGATCCATGCCAACACTTAATCAAGGATCTCCACCCTTGATTAGGAGGTGCCAAGGATTGATGACATGGCTCATCACATGGGCTACAAACGGAGACAAACCCATGTGCACCCATATGAAGGCCATATGACTTCCTAACTACCAAGTAACCAACTTAACTACCTTGGTTACTTGGCTTGCAAGGAAGCCCATGGATTGGTGCAGCCCTAACCTAGATTAGGAGCTCCCAAACCGTGGTTGAGGCTTGCTTGGGGGCCAAGGGATGAGTCCTATAAAGCCTTGGCCGTGGTACCATTGTAGGGATCTTTTGGCAAATTAATGAATGAATGAAGCTTTGAGCTTTCTTTGAGGATTTGTGTTCATTTGTTCCCTTAGGGAACTTTCTTTGAATCTTATCAATGGATCTCTACACCCATTGTGGCGGTTCCTCCTAGGCTTATAGGTTCACCACCTTGGCGCCACCACCATTCCTTTCCCTTCCCACCTTTTCCTTTTCTTCTTCTTCGGTTAACACCAACCTTAGCCCCTTGGTCGAGACTTGTCTTGGTTCTTCTGTGGAGATTGGTTGGAGACTAGATTGGGCAACCTTTTGGAGCTGTTTGCAAATCCTTCCTTGGAGCTTCTACATCAATATTCTACTTGGATTCTATTTTGGTTATGCTTTATTATTCTTGGTTTTGTGATTGTGTGTTGTGATTGTGATACCAGTTCTTACAATGTCATTTTGAATTCCAAATTGAAATATATCAGATCAATTTTTCTCTCTTTAGTTTGTGTTGTTGCTGGTTTAATTTTAGTCTTTTATCTCTCAACTTCATCTGCTCATTGAGCCTAATAGGCCAAACTATGCCTGTTCATTGAGTTTTATAGGTCAAACTCCATCTACTTGAAGTCTGATAGGTTAAACATAGTTTGCTCACTATGTTTATCCAAACTTAGTTTGTCTCCTCAACAATTATATTCTACTTCTTGCTTCTACGTGAAATCACATCATACTAGTGTTAGAAAGAATATATAGAGCTTACTTTCATTGATTAATGACAATACATGAGAACCATCATAAACATGTTTCTCATAAATCCTTGCCCTATCAACTCAAGAACCCTCAAGCCAAATACATAAAAAGGACGGGGATCAAAAGCACAAAACCTGTTAAACATCATTTATCATACATGTGAAAAATTAATTAGTGCATTTGATGTTTCAATTTCATTATTTCCATGAACAAGTGGACATGGGCTTAGAAACATTTAAAAGTTCTCATGTACTAATTGTCAAATTTGACACACGCGCCGAACGTTCGTAAAATAATACCAAAGTCTAGCTACTACTTTGCAGTAATAGTGGACTCGGATCGTTTCCATACGGATTACTTTGTTACTTCTCTGTAGCCGAAATTTTAAATGCAATTTTTGGGGGTTTTTGTGTTGAAGAAAAATTAAAGGCAATTAAATAGTAAAAATTAACCAATGACAGTCATTAAACAATAATTAAAAAGTAATTAATAGATGATTAAAAAACACCAATCCGATCTTTGTCAGATCCTAATTTCCCTTATCAGTTCAACAAAAAAAGGGAACTCATCTGTACAGTGCATTGGAACCGAGGTCTCTGCATGCCAACACTGAACTAATGCTCTAAGATCTTAGAGAATTATCATCGAACACTTGGTGGCCTTTAAACTCACACGATCGCATGTGAGCACACAACTTGGTTTCGAATCATATAATTAGTTCTCTGCATTCATTATCAATCAACAACGATAAATCAACAATCTCAATCCAAAATATTAATCAATATAATGAAATCAAAATTATAGAATCTAAAACGAGTGCTCATGCAATTGAAAACGGAGAACCTAAGGAAATTAGGGATCCTATTGAGATCGAATTGGTTGATGAAATTAGTTGCGCATAATTGAAATTAGACTAAACATAAATTGGGATTGCATATTTAAAGAATTAAATTGCAAGAAGGGAGAGAGAATGAGAATTGGAATGACAAACCTGAAAACCCTAACAGAGCGACTTGAAGGGAAAAGAACAATGCTGAAAATTGAAATTGATTGAAAAGTAAAAAGTATGTTACAATTTTCTGAATTGAGGTATTTATAATAAGTGAGTCATGTTCTAGTCACATGACTTTAAATGACTCAGGGTGCAGGGTTCAAAGCCCACTCAATGCAAACATTTAAATAGTCCAATTATATGATTTGAAATGGGCCTACACTTATTCTTCACGCTGGAATTCCCAAATCAGTTTCATGCGTCACTTTCAAGGCAATTTACACCCCAGATGTGGTCCGAATTGACTCTTCATGTCTCATAGCTTTTTTAGCTCTTTCAGTCCTCTTTAATTTGACATAAAACGGAGCTCAAACAGAGTTTTGTAGTGAGAGTTATGTCTTTTTTAGTGAACCTTGTCAAAACGGAAAATTATAGTGAATTAGAACAAAAATAAGTACTTAAGGTCCAAATGAGGCCAAACTCATAAATGTACTAAATCATGCTAATTGACCATTAATAATTTTGTAATATGATGTATTAAACGCAGAGAAATTGATCAAAATAATGATTCATCAAATTCCCCTATACTTATCCTTTTGCACTCCTGGTGAAAACTAAGTACTAATAAAAATGTGAATTGGATGCAAAATTTCATCTAGTCTAAGTTATTTCATATTCTCCAAAATAACCATCAATGCCTTAGAACTGAACAAAGCACAATCAATCTAATGATTACATATTACAGTGTCAAACAATTCCTACTTTAGATAGGACCAATCAGATAGTGAATTAATCATGCAAGTCAATTATAAGCAATAGCCTCGCCAGAAGTGTATCACTCAAACTCCCAAGTGTATCACTCAAACTCCCAAGTATATCAGGCAAGTGTTTACTCTCAATCCATTAAAATGAACATTATTTTACCATAGGCTTGCAATCATTCTAGCTCTCTACCTCTAACAATCACAGTCATGCATGTTTCAAGAGAACTTGCAAAGGATGTAATGAGGCCAAGGATAAAGGTTTGATAAATTTGGTCAAGTGACTACTATTTCACAGATATTGAAATCAGCATCAATAGATTACAAAAGATATCAAAATTACATAATAAATCTGCAAAGTTGTTATTTCAACAACTGCTTAAGTACTCAACTCATTTTGCACACTTATTCAGATTAAAATTTTGTTATTTTGCTCTTATTTCTTTTTTCTTTTTTCCATATATTATTTCCAATTTTTTCTTTTCTTTTTTTTCAATTTTTTTTAATACCACTTTTGGTATTTATATTTTTTTTCATTTGTATCAGACTCAAATAGCAAAATAGCACTAAGATAACATTTACACAAGTGTGTTGGTCAAAAAGCAACCAAAATGTATCAGTTTTAAAACTCAGGTCCAAATCATATTAATTGTAATATTCCACCCCCCACACTTATTTTTCTGCACGTCCCGAGCAGACACCCCCACACTTATCTGCCACACACAACCAAAAGATGAACAATTAACTCAATATCTGTGAAATCATGATAACATTGTTTTACTCTTAAGGCTTGTAATGCAGGTAGTGAAAGAAAAGGTTTCAAACGTAAAGAGGCTAGCAAGGGATATGTCAGGTAGGCTATTTGGTCAAGTGGGGAAAATAGAAATGAATGCCTCAATCATGATCATGCACTAAGTGATAAAATGCAGCTTTGAAAAGAATAAAAGCAAGTTCTGAAAAATAACATCCACAAATGACACATATCACACTAAAAGAAAGAGAATGACATGTAGATGAATCCATTCAAAATAGGTCCAAGAACTCACAGGTTCAATATTGTCAAATACTTATCAAAAATAGTACATAACCAATTCATATAAACTAGTCCAAAATCTATCAGAGGAATATATCAACACCACAAAATAATCCAAAAATTAACTCAGCTCAGATTCTAGTTCAGATTCCTAACATGTAAACCATAGTGCAGATGTATTAATAACCAGACATGAATTACAAAATCTCCAATTTATAAAAATCAAATAATATAAAGCATGGAAATCCTAATTACTCCTAATTACAGAAGGTGGATAGACGGGAAGTGAATGAAAACAAAACGAAAAGAGTGAAAGGAGAAGAGAAAACTCCCTCGACCGCTTAAAGCGGCAGTGCGTCTGCAAGTGTGACAATCTCATGCTTTACGGGCTGCTCAATGGAGCTCTCATGATAATGCTTTAAGCGCTGCCCGTTCACCATGAATGTATCCTTGGTACCTACTACAAGAAACAAATATCCACTTGGGGTCAAATATCACAAAATCATCTATAATAATATGTAACTCATTCTTTATCAATGCAAATGATTCAGGGTGTAGGTATATTTTTGTGCTATAATCAGTGCATTGTGCTGGTAGGAATAAGTTGAATATCATAATCATAATTCTCCATTTGTTCATTTTAATCTTGGCATCTAAATTGAACAATTTACATGTTTCACTTACTGTCAAATCAAAGAACATGGAATAATGAACTCTAATATCAATAACACAATTTAAAAGAGGGAGTAAAGAATTAGAGTGTTTCAAGGTAGCATGATTATTCTCTACTCCATTTATAATGTGTTTAGACATTGGTTCGCTAATAAGTGTAGAAGCTTGCACTTGGTTCTCCATTGTTAACTTCTTTAACGACCTATAAGAATATGTAACATCATAAGAACAAAAGTCATTAGGAACAATTAAGAGGTTCAAATTAGCAAATTCAATGATAGTCCAGGCTTTAATTCCATAAGAGTCTAAAGTGAAACATTTAATGTTGTTCATATTACAATTATAAAGAGTATCAAATGATAAAGAAATCTTCCCTAGTGGCTACTCTGATTTCCTGGATGCTTCACTCTTTCCACAGTGTTTGCTCCAAGGAAACATTATGGAAAATTCTCCACTAGGTACCAAGACATGAGGATTTTTGTAAGGAGGAGGGTCACAAACATCTTCACCGTGTGCTTTATGTTCTTTCTTTTCTACATAAACATTTTCACACAAAAAGTTGTTATCTTGTATTTCTTCCTTAGGACTCACTCCTACATCACCTATCAAAAGAGAATCAAAATAGACAAAGGAAGGATTAGTATAAACAATTAAATCATCACATGTTTCCTTCTCTTGTTTATCTGTCACTTTTTCTTCCATGTCTCGTTCTTTCAAATCTTGTTCTTGCAACTCTTTCTCTTTAGCTACAACCTCCATGGTAATTGTCTTTTCTGGTTGTGCAGTAGTTTCCACCATTTGCTTACTAGACCCCAAAATAATATCACTCACATTCTTACCATTATCATTCAAATTGGAAATTTCTTGTGAGGGTAGACTGATGGATGCTTGAGGTTGGTTCTGACTAGTTGCATTGGATAATTGCCTAATATAAGTTTGGATACTCTGAAGGTTAGCCTCAGTTATTTGCTGAAATTGCAAGTTGTTGGTGGCCATCTACTTGATTAATTCTTCCAAAGAAGGACCACCTTATGGCTGGGCCAGTGGTTGTGTAGGATGTTGTTGAAAAACTGATATATGATAGTTGAAATTTTACTGCCAATTTTGTGTCGGATGGAAAGTAGAATAGTCAAGTGAACTCTAATAAATCTGATCTCTCCATCCAGGGTTGTAGGAATATGGGTTGTACTGTTGTTAAGGTATGGTATGAAAAACTTCTACCTCTACAAAAGTTGGATCATTGAATCTCCCCTCCTGCTGCAATAGTTCCCTAATAGTCCTATTATCCATGTTAGCTTAAATAATGCAAATTAGCACATCTACCTCTAGTGCATCAGATTCAACAATAGCCACAAAAACAACAATATATAGCAAAAATCAGCATAAATAACACTAACTAACAACACTTAGAAAAATATCATTGTCAACATGCACCAGATGACCAAAATAACTTGCAAAACAGTATCAAATGATTTTTAAAAATTATGGGACTGCCACAGATCAATTATAAACTGTCTCGGGACCCCAAATATGCAGCGTAAAATTTTCAAAAATTGAAAAGAGGGTCTAAACGATGGAATTTGGCTTCAATAGGTTGGTGCCATGTGCAAAGCACGATGTTATACCCAATTCCTCCAAAACTACGATCCTGCAAAATTTCAAAACAAACGAAATTAGTTCAACAATTCAAAAATACCTGTTGTGTCCCCACAGGACCGAAATAATTGCAAAATAAAAAAATCTGGAAGGAATCTAGTAAAACTAATGCAACTATTCACCCCTTTAGGGTGAAAGGTTTGCTTAAAAGGCCAAATTACGTCAGGAAAGGTAATTATAATGACCGAACAGATCTAAAAATCCAAAATCAGATAACCAAACAACATATAACAAGCCAAACAAATGCAAAATAGAGCATGAAATCAGTATACTGCAGAACTTATTGAATGTAAACCAACCTATCCTAAGTCTAATAATAAAAAAATAAAAAAAAATGCATATAAACAATGAGAATTAACAAAGCAATCCCCAACAATGGCGCCAAATTTGATACACGCGCCGAACGTGCGTCAAATAATACCAAAGACTAGCCACTACTTTGCAGTAATAGTGGACTCGGATTGTTTCCCTACGGATTACTTTGTTACTTCTCTGTAGTCGAAATTTTAAATGCAATTTTTGGGGGTTTTTGTGTAGAGGAAAAATTAAAGGCAATTAAATAGTAAAAATTAACCAATAACAGTAATTAAACAATAATTAAAAAGCAATAATTAATAGATGATTAAAAAGCACCAATCTGATCTCTGTCAGATCCTAATTTCTCTCATCGGTTCAACAAAAAAAGGGCACTCATCTGTGTGCAGTGCATTGGAACCAAGATCTGCATGCCAACACTGAACTAACGCTCTAAGATCTTAGAGAATTATCATCGAAATACTTGGTGGTCTTTAAACTCATACAATCGCATGAGAGCACACAACTTGGTTTCGAATCATATAATTAGTTCTCTACATTAATTATCAATCAACAACAATAGAATCAACAATCTCAATCCAAAATATTAATCAACATAATGAAATCAAAATTATAGAATCTAAAATGAGTGCTCATGCAATTGAAAACGAAGAACCTAAGGAAATTAGGGATCCTATTGAGATCAAATTGGTTGATGAAATTAGTTGCGCATAATTAAAATTAGACTAAACATAAATTGGAATTGCATATTAGAAGAATTAAATTGCAAGAAGGGAGAGAGAACGAGAATTGGAATGGCAAACCTGAAAACCCTAGCAGAGCGATTTGAAGGGAAAAGAGCATTGTTGAAAATTGAAATTGATTGAAAGGTAAAAAGTGTGTTACAATTTTCTGAATTGGGGTATTTATAATAAGTGATTCATGTGCTAGTCACATGACTTTAAGTGACTCAGGGTGCAGGGTTCAAAACCCACTCAATGCAAACATTTAAATGGTCCAATTACATGATTTGAAATGGGCCTACACTAATTCTTCACGCTGGAATTCCCACATCAGTTTCGTGCGTCACTTTCAAGACAATTTTCACTCCAGATGCGGTCCGAATTGACTCTTCATGTCTTCATAGCTTTTGTAGCTCTTTCAGTCCTCTTTAATTTGACATAAAAAGAAGCTCAAACAGAGTTCTGTAGTGAGAGTTATGCTTTTTTTAGTGAACCTTGTCAAAACTGGAAATTTTAGTGAATTAGAACAAAAATAAGTACTTAAAACCCAAATAAACCTAAATTCATAAATATACTAAATCATGCTAATTGATAATTAATAATATTGTAATATGATATATTAAACATAAAGAAATTGATCAAAATAATGACTCATCACTAATATTGATAACTAAGGAGAAAAATTATTTTACTCATTTATTCTTCTAATTTATATCAACCATCTATTAATAACAACTATGACATTAGTAACTATTAGTCGAGTTGGTAAAATTAATATATTTTAATATCTTTTTATTGAGTGTTCAACATAATATATAATATATATATATATTATATTATATATTATGTTGAACACTCAATAAAAAGATATTAAAATATATTAATTTTACCAACTCGACTAATAGTTACTAATGACATGTCTAATAAATGATTGATATAAATTAAAAGAGTAATATATATATATATATATATTTATATATTTACACTTGTATAAGTCTTGTTTATTTACACTTCTTTTACTAAATTTTGATATAAATTAAATTAAACAATCAAACCACTTAAGTTGATGTTCTTATTTATTTATGAGATTATATGTATATTAAATTTTATACAATTTAGAATTATCTAGATATGTTATCTCACAATCAATATTTATATATGTTTTAATATCGTATTATATATTAAAATTATGTGGTATTATACATTAAAATAATGTGATTTAACGAACTATCAGATAATTTTAAAATTGCATACAAATGTATACAGATGATATTATTGATAAGTTCATCAACTTGAATGTTTGAATTATCCAAATTTTATTTATACCAAAAGTTAATGGGTATAAGTTTACAAGCACACGTGCACACGCAACATTCAAAGACAGAGACAGAGAAATCTAATTTTTCTTATAGTCGAAGTGAGAATTAGAGAACTTGGTTATCACTTATAATGTGTTTGATATGGGGTATCTTTGAAGATATCTAGGAATGTGAATATGAGAATAAAATATACTCATGATTGGTTCAAAGTTAGAAAAATTATTCTCAGTTAAATAGGATTTTCAGGAAAAAAATTCCTATATTTTTTATATTCACCTCTCCCATGGGTAAAGATTCTCATCTCGTGGAAATTTTAATAAAAAAATTAAAATTATAACCTTATTAAAAATTAAAAAACCCCAATTATACTTTTCTAATCCTTATACTCTTTCTTTATTCCTTCTATTGTCTTCACAACCTCCATTATTCTAGTGTCGTTCACTTGTTCAAGTTGTTCCATCGTCATTCTATCATCTTATCATTTCAGCTCCATTCGCTCACCTCACTATTCTATTGTCGTTCACTCGTCGTCGTCATTCCTCACCGATCAGGTAAGTCTTGTCCTTCCTTGTCGTTCTTCGCTTTATTATTACTGGGTTGTTTCACTCAACTCAAGTGCATGTAGTTTTTTTTGTTCGATTCTATCAACAATTTTCCTTAACTTGAGATTTCAGAAGATGAAGCTTTTATTATTTTTTACGATATGAACTGTGAAAAGCTTTGTCATTGTATTTACAACTATATATGACCATACAATTCTTGTTTGATTTCCAAACTTTTGATTGTGCTTGTTATTTATCACACAAAGCATACTGATAACTCACAAAGCATAGAAGAAGGAGGAGAGCACGACCACGACTCAAACCCTTTGGGAAGTCCTGTCTATGTATTCTTTCTCTTTTACTTATCTTTTTATTGTGATATTTAGTACCATGAACTAATTCTCTCTTTGATTGGGAGAACAATGTAACTCTAATTAATCCCTTTATATGATTATCGATGTTATTCAGTATATGTTTGAGTGTTTATTCTTGTGCTTAATGCTATTTATTAATTGACGACTAATAAATTGATAGATAAATCTAGGGTAACTCTAACAAAGTATGCCTAAGTAGTACTAATGAATTAAACCATTATTATGCTATAGTCCTAGTGATAGGAGTAGGTAGTAGTGCGGAATGCATCTAAGTTTGCCCCTGGATTCATAAATTTAATTCCCTAATTAACTTAGGTAATGATTTGGGACATTGGACATGATCTAATTAATTAGGCAACGTGGGTAATCCTGAGAGGGACAATTACGAAGGTAGGAATCCGATCCAACCATGATTATACATGAATAACAAAAGAGGGGAATATAAGGGGGGATTAGTGGTGAAATCGGGATCTCAATCACTTCAAATTTAATCTTATTTCTTGCTTAATTTACCCTTGCTTTATTCTACTGCAAATTTCTCCTTTAATCAAGTACTCCTTTCATGCTCTTTGGGAAATTAATAAAATCATTAAATAAAAATATTGTATCCAAATTGCTTATCCTCGTGGGTACGACAACCATGTTATTAAAAATACTTATTATTTGACGACTGTGGTATACTTGCCACAACAAGTGATGCAGGAGGTATAATTACCACTTGTATTTCACGCATCACATACTCCATTATATACCTATTCTCTGAAAAATAGATGGAACATATTTTTGTAGACTTGCGTTCATGTTTTTCACCTCTTAGTTGTCTTGTGATGACTTCAAACATTCATGGTTTCTTTTCTTGTTGTTCATGACTTCCTATATGTTCTTTTATTGTTCATGACTTACTATCTGTTCTTGTTTTTTTAAGATATAAAAAATGATGCACTTGTTGTACCTAGATAATAATAAAAAAAAGATAACATTATGATATGATGTTGAGTTTGGGAAAATTGAACCCACTTAATCTTCTGATGCACTTGTTATTCCTTGTGTTATGTAAATGAAAATTTTGACTTGATTTAAAATATTTGTTGTTTTATTCACGATATGGATCATAATTTGATGTGTTTATGAATTTTTGGATTTATGAGTTTATATTATATATATATATATATATGTGTGTGTGTGTGTGTGTGTGTGTGTGTGTGTGTGTGTGTGTGTGTATATATATGAATTTTTGAATTTATAATTTGCACACAAGATTGATGTTAATATATTACTTTCAATATGAATCATGTAAAAGACAAATCACAAAAAGGGGGGTTGAATTGTGATTTAAAAAAAAAATTTCTTTCGTCTGTGGGTTTCGTCTGTGGGTTCAAAGCTTGTTCAGACGAAACAGTGTTTATCTTGAAAGATTGATTTTAATATATATAAATGTTAAGGTATATTTATCCCCGTTAGTTAACTAGCAGATAAGGTAAATGTACAGATATTTTTATACTGGTTCGTCTATTTAAGACTACGTCCAGTTACCCAGCAACCACTGAGTTTTCACTACCAACCGTGAAATGGTTACAAGTATTCTTTGAACTCAGCCACTTCTGGCTATTACAGATATTCTTTGATCCCAGTCTTCTCAGGCTAAACAACCAGGTATTCTTTGAACACACAGCCTCCTCAGGCTAAACCAGGTATTCTTTGAACATACAGCCTCCTCAGGCTAAAATGCCACACAAGTGGACTTTTACAAGTATTATGAATCAATAAAGATTTCCTCTTCACAGAGAGGTGTTTTTCAATACAAAACAGAGCTTATCAGATTAGAACGAATAATCAGAGTAGATGAAGGATAAGCGTATTCGCCAACTTGTTCTGATTGTGGTGAAGTCCTTTTATAGGCATCTTCTTCAAAAATCCGTTAGACTCATTCGAATGCCGTTGAGAGTCATTGAAGATCTTTTTGAGAACTTTCCAAAAGGTTGTCAGTTGTCCTTGATTGATAGATGAGAGTTGCAGCGGATATCTTGGACTGGATCGCGTGCGCAGTTCTTTTTACTGACTTGTACAGAGATGTGACAGAAAGGTAAAGACCTTTTTGACTTTGGATGTGAAAGCGTAGATCCCCATACTGATCTTGGATTCTTCTCATGATGACTTCTTTAGATTTTAAAACTTGGCGCGAGACTTCAACTTGACTTCACTTTTGTATAGACGATATGAATCTTCAATGATGTTGTTTCGTCTTATCCTTTCGTCTTAAGCTTCTCTTGGACAGACGAAGGACTTTAACTTGAGTAGTCTTCTTTCGTCTGTGCCAATTTCGTCTGATGTCTTGGCTTGTGGACAGACGCAACACTTCAAACTTTGAAGGGCCATCTTCCGTCTGTCTTTGGTTTTTCGTGCAGGCAAGTCTTGATTGCTTGGTTTCGTCTGTGCTGTAATTTATCAAAACTTAGGGACTTTTCTTGATCTAACAAATCTTGATTTAACATTCTCCCCCTTTTTGATGATTACAGACCATACCACGAAATTCTGCATAAAACATGGTTAGACAGAAATAGTAGTTTTATGAGCCAGATTTACATCAAGACGATGTTTTCTGAGAAATACCTCTTTATAAATGTTTGTTACATCAATGTGATGTAATCAGATTATTACAATGGTATTCAAAGCAGAAAACAATAAAGAATTACAATGTATATGATAACAAATGAAATAATAAAATTACATTGTATATTCTATACTAAAAAAATACAACAATCTTACTCCCCCTAAGACGATACTTCCTTGCTCTTGCTCGCTCTTGTGTTTGCTCTTGCTCGTTCTTGTGTTTGCTCTTGCTCCCCCTCAGATGATACTTCCTTGGGCTAGACTCCCCCTTGGGTTATGCTATCTTCTTTCTCTTCCCCCTTGGGCTGTTTTCTCCTCCTCTTTTTCATCTTTCTCTCCCCCTTGGGCTGTGATCATCAAAACATGATCAAGAGGAAGGCCTAGACTTGTTGTGAAGCAGGGCCATCATAATGTCCTTGAGCTGCTGCACTTCAGATGATAGAGAGGCTTGGTTTTCCTCAAGCTCTCTGTTCTTTTGCTTCAAGTGCTCACAGTCACCTTCCAAAGCATCATACTTCCGCTTCAGAGTCTTATACTCCTCAGCTTCTTTAATATGAGCTTCAGCAACCTCCGCCGAATCTTCAAGTTGTACCATTGGTGTTTGAGGTAGTTCCACAAAAGGTTCACTATCATCAATGATAAGCACTGGCTTTTTCTTTTTCAGATGCAGTGTGAACAGTGGAAGAACAAGGTAGGCATAGAAGGTCTGGTCCCATTGATGAGTATACCATTTGGTTGGTATAGACACTTCAAGCAGTGGCTGTTCCTGAGAATATACAAATGAACTTCCAGGGAACACCCTGCCACAGATAGAAGAGTCTTCATCAAAAGTGGTTCCAGAGCAATGATCAGCTACAGACGAAACCTTCTTTTCTTTTCCTTTAGCCAGATACCTGACCAAGCATGGTCTTTTTCTGTCTAAGACGATATAGTACTTTGTTTCGTCTGTCACCAGAGAAGAAAACGGAGAACCCAACATGAATGGACAGTATCTTCTATCCTTAGTAGCTTGGCGATCAACATGGGAGAAAGATATGATTCTTTCCTTTGCTTCCCTTCGATATGCACCAGCCATCATCCTGAAAGGTAGATTGTAGTCTTCTGGGAGGGAGTGAGCAAATTCTTCAGGGTCTTCATACTCATCTAGAAGAAGAGAGTAGCGTGGGTTGATCCCAGAGCAATGAGGTCTCGTCCATGGGAGCACAATTCCTAGAGAGTGGCCTAAACCAACATACTCTGTTTGATTGAGGGGAATTGTGAATGGCATTGGATCATGGCGATCTATTGCGTCAAGATGCCAGTGTTTGCAGTGCTTTGGCTCATAGCGAAGAGAGTCAATGTCACCATTTGTACGATGATGAAAAATGTGCATTGGTCTTGTATCGCAACCTCCACTTTGGATTGTTTCTATGTGGAATGTGGGGTTCATATCCAAGTGCTGGTCCTTCAATCTCCGATGCAACAAGATGATCCTTATATGCCTTTATGCTTTCTAGTCCCTTGATATTTAGATTAGCCAGAGTGTCCCAGGGCAGACGCTTCAACCAGTTGCGTTGCTCCTCTGGAGAATAAACAGCATTTTCATCAAAATCAGCTGGCTTCAAGGACTTATTGTATATAATGGGGTTGACAAATCTCCCCAGCTGGAATCCCTTCTTTCCTCTGTACTGATAAGGATTCTTCAGCTCTATGTATGATGTATTCTTTATATATAAGTCTTCATCGTCTGCTAATTGAGCAGGCTCAGACGATTCAGCTTCATTGGAGGCTTCATCGAACTCCGCTCCAATGATCCAATCTGGCTTGATTGGTCTCTCTGCACAGGTGCTTTCTGCATATCTTCTCATGACTAATTCATTTAGGAATGAATAGTCCACCTTGTGCTTAGGGGGTAAGTCTTCTGGATTAAGCACTTCAGCATGTACTCTTCCCCTTGATGCATCCACTCTTGAATCTTCTTCATCGGACGAAGAACTTGCATCTTCAACAAGTATGAAATCTTCAGACGGAACTTCTTTCGTCTGATAGTGGAGTGCTCCTTCTTCTTCAGACACAGCAGGAAACGTCTGGGCTTGGCAAGCATTTAGCGAAGACGCAACAAGTGGCTCAGAAGAAGTTGCCATTTGTTCGTCTGGGAGTGTTGTAGATGGAAGAATCTCCATTGTAGAGGCTTATTCGTTTAACATATTCTCCAACTCCTCCGCAAGCTGGGCATTGTCTTTTTGGATCTGGGCTGTTTCTTCACTATTCATGCCCTCTCGAGGTTGCTTGAGCAGTGCTCCCTCGGACGATCCAATGCCTTGAGTGCTTTCTAGAAAGATTCTCTCTCTCTCAGCTTGAAGCAAGATAGAGGCTTTCTTGGCTTCTTTCAGCATTCTTTCTTCGTCTGTCTCACCAACTATCACAGACACAAGCTTTTGCTTCATTTTCTCCTTGCCCTTAGCAGCTTTCTCAAGCGCAAGCTTCCTAGCTTTTGCTTTTTCTTCTGCATCTTTCCTCTGCTTTTCTTCGTCTGTGAGGATCTTTGAGACGGAACTCGCTCTGACGATAGAGTGACCCCTTCAACTTCACTTAGGGATATCGTCTGAGCATGTTTCTTGTCAGCAACATGCTTGACTCTGGTTGTCCTTTTCTTTTTCTTGAGGGGTTCATCAAGAACATCCTCAAAAGGAACTTCAGATATAGTTACAGATGGAAGGGAAGAAGGTGGAAGTGTTTGGGTTTGTATTTGGGGTTGTGTTTCGGACGGTGTTTGAGCTTGTGTTTGGGATGGTGTTTGGGCTTGTGTTTGTGGCTTAGCGCGCTTGATACGTGCTCTGTGTGGTTCTGTGGTGATGGGTGAAAGAGGGGTTTCCTCAGTTGGTGAATGAATGAGAAGGCTTGGGGTGAGGTGCATCTTAGCAAAGGTGCTAGCCTTTACTTCTTTTCCTTCAGGGTGCCACGTGACTCCAGTGGTATCGAAACCCTGGTTGATGATGATGGTGGAGAAGAGAGTGGCGTAGGGGATGCTACTCTTTCTGCGAAAGTTCCGATTCTTCAACGCACTCACCCAGTGGTCGAGAATGATGTGAGGAAGACTCAATCTTGTTTTCCTTAGACAATAGAAGACGCAGAATCTATCTCGGAAACTTACATTGTCCCTCGAACCAGTCCTTGGCGTAAAGATGTTATATAGGAGGTTATGGATGATTCTTGCAGTAGGAGCGAGTTTTCCAGATCTGAAGGACTTGGGATCTTCAGAGTTGGGTTTCTTCAAATATAGCATTTTGTTAACATGCTCCTCTGATTCATTCTTCTCCCAGTTGGGAGAGTAGAAGCGTCCTTCGGTCTTGCAGTTTCTGCTTTCAAAGAATGGTATCAACGATGATGATGTATTCTTTGTTGTCAATAGTGCCAACAATCCCATCATCAAACTCTCTGGCATCGCTCCAAAACTCGGCGTATGCCTCCATCAGCCATGGGCCTTTCGTCTCAGCGAAGCCCATCCAACCAGCTTGGTCAAAGATCTTCAATGCCCTTTCAGAGACACTTTGTAAGGTCTCTTTTGAGATCCACTTGCTAGGCAAGAACAAGTCTTGAGCGAAAAAGGTTGCTTCAGCGGTTTTGGTTCCCTTGGTGTTCTTGGCGGCCATTTTTGTCGTTTGAAAAACTAGAGAGTGAAAAACTTAGTGAGTTTTTAGGTTTTCAGAGAATTCAAGCAGTTTCAAATCGCAGTAAAGAATAAAAGAGTTATATTTCAAGAGTATTTATAAGTGAGAATAAAAAAAACTGTTGCAATTCTTCAGACGAAACAGATTTTGAAATTCTCCCTTTTTGACGTGTCCATTGAGAACTATCCTTGATTTGACATGTCCACATCATTGCCTTTTCAATGATTGATTTGACCTCTGCAATTCACGGCGCATGCTCATCATTGTCCTAAAGTAGTGCAATAAATGACAGACACATTTATTGCTCTCTTTTAACTTGTCCCTGCACACTTGAGATAAACTTTATTAAAAAGTAATAGTTGCGTCTGTTGAATTTTACCACAGTAACTATTCAGCTTGATCAGACGCAATGTTTCGTCTTAACACGAAGTAATGTACAGATGGAACAAAATGTACAGACGGAACAAAATCAATTAATCATTCAGACGAAACAATTTTCAATCATTCAAAGAAATAATTCAAATATTTTCTTTAATGAAATTAAATCGTGTTTCATCTAAAGCTTTTGTAAATATATCTGCCCATTGAAAATCAGTTTGAACAAACTGTATATCGAAAATACCTTTTTGGACATAATCTCTTATGAAATGAAAACGAATTTCAATATGTTTAGCTTTTGAATGTTGAATAGGATTTTTGCTGAGATTGATTGCACTTGTGTTATCACAGAATACTGGTATAAGATTCTCAAACCTGGAGTAATCTTCCAGTTGATGTTTTATCCATAGTAACTGCGAACAACACCCAGCTGCAGCGATATACTCTGCTTCAGTTGTTGAGAGTGCAATGGAGTTTTGTTTCTTGCTTGACCAAGATATTAGTGATGATCCAAGAAATTGGCATCCACCACTTGTGCTTTTTCTCTCCACTTTATCTCCAAAGATAATCAAGATCATCACAAAAGCCTCTTAAATCGAAATCATTATTTCTCTTATAAAACAAAGAGAGATTAGTTGTTCCAACAAGATATCTAAGAATTCTCTTTACGGCTTGTAAATGAGATTCTTTGGGATCGATCGAAAAACGCGCGCATAGATCAGGCGCTAAACATAATGTCGTCCGTCTGTGTTAAATAAAGGAGTGAGCCAATCATACCTCTGTATATTGTCTGATTAACAGACTTACCTGACTCATCCTTGTTGAGATTTGCTCCGGACGAATGCATTGGAGTCTTCATAGGCTTGGAGTTTTCCATTTTGAACTTCTTGATAAGTTCCTTTGTATACTTCTGTTGATGGATGTAGATTCCTTCTTTCGTCTGTTTGATTTGAAGTCCTAGAAAGAACTTCAATTCTCCCATCATACTCATTTCAAACTCTTCCTGCATTAACTTTGAAAAATCCTTGCAAAGAGAGTTGTTAGTAGCTCCAAAGACTATATCGTCTACATAAATCTGGACTATAATAAAGTCCTTTGAAACACTTTTCTTGAAGAGAGTTGTATCAACCTTTCCTCTTGAAAAACTATTTTTAAGAAGAAAAGTATTGAGTCTGTCATACCAAGCTCGAGGAGCTTGTTTGAGACCATACAGTATTTTCTTGAGTTTGAAAACATGATCTGGCTGAGACAAACTTTCAAAGCCAGGTGGTTGTTTTACATAAACTTCCTCTTCAATAAAACCGTTTAAAAAGGCACTTTTTACATCCATTTGATATAGAACGATATTCTTGTGAGCAGCAAAAGCAAGTAATATTCTAATAGCTTCTAGTCTAGCTACAGGTGCAAAGGTTTCAGTAAAATCAATACCTTCTTGTTGATTGTATCCTTGTGCAACTAACCTTGCTTTGTTCCTTACCACTTTTCCAGCTTCATCAAGCTTGTTTCTGAACACCCATCTGGTTCCAATGATGTTTTTGTTCTTTGGTCTTTCAACAAGGGTCCATACATCATTCCTTGTGAACTGATTAAGTTCTTCTTCCATAGCCAAAATCCAATCATTGTCTTGAAGAGCATCTTCAATATTCTTTGGCTTCAGATCTGATACAAGAGCGTAGCTTGAAATATACTTCACTTTTGATCTTGTTTGAACACCTTGAGATCTATCTCCAATGATGAGATCTTCTGTATGGTTAGATGCAAACTTCCATGTTTTTGCAGTGGATTGATCTCCCTGTTGATGAGTATCAGACAAAGAGGGTTCGTCTGTGCATCTATCGTCTGTCCTTATATCGTCTGACCCTTGTTTATCGTCTTGTCTTGAATTCTGACCAGAAGGGTTAATCTACAAATTATCAAACAGATTTTCTAGGTCTGATATTTCTTTATCAGCCTTTGAGTTATCTTGAAACTTTACATGGATTGATTCTTCTACAACTTGCGTCTTAGAGTTAAATACTCTATAGACCTTAGATGTATTTGAATATCCAAGAAAGATTCCTTTAACCACCTTTGAATCAAACTTTCCAAGTTGATCTTTGGTGTTAAGAATAAAGCATTCACATCCAAAAGGATGGAAGTAAGAAATGTTGGGTCTTCTTCCTTTCCATAATTCATATGGAGTCTTATTCAAAATTGGTCTTATCAATATTCTGTTTTGAATATAACAGGAAGTATTGATTGCTTCTGCCCAATAATATTTCGGGAGAGAGCTTTCATGCAACATAGTTCTAGCCATTTCTTGTAAAGTACGATTTTTCCTTTCCATAACTCCATTTTGTTGAGGAGTTCTTGGAGACGAAAAATTGTGAAATATACCATTTTCAAAACAAAAGGCTTTGAACTGAGAATTTTCAAATTCTGTTCCATGATCACTCCTTACAGACGCAATACAAAATCCTTTTTCTTTTTGAACACGTTTGCAGAATATTTCAAAGACCTTGAAAGACTCATGTTTATGCGCTAGGAAATATACCCATGTAAATCTAGTATAGTCATCTACAATGACAAGTCCATATCTTTTCCCTCCAAGACTTTCAGTCTGAGTGGGTCCAAAGAGATCAATGTGTAACAGTTCTAATGGTCTTGTCGTGGAAACAACATTTTTAGATTTAAAAGAAGCTTTAAGTTGTTTCCCATGCTGACAAGATTCACACAGACGATTGGTTTTCCAAGATATTTTTGGCAAACCTTTTACGAGATCTTTCTTAGAAATTTTTGAAATATACTTGAGACTTAAATGTCCAAGCTTTTTATGCCAAATATCTCGTTCATCGTCTGCTGAAATCAAACATGTTACATTCTGGTCACTCAGGTCAGAAAGGCAAAACCTCATAAAGGTTATTCTTTCTTTTCCCAACAAAAAGAATGGATTTATCTTTGTTCTTCACTATACACTCATCAGAGTTAAAAGCTACTTCATATCCACTATCACAAAATTGACTTATGTTAAGTAGATTGAAGTTAAGACCTTTAACGTATGAAACGTTCTGGATAAGGGGATTGGGTGTCTTACCAACAGTTCCAATGCCAAGAATTTTACCTTTACGAAACCGTATGAGACATGACCTTTTACTTGGTCCGAGGTCTTGGAACATAGACAGGTCTCCCGTCATGTGTCGTGAGCATCCACCGTCCAGTACCGGCTTGAAGTCTTGTCTCTTCCCATTGAGGATATCTCGCAACAGAACAATAAGTGACTTTGGTACCCAAATCTTTTTGGGTCCTTTCTTGTTAGTTACAAAAGGCTTCTTTTTGTTTTGAGCCCTTTTGTAGATGTTAGGAACCTTGTTGTAATTCCTTTTCTTTTGATTAGACGAAACAGGTTTGTTTTTCCTTTCGTCTGTCTGCTTAACATAACCAAGTCCACTTTTGTCACTTGGTGATCTCCCATATTTTAAAATATTTTCAAGAATGGAGGATCCCTTTGTAAACTTGGTTAAGTCATTGAGTAAGGACTCATTTTCTTTCTTTAATCTTTTGATTTCAAGAATGAAAATGACCTTTTCAGATTCAGACGAAACATCACTTGATATTTTCTTATCTAGAAACTCAATTTCTGATTTCAAAACTGCATTATCTTCCAAAGCTTGTCTTAGCTTGGTATTGCAAGTTTTGTATTGCTGAGCAATAAAATGAGAGTTAGCTAGAAGAGTATCATATGATATTTCTTCTGATTCTGACTCAGACTCAGAAGAAGAGGATGAAGAAGTTTCATTGTAATTTACCTCTGTTGAGACATGATCTCCAGCCATGAGGCATATGTTTGTTGTTTCTTCTTCTTCAGAGGATTCCTCTGAGCTTTCACTATCGAGGTCTTCCCATGTTACTAGGCTTTTCTTGCCTTTGTCTTTTCTTGAGCTCCACCTCTTTTTCAGTCTAGGGCATTCTGACCTGATATGCCCAGGTTTTTTACATTCATAACATACAACTTCTCTCCTTTCTTCTTTGTTGGATGACTCCTCAGGAGATTTCTTTTCCTTCTTTTTGAAGAAGCGTTGACCTCTTCCTTTCTTCATCATCATTCTTTTAAATCGTCTGGCCATAAGAGAGACTTCGTCTTGACGAATCATCGAACGATCGATTCAGATTGAATCAGCCTTTAGAATCTTCATCTTCCTTTTACTGTCCTTCTTGACAGATTCTTCTTTAGGTATGTTTTTAACAAATGGAAGCGCAATAGGTTCTTGGACCTTGATCTTATCTCTTTTACATAAGAGTACCTCATGTACTCTTAAGGCTCCTATTAACTCATCAAGAGTTAATGCCTTCATGTCACGCCCAACTGAGATTGCAGTGGACATAGCTTCCCATGGAGAAGGAAGACTGTCCAATATCTTCATGTTGTTCTGGGCCTTTGTGAATGTGATGCCAAGAGCAGTGAGTTCATTCAATATTGTTTGAAATCTTCCAAACATCATATCAATGGATTCTTCTTTCTTCATAGAGAACATTTCATATTCTCTCTCCGAGCGTAACACTTTCCTCATTCGACATCTTCGTGCCTTCATATGAGATCTTTAGAGCATCCCATAGTTCTTTGGCGCTTTGTAGGCACAAAACCCTGTTGTACTCGGTTCCGGAGAGAGCACACATAAGAGCATATCTAGCTTTGTTGTTCAGCTCCATCATTGAGTATTCTTCATTTCCCCATTCTCCTTCAGGTTTGACAATAAGGATATCTCCTTTGGTAATGATATTCCACAGTCTGTACTGTGTAGATTTGATGTACATTTCCATGCGATCTGCCCAGTAGGGATAATCATCTCCAGAGAACGCTGGAGGTTTGTTCATGGAGGCTCCTCCGGATAAGAAAGATGGTCCTTGTGAGTCCATGCTGGATCTTTTCCTCTAGCAGCTGTTAAGCGCTCAACCCTTAGAGGCTGAGCTCTGATACCAAACTGTAAAAGACAAATCACAAAAAGTGGGGGTTGAATTGTGATTTAAAAAAAAAATTTCTTTCGTCTGTACCTTTCGTCTGTGGGTTCAAAGCTTGTTCAGACGAAACAGTGTTTATCTTGAAAGATTGATTTTAATATATATAAATGTTAAGGTATATTTATCCCCGTTAGTTAACTAGCAGATAAGGTAAATGTACAAATATTTTTATACTAGTTCGTCTATTTAAGACTACGTCCAGTTACCCAGCAACCACTGAGTTTTCACTACCAACCGTGAAATGGTTACAAGTATTCTTTGAACTCAGCCACTTCTGGCTATTACAGATATTCTTTGATCCCAAATTTCTCAAAGGCTAAACAACCAGGTATTCTTTGAACACACAGCCTCCTCAGGCTAAACCAGGTATTCTTTGAACACACAGCCTCCTCAGGCTAAAATGCCACACAAGTGGACTTTTACAAGTATTATGAATCAATAAAGATTTCCTCTTCACAGAGAGGTGTTTTTCAATACAAAACAGAGCTTATCAGATTAGAACGAATAATCAGAGTAGATGAAGGATAAGCGTATTCGCCAACTTGTTCTGATTGTGGTGAAGTCCTTTTATAGGCATCTTCTTCAAAAATCTGTTAGACTCATTCGAATGCCGTTGAGAGTCGTTGAAGATCTTCTTGAGAACTTTCCAAAAGGTTGTCAGTTGTCCTTGATTGATAGATGAGAGTTGAAGCGGATATCTTGGACTGGATCGCGTGCGCAGTTCTTTTTACTGACTTGTACAGAGATGTGACAGAAAGGTAAAGACCTTTTTGACTTTGGATGTGAAAGCGTAGATCCCCATACTGATCTTGGATTCTTCTCATGATGACTTCTTTAGATTTTAAAACTTGGCGCGAGACTTCAACTTGACTTCACTTTTGTATAGACGATATGAATCTTCAATGATGTTGTTTCGTCTTATCCTTTCGTCTTAAGCTTCTCTTGGACAGACGAAGGACTTTAACTTGAGTAGTCTTCTTTCGTCTGTGTCAATTTCGTCTGATGTCTTGGCTTGTGGACAGACGCAACACTTCAAACTTTGAAGGGCCATCTTCCGTCTGTGCTGGTTTCGTCTGTGCAAGTCTTGATTGTTTGGTTTCGTCTGTGCTGTAATTTATCAAAACTTAGGGACTTTTCTTGATCTAACAAATCTTGATTTAACAAATCATTTTTATGAGTTTTATGAAATGTTATGATTTCCATGAAAAACAAAAATTTAAAATGAATTTATTGTTGATATTTTCAATTTTAAAATTAAAGATATTTTTGGAACATAAAATATTATTCCCGATAATGTTATTGTGAACCAAACACATGAATAATGCATTCTCATAAATGTTAAACAAAATTCCCAGGAATCAAGTTTACAAACCAAGCATATCATAGGAATAAATTATTTTTGGAAAAGTTATTCTTAAGATTAACATTTCTAAAAATATCAGTCCTAAAAATGTATTTCCAATCCGTGAACCAAACACCTCCTTAACAGTTACCTCAAGTAATTCAATATTTAAAAACTTACTCTAAGAGAGATAAAAGAATCACATTTTCATTAACAAATAATAAGGAAATGCATTTTATTTTGTTCCACTTAATTGCAAGAGTATCTCTTTCAATAAATTCCAAATTCCAACATCTCATCATGACTAAAAACATATTTAACTTAAAAAAATTATTTAGTTAGTATGTACACATATCTTTATAAAAGAATTTTACACAAAAGCTATGCTACACATACAACAAGTTATGCATAATGGTTTTTGTGTCTATCTTGTTGCCTACCATGGAGGATTCAAATACACATGTTTTCACATTGGTATTGTCCATTTTGGACTTAAACCTTCACATATTTAATTTTGGTCATAGCCCAAAGTGCCTCTTAGCCCATTGGTCAATTAATGTGGCACTTATATCTTCAACAATCCCCATTAAACAAAAGGATTATGGTTTCTCGTCCATTTCAATGAAAGTCAATATCGATATATCAATATTCAATGATAGCCAACAAAGCTTCTATCATTGTGGTAATTATCGTGCTAAGCCATTATCATTGACATGCTTTAGTCCATATATATCACCATTCCGATAACTTGCAATGACACCCATCTATATCACCATTCCATTAACTTATTGCAATGGCACCCATCTATATCACCATTCCATTAACTTATAGCAATGGCACCCATCGTCTAGCCATCAGAAATGCTTGCTTAACTCTCACCAACAAGAAAACTTTTGAGACAATGGATCTGCTAGATCTAGTCACCTAACTTCTATATAAATCTACTACCAATTTATTTCTTTACTCTTCTAAGTCAATCATTTGATTGCACACCAATAATTCTAATACCAATTATTGTTTAACGAGAGGGTTCATATAAGTCTCCACATAAATAAGATATTATCAAGTGGCGGAGCCAATATATATATATATATATATATATATATATATATATATATATATATATATATATATATATATATATATATATATATATATATATTAATAATAATTATTTTAAAAAAATAATTATGATTTTGATTTTATAATTTTAAGTAAATTATAATTATTATTTTATATATTTAAATAAATAATAATATTATAATATTTCTAATATAATTATTTTAAATAATAATTATATATAAATAATAACTTATAATAATAAATAATATATATTATATATAATAATAATAAATTTCAAATTTTGATGATTTTTTCTATTTTTATTTATAATTTTATATTTAATTTTAAAAACATACATATTTTTATTTAAATGTTTTTTCTAATTTTAAAATATTTAATATTTATTTTTAATTTTAAACTCTGAACTAAATAATTTTTTGTTTTAAAATTTTAATATTCATCTTTACTTTTAAAATTTTATTGTCATATTATAGTTATATTTAAGAAATTCTAATAATTTTTTAATATTCATTTTTAATTTCAAAATTTTACTGTTACATTATATATTTATTAAAGAAATGATTAATTATAATAACATTTTTAACCATTAATGATGTATTTATTATTACTTTACTCAGAAATTATAATTAAATAAATTAAAATAACATTAATTTACTTTTCACATGACTCATTCTATAGAAATTAAATAAAAATATAAAAATAATAAAAGAAAAATAAAGAAATATATGATTTTTAATTTTAAAATTTTTAATATTCATCTTTAATTTTAAATTCTCATCTAAATGATTTTTAGTTTTAAAATTTTTAATTCTTTTTTTTAGTTTTTAAAATTTTACTACCATATTATTTATTTATTTAATAAATTCTTGATCATGATAATAATTTTTAACCATTGATGAATTTTTTATTACTTTACCCAACAATTATAATTAAAAATTTTAATATTTATTTCTAGTTTTAAAATTTTATTACTATATTATATATTTATTTAAGAAATTCTAGTAATAATTTTTAACCATTAATAATGTATTTTTTATCATTTTACTTAAAAATTATAATTAAATAAACTAAAATAACTTTAACCTACTTTATATACATATTCTATCTTATTTTAGTGAAATTAAAAAATAATTATTAAAATAAAAAAAAAAAAATTCTGTCTATCCCACAAACAAATCCTGACTCCGCCCTTGTTTGCATCTAAGTACTCATATATTTATCATCATCTAAGAGCACTTTTATTTGGACAATAGGAGTGTGTGCTTTTGTCTTAGCAACCTCTCTCTTTGTCATTATAATATATAAATGATATATAGGAGAGATATAAAAAAAATTGTTGTAAAATTTGTTGCATAAATAATATTCATAATATTCTAATTGGAAATCACCATTTATGAGTTTTTGTTGTTGAGTTTTACATATTAAACTTTAAAAAATAAAAAAAATAAAGCTAGGATTGAATAATGTTGGGAACATAGGGGTTAAATGCCATGAAAATCTCTATAACGAATCCACCAGCAAATCATAATTCAATCCAAGACTTTAAGTCTCGAAGTATGTAAAAAGATTTCCCATAAAGTACAAATTGGAATACTGTATTCCCATGAATTTTACAAATTACTTATGTTTGTTTGGTTTTCTATTCCGTGATAAAAGATAAATATGACTTCTGAAAAATAAAATTTCACACATTAAAACAAACGTTTCCTAAAGCATTAGGTTTGTGAGGTTTTCTCACTTATAACTCAACATCTTGATCTTGATCTAATATTTTATACAAAACTATTTTAACAGTCCAACATAAACATTAAGTGACAAGGCACATGCAATCCCAAAAATTGAACATCACAATTCACAAGCATAACATTCCTCAATGTGATTCAGGAATAAATATGAATAAATAAATTATTAAATGTGAAAATGTGCCTTGACCACACCATGCCCTAGCTTTCTGGTTTGATAAAGCATATTTCCTCCCACAAACGACATCGTTTGGCTTCCCCTTTGTTCTTTATTCTCTTGTAGTTGCTTCCTTTTGCATTTTTTCTCTCCCTCTTCGTCTCTCAATACATCAAATAACATGGGTGTGTCAATTTATTTGAATTGAGGATAAAGAAAGAAAAATAACTATATTATAATATGTTTTTATTTAGATAACTTTGTTGAAAAAAGATTTTAAATAGTTCATTTCGTTTAGAAAAAAACAAGTTTTAGATAGTTGATTACAAAAAAAAAAAATATGTATAGAATATTTTTTTGGTTGCATTAATATTTGGAATGAACCCTCTTGTTAGCATTTCATTGTATCTAATAAAATGCGAGAAAGAATTAGTATTCATTTGCATCAAATAATTTTTATTTAAAAAGAATCACATAGTTCAGTTAATGATCCACACTTGACTAAATATTCTTAAAATATTTTTTTTACTAAACAACTCAATAGTGTAACATTATCAAGTAAAATAAATCTTTAATACAATTAAAAAACCATGTAAAGTTTTAAACTCAAATAATTATCTATGCACACACCAAAAATACGCTATTTCTCGTGTTAATGTCTTATATATTTTTTATTGTTTTAAAAAATAAATTTGTAAAATAAACTAATAAAATCTACAAATATGAGCCCAAGACTAATTGAAAGACTGAAACAAAAACAAAACAAATTACTAATATGTTGTTATCTGTTTAGAATCTTTTTATAGCTCCCTATTTCATCTTCCATTCACAAGATATGCATCGGACAAATCAGAAATCATATCACATCACATATCCTCGTCCTCATTTTTTTTTTTATGACTACATCAAATATGCTGTGACAATTTTTTTTTTCCTTAATTTCTTTTTCTTTGCCCTTTTCCCTGTGATAGAGCCACAATGCTTTGACTCATTAGTAACACACAATTATATATATATACTACCATTTATCTTCTCAAATTAACAATTTTAAAAAAATTTCCTATCTTTTTCTTATCAAAAAAACATTCCTATCTTTCAAAATTTTAGAAAACTTTTTAGATATGATGATATGTTATAGAACTTATTTGAAAACTTTTTTAAAAAAATTAAAGATATTTGTTTCATGTTAGAGGAAAGATTTAACAAAATGAGATGTATAAAACTACCATATAAAGCTACCATGAATTGTTGTATTTTTAAAAAGTTTAGTATTCACTTATATGAAGTGAAATACATAACTAACGAGTCATTTTGTGTTAAATCGGTGTTTTAATTTTGAAAATATCAAAACATAAAAAGGAAAAAAAATACAGATTTAATACAAGATGATTAGTTGGATGTATATTTCTGTTGGTTGTGTAACATTTCTCTTAATAAAATACTCACTATTTATAAATAATTTTATTTCGCTAACAACTGCAATACGTAGTCAATCAGTCATTCACTCACAGAATATATACGTATTTCTCTCTCTTCTCATTTTATACGTATACATATCTTTCTCTCTTCACATTTTATATATACGCATTTCTCTCTTCACATTTTATAACTGGTTGTCTACTTATTTCAGTTGTCTCTCAGATCATTTCAATTTATAAAATAGTATAAAACATTGCATACTTCGTTAAGAACTTTCAATTTAACAATTGGATTAACAACAAGCAAATGTTCACAAAAAATTAATTAAAAAAGTAAATTTGACAAAATTTTCGTCTAGAATAAATAGATTCTCCTCCACAAATTTGAAAACAAAAATCCTATTGATTTGTATATTCACTATTGACTTTGAATATGCCATGGAGTAAAGGAAAGGTGACTCTTCTTATCTATTCCTTTATCCTAAAGTAACCTTGTTCACAACTGTAGCTATCAAGAGGGTCCATTCCAATTATTAATGCAACCATAAAGATGTTGAGATAAGTTACCAATCACAACTCACAACTTAGAATTGCTAAATGTTTTATCAATCAATTGAAAATCCAAACTACCAACAAGTTACAAACAAAAGACATCATCATCTTGAGATTAAATGTTAGCTAATGATCGGATTCTGCAATTCTAGAAAAAAAATTGTACTATTTGGTAGAATCAGAGCATGACCAAATCTAATTGTGTTTGATTTTGTGCCGTTTTCCAAATTGTAATTTGTAAAATGCAGTGAGGAGAGTGAGAAATGGCACAAACAAAATGCTTTAGTGACAGTTCCATAGTGATTTCTGAAACCAACATAACTTTGAATTTGATATCTCTTTCTTTGCACACAATCAACAAATGGTTCTGTGGAAGATCATTAGTGATTAATTGTTGCAATATACTATAAAAAGATCCATGTTTCCAAGAATTGTTGGACTCATTTGGTTTTGGAAGTTCAATAGCTTCCTAGCAACATGTTTTCTAATTGAGATTATTTCTTGGAGGACCAAAGTATAAAAACTTTAGTAAATCAGATGTGTGACAAACTTAGGCCAAGCTGAACTATGTTGTTTTGTTAACCATGATTCAGTGACACAATTAACTTCAATTTAGCAAAGATTTCAACCCACTTGAGAGACATGTATGGATAATAGGTTCTTGAAGTTATTTGAGAATAAAGCAACACACAACACCAACAACTTATTCATCAGTTCTCATCCATTCATTCCATTTGAAGTCCGAAAACAGAAACCAAAAATACAGGATGATGAAATCTCGAAAAGCAAAAACAAATGGGAATTTAGTTTTTAAGTACAGACAAACAAAGTGGGAATGGCTACAAACGTTTTGGAAAAGTTTGAAACTTAGAAGCCTGGGGGCTTGTAGGCAATGAAGCTGATGCATTGCACTTGACGAACGTTGTCAAATCCAATGATACGGATGAAAGAGTTGGGGTATTCCTTCTTGGCCTCTTCAAGCTCCTTCAACACTTGAGATGAATCTGTTGTTCCAAACATAGGCAGCTTCCACATGGTCCAGTACCTTCCATCATAGTATCCTGGTGACCTGTGGTGCTCACGGTACACAAATCCGTGCTATATACATCCAAACATTTCAACCATCAAAACTCATTACCATCTTCTTCTTTTTCAATACTACCATTTCATTGTATAGATACAGATTTCATAAATATTGACAACCCTCTTTAGGATACAAGATCAAAAGAGAAAGATCCATTGGATAAACTTCAATTTTGAAAACCATCACTTCTTTCTCTTTTTTTTCAATAGTTCTTTTAGATCACCGACATGCAAATATATTATATTTTCAAATTTTGAGTTGAAAAGAGTATGAAAAACCAGAATTGAAGCATAAGGGGTTGCAAGAAATTGACCTCCAACTCGAATTCCAAGCAAGGAATCCATCCCTTCCTGATAAGGTAATCTACTTCTTTAGCCAATTGCTCTGTAGTGAGGTCAGGCAGGTAGGAAAGAGTCTCGAACTTCTTCTTGCCTAGTGGAGGCCACACCTATTCATTTCCATCAAAATTCAGTAAACAAGTTAACAAGCTTGCACATATGCACATTTGTCTTCAACTAACATGTTAATATAACTACCCTTTTGATACATATATGATATATGAACAAGTAGCATGAATTTTAATGATTTTGATGCCTTGTATGTGTGTATATAAGTGGAGTTTCATTACCTTCATGCACTGAACTCTTCCACCATTGGATGCAATGGAGGTAATGTCATTGTTGGTCTTCCTGGTGGGGAATCCAGCCAAGGATTTGAGGCCAGTGAATGGAGCCACCATGCCGGCACCGGCACCGGCACGGTTAACGGTTGTAACAGCTGGGGAGGAGATCATTGAGGAGGCCATTTCCTTCTCCTTAGTTCTTCTAGTTTGCTTCTGATGCTGCTAGAATGCTAAGCTTCTTCACAAACTTGCTATATATAATGGTGTGATTTTTGTAGTACTAATCCAATGGTGTGAAATAGAGGGTATTGATTGCTGATATGTTCCAACCGTTGGATTGTATAAGTGATGACATTACAACATTCTGGCCACACGAGTGAAGAAAATTTTGAATGGTAGCCTTATCGTTAGGTATCATTGTGGAGGTGCCACGTGGCAGAAGTTTCATTATCTTATCTCTTCCTTGGAAGAACGTAAATGTGTGATGGTGGTGTAGTTGATATTACTTGAGTAGTAGTTTGCACTGTGCCACCCCATTCCATGTTGGCATAACATTTTGTGACCATTTCTTATGTATGGGGTTAAGTGAATAATACCCTTCATCTTTGTCTCTTTGTTACAGTAATGTTTCATATTTTAAAGGTGAATTTGTATTGGAAAAAAATAAGAGAACCATATCAACTGACACTCTTATCCCTTTTGTTGGCTAGCTGAAAAACAAAATCCTATTTTTACAGTAATTTTTTATCCTCAAAATGTTGATTAGATTAAGTGTTATTTGTTAGATTTGTTTGAAAGTAATAATAGCAAAATAGATATGCAAAATGTGTATATGGTGTTGAAGGGATGGTAGATGATGGGGCTTATCATTCTTGGTTGATTAATGGCCAAGCATACAATTTGAAAGTACAAGATCCACAAATAGCTAGTGACATCAGTAAATCGATGCACTCAACCAAACAATGCACAACAACCTTATCTTAAAAGTGCATTGCATGAAATAATAATTATAATACACAAAAATCAAAAGTCAAGCATTACATGAAATTCAAAGTGTGACTCATAATTTTTAGCATATATGTATACTTTTTTATAATGGGTGTGACTCTTAATTTAATCTGGCAAAATATAAGAAGGTGTACTGTAATTAAAAGAATAGGACACAAATTTTCTGTATGGAAGTTCATGACTGAAGAATTGATATGTGTTTTTTAGATGAGATTGGTTAATAGTTCATTGCAACTTTGGGAGTTGTAAATTCATAATTTGGTATAGAAATTTGTTTACAAGATGTTAGTTCCAGTGTATGTTTCAAAGACTTTTAACTTAGCTGTTCTTGCATGAGGCATGTTTCTCTTCTCACAACTTTGTGTGGTTAAATGGATTTTTTTCATTCATATCACCACAAAATGAAAGCTAAAAATCTTGATGATTTTACCACTATTCCAACTCAGTTAATGGATCAAAATTAAGAAGTCATGTTTTGAAGGATAGCACCATTGGGATTCTAACATGATTGGCATCATTGGTATGATATGGATTCTAACCATTGGGATTCTAACATGATTGGCATGCACAAAATATCAATAGAATAACATTTTCCAATTTACAAACACACAAGTCAACAACCCTATGAATCCTTCAATGCTAGACAACCAATTTCTATCTCTTCTAATCTTTCTATCCCATTTCAAATTATATACTTCAAACACTCCTTCCCCAATTCAGCACCATTTCCACTGAATTCCTTGTTCAACCAAAATCACTGAAATTTTGGTAATGGAGCCATCACTTTAAGTCATCCAATCTATGCAATGAATCAAATAGCAATTAGCTTTACACTCAACATTTTCACTACAAATTCTAAATAACACTCTTTTAGCTTCTAATTCATCTTTAGCTTCTAAAACAATATTTTCTTTTTCCACTTAGTAGCATTTGACAAAATAAAGTTTCAAAAGATGAGTAGTGAGTAAAATGCCTATCTTAGCAATATCAGTTCCTTCATAGGTTCCTCTGAAAATGCTGAAATGAAAAGTTTCACCATTTTCCATCCTCCCCTTCCTTCCTCACATGAAAGACTCAAGTAATATCACCTATTAAGCAATACATAGTTTAGTGAAGAATCGATCTTTAAATGTGAAGAAACTAATTTTCTGTCTGATTACATAGAAAAGTCACTAAGAGAACCTAAACACTCACATTCTAATCAAATGCAACTTAAGAAATATTAGCAATTCTCTTATCTAAATGATATCTACACATTTTGTTACATAAAATATATAAATATATATATATATATATATATAAGTAATTCTTAAAAAAAAATTATGATATTGATGCAAAAATATATAGTAATCCAAATAATATTGTATACATTGTGTTAATTTCTTTATTATTTTTCTTAATATATATGATACTATATTGATTGGACATCTTCATTATCTTGTCATCATTGGATTTTATATCTTATAATAGTCATTAAAAAAACAATCAAATTTAAATGAAAAAATTGTTATACTTAAGTTATGTCAACAATTGTTTCAATATTTAAAGAAATAATGTACATAAGAAGTTCAAAAATAAAACAGTCTAGTTTTAGTGCACAAGCAGAGCTTAGGCAGCCATATTATACACATATAAATACAAGTATGATACAAATATAAATATGCAACAAAATTTATGTGCTGTGAGTGTCTGTACATCATAATTTATACGTGTGTGTGAGTGTCTGTACATACATCAGAATTTATCAAAAAAAACAAAAATCTGTACATCAGAGAACAGGAACAGCAGAATTCTTCAGAAACAGCTGCCACCTTGCTTGTACTTTGGAAGTTCACAACCTAAATCTAAAAATGAATAATCATAATGTCAAAAGAAACAACTTTAAGATAGAATTTTAAATCCAATTGAGGGATTAACAACCATCTGATAGATTTCACAGTAAAATTGCTATAAACAGTGCCATGTGCTTCTTATTACAAGAAAAATTTCATGTATGATGAAAGATCAGGTGTCTAGATACTGCAAAATCTGTTAATTTACTTTATTACATACAAAGATCCAAATAATAAGATGTTTTAGTGAGTACAGATGGAGATGAGCAGAACAGAACAAGAGATAAGTAGTGGAGAAGGTTAAAGAAAAGCACAGAATTATAAGATGAAACCTATTCCTTATTGGCACTTCTGCTTCTAATGATGGTTTTAGATACATTTTTAACAACTACACTTCAACATCAGTATAGCATGCATTGTACACTACTCACTAGGTCTCTCACTAAAATTTTTTAGTCCAAACACAACCAGCATCATCACAAGACTTAAAAACACAAGTTATGTATATGGCCGAATCCTTCAAGAACATGAATATTATAAAAGATATTCAACTTTTTAAAACATTCAAACTAGTCAACTAAAAATTAACATCTCCTAATATTTTGTTCATGAGGCTTGTTATTATAAAAAGAAAGTAAATACACAAATCTTGATTATCAATTTAGATCTTTTGTACCAACTAACAAACTTATGGGTGCCGGCTGTTAGGAACCCAAAATCAGCCTGGAAGAATCAACACTTGCATGACATTCTGGTAAAACTTTCCAGTGCAGTTGGTCTAATATAAATAAATATTTCACCTAACATGAAGGAAGAAGTATGCAGTTTTCAGTGGCTGACCAGTAAATATTATTGTCAAAGATAACTTGCTCAAGAGCCAAACTTCCAAACTAGTATAACCTTGCCCTTGTAAAACTCACCCATCACCCCCTCTGAATCTCTCAGCCAACTCAGTTTTCTGTTTCTTCACAATTTCCAGTATCTTGGGGTTGAAGAAATGATCATGAATGTGGATATAGATTTGGAAGAAATCTCTTTCCTTGAATATGTGCAATTTTCTTCGAATAGACATATGTTTTCCTCTTTGCCCTCTTCTCTGTTGAATACACCATCTAGGAATTATAACACTCCAAGAGCTTGTTAGAGGATAAAAGGGAAAATCAAATGGCAAAGATAACATATTCAGAAACCACTTCAGGTTATACACATCTGCATATGGTAACAATGATTCCATTTCGAAAAGCCATCATAACTTTCCGTTGACACAGTTAACTTACACCTTTTAATAATTTTTAGTATAAATGAAATTTGATGATTCAATCGTCTAAGTTGATATTCTTGTCAATGAGACTCATGAACAAGAATATCAAGTTGAATGGTGGGATCATCTAAATTTAATATGTATATATTCTTACCAAAATAGCAAGGATCAAGTGGGATATTAGGCCGAGCTTTTTGAGGTCAATTGGAAGGGGATGAAGAGCAGGTCTCCTAGTCCTTATGTATAAATAATAATTTTATACACAAGGAGAGGAATGTACTTGTAAAAGACAAAGGCATCCTGAAAGAATTTTAAGAGTAACGAGTAAGTGAAAAATGTATTGTAGTTAGTGATTTGATACCATGATGTGTGAAGTCATTGTATAAATATAAGAACATAAACACAAGCAGAAAGGGACAGACAGAGACATAATCTTTCACACCGTCTAAGAGAGTTGTAAAACAGGTTAAGAAAGAGAGCAAAGTACGCTTCTTTCCAGCTTCCACTGTTTGAACTCAGATAGTCAGATTATATACTTGTGTCCATTCAAAATGTAGCTACAGATGAGACATATTCCCTATAACTAGAGAAAAACTAGTTCCAAATGCATCTGAAAAGCATTGACATATCTGTTACGCAGAAATATTTTTGTAACACAAGGGGCTAACATAACCACTCAGTCAACAAAATATTCATCAGAAATAGATATGATCACATTAGAATGAGAACAGGGGTACAACAATCATACAGAACCCAAAATTTTCAAATATTCTTGCTTTTAAAATTAAACCAAACCAAGCACTTTATGTGTTTATTTAGAAATTCAGATAAATATTCATGCTTAAAAGGAGAATATATTCCAAAGTTCCCATCCAAAAGCATTGAAGTTAGAAAACAAGCGCATAAATCCTTTCCTACTACTGTACAAGGATTCAAATCAGAAGTTGAAAGCTTGGAACCTGTTTGATTTCATGAAATATTTTCCAATTCTATTTTGTTATTTTCACAGTTTGCTACACAGATCGAAAACAAACAATGTAAAACACAACAAGATAGCACATCATACAGCAATAGTATTAAAGGAAGCATTAAATATGTGACCTTAGTGTTGAAATAAATGTTAATTTTAGAAAACAAATTATAGTATAATTAAAGTGAAAATATCAATCAGATTCATGTACTAAAATAACTATGTACCTATATAAAAATTATATTAATGATATAATATATTAGATACATGGTGAAAAATAAACCAACTTATTTAAGAATTATAATATTTTTTAAAAAAAATTGAAGAACTAATCACACATGACATTATTTTTTGGGATAAAGTAATGAGAGTTTAACTTTTTCTTAATCTTATTTGAACCGATTTAGCTTAAAATTTAGTTAAACTAATATTGAATTATTGAAATAATAAATTATATATAGAAATAAATTAAATTTTCTCATTTTTTAATTTCTATCATTTTAAATATTTTGTATTTTTAGTTTTATAAATATTTTTATAGATAATAAAAATGAAAAATAATTCATAAAAAGTAAATATATGAGAAAAAAATCAACATGGAAAATGGGAAAAATAACATAAAGACTAAAAATAAAAATTTTAGAATTGTAAAAACTAAAAATGAATAAAAAAAACTTACAAAGATTAAAATAAAAAAGAATGTTAAGGAATCACCGGATGAAGGAAAATTGACTACATGTCTAAAAACTTTTGTCCTTTTGGAATTTAATTAGAAATTTATGGTTGGAGGATTTTTTTTTTTTTTTTCCAATAAGAAACAACCCCTCTAGTTATAGGAAGGGAGAGCATCTATGGTATATAGTTGGGTTAAAGGTCAACTATTACTTGTGATACGCCCTCTGAACATCAATCACATCCTTATTGTTCTCTTAATCAGCAATTGCTAAAATCTGTTACCCTACTCTGTGTTATTCTTTCACTTTCTATTTATAAATACTATCTCTTAACTTAAATGAAACACAATCATTCAAGTTTTGAGAATAAAAATTTTATTTTGTAATTGTAATTGTTGTTAATTATATTTAAACATTTAGAACTTAAAGGTAAAAGAAATTGCAAATCTTACCAATGTTTTTTTTTATTTTGTATTTTTTGGGTTGATGAATATTTTTATTTTCTTGTTATACCACATTATATAATTAAAGTTGGAACTGGTTTCCCCAACTTGTGCGATGATACTTGGACTTGATATTGCAATCTATCATTCCACTTATATCTATGGCAAATGATAACAACTCTAGCCAATTTTATTTTTTTTACTTTTTCCCATTAAGAGTTAAACCATGCAAATTGTTTAATCAAAGAAAGGTAAGAGAATACGTAGTTAAAAACCAAATTATTACATTAATTAATGTTACTCAACAATATAAAAACAAATTAATGGTACCATTGATGTCCAAACACCCTTGCCATCCAAACAAATTGTTGGGTGGGTTCTCGTTTTATATTTAAATTAGAATATTTAGTAGCTCATTTATTTTTGCAGTAATTTATTTTTCACATGAGAGAACACATTTGGGGTCGTGCTCAAGTTTTACTCATCTTTGTTCATCTGTGTGATTTTTTTGGTGATTTTGCTGCATTGATATTTTCTACTATGTTGTAAGTAGAGTGTTTTGTAAGTTCTTTTATAGAAACACTTTTATTGTATTCTTTGACATTTTTATAGTGGATATTAATTTGGATTGGGTCTCATGGTTTTTGTCCCTTTTACTGAGGATTTTCACGTTAAAATTGTTTGTGTTCTTTTTACTCTTGCATTTACATTTTCTTTGTCTTCGGAATTTTAGATTATCATATAAGGGGAAAAATTTTATTTTACACGCTTTCAGATTTCTGTGTAATATTTTTTTATGCGTAATCATGTCTTTCCCCAACAAGTGGCATCAGAGCTGATCTATTTTAATTTTTGAGAATTTACTTGACGGAATGATGGAATCTAATTACTGTAAAATGATTATTTTGAATGAGACTAATTATCATAAGTGGAGAGGCAAAATGAAGGATCTTCTATTTGTTAAAAAAATTACATTTACCGGTGTTTGCTGCTCTGAAACCTAAAAACAAATTCGATGAAGATTGAATTTTTGAGCATGAGATGATCTATAGTTTTATTGATAGATGTTAATGTTTTGAATCATATTTTCAATGATTCACATGGAGAGCTTTTGTTCTTCACTGGAGCTTTACTTGGGGCGAGTTGGGTTCAAACTCACGCACGATTAACAAGCTCTAATACGAATTATTATAAATTAAAAGCAATTAGAGTCATTTTTAGGTTGCTTAAGAGTGTTAAAAGGACAATTTATGAGATAAAAAAAGTATAAAAATAGATCACTTTTGTGGGTTATCAAATACCCTCAACTTAAAACTTTGTTTGTCCTCAAACAAAAAGGAAATTTTACTAAATCAGCAAAATATAACAACCCAAATTGGCAATGAAACACTTATTTCTCAGCATTTAATTAAACTAAGTCTTAACCATGATGAACGAAAAATCAAGTTATCGAATTTTTTCGTCGTGATTAATCATTGGATTGCTTAGCTCAGTGCACAAGAGAGTTAGTCATGCATGTATATTCAGATTATGTTAATGGTCATCAGTGTGTGTGATTTTTGTTCCAAGTTCCCAATGAGATCAAGTGGATTTAGATTTCAGAAAATAGCATTACCCCTTTGAAATTAATTTTTGTATTCTTGATTGGTTTTCAGGGAATTCGATTGATATCACTTTATTTTAAATACTTTTGGTTGCCACAAACTGGTGGCTTTTTTAGCAATTTTCAATTTTTGTTTTTTTTGTGATCACAAACTGGTTATCTTTTTATTGCCTTTTTTATTTCTTTTTGTATTTTTCTAGATTTTTCTAGAGGTATAAATTCCTTCCCTGTTGAACACATAATATTTACTAAGAGAGTTCTCTAAAATAGGATTTGGGTTTTTAGGCCTGAGGTATGGTGGATTTTTCAAGAGGACAATCCAAAAAATGGGAATTATTAGCTTAAAGAGTGTTTATTATGAAAAATTTGCATAGGCTCAAAGTGGATGACTAAGGTCATTCATTTAAATTTAAAGTTGGCCGAGAAAGCTTTTTATGGGTTCCAAAGAAGGCATAAATCATTTCCTAGTTCATGTTTCACTTGACTTAACTTATTTAGGATCAACTTGGTTATTTGAGTTTTACCATTTTCCAATTTTCTTAGACATAGACACATTATTAGTATTAGGAACAAAAATTAAAAGTGCATTTAATTGATTCCCACAGCATAAATCATCAATCATACATTACATTCTCAATCTTGCACAAGAGTGTTAGCATCTCAAGGTGGATCAAAATTATTATTAAAACTCAAGAAAAATTTCATTTATGTATAGAGAAGGTTAGTCTAATAATCCAGATGCCTCAGTTTATTCAAAGAAGAAAGAGAAGAGTGTAAAAAAATAAAAAATAAAAAAATTTATGCAATAAAACTTAAATAGGAACAGGAAAATAAAAGGATAAATAAGAGTAGTCACCCGCAACTTAGAACCGTGGCGTCCGCGACACTAAAAAAATAAAGAGGTGAACTACTCCAACCTACTGAGGAGGACTGGCTGGTGGAAAGCCCTACAGACGGGTGAAGAACTCCTCGAAGGTCTCAGGTGCGGAGGTGGAGGAAGAAGACTCTGTTCAGATGAAGATGGAGTGATGGAGTCGAGCAGAGTCTGGTGCAAGTGAGGGGCCTCTCCAATATAATTGCATAAGCTAGATGCTTGCTTCTCCTTGGTCTGTCCAACTATAGTATGAACAATCAGATAAGCCAATTAAAAATAGGAGGAAAGAGGCAGTAAAAGCAAAATCAATAACAGGCATCATTTAATCAAACAATTTCCAAGAGTGCTTATGTTAATGATCTAATATGCAATTAGATGCAAACAGTCAAGAATGGACGCATAGTAGTGAATTATGTGCATGGAATAGTTAACCTCAGTTTATGGATGCATCATATACAGTTAGAACAATCAAAAACATCCAATTCATAATTTCATGAAAAACGTGGCTAACTCGCACGAGATTAAGGTAACTCGCGCGAGGTTAGCTTCAGAGGAATAAGATTTCAAAGTTTTTAAAACAACTCGCATGAGATTGGTGACAAGGTTCTGCACCTCGCACGAGTTCATCTCTAAAGCCTGAAAAATATGAATTGTCATCCATCTCGAGCGAAGTTTCTGATAGCACCCTGCAACTCACGTGAGATGGGCTCGGAAATACCTTAAATCATGAAATATCACTCAAACTCATAATGCAACATGATTTTTATCATAAGTACTTCAATACAAACATGCAACATTAAATTTTAATCGCTCAAAAACTATCCTAAGCAGTTTATTTCATAAAAAGTCCCTTCAATCCCTTAGAGAACTAAGAAAAACATGTCAAGGTAGTAAATAGAGATGCTAATCAGAATATTAGACCAAGAGGGTTTTGTTACGTACCTTGTAGAGTTGAGTAATGAAGAGAAAAGTAAAGTTCGATGCTTAAGGAGTGAGATTGAATTCAGAGAGAATGAGTGTAGGGAAGGTTGCTTGTGAGAATGGAAATTGAATGTAATTATCCCTTCCTTTTCCCATGTTTTTATAGTTCAAAATTTCCCCTCCTTCAGATATTGTGCTCTTCTCGCACGAGGTCAAGGTATAGAGAAGAGAAATTTCTTCTCTGGAAGGCCATCTCGGGAGATGGATTGGCAGAGAGCACTGGAAGGGTGATCTCATGCGAATTAAGTGAAGCTCGCACGAGATGGACTCGCAAAAAGCAAATTTATAAAAAGTTTAAATCCATCTCGCGTGTCGTGGGAAAAATCATGTGCGAGTTGCTCTATGTGAGTCTTAATTTAAAAAGCTTTTAAGGTTTTATGATGTGTACCTTGTGTTTTGCGTTCTCCTTGATGTTTGCAGTTGTGTAGTGACTCTCTACAACACTAAAGTAAAAACAAACAACAGAAAGAAAAATCAAAAGAAAAAGGAAAGGTTAAAAAGTTAGAAAGTTTGGGTTGTCTCCTGATTAGCACTTTGCTTTCAAGTCCTTAAGTTGGACTGAGCTATGTTCAGATTGGACGGCACAATGGAGTGAAGATCCTGAGCTCAATAGGGTCTCCATCATCGGTCAAGTATAGGTATTGTCCAATTACAGTGGCTTTCTCCAAGTTTGGAGTTGCTCTTATGTTTCGATGCACTTGTAATTCAAAATTATCCTGCATAAAATTTACAGAATTAAGAGAAGAAGGATACATACCTTTTCGATCACAGAAGGTGCGTTCTTGTATGGACTCTCTTTCCCACAATACCTTTACCGGTTTCTTAGATTTTTGAGGTCTTATTTCCGGTTTGAGTTTGTGATTCACATTTGGTGAAGAAGGAGGATTAGTAGGTTACTCCTCACCTCTTTAATGAATCCACGGTTAGAGTCAAGTAAGGTTTTGTTTGCGTCCATGTAGCCAAATATTTGATGTTTCCCTACATAGTTAGCAGATTTATCAGCGTAAAAACAAGCACAAGTATAGGTATTACCTCCACAATACTCAGAGATCTTGTAAGATTTTTTATTTTCTTTCTTTAAGGAATCAAAACCTAGTCCTCTTCTATCAGAAGACATTTTCCCATATTTTAAAAGCATATTCAATTTAGAAGAAGTGGAAGTGAACGTGGTCAGGTCCTTTTTGAGACTTTCGTTTTCTAAACTTTGATGTTGAAGAGGTCTTAGATAAAGCCTTTTTAATTAATTTTTCATTCATAGCTGTTAGTTTTGAAAGTTCATTCAATGCTAATTTTAGCTTTATTTTGCATTTTTTTTTATATTTTTTAGCTTTGATATGATAATGAGTTTGAAGAGTGTCATAAGACATCTCATTAGTATCAGAGTCTAATCTAAGGAAGAAAATGATAAGTTACCGTCTGAGAAAAAAATAGGTACCTTAGACGATTCAGTTGTGTATGCCATCAGATAGATGTTTGCAATTTCTTCATCAAACAAATCACTACTTTCACTACCAAGGTCTTCCCATGTAAACAAATTCTTCTTCTTCCTCCTCCTTTTCTTCTTCTTCCTCTTCCTCTTCCTCAAATTCTTCTTCTTCTTCAAATTCTTCAAATTCTTCTTCTTCTTTTTCAAATTCTTCCTCTTCCTCTTTTTCTTCCTCTTCCTCTTTCTCTTCTTCTTGTCCATCTTAGAGATCTATCTTCTCTTAAGTTTAAAACACTCAACTCTAGTATGCCATGATTTTTTGCATTCATAATAGATAATCTCAGAGCTTTCGTCCTCTGTGACTTTCTTCTCATGAGGTCTTTTTTTATTCTTAAAGAAGTGTTTGTCTCCCTCTGTCTTTCTTCATCATCAGTCTCTTGAATTTCTTTGCCACCAAGGAGACTTCGACATCAGAAAAATCTTTAGAACTTTATGAGGAGGTGGTTTCGGCATCAGTTTTAAAAGCCTTGTTTTTCTTCTTCTTAGTTTTGTAATATCCATGCTTTAGGGACCCCTCTTCTGCTTGAAGAGTAATGGGCTCTTGCACCTCGATTTTATCCCTCTTGCTGAGGTAAACTTCATGAACTCTTAAAGCTTTTATTAGCTTTTCAAAAGCTAAGGTCTTCATGCTTCTTCCCACACAGATAATAGTAGACACAGCGTCCTAGTCACTTGAGAGATTATCCAAAATCTTCACGTTGTTGTGAGCTTTGATGAAGGTTGTTCCAAGGGCTATCAACCTATTTAAGATAGTTTGAAATCTTCCAAACATATTTTAAATATATTCTCATTTCTTCATTGAGAATATCTTATAATGTCTTTGAAGAGTGATGAGTCGTTATTTTGATCATTTTCTCTGCATTTATTATATCCTAATACAGCACGATTGAGAATCAATTAGTATGATTTAAGGTATTTATGAGTTTAGGCTCATTTTGGCTTTAAATGATAAATTTGGTCTAATTCGTTATTGTTATTCAGATTTGACAAGGTTTACCAAACTGAGCATAACTTTCACCACAGACCTCTGATTGAGTTGCATTTTATGTCAAATTAAAGAGGACTCAAATATCTACAACATTTATGAAGACATAAAGTTCCCAGTCGGAGTGTATCTGGTGTAAAAATGTCTTTGAATGCATCATATGAACTGTTATGGAAATTCCAGCATTTAAGGATTTGACAAGTCTCGGTAAAATAGGCATAACTCCCTCCACAGATGTCCAATTGATGAGCGATTAATTTCCTCTTAAATAAGAGAGATAGAGCTACAAAAGTCATGAAGACATGAAGAGCCAATTCGGACTGCATCTTGGGTGAATATGGCCTTGAAGTTGGACCACGAAGTCTGGACGGGAATTTCAGCAATTAGGCTATGTAAATCATGCAATTAATTCTTTTTCTTGTTTTGCTGTATGTGGGAATCGAACATGAGGACCTCTTACACTTAAATTGGCATGTGCCCTGCACATGAGGGCTGCCCAATTTTAATTAAAAGGGGTTGGACAGAGGCATTCCCGAACAATTACACAATTCTGCAGTTTTTTTCATTTTGTAGTTTTAGGTTTAGGTTTAGGTTTAGTTCTCTCCTCTTTTCTCCTCTCTTCTCTTTTCTTCTGCGTTTTTATTCTTCAACTGCTGCTGGTTCTCTACTGTGGCTGTTTAGAATTGCATTCCATTTCCAATTAATCAATTAGTTGCAGTTTGTTCTCTTATTCCCTCTTTCAATTCAATTGCAATTTGCTTATATTTCCATTTTAGTTTTGGTGTTCCAATTGGTTTACTGCACTTGCATTCAATTCCATTTCTGCAATTCGTTTTTAATTTATTTTACTGCACTTCCTGTCTAATTACTGCACTTACTGTATTTTCCTTTCAATTCAAATTTAATGGAAGTTTAATTTTGAAGGATTAGTCTTCTTGAATTGGATTGCAATGAAGCTTTGAGGTTTCTGTTTTGTATGTTTATGCTCTCTTAGTGCTTGATTCTTCATCAATTATTCCAATGTTAAATGCCCCAATTGCTGTCCATGCTTAATGTTTTAGTTAATAGGCAAATTGTTTATCTTTTCATGCTTAATGAGTTGATTCATAATTTGCTGGAAATGGAATGATTGATGTGTGTAGATGCTTAATTCGCATAAGGAAAACCTAGAGTTAGTTTTCGCTTAGTTAATTAACTCGGGCTGGATTGAGAGTTGAGTAAATTGAGCAAGTGCTTTGATTAATTTTCGCTTAGTTAATTAATCATGTAACCAAGGATAAGTGAAATTGCAATCTAATCAAGAGGTTAATCCCACTTTAATTCTTGTTAATTTCTCTGTTTTATAATTCTGTTTTCACAAACACAACCCCCCCCCCACTTCGTGTCTTGTCTTTGATAGAAAATGAGTGATGGTCCTTGAGAGAGACGACCTAGGAGTCACTTCCTAGTACTGCACTTTATTGCATTATTTTGACTGAGTATGACCTCGATCAACTCTTGCACCTCGATTTTATCCCTCTTGCTGAGGTAAACTTCATGAACTCTTAAAGCTTTTATTAGCTTTTCAAAAGCTAAGGTCTTCATGCTTCTTCCCACACAGATAATAGTAGACACAGCGTCCTAGTCACTTGAGAGACTATCCAAAATCTTCACTTGTTGTGAGCTTTGATGAAGGTTGTTCCAAGGGCTATCAACCTATTTAAGATAGTTTGAAATCTTCCAAACATATTTTAAATATATTCTCATTTCTTCATTGAGAATATCTTATAATGTCTTTGAAGAGTGACTGTCTTTCTCAGTCGGACATACTCAATGCCTTCATGAGAGATTTTTTGAGCATCCCAAAGCTCTTTTGTTATTGTATTGTATGAACAACATTTTTTGTATTGTATTCTGAATAAGGCCAACGTGATAACATATCATGCCTTATTGTTCAACTACAAGATGGCATATTCTTCGTTTTCCCACTCCTTTTTAGGTTTAGAGACGGGTATGTCTCATTTTGTAATGATATTCCATAACCTGTACTGGGTATAGATTTAATGTATATTTCCATTCTATCTCCCTAATAAGGGTAATCGTCTATAGAGAAGGTAGAAAACTTGTTTATGGAGGACCTTTCAGTGACAAACGTGTTTGGTGAGCTTGCCATGGTGTATCTTTCCTCTAACAACTGTGAGGTGTTGAACCCTTAGATGTTAAGCTCTTATATTAAATTGTAGGAGAAAAACACAGAGGGTTGAATTGTTTTAAGTAAAAACTTTTGCGAGATTTTTCTCAACACAAACTATATCATCTGATTAGTCAGACAAATGGTTTTAAATTTTGCAAAAAGAGTCTTCACAAAAATGAATTAAATAAACAAAATAGCCCCTGTTAGATAAATAAGCAGTAAAAGACTTATGATGTTTTTATACTGGTTCGTCTCATCACAAAGACTATAAACAATTTCTTAGTAACAACTAAGATTTCACTATTTCTTAAGGTATACAAGTATTATTTGAACCTCAATCATATCTGACTAACTCAAGTATTCTTTGAACACAATCTCTTTTGGCTAAATAACCCAAGTACTCTTTGAACACAACTTCTTCACGCTAAACATTACAAGTATTCTTTGAACTCAACCTCTTCACGCTAAACACTCCAAGTATTCTTTGATGACAACCTTTTCAGGCTAAAACCTACCATTGAGGGTAAAAGGTTAACAAAAGTATATTTTTCTAACTAGAAATAACCTCCACAATGAGAGTAATTTTCAGTGAAGAATAGAAAATTTTTACAGGAGATTTGAAACTTAAAAATACAAGAGTTTTTGTTTTTGGTAGAATAATTTTTAACTTCAAATCTTCAATCTTTAGTCTTTATATAAATCGAGTGTTTGAAGTAGTCGCTAGACTTAGTAACTTCAACTTCTTCAATCCATCCGTTGGAAGTGTGCTCAGCGTCTCCTCATGCATTTAATGTAATTGGATAAACGGTCATATCAAAGGCAACCCTTTTCTTCAAAGAAAGAGAATTAGGTACCGAAAATGTGACTTTCTTTCTAAACTAGATCTCCATATAAGAAACATCCTCTTTTACTATAATTTGGATCATGTATTCATGAAAGAGAGATTAACTTCCTTATACTGATTTTGAATAATGAGCTTTTGAGAAGACTCTATCTCTATTAGTTGAACTTTGTCTATTAAAGTATAAATAACTTACAAGAATGATGTTAATGTAGTTGTTAAGCTTCATTTGCTAATTCTTAATCTGATTAATGCATTCATCTGATATGTGTTGGTCCTTATTCAGAATCTAGAAGGGGGGTTGAATAGATTCTAGTTCCCTCTTATTGGCCGTTTCAAATTTTCTATCTATCCTTCTTAAAGTATTTTTAGTTATCTTTAATATGACAAGCCAAAGATACATATCAGAGTTAGTTCAGCGAAAGCACAAAAAGATAGATCGAACATATTATCATTCTTAATTTCAAATTGCATACATTCAGATAGCTTTTTATTAAACGCATATACCAGAGATTTAAGAGAGTAAGGAAAAGAAGTTTGCACAGAGTATTTATACTGGTTCGGCAACAGGCCTACATCCAGTCCCAACACAACTTTTGTTGGTGTTCCACTACAAACAATGATCTCTTTGTGAGTCTTACATGCAATATGCACATACACAAAACGAAATCAAACAAATACTCAATACAATTTCGCTCTTTCACACAAAGAACATTCTTTTCCAAGTACCTCCAAGATCTTATATTGAGAATCCTTTCTCAATTCAAAAGTAACTCTTCTTCTAGAGAGACCTCTCTCTAAGAGTCAATCTAAATCCAAAGATAAAATTGAAAAAGATCAGATACAGAGTATACCTGATGTGTTAATTCTGATCAACTAAAAGCTCTGAATACCTTCATTCATCATTTTACATCATCCTCAAGCAATCTTTGAAAACCTTTTGAAATTCTTTATGAAGTTCTTGGAGAGAAATCTTTAAGAACTTAGTTATTCTCAAATACATATTTCGTTCTTGCTCCCTTTTTGGTTTTCAGAAAATCTAAAAGAATCTTATGAAAACATTTTTCAAAAAGCTATTTATAGAAAAATAGTTCAAAACTAGTTAGGATGAGTTTTCTGATGTGGATAGTCGATTGTCTGAATAAAGTAGTCGACTATTCCAGAGTGGCATGCACCAAAACTAATTCACCATGCTCGAGATAGCCGACTGGCCAAATGGGGTAGTCGATTATCACAACAAGCTTGAGTTTTCCCATTTTCAGTTACTGTTGGTAGTCGATTGTGATCTATTGGTACTCTACTACCTCAGTTAAAACATTTAAAATCTCTCAAACAAAGTAATCTACTACTTTAGTTGGTAGTTGACTATCTTAGTTTGGTTTTTCAAGTTTTCAAAATCAAAAACTATGGGTTCTGAAAAACTTATCAGTTCTTATCACTCAATGAATCTATATCAAACAATCACATCAACAAAGGCCTAAACTATAAACATTCTATATAATAACCAAGCCTATTTACAATTCTAAGAAATCAAAGATTACAACAAAAAAACATTAAAATCAAAAGAAATATATTGACGGGCAAGCATCCTTTAACTTTAAGTCCAACAATATCCTTTATTCATCTGTTAAGACATAAATTGTCTGCTGTGATTTCATTCATTTTCTATTTTCCTAATAAACATACCCAAATCTCCTAGTTTCTTTTCTGAATAGAAGTATTTAAAATCCAAAGATTAAAAAGGGTTCAGCCTATTGAAAAATAAAAAGCAAAATATAAAAAAACAAGTCTTGAACACGTCAAACCTCGTGATGACTATCACTCCCTAGTTGTATCGTTATCTATAGCATAATATTCGCCTGTGTTGAAATTCTGTCACGTTCATTCAGTGGTCACGCCTTGAGAAGGGTGTTCTTTAGTGAAATATAGTCTTCAAAGTTAAGTTGTTACACTTCAAGTACTTTAATAATCTGAAAGCAGAAAACTTTCCCGATAGCGTAAAAACACTAAAACCTCTCTTTAAGAGTCCTAGAAAATCTCTCTTTTAAGAGTCCTAAAAGTGAAAACTAAAGAAAATGAGAATCAAATACATCATACTAATTACACGATGCATGCAATCCAATGAATGTCTTGATTAAGTCTCACTTGATATACCATTAAATGAGTAAACTGTTTTGAAAACATTATTACACTAAACTGTAAGAGCAAATAACAACATAGGAGTTTAAATCCTATAAATTTACCGTGTAAAACAGTTTTACACTAATAGATTAGATTAAGAGTTTAGGAATTTTATTACCACAGTCAATAAATTCATTGTAAATGGTAGGTTGTCATTAATTAATTGTATAAAAATACATGACACTAATTGTGCGCATGACTATTTTTTTTAGTAACATAATGATTGGAATGTCTTTACTTACGTAGAAAGTGTGATTATAATAATGAAACAAATATTTCCATTATTGGATTGGCCACAAGGTAACTCTTATGTGTATATATAAATTTATTTTAAGAATAAGTTTAAGAGATTTATTCTTTATCCTATCCATTTATTTTTTCTTAATTTAACAGTGAAGGAGGAACCTTCCATTATAACCCATAAATATATTTTTAAAGCTATTAGATCCGTTAAAATTTTATTGATGTATTTAAGTAAAAAAAAATTGGATAATTATACTATTGTTAATATAAAAACTTTTATAAAGTCTTATTATTACTCTCATGAGAAAATAAGTATGTACTATTTCCATGATGTTATACTATAATTAATATGAAAACTCATACTATTATTTTTAAAATTAAATTTAATTATATGTTATTTATATTAATTTAATTCATTTGGAAAAATATAATAAAATAATTTTAATTTATATGCAAAATTAATTGTATATTTGCAACAGTAAAATGCTACTTTAAGATAAAAATAAATAGCTATATTATAAAGAAATTAATATAAAAATAGTAAATGCTAATATATATATATATATATATATATATATATATTCATATTTTTTCATGTATATTTTATGAATTTAATTATTATGCATTATCTATGTAAAATTTTAGTACATTAGTTAATCAGAATTGGCAAATTGTATAACTTTGAAGGTATTTATCTAAAAATCAACTAATATGAAGTAAATAGTGATTTTATAAGTTGTTAAAACCGTTGACCAAGTCCATCTCTAGGCGATATGGGACTTATTTATTTCTAACTGCTGTTAAATAATTCAGAGAGAGCGGTTTATATTTGGCTAACTACTTTTTTTTTCTCACATGTAGTTTGTAGTTCCTAAAGGACAACGATCTACAACAAGTCAACACAGCTACTACTTTTACTTTTATATGTAAACACAACTATATCAGTTAAAGGTTAGAAAGACACATTATCACGGTGTTTTTATTTTAATTGCGTAGTCACCGGCTAATTTACATAACATAATATTTATTTTTTTTTGCTAATTTAAAGTGATGAACTCATTGATGTTCAGGATTGTATCATTTTGAATGGAGGATTTCCTTCTTTGCATCGCAACAAAGATTGTAGAACATACAATTAGTCCAATTTTACACCATGCTAAATACTTATGTTGTTTCAACAACTTTGTTGGGAATCTTCCAACTTTCAAAAAAGAATTGGAGCGGACTCGAGACAATGTGAAGGAACAAGTTGAAGAAGCCACCAACAGGACTGAAAAAATTGTACCAGAAGTTGAGAAGTGGTTGAAAGATGTTGAGGAAGTCTTGGAAGAAGTAAAGATATTGGAAGGAAGAATTTCAAAAGTGAGCAAGAGTTATCTCAGAAAGCAATGTCAATATTCTACTACAAAGGAAATAGAAAGAATAACTGAAAAAATGACTCAACTCAATCGTAACAGCAAGTTTGAGCCATTTTCTAGAATTACTGATCTTCCAGGCATGCAATACTATTCTTCTAAAGATTTCGCTTTCTTCGAATCTACAAAATCAACTTACAACAAGCTTTTGAAAATATTAAGGGATGAAAGTGTTGGCATGATTGGACTGGTTGGAATGAGAGGCTCAGGAAAAACCATTTTGGCCAAAGAGGTCGGTAAGAAAGCAGAGCAACTCAAACTTTTTGAAAAGGTTGTCATTGCAACGGTCTCTCAAACACTAAATATCAGAAGCATCCAATCACGGATTGTTGAAGTCTTGGGTCTCAAGTTTCAAGAAGAAACAGAAGAAGGTCGAGCTCAGAGACTATCAGAGAGATTAAAGAAAGGCACTACTCTTCTAATCTTGGATGATGTATGGGAAAAGATAAACTTTGAAGCTTTAGATATTTCATTCCATGAAAACAAGGGTTGTCGAGTACTCCTAACAACTCGAGATATAAAAGTATGCAATTATATGCAATGCCAGAGTATAATTAAGCTTAATCTTCTAACTGACATGGAAGCTTGGAGTTTGTTCACAAGGCATGCAAACATTAATGATGACACTCCAAATTCTTTGAAGTTTGTAGCAGAAAAGATTGTTAACGAATGTAAGGGATTGCCTATTGCTATTGTGATAGTGGGAAGCACCCTAAAGGAGAAAACTCTTGAAGAGTAGAAGTTAGCATTATCAAGACTAGAAGATTCCAAACCACTTGATATTCCAAGAGGCTTCACAAATCCTCATGTCTGTCTTAAATTAAGTTATGATAACTTGACAAATCAATTAGTCAAGTCCTTGTTATTGTTGTGTTCTATTTTCCCAGAGGATCATGAAATTGATTTGGAAGATTTATTTCGATTTGGAAAAGGATGGTTCTTAACTAAGATAGTTGGAACAATGGAGAAAACAAGGTGGGAGATGAATGTTGCTGTTAACATGCTTAAGGATTCTTGTTTGTTACTGCATACAAATAATGAAACGGTAAAAATGCATGACATGGTTCGTGATGTAGCATTGTGGATTGCATCTGAAAGAGGTGAAACAATCTTGGCAAGAACAGTAATGGATTCAAGAATGTTGGTAGAGCATGAAACCATCCAAGATAAAAGAGTGATATCCCTGTGGGATTTGCAAGATGAAAAACTTCCTATTGATCAATTAAATTGTCCATCCCTTGAAATTCTTTTGCTTCATTCTACAAAGGTTGGCTTTGAAGTATCAAATGCTTGTCTTGAAAGGCTAAAAATGCTTAAAATCCTGGCATTCTCAACATTTGACTATAAATATCATTCTTCTCCATCAGTACACATTTTTTCACTGCCACAGTCAATTGAGTTATTAAAAAATCTTCATACTCTGTGCTTGAGAGGTTATAATTTAGGTGACATCTCCATTTTGGTAAGACTAGAAGCACTTGAGATTCTTGACTTGCGTGGTTCTTATTTTGAAAAATTGCCTAATGGAATTGTAGCATTGAAGAAATTGAAGCTTCTAGATTTGTACAATTGTTGGATTATGGAAGATAATTCTTATGAGATTATAAAAAGATGCTTGCAGCTTGAGGAATTGTATTTGGGTTTATTCCAACCTAAGGAGAACTTTCCACATAATTTCATTTTGCCAAGATTGCAAAGGTATGCTATATTTCAAAATTCCACAAGAAACAAGAAGTTTTTAGTACCTAACAATTTGGAAAAGTATAGACCATCTAGAGCTTTATGCCTAGAAGGTTTTAATGCATCTGTTGAAAGTTTTATGACATTACCAATCAAGGATCTCTTTCTAAGAGCAGAGTACCTTGACTTGGAGTTCCTTGAAGAAGGTTACAAAAATGTGATTCCATCAATGGATCCACAAGGCATGAATCAGTATCTAAAAATAAATAAGTGCAATAGATTAAAGAATATAATAGAAGAAGTTGAAGAATGGGATGTTGATCTTGATGTTGTTAGTAGTCAAAGTCATACCTCTTTAATTATGCTCCCAAAATTAAGGTCTCTTCTAATTACTGAATGCAGCAAGTTGGAATATATATTCCCTGTATGTATTGCTCAAGGGCTACAAAATTTAGAATCTATGTGTGTTAAAGACGACAGGAAGATGAAGTATATATTTGGCACTGAAAAGGAGCACCAGAGACACCATGAGATCAATATTGGCATCAATTTAATTAATTTGAATTCTCTCAGATTATATTCATTACCAAATCTTATTGGCATTTGGCCTAATTACTATAGTCTACATTTACAGAATTTGGCAGAGTTAATATGCTAGGGTGTTCAAGATTGTCTAACTTAATGTGCATAAGGTGAAGATTGATTGGGATCAACAATCAAACGTAACAACAAAGGTAATTTATTACTTAAAATTAAATAATTATCATTTGTTCATTTATTGTCTTTTAGTTAATTTGGGTGTTTAGCTGAATTAACATTAATTTAACGGCAACAAGATGCATGCTGACATTAACTTTAAATAAAATGTTTAATTAGGGTTCAAAACTCCTATTTCTATTTTAATTTTATTCTTTCATAATCATTTAAGATTACCTCTCAGGAAATTTTATGGGCAATTTGGTGAGTAAGACATTCAATAAGCACTTCATTTCCATTCAAAACACAAAAAAAAAAAAAAAAAAAAAAACTATCATTTTTGTTTAAATAATTCTTAAATCTAGTCTAAAAAATAAAAATTTATTGATGATAGTCTCTAAATTTTATTTTCATTATATTCTTAGTTCTCACCTTTAAAAATTAATATTAAATAATGATATTACTGCTTACTTTGACATGTGTAATATAATAATAATATAAAATTAATATATTATTATTTAATAATAAATTTTTTATAACAAAGACTAATAATACAACATGATTAATATTTATGTATTAAAGTTCTAGTTTAAATACTAAAGTTAAAAATTTATAAAGTTCTAGGAACTGAATATATTGTCTTGTCTAAAAGAAAAATCTTCGTGATAGTTTATAAAATAGCACAACTTTTTGGCCCTCTAGTTTTTACATATAAATTAAATATCCACATATGTTACCCTATTTTCACTTTGAATAATTTATACCACAGAGGAGTAATGATATTCGTTCTCTGTATTCTCACTTATCTATTCTTATCCTTGTGGGGTATTCACAATGGATTCCTTTTCTATGTAAATAAATGTGGTGTATTTATCTTTAATTCACAAAATTTGGGGTTTTCCTCAAAATGTTAGTTTCGTAAAAAAGATTATTTAATTAAAAATTAAGCGAAATAAGGGAAGAATAATTATCCTAGATATAAACTTGTGCTACACACAAATGTTTTAATTTTTAAAAAACAATTAAGAGTAATATATTATATTAAAATATTTAAAAAAATTATGATACTTTCCTGTTTTATATTTATTATTTGGTATTTATTCATATATACACACTTATTATTTTAATACAAGTGTATTAGAAAATTATAATTATACATTATTTTAAAATATGTTAATAACATGCTCATACTAAAATATAAGGATTTATGCATATTGAAAAATACTTATCAAATTTATTAACTTGTACATATGTATTTTTAAGTATGAATACGAGTTAACAAATTTGAACTTGAGGCTATCTTCAAAATACATTATAAGTGCACAACTTTACTTCACTCACATAATTTTAATAAGTTTAATAAGTGTAGTTTTGTAAAATAACGAGTACTATTATTACTTTATTGTATTTTTAAACTTTGATTTAGTGGCATATATTTGTATGTGTATTAATTAGATATTTGGTCTCTCTATTTAACTTTATCACACAGCAAGAATTTATCGATAATATTGATATCTATATTAAGTTATTTCGTTTTATCTTTTTAGAATCATTCATTTATTATTACATGCATTAACATTATGAACAATATATCATTATGGTCTCTATCACCAATTATAAGTTAAAATAAATATTTTAGGAAGAAGTCAAAATTTCTTAAATAATGTGACACTAAAAATTAGAGTAATATATTCCATTATTAGTCTTTTATCATCATTTTAATGTAATATTTGTATTCTCAATAATGAAATACATAAGAATAAAATATAATTAAATAATATTTAGAAGTCATAAATATAAGTTTTGATGTGAATTTCATACCGTTATTTAAAAATAAAAAAAAAAGTGTACAAGATTGATTATGAAAGGATTGAAATTAATTAGTGATGCATTGTTTCTTTTTATTTGGAATTTTATTAAATTGAATCATCATAAAGAAGACATTAACAATGAATATTTACATAGGAGAAGGAGAAAGTATTGGTATGGGTGGTTGCTACCACATTCAATCAGTTATTGTTAAGTCAAGATGATTCAGCATCTCAGTTTTGATAATTACAGAACAGTCTGTTGTGTCTACAGACTGAAGCATCAGACGGAAGAGCTCAGACTGAATCATCAAACGGAAGAGCTCAGACTGAAGTATCAGACGGAAGAACTCAACATGAAAGCATCAGACGGAAGAGAGTCAGACGAAACTAAGCCGTCAGACGGAACCAAGCCATCAGATGATAGTGGCACAGATGATAGAAGGACTACTCAAGTTGAAGACCTTCGTCTGTCCAAGAGAAGCTTAAGACGAAAGGATAAGACGAAACAACATCATTGAAGATTCATATCGTCTATCCAAAAGTGAAGTCAAGTTGAAGTCTGGCGCCAAGATTCAAAATCTAAAGAAGTCATCATGAGAAGAATCCAAGATCAATATGGGGATTTGCGCTTTCACATCCAAAGTCAAAAAGGTCTCTACCTTTTTGTCACATCTCTGTACAAGTCAGTAAAAGGTACTGCGCACGCAATCCAGTCCGAGATATCCGCTGCAACTCTCATCTATCAATCAAGGACAATTGACAACCTTTTGGAAAGCTCTCAAGAAGATGTCTCAACGACTCTCAACGGCATTCAAATTAGTCTAACGGCTATTTGAAGAAGTAGCTTATAAAAGGATTTCACTGCAACAAGAACAAGTTGGCGAATACGCTTATCCTTCATCTACTCTGATTATTCGCCCAAATCTGATAAGCTCTGTACTGTATTGAAAAACACCTCTCTGTGTAGAGGAAATCTTTGTTGATTCACAATATTTGTAAAAGTCCACTTGTGTGGCATTATAGCTTGTGGAGGCTGGGTTCAAAGAATACCTTGTAATAGCCTGTGGAGGCTGGGTTCAAAGAATACTTGTATAGCCTGTGGAGGCTGAGTTCAAAGAATACTTGTTTAGCCTGAGGAGGCTGCGTTCCAAAGAATACCTTGTAATAGCCAGAAGTGGCTGGGTTCAAAGAATACTTGTAACCTGTTCACGGTTGGTAGTGAAAACTCAGTGGTTGCTGGGTAACTGGACGTAGTCTTGGATAGACGAACCAGTATAAAAATATCTGTGTTTATTGTTTCGTCTGATCAACTAACTGGGGATAATAAGTTTAACGTCTGTCATTTAAAATCAACAGTTCAAGATAAATCTTGTTTCGTCTGACCAGATTTGAACCCACAGACGAAAGGGAGTAATTTTTTTTTAAACACAATTCAACTCCCTTCTTGTGTGTTTTTGTACTTTACAGTTATATTCTTTTAATCTAAAATTTAATTTTATTTCACTGACAATAACACGCAGCCAACTAGCCAACTCACTTATAAAATATATATATATTTCTTTCTCTTTATATTTTATACGCATACATATTTCTCTCTTCATATTTTGTTTATGTATTTCAGTTGTCTATCAAATCATTTCCAATTAAAATATATCTCTGATTTTCAGTTGACGGACGTTGGAAGAGTAAGAGGTATTTATGAGTTCCAAATTGGAGAAGCTTCCACCAATACACAATTTGTTCCTTTTAACTTTATCTATCAATACTCAATTTGAAAAGTCTACCTGAGCTCAAGTTTATATGGAATGGCCTCATAGATTTTCTATGCCTCCAAAGGCTTGAATATATTAAGGTGCATGAATGTCCAAAACTGACAACCATTTTCTCCCTTGCCATTGTTAGAAGTTTACCAATGTTGTCCAAACTGGATATAAGTGGCTGTGATGAATTGGAGCAAATATTTGATTCACAACAACTCAAAACCCTATATACTTGTTCCCAACAACATGTGTGCTTCCCACAACTAAAATACATTGTTATTCAAAAATCAACAAGTTGAAATGCCTTTTTTATAATTTCGTGGATGCTCATTTTCCCAAGATGATCCTCTTGAGTATAGAAAAGTGCTCTGAATTAGAAAAGGATTTTGATTTTGAATGTGAAGCTGATGATGGTGCTCAACAAGGGACTGATAAGGACGGAGAACAAGTATCCCTACAGAATTTGAAATATATATGGCTCAAAAGTTTGCCAAAATTCAAAGATATTCACAGTGGATTTAAGTTAAAAGATCATGTTGAACAGACCATACAAGATTGTCCTAAATATTCTTCAAAATTATACCTACACCCAAGTAAAAATTTTATATCCTTCTTCAAAATTATGCCTTGGGTTACAATGTTAAGTGAAAACAATTATTATACTTTTAATGAACAAGTTAGTTAAACTCTTCTTTCATAAGGCTTAGGGAAATGTGCTACTATACTTGCTCTAATTTGCTACTCTTGCTAGCTAATTCCATGTTCTTATCTATTATATCCATTTAAAAATTTCATCTAATACACAATCTGTTGCAGATGATTCTGGTTGTGGTCAGTCTCATTGAAAAGGAATTTTCTTGGCTTCCTTTCTTGCCACTGAATGTATGTTTCTTTGTTCTAAATTACTTTGATTACTTGTGTTTATTTTACATTTTTTGTTGTTGTCTGGATCCTCTCTTAATCTCTTCTTTATTTCCATGTATATTCATTTTTAGTAGTTTCCATCATTCATGTTGAACAAGGTGTACTAAGGGAAGTATGGAAGAGAATGATGAAGACTAAAGACTGGATTTTACTGCTTTGCTGAATGTTTATTCTTTATTCTATTTCTAATGAGTCTGTACTGCCTACATTTGGATTTTATTGGCAGATTGTCGCTACGCTGGCTTTTTATTGTTTATTTTACTATTTCTAGACTTGTTTCAGTTTGTAAAAATGAATTTTACAATTGGTTTGTTGCCTTTTTATTGTTTATGTAATACTATTCATGAATTTGTGGACTGGTTTGTATTTGTGGCTTGTTGTTTATGTATCATTTTTAGGAAGTTTCAAATTACCTTGACTTAATTTGTTTTTGCATTATTCTATATTATTATTATTGTGTTTTTTATTCTTGGTGGAAGGTAGAAGCTTGATTGAGTAACCCACCTTTAGAGATCTCATCTTTAGTAATTTGAGATGAGAAAGGCTCAAACAACCTAGAAGTTATTTTCTGATGAACACCACCATAAAATACGAACCTGACACAATTAAAAACCAAATTCTCAATATTAATCTCCTATCAAAATCATAATAATAAATTATAATTTTTTAAGAAAAAAATACATGCATATCGCAATTGAAATTGTTTCCATCCCTTTAACTTCTCCCTTCATCTTCACTCAAAAACAAATCCTCAAAATTCAACACATAAACAAATTAAAACCCAAAAAAAATAAAAGAACTATTGAATTAAACTTGGGCAAGGGTTGAAGATAAAGTGTCAAGAAGAAAGGTGAGAAATCCTAAGTGAGAAGAGAGAAATGTGTATTGTAGTCGAGATCTACAATGAGAGAGACTACACACACAGTGAGAATGGAGAACATGCTTGCGGTGAAGAACGAAGAGAAATGGAGAATGCGCGATGGAGATGTTGGAACTTAAAGCTTGATGATACTCGAAGTTGCCCCGCTTTGGAGTTTTACTTTTGATGTGTTATGTATCTTGTTTTCCTTAAATCAAATGTAATAGGTTTATATTGTATTGATTGTTTGTTAGGATTTTGCTTTTGTTTGATCTTGGTTGACAAATCTTAAGTCTAAGAAGTTCTTTACTTGAGTAGTAAGTTTTGAAATTGCTTAATAATCAACTACCATGGATTGGTAATAGATTGTTATCATCCTATGCTTTTTCATTTGTTGAGTCTCTAACAATTTAGTCTCCAGCACATGAGTCACCTTGTGTTTAAATGTCTCTTGGGCTTTTCTAAATCTGACCCTAGTCATGGGTCCACCCACATCATGAATTGGGTTTTGATTTTGATTTTTCTCATCATGAATCTCATATTCTTGGGTCTTGATATCCTCATCACCGTGTGACTACCAGGAGAAGCAGCACATATGGCTGGGTATTTATAAGCTTCAAGCACCACCAATTTCAATAAGTACAATTGGCGTGCACCATGGGCGAAGTAAACATTTTTTCAAACCAGCATCAAACAGGAGCATGATATCACTGAATACCAATTAACAGACATGCTTGGATCACCCCATCACCGCCACATTGAATGACCAAATATCCAACCTTGCGACCGGCAAGAAAAAGCTAGAGCGAAAATGAGGAAAGAAAAGGATGAAGAAATTGATAAGAAGAAACAAGTAAAAGAGAAACTAGATAGGCTAAGACGAGAAAACAAAGAATTTCACCTGAAGACCTGGAGGTTGGACGAGGAAGGGAAAAGTGACTTTGAAGAGGAGAACGAGTCTTAGGCGGACCAACCGATTGGGGAGCATAACCCCATAAATACCCACTCGGTCTTATCCCATCAACGACAAAGTCTATTAATCACCTGCTACAATGAAACACAAACAATTATAACGAACTAGTCGGTCAGGTACTACCTCCAACATCCATTCACAAATGGGATCATGGAGACTCACCAGAGGCTAGAAAAAAAATCTAACATTTACAAATATGACGACACGACCATCCCTAGCAAATACAAAAACACGTACACAACATAAGTCAACCTATGCACCATTGACGACGATGTCTTGTGCTAGGTATTTCCCTTATCGTTGAAAAGGGTTGTCTTAAATTGATACATTAAGCTACCACCCAATTCTATTGATTCATTTGACACTCTGGTGATTAAATTCACATCCTAATATGCTAATTCGTAGCTCCACCACCTTATTCACATGGCACTAACAAATATTAGGCAGGGAGAAAGGGAATCCCTCTAATCATTGAGATTCTCCAACATTATTGTTTAGATACGAAATCTAAACTCACAGGTGGTGTTATACTCTATTATCATAACATTAAAAATTGGGCCCTTCTCGAACAACCTATGCCTAAATCCACCGGCAATAATGGATGAGCTAAGGGACCACACCTTAGACTATATGCTAATTGAGGATGGAAGGTCACATCCCGATCCGTTGACTCCTAGGTTCCACAACTACACCCCTTGACCACTCACCGAACAAGGGTAATGGAGGAGGAATGTAATGCAAAGCTTCTCATATTCCCCAAAAGTAAGATCCGAGAGAGACCTAACAAGAACAAGAACAAGCACTACACATATCACCATAATTACAAGCACACAATGGAAGATTGTGTAGTCTTGAAATACAAGATAGAACAACTAATCCAAACATGTCACTTGCATCGATTCATCAGAAAAGACAAACACCCAGAGAAGGAGAAGCGTGGGGAAGATGGAAGGACCGCGAGGAAAATAGGCAAGACCGGCCTGATACTTCCCACGGGAAACTAAAAGGCATCATCAAAACCATATCAAGAGTGTTTGCAGGAAGGGTCCTTGTGTTCAACGCAGAAGAGGCACTTCTGAAGGATCCACACTGTTAACCTCCTTATGTACAGAACCCATCAATCAAGGCACCTTCCTATATCTCCTTCTCAAATGAGGACTTCCAAAGAAAGGACACAACCCCATGGTCATCATTGTCGTGGTGGCCAAATACAAATTCACAAAAATACTAGTGGACCTGGGAAGTTCTATACTGGGACACATTCAATCAACTGGAACTTTTAGAATCCATCATAAAACCATACAACGATCCACTAGTAGGCTTCTTGAAAGAGAGTAGACAACAAGGATATGTGGAACTTTCCATCACGTTTGGCACCCATAGCAACTCGAGGACCATCACAATTTCCTACATCCTCGTGAACGCCCACACCTCGTACAACATATTATTGGAAAACCTTTTCACTAAATGGATTGCACATATTAGTGTCAACACCGCACTTAACCATGCAGCTCCCTTATCGTTTCTATTTGAGCATATCAAAAGACTGCCAGAAAATGCTATGCTACTAGCTTAAAAATGTCTATGGTAACCTAGAAATAAAGTAGTAATGGTGATTGCACCCTCGAACATCGTGTTAGACCCTATAAAGACGCGAATGAAAGGGCAAAATCCATAGAAAAGCTCACCAACTTCCAGATAGGTCCTAGAGAAAAACAAGTAACAAAAATAAGAATGATGTTAAAAGACGTCTTAAAGGCGATCCGAAAAGTATTCAAATTCCCATAAATATGAGGAGCTTTTGCTTTGGCCATTTTGATGTCAACATTGAGGTCATTAATGGTAGATTTTAAGATAATTAGAAATGAGAAAAAGGAAATGACCAAAGAGAAAATATTGAAAAATAATAATAATCTTATAAAAAAAAATACATAATATAACTATAAGGAATTTAATAATTCTTCATTATAAATCACATCAATTCACGTGTAAATGTGAATCACCTTAACTTTAGTCATAATTCTAAAGGAATAGAATTGAATAAAAGTAACCATTTTTCTTGGAGACTCACTTTATGAGGACATTGATATCATCTTCCTTCGCACGTAATATATTCTCATAGACCTACTTTTTTTTTTTGTTTTCTCATATGTTTTTTCAAAATAGTGGTAACAATTTCTTTGTTTCTCGTATTCGTTAAGTCAGGCTGCTACATTTATAAAAAAATTACTAAATAAAAATAATATACTTAATGCTTTATTAAGGATATATTTAATGTTTTAAAAATATAAAACATTCAGATTTAATGCTAGCTGCAAAAGAAAAAAAATATTCAACAAACTATGTTCTTTATAATTAGTAAAGTATTTTCTAATTTTATTATTATTTGATGGAGGAAACAAAAAAAATGAAGGCATGTGATTTTGCCAAGTAGCACATAGGAGTGAATACAAACCAGAAACCAGCTATATTGTTTTTCTAACTCCGAAGCCAGTGTAAGAATGTTAAAATTAATTAAATTGTTAGAAAATATTTTGTCAGCATTAAAATGAAATAATAATTTCCTTTCAAAATATCAAATTTATTTTCGAAATATATGCATAAAAATATAAAGTTAGAGATAATTGTATTATATTATAAAGTATATAAGTAAATTGTATGAAGTTATTAAATAAAATATGAAGTATTCATAATATTAAGTACACAAAATCTAGGTTCCTAGAAATCAGGAGGTAAAGTGGCATAATGACGTGTAGATTTCAACCAAATTGGCAAACCAAATACGATAAATTGTGTGCCACATGACATGACATTTTAACCTACTTTCTAGAATTTGATTAGATTCTACTTTGGTTTTTACTAGTTGCATGTACAAGTGTACTTTGTCGCTAGTTTGACTCATTTGGAGTCTTTTTATTATTTTTTACTAAAAGATAAAAGGGTTTTTTTTACAAATAATTATAGTCGTAGGTTGTTTGGGCCAGATTCGCTAAGTTTGTCAGTGAATTTAATTAGATACGTTCAGTTCATGAGCGAATTATGTGATTGAGGACACTTTACAATTTAGACGGGTTTGTCTAGATCATGGTACTTGTTTTCTATTATAATTTACGATAAAAAAAATCATAATTTACTAATATGTAAATTTTTTTTATTTTTACATAATATTTATTATTTTTCATTGTAAATTAATATTTTTTATCATTTAAATAATAAATAGTATGTAAAAAATGTATTAGTAAAATATAATTTAATTATAACAATTATTTCATAAAAATATATTTAAATTTAAATAATAATTATTACATAAAAAATAACATTTTTAAAAATTTAAAAAATTTATAATTTTTATTTTATAAAATATAATATAATTAATATTAAATTATAATATTTTTTTAATTTCTTCAAATAATCATGTATTATAAATTTATTTAAGTTAACGATAGATTCTAGATCTTAAATTCGATCTACAATTATTATGATTAAAATTATTTTAGTCTAATATAAAAATTTTAATATAATATATTTATTAAGAGAATAAAAATTAAAAAAAATTATATGATGTAATAAAAAAAATGTTAATTATAATAAGAGAAGGTCTTGAGATTGATTCTCAAGAAAATAAAATTATTTTAAATAAAGTATTATTGGATCATGATCCAATTGAACCCCCTCAATCACATAATTCATTTATGGGATGAAGGTACTGAATCAGGCTTAGCATGTCCGGTCCAAACACTCCTTTTTTAAGTGTAAAAAATAAAAAATAAAAAATAAAAAAAATAAAAAAGGGTCAAACTGTCTGCGTTGTGTCATGAATACACAATTTGAGTGATATGAATTTTAATTTTTTTAAGTATTGCTCTAAAGGTTTGAATCAGAATTAGTGTATATAAAAGATTTTTTTTAACTAAACAAGTGTTATTAAGATCTTTTGAGAGAGATTATCAACTGAGATATTTATTTATAATCATATTAATACCCAAAAAAAAAAAAAACAATAGATCATGGGGGTGTTTGATCTGTTATACAAAGAGTTTTAAAAACTAATTTATAGATGATAGGAGATGCATGGAAAAAAATAGAAATATATATTGATAGTTGTAATACTAATTAAATAATGTATAAATTAATATTAAAAAATAGAATATTATAATTATATATTATTGGAAAATTAATATTATTTTATATATACTTAAATATATATATATATATATATATATATATATATATATAAATCTAGATGGGTAAAGAGAATTAATAACAACCATAAAATTATATCAATATTTATTAAATATATTTTTAATTATTTTAAAATATTTTTAATTAATATTCTAAAAATTATTCTTTTTAAAAGACCGGTTTAGACAAATTTTATATTAATTTTCACCGGTTTAATTGTCTGGTAATTATAAATTATTTACAATAAATTAAGAATTTTGTTTAGTGCCCAACCTAAATTTCTAGCCACCTAATCAGTTATATATTCTTTAAAGATGATTATATATTTTCTCATAACCATACCTTTTACACAATTACGATATACAAAAATATCCACCGATCTTTAAAAAAATATTTAACAACCATTAAAATAGCATATAATTATTTAAAATAAATGTATAATTATTTTTAAAAAGTATAAATAATAATAATTATCCAATGACCACGAAGAAAAATCTTAAATTAAATACTGAAATACATAGTATTACATATAAAAGTAGAAGATGAATTGTAATTAATTATATTACAGTAGAATTGCACGTGTGGCCGCCGGAGACAACGGAATTGATACAGAAGGCGCCCAAGGTGTTGCCAATTTAGGGTTAAATGAAATTAAAATTCAATTCAATTTCCAAATGAAATGAATGAAGGCTTTGAAAAAGGTAAATATTTCCCACTATATATGCCAACTTAATTTGAATTTTGTGGTAACTTCAATTTTCTTATCAAATCTCAACCTTATCTTGTCCACCTTTTTTACATACATGGAATCTCAAAAAGTATATAATGATCATTCCTCTTTATCTCTAGCTCTAGAAAAAACCTAATTACACTAAATGTTGTGACTTTCATAATAAAGTGGTCAACTTTCAAAATCTTGTAACTTTTTTTGTATTTTTATAAATCCCCGGATGTAGATTTTCATGTCACAAAAAATTCCCTTTAATTGCCTATGTTTTTCATCATCTTTGTCTTCAGTTACATGTTTCATATGTTCTGGGTTAAACCATTAAAAACAAATTATTTATTATTGATTATTATAAAAAAAATAAAAATTTCACTTATATTAATAAAATGGTTTCCTTGAAACTCAATATCTTTATTTAAAATTAAAAAAAAAATCTCAAAATTTATTTTATACAACACTTATTATTAACCTACCTAGGATATGTTTTAACATGAGCATGAACTTGTCTTTTAATTTTTAGATTTTCTTTCCAATTATCACAAATCTCAAATGATCTCTAATATAAAAAAAAAATCAAGTGAGATTTATTATATATATATATATATAAGTACAGTAAATTAATTAAAAAATGAAGAAAAAAAATTAGAACAACTATTCATTGTTTTGATCTGATTCTAAAAATTAAAAGTTAATTCAAACACAGACTAATTAATATGCTCTGTGTGTGTTGCGAAATCACTTTTCTACTATTGTGGTGTCACCTATAATAGAATAGTCTCATCAATTTGTATTAATTACAAGTCAGAACCTTTTATATGTGCAATGAATCTAGCCCTATTATTCCTTTGTTAATTAGGTCTGACTATAATATTCTCAGGATGACTCATTCATTTTTGTTTATTTTAGTTTAATTAATTGTATGATCTGAACCACAAAACCAGGAGATGTTAAGGAATTAATATACCCATATAGATGATCAACAGATTATGAATTTTGAAAAGAATTTAATTGTTATCTATTTTTAGTATAACATATATTTATTCATAAACAACCAATTATATTTCAGACTATTCATGACTTTTAATATTATGGTATATGAGTCGATTTTTTTTCAAATGTAAATAATGTTTGGTTTGAGAAATTTTTTTCTATTTTTATTTCTGATTTTTATTTTTTAAAAATAGTTTTCTTAAAATTATGAAAATAAAGTTATAATATTTTCTTATTTTCATCTTATTTAAAAATATTTTCACAAAAATATTTTTTTAAAAAATAATTAAACATATTTTCATTTTTATTTTCTATTTTTAATAAAAATAAAACTAGGAAACACTCAAACTAAACACCACTTAATATTTTATGATTAGTTGATATATAATGTAATAAAATGTTTACAATTTTACTGTATATCAATTAAATTTATTTTAAAAATAAAACTTATTTTATAAAAAAAAAATATCATTTTATGATAATTTGGTATTTTTCTCTCTTTAAATATTATATAAATAAGATGTTAGGGAAAAAATTACATTATAATTAAGGCGAACGATAATCTATCATCACCAAATTCATTCATTAGTCTTCGCGTGTGTGAAAAAGAAATTTGATAATATAACTTAGCAATTCACTCGTATAACTTGTAAATTGTTATTATATTTTTTTTTGTTTTTTAAATAGTTATTATATATTAAGTAACGATGATTATGTTTTTAATTAACTGTAACGATTTACGTTGATTAAATTTATGACTTTATATATAACCTATTAAGTTTTTTGTCTTCGACTTTTATAAGAACAACCGTCTATTAACAGGTTTAACATATGAAATGTCGGTATTAAAATTTTGAATTCTGAATTAAAAAATTTGTTTTCTATTTAAAAAATTACTAAAAAAGTTTAATTAATTTACCTAAAAACAAATTTTGAAACTATTCAATTTTATTTTAATATTAAAAGAATTACAACTAAATAAATTATAATTAATTTAATGAGATTTTATTTTACTAATTAAAACAGAACATCTACTCTTCCTTTTTATATCATTCATTACCATTTTTAAATTTCAATGTTTTCTTTATATTTTTTTAAACACGAAGTATCTGTAATAAGTCTCATATATTATAACTTTTATTGTCAATACTTTTTTTCCAACAAATTATAATAAATATTTTTTAAAAATAATCTAAAAATATATTAGGGACTTAAAAAGAGTACTGTCTCCTGAAAGGTCATCTATAATATTAATATATGTTAACACTTATTATATATTTTAGACTTAAATACAAATAAAAATACGGTGAATTTAAATATCAAAAAATCTATTTGGTGTTATTTTACTTACTAATATTTTTAAAATATTTTCATTTAATTACAACTCTATTTTAAACCATTCTGCTTTATTAATGACATTAAGTCTGAATGAAGAATAACTTATAAAATTATTTTTTATTAAAATTAAAAAAGTTACATAATATAATCTTCAGTCTTATATATTAAGAAATAATTAGTTTTACTTATATGTTCAAATAAAAAATACATTAAATTTAAAACAAGGAAACAGAAACTATATCCTACGCCAATATATACATTCGTTTGAATGAATTGTGTCATGTTTTCTTCATGATTTTTAATTAATTCCACGTTAATTTAATTTTTATATGAAATGAATAAATAATTATAATTATAATTAATCCAGCTAATGAACTAATTAAACACAACTGTCATACCAGCTTAAATCAAACAAAATTCAAGTTGAGAAAATGTGTTTATCAAATTTAAATTAAGTCATAAATTAAATAAATTCAAGCCTAACAGAATTTAGTTGAACTAAACTCATTTCTAGACAACAAGAAAAGATAATTTAATGACCAAAAAGTTAACTAAACTGCCTATTAGTCGTCGAAATTGGATTCTGTTTACACACGAAGTGTGCTATATTATTTAAGTAACATGCTTATTTGGTACAACAACAAAATGCATGCACCATTTCATCACTTCAATTATTAAAATCTTAATCAAAATAGCCAATTGAGATTGAAAATAAATTTAAACTATTCTCTTCTATCATTATATTTAATCAAGACGAATATATATAATAAATTTTTGTGTTACTATTTAATTTAATTTTATCCCATCCAATAGACAATTAAAAAAATTAATACGACAACGACAACAATAATATACTACTTAGTCATCATCTAAAAATATGATTTGTATATAAATGAGAATAATTTTCATTTTATGAGTTAAATTTGTAGAATTGAATTAAATCTATAACTCATAATTTTAATATAATATCAAATTTTTTTAAAATTATTTGTTATTACTAAGTTTATTTTGTCACTCGTTTTTATTATTTGATTATAGTTGCATTACTTGTTGTTTAATCTCCACATTTAAAATATTTAGTCCTTAGTGTGAGGGGGTATATTAGAAGTGTATATAAATAGAAAATGATTTTTATCTTATAAATCAATTTTGTAGGGTTGAATTAGACACATAATTCACATTTTTAATAATAATTTAAGACAAATTTTGAATAAATACTACAATATTCACGTTTATACATGTATTTTAGAAAGAAATTAAAGAATAAAAAACTTGTTCACGTACAATAATACCAAAATATTCCATTATCCATATTAGAGTTAAATAGAACATGTTGAAGTTTTTGTTTTGACAAATTAGTAAAATGAAAATATAATCGTTTAATATCAAAGTTAGTTATAAAAATATGGTAAAACAATAATATTAAGAAAATAATTTTTTTATTCATGATAAATATTTATTTGCATGTGTAACACCCTGGTTTTTGAAAATAAGATAAAATAAAATAAAACAAATAAAAATAAAAAAATAAATAAAATAAAGTAAAATCAAAATATTTAAAGGAGTGGTTAGGTTTTACGTGAGTGGGTAGATAAATAAAATAAAAGAAATCAGAACATCTCAAGGGAGTGGGTGAGTGGGCTGCTGCAAATTCTCATCAGAAAATCTATTCAAATCAAATCTCTTTTATATCTTTTTATCTCTTTTTGTTCCTGTGTTTCAAACCTACCTTCCAAAACAAAAAAAAAAAACAAGGAGATCAAATTTCTGATTGTGAACATAGATCAATACCTAGTTCTTCAATTGCACGTGATCGACTTACTTCCAGGTCAGGGTGTTCTCTATTTTAATAATAATTATTAATTTTATTTTTTTTGCTATTAGGGTTAATTCTGCGTCTTCCCTACTACGATTGCTCCTTTTATTTTTTTTTTTATGCTCGGTTTTTCTTATTGTTTATTGCTTTAGATCAACGTTTTATTGTCCTGTTAATTTGAATATTGGTGACCTTTTATTTATTGAATTAAGTACTACTCGCCTTGTTTTATGGATTGAATTGAGTATTAGTGGCTAGATCCTTTTTATTCTATTTTCTTCTCGATAGCTTAAACCTGGTGCCTCTACTACACTACCTTTGTGTTTGGTTTGTTCATGGTGATTTCCTTCTTCTTATTTTTTTGTTGTGAATCCGTTGATTTTGTTATTTGAGAATTGTATTGTTGTGGTGGTAAGGAGAGGCTAGAAAGACATTCGGCGAGGAAGGCGAGGAAAGGATAAGGAAGATGATAGTAAAATAGTAAAAGCAGGAAACTTGTCTTCTCTTGAGTTAGGCCTTTTAGTTTATTGTAGTGATAGATCCTGAGTTACGCCTTTTAGTTTATTGTCAAATAATAATGGAATTTTGTAGTGCAAATAGTTACACCAATGAAATTAAATGTTACCGAAGGCAATCAAACTTTAATTAGATCCCTAAAGAAAACCAATTTCCCTCGTCGTATACTCTGATGTTCTAGACATTTATATGTTGTTTTGATTTCACTTTAGCCTTATCTTTTTATTTCTATTATTTTAATTGCAAAGTTCCAAGTTGTGGAAGAAATACATTACTACACAGGAGTAATTGTTCCCTTTTTATATTATATAAAAGTTAAATTATTTTATTTTAACACTTATTTTAATCTTGGCAAGTCATTTTAGTAACGATTCTTTTTTTGGTTATTTTAGTCGTTTAGATTAGCTTTATTAGTGAATTGAATTCTTGTGTGTATTATTATTGTGATTATTGTATTGTGTCTATTTGATTTAATTTAATTAGCGATTGGAAGTGTACGATGTTTAATTTAATTCTTGTTTTTATTTTTATGATAAAGTATATTTCATATTTCTTACTTAACCGTTTCCATTTTCTTATTTACACTGATTTTACATATGATTATTTGTGTATGATGATCTTATTGGATTTTATTGTATTAAATATTTTGTTATGTGAGCTGAGTTATATGGGGTGAGAGATTAATTTTGTGGGGGCATGTTGTATTGATAAATTGCTTAGGTTCATGATAATCAGTTGTGTTTGTTGAAAATGAGAGGGATGGATGCCTACTGCGGTGGAGAAGCAATAAGGTTACCCTTGGTGGACATGCTTAAGAGGCATGAAGTTTTGAGAAATTGATAACGATTATCATGAATACTAAGTGAAACGAAAATATTTTCGAAAAATGAGGATGAATGGAACTAGAACGGTTGGTCCCTGACGGGTCGATGTAATGGCCTAGGACTTTGAGGGTATTCGCGGTGGGGAGAGCTTCCACTATGGCTGATCATCATGAGTGGGAAATGACTTCCTTTGCAACACTGGTTGCCCTGACTGTAACTGTCTAGTATTTCTAGTGAGAGTGTCAGAGGTGACATGTACTCCTAGACATCGCTCAATGGTTTTAATGGTACCACATGGCATGAGAGGGAATTGTGAGTAGCATGCATCATACTGGGTTGCATGATATGATTGGTTTTGATAAATTTTGAATTGAGTGTGTGTACCTTCTTATGTTCCTTGTGTTGAGCTGTTGTTATTGGTCTTGTTATTATTATTAAAATGTGAACTAACCCTGTGTTGTGTCTGTGGTTGACACCTGTGATGACCCCGCAAACGGGTGAGCAGATGAGCAGTTTGTTGGATGCAAAAATAACGTAGGCTAGGAAAGGAGCTCGATTGCTTGAGGACTTGGTATACTGTGGTCCTTGTTTTTCCTTTCTTGATTTTCAGTGGTTGCTTCTATTTATACATGTAAAAAATTCTCTAGATATTTCGTTATTTGAGAGTTTTTGAATTGTGGAGACATATGTATTTGTGAGATCTCACTCTAGTAATTACTCTATGGAATGAAGTTAATTCCTTTCATTTAGTGGCGTATTTATTTTTCCCTGAACCATAGAGATTTTATGTCGTGGCGTTTGTAGTAACTAGGAGTGTTACAAATGTGGTATCAAAGCTTAAGTTTAATTTCATCGGCTTGTGAGTTATGTGTTTGTCATGCTTTTTATGTGTACCTTGATGTATCATGAGATGTTTAGTGTGATTTTGATTGGACATGAATATTATGTTTGGGTGATTTTGTGAATTGTTATACCATAAGTCTTAATTGCTCGCATGTGAGATATTGAGATTGTCCACCTCGATACCTCTAATGTAGCAAGCAAGACCCTATGGCAAGCAAAAGTTATAATTAAGTATACTACATCCAGAGATTTTTGTTGTATGTATTGTTTTAAGTAGGTGATATATGTCACTTTGATTAGGATTTACTTTTTATTCCTTGTCAATCTAATGTTATGCTTTCTTTATTGCTAGTGTACTATGCTTCGGAAATTTCACATGTTCATGCATTTAACTTGTATGTGCCTATGTCAGAAATGTTCATGTTAATTGATATGATTTAAAAAGTTATAACAAATATAAGGAACATTAATTAAGGAAAGAAGATGGCTAAATTAAAAATATAAAAATGTGATGTTGTTGTCTTTTGAAGGCTAACATTCTTTAAAAAAAAAAAAATTAGAAACTACAATGGATTTCCAACCAAGACATCAAGAATTGTGTTTGTGGTAGATGATTTTTATGATTGAGTAAATGGGTTAGAAGTACAAATGGGAGCTTAACTATTTAACGAACTAAATGTGAGTGAGAGAGTTGAGAAGGGACTTATTGAAATGAATGTGTATCTCACTGAGAAATGCAATTGTTTATGTAAAGGAAGTTTTGTTTGAGTTAAAAGATTGATTTTGTAGAATTAATTTGTCAAAAATTTGATAAGGAGTCTGACTTCTTTATTTCCCTGTCAATTCTATGTTTCTTCTGTATTTTTATTGTTTTATGTTGTTATGGGTTAGTAGAGGAATATCTAAGGTGATAAAATTTTATAATTTGTTATATAAGGAAGCAATTTTAACTCTCAAAATTCGAGTTTGAGCTTTTAAATTTGATTAAAAAAAACTGTCATACTTTCTTATTTCTTTGTGTTTCATTTGAATTTAATTAATGCATATTCTACTCTAGGATTTTGAGTTCAAAACATGTTATAGAAATTTTTCTCATGTTAAGCCATTTATTTAGTAAGTTTTATGTCAATTGTGTTTATTTCTGATCCTAGGATGTAACAAGCTCTATTTTTTTTTTATATAAAGTTGATATTATTATTATTATATTATTCAGACACTCCCATTTTGAGGTTTTGGTCCTTATGCATAATTAAATTGTTCTACCCAGTGGCAAGTTAAAATTGTTTAGTTCTTTTGTATATTTTGTTTTCAGGAGAACATTTCTTTGTATTAAGATTATAACCTTTAGTTTGTTTAACTTAGAGAACCTACAAAGCTCTTTACTATATCTTAGCAATCCTTTCCATTTTACTATTGTTATAATTTCATGTCTTTCTTTTCATGACTAATTTGATTTGGCAAGCTCTTATTCTTATTAGTAAGGTCTTTTTCTTATTATCTTTTTTTTTGTCTAACAAAAACATTAAATTCACTCCCTTAGATTTGTTGTGACGTCGATGATTAACCTAATGTTATAAAGAGTAAGAAATATTTATTCTTACAAGTTAGATATACATTTTCTTGAATCTACTTGTTCATGGGTATTTCAATTCATATGAGATAGAGACTTCATACTCTCTGAAATAACTTATGATTTTAATCTTGTTTGGGTCTTATGCATTTTCTAAGTCCAAAATTTTTATATTGAATATTGTAAATGATTCGTCTAATATGTTTCAACCTATTTCTTTTCACTATGCCTTTGACTATTAGAGTTCTTTCTTTTTGAAACACATTTAAGAAGTGCTAATTTAGATTATTTTTTTTTTCTTTACCTCTAAATGTTAATGTCAGTTGTTCCCTTAATTTATCTTGATAGATCAAAGGTTTTATCTGTTATTTATTGTGTGGATTCATTTAGTAGCTTAAAAGTATGAGGATAGAATTTTAATGTTTTGATTTTGTTTCATGTTTTATGACAATTTCATATTATTAGCCATTTTATGAATCATGCTGATATGTTGCGGACTTTGCAATTATAAGTCATATAACTTACACATATTTTTGGCAAAACAACTCTTTTTGTGTTGGTCAATTTTTGTAATGTGTGCCTCATATGACAACTCTATGTTATTAGTGTTCCAAGAGTTGTATGCTATAGGAGTATGCGTAGGAAGAACAATTGTTATCCACAATATTCACCAAACCAATTGAAATATGACACAATATAATCCTGGAAAAAAAAAATCAGTATCATTTCTTTTAAGAAAAAAAAAAGTGAGAACCTTTTATAAAAATCTATAGGAGTTTGAATTAGCGGGAGTGTTAAGCCTTATGTTATTTTTGTTAAAACTATTAATAACCATGTACTGAGCATGTATAGTTCTGTTAATGCATATTTCAGATGAATAACAATTTGGATTTGAATTATACCATATGTGGGTAAAAGTACAAGGTAGAATTGGATAAAATTATTGATGCAGTTGAAGTGGCTAATGGTTGTTATATGCTCAAATGCACACTTGATGATAATGTGGTAATTATAATGTTATTAGCTTGATTTTGAGTCATTCCTATCATGTATATTTAGCATATATGCTTATTGGTGTGATGTGTCGCATAATGTATTGGAAGGTATTTGTATATGGTTGATGTGTTTTATAATAGGTCTAAGTATATTTGGTATGGAAAAGGTGAGTCACACCAATTGCATGGAACTTAAGTTTGGTTTTCAAATGACATTTTTAATTAGTTAGGTAATAGTCTATTGTCCACAATGTTGTGTGTAGGGTTGTAACCAAGTTAAATCACGTTAATCATATGAAGTCGTAGATTACCCAGATAAGATGACTTTAACCTTGGCCCCTTTGATATTAAATCTATTCTTAGAGTAGTTTTAACAAACTAGTTGAATTTTAGGTATCCTTCCTTGAATGACCCTTGAGTGGTAATACTAGATTACTTGCTTAATGAATGTGTACTTTGGGTTTGGAATGAGTTCAGATTGTATCAACCTAAGAAAGGTAAAAGGTAACCATAGGAAAAATAAGGAACAGATCCTTCAAAAGCCTTTTGGTTTAAAAGGGTGTCATATGTGGTGTGAGACATAAGAGGACATAAATGTGAAGATAGGAAGAGGTATTATTAGGAGTTACCTTAACGATTTTTTCTCTTCTTTGAAGATATTTTGGCATAGGTGAGGACAAGCTAGTGAAGTTATGACCCTAATTAAGAGTGTGCTAGACTACCAAGAAAGTGGTGAAGATAGACTAAAGTAGTAGTCGTACCTTAAACGTAAGCCTTTAGAGACCTTAACAAATGACTGGTGTTGCGAGCCTTAGCAATTAGAAGTCAAGTTGTGTAGGTTAGGTAGTCATTTCTTTTATGTTTAGGAAAGAGTAGAGACCTTAGAGAAGTAGACCAGTACAAAGTTGATGTTTTCAATGGTGAAAAAATAAAATAAAAATAAAATCAAGGGTGATGTCTTACATCCATAGGAAGAACTACGACTTAGCCAAGTAACACAATGTAATACCTAGTATATAGTAGTCAAAAGAGAAGTTGGGAAGCCTAGTGGAGTACCATAGAGTGGAGTATCATAGAGAGTTAAGTTAAGAGTAAATAATGTGAGCGAGAAAAGGAAAATCATTAAAAGGTGGTAAAGTTAGGAGTAATAGTTGTAGCCAGGTAATACGAATAATCTTATCCTTAGCTAAATTTCGGGGACGAAATTTTTTTAAGGGGAGTGGAGTTGTAACACCCTGGTTTTTGAAAATAAGATAAAATAAAATAAAACAAATAAAAATAAAAAATAAATAAAATAAAGTAAAATCAAAATATTTAAAGGAGTGGTTAGATTTTACAAGGAGTGGTTAGGTTTTACGTGAGTGGGTAGATAAATAAAATAAAAGAAATCAAAACATCTCAAGGGAGTGGGTGAGTGGGCTGCTGCAAATTCTCATCAGAAAATCTATTCAAATCAAATCTCTTTTATATCTTTTTATCTCTTTTTGTTCCTGTGTTTCAAACCTACCTTCCAAAACAAAAAAAAAACAAGGAGATCAAATTTCTGATTGTGAACATAGATCAATACCTAGTTCTTCAATTGCACGTAATCGACTTACTTCCAGGTCAGGGTGTTCTCTATTTTAATAATAATTATTAATTTTATTTTTTTTGCTATTAGGGTTAATTCTGCGTCTTCCCTACTACTAAGGTTATCCTTTTATTTTTTTTTATGCTCAGTTTTTTTTTCTTATTGTTTATTGCTTTGGATCAACGTTTTATTGTCCTGTTAATTTGAATATTGGTGACCTTTTATTTATTGAATTAAGTACTACTCGCCTTGTTTTATGGATTGAATTGAGTATTAGTGGCTAGATCCTTTTTATTCTATTTTCTTCTCGATAGCTTAAACCTGGTGCCTCTACTACACTACCTTTGTGTTTGGTTTGTTCATGGTGATTTCCTTCTTCTTATTTTTTTGTTGTGAATCCGTTGATTTTGTTATTTGAGAATTGTATTGTTGTGGTGGTAAGGAGAGGCTAGAAAGACACTCGGCGAGGAAGGCGAGGAAAGGATAAGGAAGATGATAGTAAAATAGTAAAAGCAGGAAACTTGTCTTCTCTTGAGTTAGGCCTTTTAGTTTATTGTAGTGATAGATCCTGAGTTACGCCTTTTAGTTTATTGTCAAATAATAATGGAATTTTGTAGTGCAAATAGTTACACCAATGAAATTAAATGTTACCGAAGGCAATCAAACTTTAATTAGATCCCTAAAGAAAACCAATTTCCCTCGTCGTATACTCTGATGTTCTAGACATTTATATGTTGTTTTGATTTCACTTTAGCCTTATCTTTTTATTTCTATTATTTTAATTGCAAAGTTCCAAGTTGTGGAAGAAATACATTACTACACAGGAGTAATTGTTCCCTTTTTATATTATATAAAAGTTAAATTATTTTATTTTAACACTTATTTTAATCTTGGCAAGTCATTTTAGTAACGATTCTTTTTTTGGTTATTTTAGTCGTTTAGATTAGCTTTATTAGTGAATTGAATTCTTGTGTGTATTATTATTGTGATTATTGTATTGTGTCTATTTGATTTAATTTAATTGGCGATTGGAAGTGTACGATGTTTAATTTAATTCTTGTTTTTATTTTTATGATAAAGCATATTTCATATTTCTTACTTAACCGTTTCCATTTTCTTATTTACACTGATTTTACATATGATTATTTGTGTATGATGATCTTATTGGATTTTATTGTATTAAATATTTTGTTATGTGAGCTGAGTTATATGGGGTGAGAGATTAATTTTGTGGGGGCATGTTGTATTGATAAATTGCTTAGGTTCATGATAATCAGTTGTGTTTGTTGAAAATGAGAGGGATGGATGCCTACTGCGGTGGAGAAGCAGTAAGGTTACCCTTGGTGGACATGCTTAAGAGGCATGAAGTTTTGAGAAATTGATAACGATTATCATGAATACTAAGTGAAACGAAAATATTTTCAAAAAATGAGGATGAATGGAACTAGAACGGTTGGTCCCTGACGGGTCGATGTAATGGCCTAGGACTTTGAGGGTATTCGCGGTGGGGAGAGCTTCCACTATGGCTGATCATCATGAGTGGGAAATGACTTCCTTTGCAACACTGGTTGCCCTGACTGTAACTGTCTAGTATTTCTAGTGAGAGTGTCAGAGGTGACATGTACTCCTAGACATCGCTCAATGGTTTTAATGGTACCACATGGCATGAGAGGGAATTGTGAGTAGCATGCATCATACTGGGTTGTATGATATGATTGGTTTTGATAAATTTTGAATTGAGTGTGTGTACCTTCTTATGTTCCTTGTGTTGAGCTGTTGTTATTGGTCTTGTTATTATTATTAAAATGTGAACTAACCCTGTGTTGTGTCTGTGGTTGACACCTGTGATGACCCCGCAAACGGGTGAGCAGATGAGCAGTTTGTTGGATGCAAAAATAACGTAGGCTAGGAAAGGAGCTCGATTGCTTGAGGACTTGGTATACTGTGGTCCTTGTTTTTCCTTTCTTGATTTTCAGTGGTTGCTTTTATTTATACATGTAAAAAATTCTCTAGATATTTCGTTATTTGAGAGTTTTTGAATTGTGGAGACATATGTATTTGTGAGATCTCACTCTAGTAATTACTCTATGGAATGAAGTTAATTCCTTTCATTTAGTGGCGTATTTATTTTTCCCCGAACCATAGAGATTTTATGTCGTGACATTTATAGTAACTAGGAGTGTTACAGCATGAGTGTCATGGCTCCTAAAACCTACACTCATATAGTCATATGTCTAAAACCTACTTAATAAAGATGAATTATTATTCTCTACATGTTATTTCACTACACTAATAAAGTTTAGTTTTAGCAGCCACTTATTTAGTGGTAAGAACATCTTTGTTGGGGTTACTTAATTATATTATATGAGTTGCTTAACAAAATAAAATATTGTTTTGGTTTACTACATGTGATTTTGAATTTATTAAAATTGGAGCAAGTTGTTTATAAAATTGGATTGCTTAGATTTGCAATGTTTAAGAGGAAGCTTATGAGTTTAGAAACTTGCTCAAAATAATTTCCCATGCATGGATTGAAAATATACTAAAATGTGCTTATATTTAGGTGAATACTTAGACCTACCCACTCAAAGAGAGATAGTGTTTTACTTATATAAAAAGTACCATTAAAATTATTTATAGATAAAATTAAATATTTTATGAAAGACAACTACAATTAGTTAATTAAAATTTTTAGAATGAGAGAAAAAGTGAGTGAGTTTTCAAGTAGAGAATATATATTTAGTTAAAAGGTCACGTTTATTTATGTATACATTTTTGTTATTTTAACATTTGTGAAATTTAAATAGTTTTATAATTTTAAATTGTAAAATGATAAAATAATTTGATTATTAATTTCACAGATACATTTTTAAATAAAAATAAGCATTTTAAAATATGATATTTACAAACAGTATTTTGAATAATTTAAGATATAAAAATTAATTAAATTACATATATAATTGAAATCAATATTACTTAAAATAAATTATTATTCCAATCTTTAGTATACAATTTAAGTTATGTTAGAACTTATGTGATGTATTGTTCAATTATTATATATGTTTGGTTTTATACTTGTCCCATAAAAAATAAAAACCTAAACTATTAACTGTTAAGTTCTCTAATATAAATATTACAAATTAAAAGATTAATATTTTATCCAACTATTTTGATTTAATTTTAATAAGGATTTGTAACGATAATGTATCATATGTCATAGGTATACTAGAAATAAAAAATTTAAAAAAGTAAATTTAAAATTAAATATTTTAGTTCTTCTTAAAACTATATTTTACAGAAAAATATGATACAAAGTTAGTCCATTTTAATTCTGTCCAGTATATTTTTAGATTTATGTCAAACATTTATATAATATATTTAGATTAAATAAATTATAAATTAGATAAAAAAAACTCCTATTAAATAAAAACAATTATATGGACGTTAAATTTAGAAATAAATATTGTTGAGGTTTTGTATATGAAATTGTGTTAAATTCTCGTAGTTAGAGTTTCGTCGTCCTGCTTAATAATGTTGCATAAAATTATTTCTTGTAAATGATACAGGTGATATATCTATTGAAAAAATAAAATTAATAATTTTGTTAATTTATGATATTTTTATTATGTAATTTAAAATTATTTTGTAATAAAAATATATTTAATGAGTTATTTCTAATACAGTTTTTAATATTGATGTAAGAAAAAACTTTAAATTGTTATATAAATATTAGTCGACCACAATTTTCATGCATGTAAAAAGCTTTTTTACAGCGTATATAAAAATTTAGTAAACATCGACTTAAAGTACTATTTTATAATAAATATATTAATTAGATTTAAAGTACTATTTGATAAATATATTAATTTTAAACATCGACTTATAAATATATTAATTTTAAACATCGACTTAAATTACTATTTGTAAAAATAATTAAATTTTTATGTGATATTATTCAGAAAAATATTCATTTATGAAATTGTTTAAAATTATAAGTAAACATGAATTTTTAATATTTTACAGTACATAAAAAAAATTTAAATTATTGTTGAGACTTTAATACATAATTACGTTAAATACTCATGAAAAAAGGTTTTGTGACTTACAATAATATCAAATAACTATTATTTTGTTTAACGTTATTATTAAGTCTTTGTTTTGTACTTCACATCGAAAAAAAAAAACTTTTGTTATTTTTATTTGAAATATCATTATATCTCCTAAACATGATATTCGTAATTTCTATTAAAAAATAATTTTAATTTAATTTATATTATTTCTGATAAAATAGTTTTAGATTATTTTGTAATGAAAATATATAATATCTTAATTTCAAACATAAATTAATAATAATTAAATTAATTTATGAAATTAATTGAATATATTTTTTATGATTTCTAAGTAAAAGTAGTTTTATAAAATTTGAAAGTAAAAATAAATTTATTTATTGAAATTATAATATTTTTATAAATAATTAGTAATTATATAAATTTATCATTTTATCAATTTAATAATAACATATTTTAATATCATATATAGCTTATTGTTATAGCTTATTGTTATATGAAATATTTCAAGAAAATATAAAGATAGATTATAGAATATATGCTGATGTAAATATAGAATATAATTTTTATAGCAAAAATACATAAAAATAATATAATTAAATAAAGAAGTAGTTATTATAACAAAAAATTATTTGTAGTAAAAAAAAGTAGAAGAAAAAGAATTGAAAAAGTAAAATGAGATAGAGAAGAGAGGAAAGGAGTTAGGTAGAAGTTATTTTTCTAGAAAAGTAGAGGAGGAAAAATATAAAACTGAAAAAAAAAATTATATATCTAAGAACTATAAGTCAATATAAACATAAAAAGTAGGAAGAAAGAAAAAGCAATTTTGGGAGGGAATCACTTTCCATTAGTGACATGTGTCACTTGAGGAACAAATAAAGAATTTTGTTGGAAAATCCTATGTTTGTTTAATTTTCTTTAGATATACAGAAGATTGCAGATACCCTAGTAAAATAGTACAATAAATATTTTATAAGAATATTATGTTGATTTTCTTTCCACCTTAATTTTTATATTTACTTGGGGTCTTATAAAATTAAGAAAATAAATTTTTTGGATTTCTTTTTATTGAGGAGATTTGATTGATGAAAAATAATAAATATAATATTGAGGTCTTTATCTCTTGAAAAATATTTATGTGATTGTTAATAACGTATTAATGGACATGATCGAAGGCCAATTTTAGTGTATTAAGTTTATCATTATTTATTAACTTCTAGAGTTGTTTTATTTTCAACAAATAGATGAGTAATTTGTTTAAAATTAACAGAATATTTTGCAGTATTTATTAAAAATAATATTTAAGAATTAAATAGAATTTCTTTTAAATAGTCAAAAGCTATATCTTTTTAATAGAAATAATTTTTAAAAAATTAACATATTACAAAAATTTTAAAAATATTAATTTTATTAAAAATACAATTTTTTTAACAAGTAAATTTAAACAAACTGGTTCTTATTCTCTATTAATAGCGTAAGTATCTTCATTGTTCTTGTTCATTTTAGATCAATTACTAATAATTTTCATTATATATGATAGATGCACATTGCGATTCATTTTATTTTATTTCAGATATTATTTTTTATATTATACTATTTATTTTAACCATTACACTATTTACTTTATTATTTTATTATCATATTTTAAGATATTGACAGTAATATGATAAGTTTGTTAATTTTATTTTGCTATTACGTTTTGCATTAAAATATGACATATCTACATAAGTGTATATTGTTTTATGTTATTTTAAATTTAATTGAGAATGTATGAAGATATCATATAAAATTATTAGTATAACTCGCAATATAAAAACATAATAATTCAAAATAAAAGATAAAATGAACATAATTAATATATTCTAAAAATTACAAGATTTTAAAATAACTAAGAAGACTAAAATTTATAACTACTCCCAATATATATTTTATCAATAAGATTAAATGAGTTAAAATTTGTATAATTAAAATATCATATAAACATCTAAAACATTTGATTTATTTTGACGCATCAAATGTTAAAGGTTGTCAATTAAATAATTACTAAATATATTTTTTGGTATATTTTGAGAAATTTGAAATGAACACACTATGCACATTTTGTATTTGTCTTTAGCTAGTTTTGTCTATAAGTGGTGTATTGGTTTTAATTAATTGATTATTATACAAGTTCAGCAACTCTTAACTATATCTTGTATCTTTATATTCTAATAGTAAAAGGTGGACCCTTTCAAATTTGAAGAACCTAGGATTCTGATGAAGACTAGAACATGCTCGTGCCACAATAATGGACATGTTCAATGTTACCAAAGATGCTTCAACACTTCATTTCTAACAAAAAATAAAGGAAGAAATAGCAAATGTTAGAGAAATTCAACTACTTATTCGTTGAAAAAAGCTCATAGAAGAACAAAGAAATGTTTTCGCCCAAATATTATAAATAAAATTCAAGCTTTTACAAATCAGTCAAAATTATATAAAATCGATTAAAATAATAAAAACAATATTTATTAAAATCCAAATTTCTTTAATCAAAAGAAAATAGGTTCCTAATACACCATTTTTTATTTATTTTTATAGATAGGACAATAAAAAACAGTTATGTCAGACAAAGGTTAAACTCAATAATAATCATCACGATGGAAATTTTGATGATCATAATCAAGTATCAATAAATTAAAAAAAAAAACACTTCTAATATAAAAGAGGTGAAATAATGATTTTTTTATTCAAATACAATCAAAATTTCCATGAAAAATAAAGAATAGAATATAAGTTTTTATACATATAATATCTTTATTGGTAGAAGAGTTTTTAAATAGTAAAATAAAATATTGTGGAGGCTGAAAATGGAAACAGTCAATATCATCTCGTAATAAAAAGACATGTAAGTGTGAATTTTTTTATGCAGAAATTTTTTTAAAATATGTAACCTTATTTATACAATAAAGTATGAAATAAAAATGTTTATATGTAAAATATAATCTATGTCATGTTGAAAATTTAATAATAAATGTGTTGTTAGTTAATTAATTGTTTAGACAATGTCTTAAATTAAAAAATGTATCATAAGTAGATTCATACATAATGATTAACAAAACACAGTGCTTTATTTAAATACTAAATACTTTTGTCAGAATGTATATGGCTATAATTGTAAACAAACAAAGTAGAACACCGTCACATATTTTTCAATTCAAAATTGTGACGGTGAAGAGAATAAAGTATCAAATCCAGGTAATTAAATGATTAAAATCATCCACAACCAAACTACACAATCCTAAGATTAAACAAGTAATTATTTTATGTGAAAAAGTTAGAATGTAACCACAATTAGAATATATGTATAGTCCTATCCTAGGAATAAGAAGCTAGAAGACAAACTAGCCATGAATTGGAAAACACGTGTATTAAAACATGATCATGATATTTTAATGCATTCAATAAAACTCAGCCACAACATTTAATATTAAAATAAACGATATGATTTATACTTTAATCAAGTAGTTTAAAAATTAAATTTTATCAATTTAAATATAAATAAATTATATTAAGAGGAATGTGTTTATATTGTGTACTTAAAAATTTCTCTAATAAAATTGATTATTATATTCGATAATAAATAATTACGTAGTCATTAAATATAACCTAGCCAGTAAACATTTCCAAGTTGGGGAGGTTGATCATACATAAATTAATAAAATGAGCACTTGAATACGATTTTTTTTAATAGCACTATCCAATAAATAAGTTTGTTTTGCTATTGATATACACACAATCATGTAGTTTTTAATGACAAAACATAACTTGTAGGTCAGTTTATCAAATTGCAAAACATTAGTTTATAATTTTATTTATTTAATTGAAAATATTTTTTATCGTCTTTAATTAAAATTTTATATAAAAATAGAAATCGGTCATTAATATAATCTCAATTGCATAATAGTAAATAGTTATCTTTTTTACTTTAATTAAGTAGACATTTTTACGTTGATCATTTAAAAAATAAATTACAAAAATGTCCTTAAATTTATAATATATGACATTTACTTTAATTCTCCTCTGAATATATATTTTTAATAGATTAACTATTACTTTATATGTCTAATTATATATTACTTAATTTTATTTTATTTATTTTTTAATTTAATTTTTTTCATACCTGATCGAGTACATAATAAAATATATGAAATAAGATTAAAATTAAACTAACACATGACTGAACACTTGAAATATAATTAACATGTTACACCATTTAGATTGATATTACTAAGTAATAAATATTTACAAAAGTACTAAAATTAATAACAAAATATTAATTTAGAAATTTTTTATTATTATTTTGTACAAAAACAAAAATGCATATTTGACAAAGATATAATTAATTAAATTAAAATTAATTATTATTTATTATTTTATTTATCTTATATATAAAACACACACAACTATCTTTCATTAAAAAATCTTCATTCTATTATCTCTCTTCCATTACTCTCATTTTAAATGCTTTCTTTAGGTGAAATTTTGAATTAACTCTCCCTAAATGCAGTTGAGGTTCTAATTTCTTATAATAAAAACTATTATTACCTTCGACAATTTTTATTTTTCACAATTTCTCTAAATCTCATATAATATATGTGTATTTTATTTTTCCATATTTTCAATTAAAATTAATAAGAAATTTTTTATTTCCACTTTATTTATACTATCCAAGAAACATTGAAATTCACGGATTATTTTTCCGCGTTCTCTATCATATATATTTTTCATTTATATTTTACTTATTTTATTATTAATTGATCAAAAATAAAAAAATATTTCAATAGAAAAATTTGTTAGATAAAAAAAATTCAAGAAGAAACATGCTTTTTAAAAATAAAAAATATCAAAACCATAAATATTTTTTCACATATTTTATAACCATTTATTAAATATAAATTTTACACATTAAGTTTTACCGTGTTATACGAAGAGTAAATTTTTTTGTGTATCACTTGTATTTAATTTCTGTAGATAGAAAAAAAATATTAATTAAACATTCAATTTAACTCTCCTAAGTAGTCACCAAACTTTTGACCCTATCCATATATTTCACGATTATATATATATATATATATATATATATATATATATATATATATACTAAATATTAGATGTTGTGACTAATATTAGAATAATTCATCTTGTGGATAAATTCTTCAAGATTTGATGTCTAATTAAAAAAACATTTATTACTATTATTTTTACCAACATGTTTTGGTTAATTATTATATATTATCAGGATAAAAATTTTACATTATTATTTAATTATAATTTACAATTAATATAAGTTTTAAAATATTTGTATAAAAGTTATTAAATAAATCTATAAAAGTTACCATTATTTTTGGCTTCAGTTTTATTAAAAAAAATTATTATTTAAATTTATAAAATTATTTATTTCATTTTTATATTTAGATTATTCTTTATTATTATTTATCTTTAAATTAACCTTGATAAAATTTAAAAAATTAATTTAATTTCATATTTATGTTTATAAAATATTTTATTCTTCACAACTTAATTTCTTATAACTATTTATTTTATTTAAAAAATTAAAACCATAAAATTCATTATCTTTATATAATATTTATTAAATGATAATCCAAAAACACGTGTCATGTACGTTCTTTTTTCTAATAGTAATAATAATTTATGAATAATTAATTAATTAAATTTTTAATATACTATCAAATGCATATCAATTTTGAATATTTGATAAAATCATTAAACAAAGTAACAGTAACTAAAACTTATCCTCATTACCACATTAATTATTTAATTATGACAATAACTCATACTTGATTAGACAAAGTATTAAACCCAAAAACCATTGGCTTATATATATTATTCCAATTCATCAACCTTCTAGTTTCTTCAGCTGCGCCCACAGTCCCATCAACAAAACCAGAAACCAGTCTTCGGTTTCTCCGAAACCTCAGAAACCGCTTTTCATTCCCGAAAACCAGGAGTCTTTGGTTTTTTTTTTTTTCACTCTCAATTTTTTATGTAAAATTCAAAAACCACTGAAAAGTGGACCCTTTACTCCCCAATATGTGGCGATTCGACAGCACTCTGACACCTCAGCGTGTAACCCACGCGCCCATTTTTTTCTTCCCAAAATTTGTTATCTTTTGCATGCACCTGACACAATAATAATAATAACGTGTTTTTCCGTTTTTGCCCCTTATGCGTTTTCGTTTTCCGTGGCAGATTCCTTAATTTTACGTGTCTGACACAACGCGTTTGGCACACAGAAAAAGGTGCTACGGTTCACGTCAATGGTGTGTTCCACTGTTGAGAAGAAAAATATATATGAATAATCATGTAATATTTTATTTAATTGGAAAAATATTCTTAGAAATTTTTTTTACCATTTTTAATATGTTGTTTTATTTTTAAAACATATATAAAATTAAGGGAAAAGAATGTTATTTTTTTAAGTTCTAGATTTTATGCATTTTAGGGTATAATAAATTTATGAAAGTGTAAGAATGTAATTGATATATATATATATAAATAGTATAATAATTTTTTTATATTATCAATTAATTATAAGATATCACACATTTAAAAAAGTATAATTTTTATCTAACAATATTAAAAGCCGTAAATATTATAAAATATAATTATTTTATTATATAAAAAATTCTACACCAAAAATTTTAAAACAAAATTTAGGATATTTGAACATTCTTTCCCCTAAAATCAAAATAATGCATATAGTATAAGTTTATTTTTGTTACTTTTAAAACTTTCAAATATTTTTATACCCATTTTTAAATATTAAATAAAAAATCATAATCAAATATTCAGGATACAATAAAGTGTGGGAATTTTTAAACTAAGATATTTTATAATTATTTATATTTATATTTAAATCTCAAATAAAAATAATTTAAGAAATTTTAAAAATGTAATTGATAAATATAAATAATATACTATTTTTTATTTTACCAATCAATTATAAAATATCACACATTTAAAATTTTTTAATTTTTATGAAACAATCTTAAAAGCCATAAATATTATAAATTATAATTAATTTGTTATACATAAAATTCCCCACCAAAAATTTGAAAAAATTTAACTCTTAATAAAATACACATACATAATTTTAAACTAAGATATTTTATTTTACAATTTATATTTCTAATTAAAATCTAAAAAAAAATGATGTTAATTAACATGAAAATGCAAGAAGAATGATAGGTGTGACAAGTGTATTGCTGCGGCACACGCCAATGACGTGAGAGGTGGGAAGTGAAGAGACGCGCGTGAACTGAGAGTGGGTTTAATCCACCCCAAAACAAACGGAAAAAAATAGAGTGATGATGCTTCTTTGCTTGAAATTAGAAAGTTGTTCGAAGTTCCAACTCTTCAAAAACCATTGTTTTTTATGTCTTAAAAAAATACAAAACAAAACAAAAAACCTTAAAAGAAAAACAACTCTTGTAAGAAACCCACAACATGTGATAAACCCAGCAGCGCCTGAACTCCCACAACTATAAAATTGCCTCTTTCTCTCACTCTCACAATTCCTCAATCTCCAATTTTTATTTTTTCTTTTCTTCTTGTCTCTCTCTCACACACACTGATTTTCTTAGAAATTAGTCCTAAAATAAGGGTACAAAGTTGTCACTAAGGTTGTTTGAAAATGCGAATGAGTTGTAATGGATGTCGTGTTTTGCGCAAAGGGTGTAGCGAAGATTGTAGCATAAGACCGTGTTTGGAGTGGATCAAAAACCCGGAATCGCAAGCAAACGCTACCGTGTTTCTTGCTAAATTCTATGGCCGTGCTGGTCTCATGAACCTCATCAACGCTGGTCCTCAAAACCTTCGTCCAGGTTCTTCTTTTTTTTCATTTTCTAAAAAAAAATTATTTTTTTTTATCATTTTCTCTCTTGCATGTTTGAATTTTTTGATACAAAAGTTAAATCTAATTCCTTACAAAATTTTGGTCTTGTTTTTCTTGAAAATTTTACAAAAAAAGATCGCTTTTTTTTTTTTTAATTTTTTTTTTCTAGTTTTCTCAGTTGCATGTTTGAATCTTCTTGGACAAAATTTAGATATGACTCTTTACAAGTTTTTGGTGTAATTTTTTCATGAGAATCAGAGTTTGCTTTCTGATTCGTATGATAAATTTTCAGCATAATTTATCAAATTAAATTAAATTTTAATGAAAATCTTGCTTGCATGCAATTGTTTTATACCATTACACAATCTCCTAAAAAAAAAAAAAATTTTAGTGACTGGTAAAATTCATTTTCGGTTCACTGTTTATTTCTAATAATTAATTCGGTTGCTTAAGTTTTGATTTTTTTTTTTTCCTTTTACTTTAGTCCTTGAAAATAGAATAACTCCCTAAACTAATTATGGTCCTATTTGTCCTTAATTTGATGTGTTAAGATACCAAATTGAAAGAAGAAAAGAAATGGCATCATTTTGCATTTTAGCCTTTACAAAATAATACATCTGCTTATGAAACTTTTTATTGATTATGATTTGTGATTTTGTTTTTTTTTTTTTCAGCTATTTTTCGATCTCTTTTATATGAGGCATGTGGAAGAATTGTGAACCCAATTTATGGTTCAGTGGGTTTGTTATGGTCAGGGAGCTGGCAGCTTTGTCAAGCCGCCGTTGAAGCCGTTTTGAAAGGCGAGCCGATCACGCCGATCACGACGGAAGCTGCGGCTAATGGTCACGCGCCGCCACTCAAGGCCTACGACATACGCCACGTGTCGAGAGATGAGAATTCCACCAATGAAGCACAGAAGACCAAGACCAGAACCCGGTCCAAGCGAACCGGTAACACCCTTGTTAAGCCTAAGGCTATGCGAACAAGGTTTGTTCCGGTTGAACCGGAAGTGAACCGGGCCATGAGTCATGAGTCGGGGCTGAGCCACTTGTCGGAGGTGGCGGCGATGGTGGAGGGAGAGAGTAAAGAGAGTGAGAGTATGGTGTCGGTGGATACTTCGAACCAATTTCATGAACCGGAGTCGGTTACCGCAAGAGAGAACCGAACCGGGGAAATTGGGTTAGAGTTGACGCTTGGGCTTGAGCCGGTGTCACGTGCGCATCACGTGGTTGTTCCAGTGAAGAAGAGAAAAATTGAGTTTGGTTTTAAGAGTTGTGGTGACTCGGCTGAGAAAGAGCCGTGTAAGACGGAGCTGGGGTTTGAGTACTCGGCTTAAATGGCTTGACTTGGTTTGGTTTTGGCTTAACCGGCTTGTTCTTCTAGAAACTTGTAGGTGAGGTTAGAAGTTGAGACTTGAGGAAGTTTTATTTTTTTTGTTATTATGTTTTTATTAAACTTTTTTTTCTTCCTTTTTCGGTTTAATTAATCTTTGTGAACTGATGCTGTGGTGTATAAACATGGGTGATATCATAATATGTAGAGGAAAAAAAGGAATTTAGAAAATTATAAAATATTTATTGCAAAAGAGTATGATTTTTCAGTCTTCATGTATAGCCATGCAGTTTATTATTAATTTATTATAATATAAAATCATATAATCCAGGGAATTAAGGTGATAAATCTTAATAACATGTGTTTGCAAAGATCATTTTTTTTTTTGAAAAAATGTTAATTTTAAGGACTTAAATGAAATTCTAAAACTTTTCAGAAATACCTGAGTTATTTTAGTTTTAGGAGCTAATGTGATAGCAAGATAATTCTAGGGATTTTTTCTTTTTTTAATTTTTTTCCTTACCAACTTTAGGAATTAAACTGATAATTTATCTTTATAAATAAATTAATACAATAAACAATTAACTAACAGCTGTAACTTTCTGCTGGGTGTGTCTTTGCTTGTTTGTTAAGTCTGATATTATGATTAGTGAATCATCAGAAAAGAAGGGAATTGAATGTGTAGATATTACTGAGCTCAAATAAAATTTCATGTGTTGGGGTTTGAATTTATTATAATTTTAATTTATTTTTTGAATTAAAATTTTATAATAAAGTAATTCAAAAATATTTTATACGATTTATAGATAATATAATTAATTCATTCAATTCAATAAATGGTTAATTTTAAATAAGAAAAGAAGTGTTACTTTTGAAGTTTTTCAGCAGTGGTATATGTTATTCACAAGTTTGGTAAAATAAAATTTTCTCATGAGTATTTGAAAATTAGTGTGATTCACAAGTTTTTTCACTCATCTAATGAGACGATAGTATTTAATTAATTAATACTCTAACTTTTTATACTAACATACATCATCAAATATAATTTCAAAACTTAGAATAGATCTTAATGTGTAGATAGAACCTGTTCTCTACTATAAAGTTTGAAAAATACAAAACAACATAGAACCCTAAAATCAAGAACATAAAAGAAGAATATCCCTTATGGATCTAAAGGCTTCAAACAAATTTGAACACCATATTTAGGCTTAATTGTGAGAACAACAACAGGTGCATGCCTATAATTCTCTGAAATGGTGAAGCAAAACCTTGAGATGAACATGGCCAAAATAATCTTAGCTTCCATGATAGCAAATGATTGACCAACACAATTTCTTGGGCCAGAAGCAAAGGGTATGAAACGGCCAGGTATGAATGGCTTAGAAGCAAACCTTTCAGGGTTGAATTCATTTGAATCTTTACCCCATAATTCTTCACTATGGTGAATAGCCAACACTGGAATCCAAATTGATAAACCTTTTGGGATGTGAAGCTCACCCAACTTAATGTCCTTAAAAGCCATTCTTGGAAGCACAGTTGCTGGAGGATACAGCCTCATTGACTCGTTGATTACCATATGTAACTGCATGCATGCAACATCAAGTACCACCTTAGGTTAATATATAGTATTTTTAAGTAAATGTTAATTAGTTATATACTTTCAATTTTTACTTTTTCATTTCTTAATAGGTATCCTTAATAAGACCCTTATTTATATCCATAAAAATTAAAGAGACTTTGATGCATGGCGGAGCCAGAGACTAGGGGCAATGGCCCCAAACTTTATATATATATATATATATATATATATATATATATATATATATATATATATATATATATATATATATATATAATAAAAATAATAATAATAATAATTTAACTTTTATTTAATTTTTGCTTCAGTAAAAAAAGAAGAAGAATATTATTACATAGTTAATAGGTTTACTCCCAATACACTCATACCAGGTGGCGGAGTCACATGAAATAAACCAGAGACATTCACTCTTATTAAAAATAAATTTTAACTCTACTCAAATTTATTTTAATCTTCTAACCCAATTTTTTTTTATTGCATGGTTAAATTGACTTGTACTCAGCCAGGCCTTACCTAAAAAAAAAAAAAAAATAAAATAAAATTAATTAAAAAGAGAAAAAAATTGAAATGAAAATAAAAATTTTCGCCTTCTTCTTAACTTTAAAATCTAGCTCTGCCTGCTTTGATTATTAGAAACAAAAAATTATATTAGGAGAAAACTATACTGATAAGATCGGAATTTCATAATCGTGTCATAGGATGAGAGAGAAATGGTGAAGAAAGAAAAAATAATGATTTTTTTTTTTAAGAAAAAGATTTAAGAAAATTCACTTTAAAATAAAAATTGAGTTTTTTGTTTTTTTTTTTCTCAACCAAATAAAGCCTAAATAAATAACTCCCCGTGAAAAGCATAGCACATTGAAAGACAAAGGTGCCATTCACAAAATCTCAATTTATGTTAAAAAGAAAGAAAGAGAATTTTAAATTAATTTTCTCTTCAATTTATCATCATAAATTAAAACTAGCTATAAAGCATAAGAACAAACGTAAACAAAAATTCAGTACAAAAAAATAAATAAATAAAAATAAATGTTAACGAAAGTTCTATGAAAACATCATTGCTCAAATTGTTGACCAAAACAAAACCAAGATAAGGTTTCGTTCTCCGTCGAGAATGATAAAACGTTAGGTAAGAGTGACAAACACAAACGTAAAAACTTAAGAAAGGTACCTTACAATGTAACTAGGAACAGAAAGAAACTGCCTTCAAAGATTAAAAAGGAAAAATACTAGTTGTAGTTATATCTTAACCATCCCATGGTCCCTACCATAGATAGGTTATTTTATCTTTAATATATTTTTATTAAAATGAATTATATGTATTCATTATTTGGAAATTATAATTTAAAAATATTTTTGATCAATGAATAGTTATATATTTGATAACTATATTGTTTTTTTTATATTCAATTAATTGATCCTAATATATTAACAAATTTCAAATTGGTTTGGTACCTATATTAATTTTTTTTATATTCAATTAATTGGTCTTAATATATTAAAAAATTTCAATTTAATTCTTATATTTTTAAAAGTAAGCTGTATTGATGGAAAAAAAACAACACTGAAAAAATATCATGTTGTGAAATGCAATTACTATATTCTCTTGGAAAAAAATTTCATGATATAAATTGTATTTCTGATAATTATATTCCTGCGAATACCATGTTGTGAGAATACATAATATCCACATGTTATTATAGAAATATGAAATAAGATAAATATCAGTGATTTATGTTTTGAAGAAACAACCATTCTTAGATGTTTTTCTTAAACCATAAAAAATATCGTTTAATATTCTCGTGTCCATTTAAATAATAATCTTTGTATATACTTGAAACAAACCACTGTTAAAGTACAACTTAAAATTTTAGATGAAAAATCAAATACTTTACTAGTAAGTCAATGAAATTTAACTCAATTAACTAAGTAAAATGCATAAATTTTTAAATTTATCTAAATCTTGTGCTTCACTTTCACTTTCTTATGTATTAACAAAATGAATAATGCTAGTAAACAACTGGGTTGCGGGCTAACCAGCCACTACTGTATCTTAAAACGTATTTACTTTTAATTTTTAAAATTAAAATAAGAATAGAAACCAGTCATCGTATTTTAAAACGTATTTATTTTCAATTTTTAAAATAAAAAAATCATAATAGTTATTGATATGTTTTGGATAATGAAAAATATTTGTTAGACAACTGTAATACACATACAACAACGACAGCAGTTATAAAATCTGAAGAGAGAGAAATATGTATATGTATAAAGTGTGAAGAGAGAGAAATACGCAGATATTCTATGAGAGAGTTGGCTGGTTGGCTGTGTATTGCATTGCAGTTGTTAGTGTAGTAAAGTTGGTAAAAGAAATAATAATTTGATACTAACCAGGGTGAGCTTGGAGAGTTTATCAACTGATGGAGTTTCCCCTTGGAAGACCTCTTTGATCTCAGCTCTGACTTTGTCTTGCCAATGTGGATTGGTGGCTAGCAACATAACTGTCCAAGTGAGTAATAGTGCTGTGGTTTCATGTCCAGCAAAGAAAAATGTTTTGCATTCATCCATTACTAGCTGAAGGTTCAAGCTACCTTCCTCCTTTTTCATCTCATCCAATAGTATTCCCAACAAATCATTCCCATAAGAATTGCTTCTCCCCATTTCCACACTATCTTTTCTACTCTCTATTATCTCCATCAACAGTCTCTCCACTTCCATCTTCATCGACTTTATCTCTCTATTGTACTTACTAGGAAAATACCTACACATATAAATTTAATCATAATGGTGTATATTGACATTCATAGGAACTATATCAATGCTACTATTCAAAAGGGTGGGAAAAAAATTTAGAAGACTAGAAATAAGAGAAGTTAATTTTGACTATGTAACTGTACAAGAATGGGTTAAAGTTGAATTTGAATAAAACTAATTTTGATGATTTTTTTTACGGGATGTGAGAAAAAGCTTATGAGGAAGAGAAAGATAAAGCTATTAGTTGCTTGCATATAGGATTTGGAAACACCTCAACAGTTGTAGAAAAAATTCCAAAATAAATTTGAGGACAATGATAAAAGTCAAATTTGTTAGGCTTATCGCATTGAACAGAGAATTTGAATTGATAAAGATGAAAGACAATATCTATCAAAGATTATTCTAGCAAGTTAGTAGATACTGTAAATCAAATGTGACTTTTTGATTAGACATCATTTACTGGTCAAAAAGTTGTAGAAAATATCATGATTTTATTACTTATAAAGTTTGAAGCTAAGATCTCTGTAATTGAAGAGTTTTGTGATTTGTAAACTCTCACGATTATAGAGTTAACTAGCAAGCTTCATGTCTAAGAGGAAAGGATCTCAATGAGAAGTGATGAAGTTGTTGGGGTGCATTTTGAGTAAAGCATTGTAGAAAGACATTATGATAACCCACTGTCTTTCAATGACAACAATGAAAAAGTTAAAGGTTTTTCAAGTAAAGGAAAGTTTTTATCTTGTTCTCATTGTCAAGAACCAACCATGCTGAGAAAGATTGTTATTAGGAAGATAAACCATGTTTTCACTATAATTTTTGCAACAGACATGACTACATTGAAAGTTAACGTAGAGTTAAGAAGAATCAATCTCAACAACCATCTAAAGAACATACATAATTGATCGAAGAAGAGAAACATGAAGATGAGTATTTATTCATGACATCTTAAGATCCCAATTAACATGATTTGAACACTTGTCATTAACAATGGCTACACTAGTAACATGATTAAATGTCTTTCAATTTTTACCTCCATTGACAAATCTATTTGACCAAAAATGAAGATATAATAATTATTAAAGATGTTCTTTACATTCCAAATTTAGATCAAAATCTTCTTAGTGTTGTACAATTAGTAAGAAATGGATATGAAGTCTCTTTCATGGAGAAATATTGTTTCATCTTTGATGAATGTGGATGTGATGGAAAAGATTGAAATGATTGGGAAAAACTTTTATTTAAGATTTGATTTAGTTGAAGATTGTGCTTTTAATATTAAAATTAACAAGGGTGATGATTGTCATGAAAATTTTGCTCAAGTCATGAAAAAATGGCTAAGATGACAATGATTTAGGTCAAGAAATTGATGTGCAACTTTGTGACATGATGACTAATGTATTTGTGAAATCAAATTTAAAATTCATGAAGTTAGATATTTCGGTGGCAAATTTCAAGGAGGAGTGTTAGAGTTATAAGATTTACCTTATTCATAAATTTTAATGTAAATTTTCTTTCTTCAATTTTATTCTCTCCACTCTTATAACAGGGTCCAACATTGATAACTTTATTTTATAAAATATTTCCAACCAAATGAATAGAAAACATACAAATGGTTTTTTCTAATGCACAATCTAATAATGGAATGTCTAACTTTAGATTAGAGGGATAGGATTATTTATCAACTATGACATGTGCAATAATTATGGTTTCAAGAGCCATATTATAAAATTATAGAAATTGATAGTTCATCATAAATTAAGAGAAAGATGTAAGATTAAAGAAAGGTCTAAGAAGAGTGAGCCACATTATGAAATCAGTTATATGACATGAACGTCTAAACACAAGTCTTGGACAGGAATGGGTGGAAATCAAGTGAAGTGTTAGAAATATACTCCTGGGATCTTGTTTTATGGCATAAAAATGGGTTTGATTAGCCTTTCGGTTCTTCAACATGTTAGCATTTGTCATGTTATAAATGTTACATGTATGATAAGCTAATCATTAGTGTCAGAATTCTAGTTAACAAGATTAAAGAATTTTGCATAAGCAGAGGATTACAGGATTATTGGATGTGCTTACTCGGAAAAGACACAAGATATTATCACTACTTAGATGTTTTTGAATAATGATACATTCTTTATTGAGAAATCAATCAAAGGAAGAGGTTAAGTTTAAATCAAATTAAGCTTTGGAGACAGAAAGTATGGGTTTACCTGCTTCCGGGAAAGAGAAGATGGCGACTTGCTTGAGCAACACGACTCTGCAGTTGTGTGAGGAGATGGAATATTTGCTTTCCCATCTTATAGTTTGTTCCAAACTCAGTTCTTGAGATAATATCTGCAGTGAGTTCAGTTAAGCACTCTCCGATCTCCACCTCAGTTTTGCCACCCTTTATTGCATTTTGCAATGATTCAATCATATCTTTTGTGCATTCCACCATGTGCCCTGCATAGCTCTGTACATAAAATTTCTATCAATGTGGGTAACAATTTAAGTCCAACGTTTACATTTAAGTTTGGCAGTTTTTATAATAATTAGCTTAAAAGTCATGTTTTTTTTTTTTTTTTTTTTTTTTTTTTTTTTTTTATTTGTATGAATCAAATACACAAATCAGGTAATTTTCATGCATCTTACTTAATCAATTAAACTATACCCTCTTGACAACATAGAAATAATATAAAAAAAATAAGGAATTAAGATAAGCAAGGGAGGGAACCCGAGAATAAAGGAAGCCCAAGCAAATGGCTAGTATATGAACTGAAGAAAAAATAATGTTGACATGGCTTGAAGGGCTTTGTTGGATTGTAAAAATGAAAAAGAATATTTTCTGTTATATAGGATATCTGATTCCATGAGAGGATTATTCTAGATGCAGTTTTTGTTTGTTACATGGGTAGAGAACCTAGCTGATTGTCTATTAAGAGTTAGGCTCTGGGCAGATAGGAATTTTCTTTGTTAGAGACTCATTTTCTCTGTTCTCTGAATTTTCAATACTTAATATTCTCATTGTATAACATTTTGTATCGGTGATTATACATTTATTCTTTTGGGGTTGTGGTGTTGGGATTTTATCAACTGCCAGATAATTCATTAGAGCATTGGATGCCGGCGAAGAAGAAGGGGAATCAATCTAAACCAGAAGGGTCAATAGGGGAGGAAGACATAAAAGCTCGTGTTGGGTTGGTGGAGAGTGAGATTGCTTGTATGCGGGTGATGATGAAAAATTTCCAAGAGATGATGAAACGCGAGGTTCAGTATAGTCATTCAAAGCTCGTTGAGCTTTTGACGCGTAACCCAAGAAAGGATTATGAGGAGGATGAAAAGGTTCGGTGAAAAAGAGAACATCAAAAGGAATGAAGCATTTGGGAATGGTCTTAAGCATGAAAATGCTCGAAGGGGAAGATTTAGAAGAATTTTATCAGTTGGTGAAGAAGATTAAGCTTCCATTATTTAATGGCGTTGATTTTGCAGGATGGATCTCTTAAGCAGAGATCTATTTCAAGATTCAACAAATGAGTGACGTGGTATACGTCAACTTGGCCCAATTCTGTATGGAAGGAGGAACGATACATTTTTTCAATGCTTTGTTGAATAATTATGATGAGCTGACGTGGGAAGATTTTAAAAGGGAATTGAGAGATATGGTGGAATAGGTGAAGGGAGCGTGTTTGATTCATTGACGTATCTGAAGTTGAGTGGGAACATGAAAGAGTATATTACCATGTTCGAATGATTGGTGGCCCAAGTACTTTGGTTACATGAAGAACAATATTTTTTTTTATTTTATTCATGTGTTACGCGAGGAAACAAGGGCAAGATTGAGAAGTCTGGGCATAGTGACCCATTGACTAGAAAGGAAGAGGAAGATTGATGAATGCAACTCAGACAATGAACCTGAAATTTAGTTACGAAATAAGGGAGGGTAAATGAGAAACAATACACGTGTGATGGGAAAGGGTCAATTTGGATCCAAACTATTCTACCATTTCAGGTTGGGTAGGCCCAAAATGGCATGGATTGGGCAATGGGGCTAGGCCAAAATATGAAGGGATAGAGGGACTAAACACATAACATATCAATAATTATTGGATAAAAAGTAGAAAGGTAGTTGTTTCATATGTTGAAGAACTTATGGATCCCTACATCTTAATGCCCAATAAAGCAACTAAGCGTGGTTATGGTGGATAGTGAACTTCATGTGGCATACGATGAACAGGAACATGTGGAGGAGGGAAATGGTGACAACAACGAAGAAGGGGATGAAGGAGAGTGTAGTGTCTTTGGGTTGTTCAACTTGAATATGGAGAAGGAGAACCCTCCACGAACCCTAAAATTGGAAAGCAAGGTTCAAGGTCTTTCTCTTTCTCTTTCTCTACTCATTGATAGCGGGCCAACACATAATTTCATTTCCAAATGCTTGGTAGAAGCCATGGAATAGAGTTGGGATCCTACGAGGAAGATGCGAATTCTGATGGATGATAATCATGGAGTCAAAACAGAAGGAGTTTGTCGAGAAATCGAAGTCAATGTGAAAGAGTAGAAATTTAAGGTTGACGTTGTCCATTTTTATTTAAAGGACATCAATATGATTCTGGGAATGTCTTGGCTCGCATCATTGGGAGAAATGTTGGTTGATTGGGGAAGGAAACAATGTGATGTATGTGAAAAATCTTTAGTAACTTAACTTCAAGAGTTTGTGGGAGGCTTTCTTGATGTCTAAGAAAAGAGAATCACATGTCAACAATAAGAGGAATTGGAAGAATTACTCGACAAAATTGATTGATGTTTTTGTTGAACCAAAAGGGCTACCACCCGTTCGGTCTAGGGAGCATGAAATCTTGCTAAAGCCAAATCAAGAGCATGTTAATGTGAGACCATATTGCTATCCTTATAACTAGAAGAAAGAAAAAGAAAAACAATTTGAAGAGTTGATGGAGAATGGATACATACATCACAACCATAGTGCATATTCCAACCTCGTTATCCTTGTTAAGAAGAAAAATAACAAATGGAGAATGTGCGTAGACTATCGGCCCTTAACAAGGCCACAATTCTAGATAAATTTCTTTTACTTATCATCAAAGAGCTGTTGGATGAATCACATGGTTTCAAATTTTTTTCAAAATTGAATCTTAAGTCAGGATATCATCAAGTCCAAATGAGAGAGGAAGACAACTTTTAGAACCCATGAGGGACATTACAAGTATCTCGTAATGCCTTTTAGACTCATGAAAGCTCCATCAACATTTCAAGGATTAATGAATGAGGTATTCATGAGTTGCTTTGAAGGGCGGTCTTAGCCTTTTTTGATGATATACTTACGTATAATTTTGGATGGACAGAACGCTTAACTCAATTGAAAACTGTGTTGGAAATTCTGAGGCATCACAAGTTATATGCCAACAAAGAGAATTTTTAGAGAGAATTTTTTAAGATTCAGGAGACAAGGCTTCTCATGAGTATAACATACCATTTGCAAACAGACGGAAAATCAAAGGTGACAAATCGTTGTTTGGAAACATACCTAAGATGCTTTTTATTGATCAGCCCAAGTGTTAAGTTTTGTGGTTGATAAGCATAGACAAGAAAGGAGTTTTGAAAGTGGTTTATAAAGTGGTTTATAAAGTGGAAGGGGAAATTGGTAGAGGAACCTTCATGGGAAACAATGTTGACCTAGCATGAGGGGCTTTATTAGGTAGTTAGAAATGAGGGAAAGAATACGTTGTATTGTATAGGATATGTGATTCCATGAAAGGATTATTCTAGATTGTTTGTTTGTTATATGGATAGAGAACTTAGTTGGTTGCTTGAGCTAGGCTTCGGATAAAAAAGAATTTTCTTTGTCTAAAATTTCTCCTCTGTTCTCTAATTTTTCAATACTTAATATTCTCACTATCTTGCATTATGTATTGATGATTACACATTTATTTTCTTTGTTGTTGTGTTGGAATTTTATCACTTAACCTTCAATTTACTTCTTGAATGTGATACTTAGTAAAACTTTAGTCCTTACTACTATTTTCACTTTTTAGTTCTTGAATAAGTTATTTACATAATTTAGTATATGAAATTTTAAATATCTTCGTTATTTAGTCATGTTTACAAAGTTTATTTGCACAATTTAGTCTACAAATGGACTAAAGAGTGAAGATATTTGATAATTTAAGGATTGGGTTGTACACATATTCAGGGATTAAAACTAGAGACAATACCACACCAATTGAAGATATGTCATGATCAAGGAAAAATGATTTTGATGGATGGATTGTATAATTTTTTTTTATGAGGACTATATAAAACTTCTTATGCAAAGGTATATATGAAACTAAACATGAATTCAAAACAAGAGGGTCTACAAGAACATTACCAATAAAAAATTATTATTATTTACCTTAAGTCTGTCTCCCATGAATGCAGGGGAAACCATGTGACGTTGGTGATGCCACTTTTCACCATTTGCCATTAACAAGCCTAGCCCAATGAAATGTTTGGATCCTTGTTGTTGCTGCCATGATTTCCCAGATATGCTACTGTATTTTGATAGAAACTCCTTTATCATTCCTGTGTCTGTTAGGCACAACCTTGGTTCTATGCCATTCCAATATATAAATCTCTTTCCTTCAAAATCCCATTAACATGATTAAGAAAATGAGGAAAATAACAATATCAACATATGTATACATAAAAATACCTACAAGGATATGTTTGATAAAACATTAACACAGTTACTCTTGACCATAAAATCAACTGTTTTCACTTTTCATGTAATATGTTGCTTATAAATCCCATTATTAATGTGAATATGAAAATAAAGAAATTGAGAACAACTCGCTCATACATGTATACATAGAGGGATTTGTAAGATAAAATTTTCACAAAAAAGAAGAAGATGAAATACGAGAATAATTAATTTGGGGCAAATTCTATGTGATCTTCAGAAAATTAAGAATTTTGCAATTGAGAAATTCTTCTTTAGTGTGGCCAAATTCGCTTACCTATTATCCCAAAAAATAATTATCCAATCTCTAAATTTTGATTATACATTTAGAAAGGAACAATAGATGATAATGATTGATTTTGTTCAATTTTAATCTTAATTAATTATTCTTATTTCATTTTTCATATGATATCTTCTCTATACTTACATATTTTCACACACTACATAAAAAGGGACATAAAATTAGGGATATATTCAGATAAAAACCCTATTGGGGGAAATTACATTCAACTTACAATTTTTCATAATAAAACAATTTTTTATTAATAGAAATCGAATAGATGTCATCATCAGACAATTTACAACAATTTACAAATCTTGTTCAACCACCTAACATAAACATGTATAAATATAAATTAGTCTCAATTTGACCCAAAATAAAAAGGGGTTAATGCATAATGAGTATCACCCCAAAAATTTATATACATGGTTATGGCTTTATAAGTGTTAAAAAAAAAAAAAGTTCTTGATCTACCACTATATAAAATTATACATGTATGTGTGTGGTGCATGCAAGAAAGAGTGAGAGAGATATACCATATTGGTTTGACCAAGCAACAAAATGTGGCAAAAGACGATCAACAATGTCATGATTGATGGTTTCCATGTCTTGTGAAAGTGCTTTTGAGACAAGAGAAGTCATGTCCTTAATGTTGCCAATAAGAAAACTTGGTTTGGGGCCAAACACACCTTGTCTCTTCATGATCTTTTTGATACGCATTGGAGTGAGCAAGTAACATGAGATGGTGTCATAGCCAACTTTCAATAGCACACTCACTAAAATTACCAAAAGGGTTGTGAGAATCACCATGGCCATAGGTGCAATGAAACAGAAGAAGATGGTTACAAAATAGAGAGAATATTACCAAAGAGATGTATAAGGCTCAAATTTATTTCTTGAGTGATCACCTAATATTTAATGCAATTTTATGGGGTCCTTTTTAATTACTTAATTATATAAAATATGGTATTTTATATTTGCTAATAATAATCTTGGGTCGGTGGGGAAGTAGATCATATTTTAAATTTTATTTATCATAATATTAGGCAAAATTATTTATTGATTTTGTTAATAATTAATTTATGTCTGAAAATCTGATTTAGTATCATAAAAAAAAATTCCTTTCCAATCACATTTTTACTATTTATAAAATTCAAACTCAGAATCTCAAATCAATGTTGCTAAATCATAATTTGATTACTTTCAAATATTGTAGTGTGGTTATAAATTTTTTAAGAATTTATTGTATTAATGTATTTGTGAAAAGATGTAATAAACGGAAGATTTCTAGAGAAAACTTTCAGACTATAATTATAATTGCAGTTATGAATTGAAATTTATAGTCTTTCACAATATATTTAATCTTTTATGTTCAAAGTGCATTTACTTCTCCTATTAAAATATAATATATCGTACATATCAATATAAATAAAAAAAATTATAGTTTTATTTTGATATTAAAATTTTTTATACGGATTAAAAGTGATATTTAATATAATATTTCATAGTTAGATGGCTATGTTATAATTAAAAATTATAAAAAAATGTAATGAAAAAAATAAATTGAAAATAGGTCAATTTGAGTCAATAGAATTGGTTTAATGGTGAGAATTAAAATAATATATATGAAATTTCAATAAAGTATGTCATTGATTGCAGACTTTCCTTTTGAGATTGGATTCACACAAGCATAGTAATTACAGACATTCTTGATAATTTAATTAATGAGTTTAATATAAAATGGGATTTCTAGATATTTGAATAAGTTTTTTCTATGACTTTAATGTATAGACAAAATGAAAAAGTTATCTTTTGACTGAAAAAAATATTAAAAAAAGACACCATGTAACATTGTAACTCTCATATTGAAGATATACATGCATTAATTTCAAAGTTTTATTATTGACCAGAAGAATTTTTTTTTAAAAAAAATAAAATTTAATTTAATTAATAAAAAGGCTTTTCATGGTTATTTTAAATATCATATTATCTCCTTTTAAAAAAAATTATAGGCACTTAATACTCGAAACAATCTTATTCCAATGAATAACATATCTATAAATAATAAATTAAGTTCTCTCTGTAATTGCAGAATAATTTCGTGTCAATTGATTTAAACTAGTATTGTTGATACAAGAAATTTTATTAAGATTTCTGAGTTTAATCTGATGAATGAAGAAACTGTAATTGAAAGCGAAAATTCCGTTAAAGTGATTAGGGAAGTTTTCTCAAAAATATTGCAATACTTCACACTGATAACATATATAATCATCAAAAAAAATAATTTATAGATTACTTCAATTAGCACATTGGTTTTTTTTATTTGTTATTTTAATAAATAAGTAATTTTGATTGGTTAAAAATTATGATATTAAACAAGATAAAGATAATAATATAGAATAAATCATTAAGTTTCATGGCTTTTTTTTTTTTATATTCACTGTTGAACCATAGATAATATAAATAAAATAATTTCAAATTTAAATGGTAATTTTCTTAATATAATTTATAATATTATATATATAAGTAAACTAGTTAATATATAATGATAATCAATATAAATGATACGATAATATTATTATAACTACTGAACAATGTTCATTTAAAATATCACATAATTTTCTACAAATAATAAATACTTAATTAAAATTCAATAAAATGGTTTAAAATTTTTATAAAAAATTGATATTTTTTAAATAACTTATATGTCACACGCCTTTTTATTGAATGAATTTTTTAATAATAAAAAGTTGAATTGTTGTTCTATCACATCTATTGCATAATTCTTTTTTAAATTAAAATGTAAATAAATCGGTTCCTAATTTCTTTTTTTTTTTTTTAGGCTATGTTCAATTGACTATTAAGGGTTACAAAAGTGAGGTTGTGAATATTAATACATAATAAAGAATTCTGATAAAAAAAATTAAGAAGGAAAAATGTGTTTGGAAGTAAATATATTTTCAGCTCTCCTATTTTTAATTTAAATATACGTCTAAGCATTTTCTAAAGCAAAAGTACACATAAAGAAAGGTAAACTATATTCCATGTTTTTTTTTATTTTGTGTGAGAATTTTTCAAATAATGCTATCTATTTTAATTATTACATTACTAATTTAATTTTAATAAAATAATATATTTAAAATATTTATTAAAAATAAAATTAATAAAAAAATATGAATTACTATTATCAAAAATCAATTATCTAATAAAAAGAATTTATACAAAAATAATATGATGAGTCATTATATATTGATAAATTACTTATATATGCACATATAGATTAAAAAAAAATAATACATTATGCATTTACTAATGGAAGAAAGGTTTTTATTTTATTTATTCAATCAAAATCTCACTTATATGATAAATTTGTTAATTTTTATCCTTAAAATCATGTTTAAATTTATTTCTTATTGACTAATCTATATTCTTATAAAAACTATTTGGTCATTACTACATGTTGGTTGTACATTAGGTAGTTAAATACATGCAATGTTATGTAAATAAATTTTCAAAATATTGAATATACTGCCAACCGAACACATTTCCCATAAGATTAAAATGAATTTAATCACTATATCATTTTTTATTTAAATAATATTAATTATATAACATATATTACAATGTATACAATTGCGAAATTTTTTTAAATAAAAACACACATATATATATACTTATTTATAATAATAATTTTATTATAATCTATATTTAATGGAAAACAATATTTTTTATATTTATTAATAATTTTTATCATAAATGAACTTTAAGAATTATGATAATTTGTATTAAGTTTATTTTATATTACCTTTTTACTTTCAAATGAAAATTACAGAAATTATAAATTATTTAATTTCTTTTAATGTACACTGGACTATACTGGTCAATTAGTGATTTCATTTTAACCCCTAACCCAATAACTGATTACCTCAACCTAGTCAATGACTAAGTTGAGTCTATTTTATAATGAATTTGAATTATATGGAATGTTTAAATAAAATTTTCCATAAACAGTGTTAGGAAAAGAAATTTGAGTAAAATGAATCAAGCATTTTTAATAAATTAATATCAATTTATACACAATAACTTTTAAAGAAAGTAGATAAGAGATCTTCTATACAAATTGAAGTGCACAGTTTATTTTAACTTAGAGAAAATATATATATATATATATATATATATATATATATATATATATATATATATATTTTTTACCTTAATTTTTTTCTCTAGAAAGTGCTTATGAAAAACTTTATCCAAACAAAAGACTTATCAAAATGATTAATGTAATGGAAGAACAAGGAATTTAGTAAAATCTAAGTAAATGACATGGAAAATGAACAATCAAACCACAGATGGCAACCAACACTAAAGACTAGAGATTGCAAAATCATTACAGTTTGGGTTAATGAAGGTCAAACTCTTAATCAAATCACTTTGTATAAAACATTGCTGAAATGCATCAAACATGCCATCTCCACATTCAACTGTCTAACAAGAACAAACAAACCATCTAACTTTAAAACTGAAACCATTGTCAAATGAACTTCTTTTCTCTTTCTTCTAACTTGACAGGTTTATTTAACAGCCACTGCTTTATATTGCAGACAAGAGTTACAAGGATAAATTGAGAGAAGCAGAGATTCATAATAATTGCTTCAAAAAGGAAAGGATACTTCTCAGGAGGATGCATGGTCAAGTAAACTATGTGAAGAACAAAGTAGCAGCATAAAAGAAGGAACATGGTTGTTGATCCCAAATAATTAAAAGGGTAATTAGTCTCTCTAACACTGTGTTGACCTGGTGCATTGAGTATCAGGAGGAAGAGAGCAAGCAACGCGAAATATGGAACAACCAAGTTGTCACGACATATCAGAGGGAACATGGAGAGCATGGCAAATTGTGTGAACCACTTGAAAATAAAAGGCTCTTCAACAGCCAGCAGCGTCGCCGGAAGAAGTGGGAACAAAATAGACTTCTCATGCACTGTAATAAGAGAAAAAAAGAGAACAGACAATTTCTCATTAGATTTTTTTTTTTTAATGAAGTTATCACAATTCTAGAATATGAAAGTAAAGAAATACTACCAACCTTGGAAAGAAAACATGTAAAATGAGAAAGAACTATTCAGCAGAGCGTAAAGGAAACCTCGATGACTAGGAGATTTTATCTGTTGAACCATTGAAGGAAGACATGTTATAACTGTTGCTGTTAAGCTGATAAGCTTCAGCGACTCAGTTGTAAACAATCTCTTCCACTTGATGAGAACTGAAGAAGCACACCAAAAGTTGGCCACGTAATCCTCAAATATTCCTCTTTCGAAGGGAGCAAGCCGAGAGAGGACCTGTTACAAGTGCCATATGCAAATAACAAGGGTCCTTGTAAGGATCAGCAAATCAAAATAGTTTTAAGAATGCATCTCTATTGTGTAATTTAATGTCCAACATATGCTACTCCACATTTACATTAATATCCCTCTGACTTTAGACACTGTTTCCCTCTCAAACAACTGACTTGTAATACCACATTTAAGGCTTCAGATTCCTAAATTGAGTTGCAAACTTTCACATTGCCAAATTCATCCATGAATGTCAAACTTGGCTATGATTAATTTTTAATCTTTATAGTCTCTATATTGTAGCCTGTATAAGTGAAACTTTTACAAAATATTAAAACAACAAAAAAGTTATAATTTTGGAAGAAAAGTAACACAAAGCCAATTCATTAGCAAGGAATGATTGCGAGATTCTTTAATTAATGTGAATAATTTGTTGAAATGAATTATAGTTTTTAAACATGTAGTAAGTGGTTGGAAGTTTTCCTATAGCAAATACAGAATACAGTGAGGGGAACAGAAAACATAATTTAGTTTACAGCATGGTGCATAATGGTGTTTAAACTATCACTGCACCCACAATTCCACTTCCTCATATCAGTTATACAAATATAAGAGAAATACTGAGCAGGAGGATGAAGAATCCTCCAAACAGCACTGAAAAAGAAATGAGAGAAAGAAACACTAAAAGGAGTTATTAAATAACTGTGCATAACAAAGACACCACTTAGAATAGCAGAGGCAAAAACCCTCAAGAAAGCAAGAAAAACTATCACTTGATTCCTGTCCCAAAGAAAATTCACATGCAAAGATCAGTGACTGAAATTTCTAGCATTTTGCTGCAACCAAATAAACCTCAAGCCCGAGAAGATAGTTCACCGCCAGAACACATTCAACTAAATTTTCCCAAAACCATGATAATCAGAAGAAAATCTCAGCAGGAGGACAAATCCAATGTTCATCAAACAACTTTATTGTCAACACAAAAGAGAATGATATGTAGCTTCCAAACACCTATAATGCCTAACATGACATTGGAGATGCATTTGAGGATTAACTGTTAAGTGTTGATATTATAATCTAGAAATCTGCTCCTTTGTTTGAAAGATCCACCTGATGACGTAAATACTTCGCCCATGTTCCAAAATGCATACAGACATCCCTTATAGACATGTACAAGGCTCTTGTGTTACATGTTCAATAACTTATGTCCAACTTTTGGCTAATTTTGTATACATGCAACTGACACCGATATATTAACTAAACCTAGATGATTATTAATTAGTATACTGATTACTCAGCAGATGGCGCAAAGGACAATATTATTACCAAATAATAAATATTTAAAGGATTTCAAATGCAAATCAGAGAACAAAATAATTATTTAGGAAACTTTTTGATACCACAAGGAGCACACATGCCACAACCATGTACCATATTCAGGAATATACACATAAAGTCAAGATCAAATGGTCCTCCCAGACAGATTGGAGAACATGATCAGACAGTCTATTTGATTGTGTCATATGTGCCAACTGAGCACAAACAAATTCCAATTAACTATCATCATTACAAACTACAAAGATTTCTGGCACTACAAATACAAAATCAATTTACAGTAGCATTGAAGATAAAACCCAATCCCAAGGCATTTAGTACAGCCTTTATAGCCCAAGCCATATTGCATGCAAATGAGATGAATAACATAAGTAAAAGGCAGAAACAACACATATTTCAACCACTAAATGCACTACCCATTTCTAGACAATCAAGTAAATGATTGAATAAAGTTAAAATGCATCTTGTAGCAAGAAAAGAAAACATCATCACCTCCAAAATGGATTGTGTTGAATATAGATAAGGCCACCACACAGCTGCAAATGTTCCTAAAACAAGCAGCCCAAGTTTTGAAACCTCAAGGATTGGATGTTTACTCCTGAGGCATTTTCCTAGAAGATAGCTGAAAAAAGCAGGTGCAAAATATGCACTCATCTGGAAAAATATTCATAAAATAGTTACCATTTCCTGAAGAAGAGTAAAGCAAAACATGAGTGTGTAATTAGGACTTCAGATATAGTACATTATGTCCTTAGTTTATCAACTGGCACAGCTACTCAATCCATTTCTTTCGTTTGTTGTGTTCCTGGGAACTATATGATTATGTCAACTAAAGATCATATTCAACCACACAACCGAAAAATTGTCACTTATTCACTCTAATCCACACAACAGAATAGCAAAGTCATTAAATTGACCTTGTAACATATTTAGAAATTTCATTTGATTCGAACTAGTGTATAGGCTAACTAACAAGTATATTAGGGATTCAGGATGGAATTTAGGACCTAGAAAATAATTAATAAATTATAAAAATGGACTGAAAAAGGACAAATAATGTACAGAATCCAACTGAGTGATATCCAATGTAACACTAAAACCAATAATAAAAGTAAATGAAGGGAGCACCAAGCACATAAAAAGAAAATTTGTCTATGACAGGAAAAACCATATTGTAACAATATATATATATATAATATCCCCTCTTGGATAGGGTTGAGAAATCATATATGGCTACATAGACCGTGTACAAATAGCTCAAAGTAATAAAAGAAATTAAAAATAGGCCTAAGCAATGATGGAGACTAACCTGTTTATGATTTAGAGCTAGACAATAAAGAAAAGAAGCCACAAGATCTTTCCCAGACAGGATAGCAGCAACAGCTCCAATGGTAAAGCCCAAGCTGATGCAGTTGTACTGAAATAAAACAAAATGCAACATTCAAAATTAAGGCACTGTCAAAAATGTGACTGAAAAATACATAAAGAACCAAAGGCATTGAACAAGAAAAAAGATTTTTCTTGTGAAACCTGAAAATGACCATGATCAATTAAGATCAAACATGGGTTTAGCAATAGCATGGCAATGTGCCATGCTAATTCACTTTTGCGGCTCCTTGAAGTTTGGTTGTAATAAACAATGATAAAGTACAGGACAGCTGGAAATAATATTAGGGCATCAGATGATATCACTGTCCACCTCATGAGTAGTTTTCTGTGGAAATAAGAAACAGTTTAAATATTAATAATATAATATAATAATAACAGTACCAAAGTTAAAATACTCACTACTCAGCATAAAATTGAAAGTGAGAATTGTAGCCATCAATAATGTTTTAAATGAATAAACTGTCATTTGTAATTCACTCGATTTAAATTGCAGAATGAGAAACCTTAAATTATTAAAATTCATTCTACATTATTCCTTTTGCTGCCTCTACTAGGGACAAACATAAACAAGTATGAATAAGTACAAAATTTAGATGCAATTTCGTAGATACTTTTAGCTTTATTCTCCAAATAGAATTTGACATCAACCTTTAAACTTTTATTACGTAGATTACCAAAGCGACAATTGAATCCCAATTGGAGAACAACACTAAAAGCACTTGAGAAACTGCATCTATATTTTGTCCTTTAAGTAATTCAAACATTGAATCATGTTAAATAGGAGAAACAGAGGGATGATTGAGTGAAAATCACATCTCTATTTTCTCTCTATTTTAACATGCTCATCATGTCTCTATTTTCTCTCTACTTTAACAAATCATAAAACATGAGAAACGCGTAAAATGCCCACCCAAGATAGGACTCATGACCTCTGGAAGTGAAAAGAGCAACGGAGTCCGGATGGAAGAATCTAAGAACAAGGCCATGAATTAAACTCTGGTACGCGGTCAACGGCGGGTAGTCAAGTCCCCAATAGCTCAAATCATTTGTGGAGCTGTTCCTATACCACTCCTTAGTTGGAAGGTTAGTGGTGATCTCCATCCAATGCCTCTGAGCCTCATAGTCCCCAAACTTTGGAGGGTTACCAGCACCAGAGTAAGAGTTGAATGACACAGCCACACGAACCAACAGTGCAAACAACCCAACAGTGATGAAAACAGCTGCAGTTCCTTTCTGAACCAACCACCACCAACAATCATCATCATCATCACTTACAATATCTTTCACCTTCTTTCCCTTCCCCATTCTAGAAAATCAACTCAATTCCATTCACTGTGTCAATTCCCCAAACTAAATCAAAATTAAAAACAAAAAAATACCCATTAACCATTACATATGAGAAACTAACACCCAATCAATATAACCAATCCCCATTACCCACACAAAACAAAAATGCAAACATCTTAGATTCACTCAGTAACCAATACCCACATAAATACATATGCTTCATTACATACAAAAGATCAACCAAAGCAACATATACTCACAATCAACAAAGAAACAAAGTCCATTATCTTGATCCACACAATAACACAACAATGATCACAGTAAATAGAATAAACGAAATGAAAGACAAAAACAAAAGAAAAAAAAAAACCCTTTTTTCACAATTTGAGACACATACCTGCAATTCCGAACCAGAACACTTGGTGGGTCTTCGATTGGACTACGCCTTGTATTGTTATTGTTATTCAAGTTTTAATTTTTTATCTCAAAAATTGATTTTTTACTACAGAGTTTTTATCTATTCTTAATTTTTTTCTTAACCTAATTTGATATTTATTTATTTTATTTTATTAAAAATCTTAAGAAAATATTTTAAAATAAAAATTATTTCCTGTACAAATAAGAAACCTGAGTTTATTAAACTATAAAAAATATATTCTTTTTTTTTCATGTAATTTTTATAAGTGAAAATGTTAACTTTCTTTTCCTATTTTCAGTTTAAGTTTATAAAAATATTAAATTTTGTACAGGATATTCGATATAATTTTTATAAATATTGTTAAAATATTTTTTTAATAAATGATATTAATTTATTTTAATCATATAACATTAGATAGTTTTATATTTTATAATAATTTACAATGATTTAAATTTTATACATTAGATATGACTCGTGCAAAACACATGAGATAAAATACTAATTATTTAGAAAATAAAAATTCAATTATTTATTTTCATCAATATCCTTATTTATTTATATTTTACCTTACAAATACATTAATGGTTAATTAATGTCTTTAGGCGTTTATTATTTACTTCAATTAAAGCATGGTTATTTTAGAGGAAAACTTACCATTTCCACTTTAACTTTTTTGAAAAAAAAATGTTTTAAACAGGTTCTTGAATTAAAATTTGATAATCATATATTCTTAGTAAATATTTACTGTATAATTGTGTTAGTTCAAATGATATAATATTTTAATTATCATTATATGAGTTTATCATATATTAATTTATTTTTTAATCTTATTACATATTTCTTTATTAATTTGATCTTATTTCATGTAAAATCAAACATATTAATATATAATTGTCAAATTAATCAAAAAAATAAATTAAATTAAAATTTAATCAAAAAAAAAAATTAAAAATTAATTCATACATAGTGACGACATTTATCATTTCATGATAACCAGACTCAAATGTTAGAGAGAAATATTAAAACTTTATCTTTCAAGTAGAAGAAGTATCTGCCATGAAACAAAATCACTATTTACAAGTTGTTTTTATCAGTCTTTTATTGCTCTAAAACCACCTCTCCCAATAGCTATTATTCCATTGTAAAGACCAAGAATCAAATCTCTTATCATATGCTTAATCAAAATCATAATTGCTATATATGAAAAAACTATCCCCTAAATGATTGTGCAAAGTAAGATCATCCAAAATTCAACCAACTCCATTACTATGTAGATGAATATTGTGGTTGTGCCATATGCATGATTGTATAAAGACAAAATTACACCACACTGGACACAACAGAGAAATTCTAGCACTTGAACTGATTTGGAAATCAGTTATTAGCCTCATCTACTTTCCAGTTCATGTTTTATTTTATGATTTATGAGTGTCATTCTTGAGATTCATCTGCTTTCCATTCTACAATAGCCAAGGTATGCCGACCACCACAAGCAACAAGTTTAGCTATCCATTGTCCCTCAGATGCATTCTCACTTAGATTCTGTGGGGGAGGAATGTTTATAGGTACCTCCATTGGTTGACCAGTGGTCACTTTCCTCCCATATCCAAGACGTCCATGATCACCTCTACCAAACTGCAAATAGTTAAGTCAATAACTATTAGAATTAAATTACTTCAAATTTTGTTATCTGAAAATATGGATTTGAAAAGAAAAAAAAACAAATAGACCCTATTTAAGTTTTATTTGTATATAGTCCTCAAGTTACAGAGAAACTAAATGCAAAGTATTGTTATCAGATGTAGGGATGTTATAAAGTTTGATTGTTAAGTACTATCAGTGTAAAACTTCTAACACAGTTAACTGATCACAATTCATAATATGCATGACTTTTAAGGGTCAAGGGGGTCTAACATAATATTTTGAACAGGGTAGGGTGTGTAAGTTGTTGTAAGCACCCTAACACCCATGTTTAATTCCTATAGATCAAAAAATGCATAAGTTTTAAGGTAATTAGATTATGACCCAAAATTTTTAAGGATGTAGTATGCTGTAATTATTTGACACTGTAAAAAAATGTTTACACTATTAGTGTAAACCTATTAAGTATATTATTATAACATAAAATTTGAGAGTTTAACATTCATTCCCTGTCAGTGCAAAGATTTGTACACCATTAATTAATAAGATATTAACTTTGGTATGACTTTCAAAATTATTATTATAAAAGTCAAACTAACCATACATAATAATATACAATTGGATGTTTAACATTGTCACTGCATTCTAATTAAATACAAAACTTAAAATAGGGAGTAAAAAATCATTATATTTTCCACGAGCAAAAGCATATTTAAGTCAAATGGAATCAACTAGAGATATCAAAATGGGTTCCAGTGAGATTGTGCTTGAGAAAATGCCTATGTATGATTTATTCAGAAAATGGCCAATATAATATTAGCCAATGAATGTTGATAATAGTCAATATATTAAATGTGCGTTTGAAGGGTTCTATCATTTAACTAAGTCACAGAAAAAGACAAGTGAGATGGCATAGAAAGTACTTACAGAAAACACACGCCCATCCCGGGTTAATGCAACTGAATGAGTACCTCCACAGGACACCTGATCACAAAACCAATTATCTTCATCTAAGAAAAAATGATTAACTTTAGATAACTTTTATTAATATTTTAAAAGTTCCTTTGTTGTTTCATCCCCCCAAATCCTACTTAAATAGAAGATGTTATGATTGGTAAGATATGAAGCAAATAACACGGATGTACAAAAAGGTTCATATGTGAGAAGCTAAATTTACAACTTCAGAATTAAAATAGGAGAAATATTACACCCTCCTCGATGTTATTTCTTTCCCTAGTTTTGGACATTTTGGCTGTACAATTTGGAGCATCAAATGATGTAAAAATGAGCTAAAGTTCAAACGGATCTCAAGCTTAAAAAATTGATGCTCAAAGTTTGTATTACATTTCTTATGGTAATGGCTTTGATTAGTTGATTATGATGAAAGACAGATAATTACAGCAACACTCTGCAACAAGTACAGTTTCAGACTAAAAACAGATGTGCCATAGTAAATTAGTTGTTAATTTGTAGTTCAATGGGTGATAAGATAGTTATGAAAATAAGGTTATCATTTAAAAGGGCCACTCCTGAAGGCCAAATACTTTCAACAATGATAAAAGGCTAGGAAGTGATAATTGTGGTTACCTAGCCATGAAACTGATGCTCCATACTTTGATTAAAGGTAGAAAAGTAAAAGGGTAAAGGGAGTACCTGAACAATATCTTCCCCAGCTAAAAGTTGAACCTTCTGGGGTACCATTTTACTGCTCTTGTCACTATCACCAAATCCAAGCCTGCCATGTTCCCCCCTTCCCCAACCATATACCTGAAATATAACATAACATATTAGCCTAATCATTGGAAAAAAGTAACAGAAACCGAAAACCACAGATGGAAATAATTACACTAAAGAATCTTCGGCACTACAAAATTCTGATTTCATGCATATCCCAAGGTATACACTATGAAATCAAATGAGTTTCCTTAGCATATTGCTTACCTCCATTCCCTTCTTGAAACCGTGTCTCCTTTAGATTATATTAGAATTAGTTCAATTTGCAAATTAATCATCTGGCTACATAGTTGGTGTTAGGATATTAGGATAAGGGAGTTAGTTAGGATAGTTAGGATATTAGTTAATGAGTTGGAGGGGTTTATTAATACAAGTAGGAGAAGAAGGATAGAAGGAAGGGGAGTCTGAATCATTTTTTGTAAATTAAGCCTTAGCTCTTTGTAAAAGGAGAAATCCTTTGGGAAGGGGAAACCCGTGGAGGAGAGCTTTCTCTCCAATTTTTTCTTTGTTCTTTTATCCTAATCAATAAAAATCTCTCTTTTTTATCTCATTTCAACTGTGGGTTCCTAACAGTTGGCCAGTTGCCACCAATACTGAATCACAACCATTTATATATACACTCAAATCCATAACTCTAGGAATAGGAGATCAAGATATTACTATTTGTTGTTGGCTTTATGACAACTATGCTGACACTCATACACATAAATAATCTGAATTGCATCTTTGTTGGGAAAAAAAACTATAAAAGGAAATGTGAACCAAGAGGAAAATCTGTTTCCAAAAAACAATAAGGTATATATCTTTCTGCTATTAAAACTATTTTCAGAAGAAAGAGGAAAATAAAAAATTAAACATATAGAGTTAAACAGATTTTAAATATTTTACATGGATTTCTTGAAAATAAATTTTAAACCTAATAGATTCCAGGAAAAAAAAAAAAGAGGGTACCTCTCCTTCATCTGTCAATGCAGTAGAATGCCATCCACCAGCTGCAATATCTACCTAGAGTTCCAAACAGATTTAAAGAAATTAGTTAATGCAACTATAATCAAAGGTTTGTAACTCTTGACAAGCTCATGCCTACCCCCAAAAAATAACCCCAGTAAACACTATAAAACAGAAAAGTATGCCACTGAAAGCAAGGAACTATAGTACAGTTTAAGAAATAATTTTTTAGTCCTACATGGATATAACCAAAATTAGAAGTCTGGAGTTTTGTAGGGACAACTTTTATGACTGGTTATGAAAGAAGTATTAAGAAGTTCAAGAAAAAAATAATTGCTCAAAGCCTAGCTCTTTGTTTTCAGTGGGTAGACATGGAATTGCCTTCATCAAAAGATAATACCATCATAAAAGTATCACATGCACACAAATACCGCATCAGAATGAATGGCATGTCTTGTGAAGCTCACACAGCTACCAGCATGTCTTGTGAAGCTCACACAGCTAATAAAACTCTACAAAAACTACTGTGTGCTTTCTTACACTAAGGCATCACAGGAAATATAAAGCCTGGATACTTCAAAAATGGAAAAGTATCGGTGTGGTACCTGTGTTGGATACTGATACTCCTTAGATACTTCCGGATTCATATCCGAAGAGTATGAGTATCCAATCTTTTATTTATTTATTGATTTTTTAAACTTTTGTGAGGTACTTCTAGTATACTACTCAGATACTTTTGAATATGTATCCGAATAATATCCAAAAAGTTAGGCATAAAGCTTCTTGAGAAACCATGTTCTTCCTCATGTTGTAAGAAGAATTGGAGTACATACTCTTTTATTTATTCTTTGAAGAGAAACAAAATGGACTTAAAAAGGGTAATAGATTAGGTTCATGTGCATTCCAACCTTCAAATTTAATATAGGAAAGAGAAAGGGTATAAAAGAGAAAGATAAGGTTGTGGAACTTTAATGGAGATATAGTGATATACAAGTCTACTTGATGAACTTATTGATAGTTATTCAAGAAATGATAAATGTCTCTTTCTTTAACAAGATTTTGCATCTATATAATTTTTTCCATAGATTTTTGCTAACGTGGCATATCCTAGAATGTAAAAAAAATATTGTATCCTAGTATCCCTGTCGTATCATATGTGTCATACTAAGTATCCGAACTTCATAAATCAAACCCATCATGACACTTGCTAGGTGCTACTAAAATTAAGAGTAGTGTTCCAAAACCCATCTTGGAATTTCATATTCTTGGTTCAAGTAGAAATATGTATTGGTTTGTATATATAGCACATTATATCATCCTGTCTGCTGACACAGAAGACGAGTTAACAAGATGATTTCAGAAAACAAGATACAAACCAGAGTAAGGTCAGAAAGTCCTTGGACAGGAATAGGCTGTGATCTTGGCTGAGTGTCACCAGTTCCAAGTTGTCCATATTCATTATTACCCCATGCCCATAATGTTCCATCTTCTTGAAGAGCCAAATTATGAAATGCTCCAACAGCAATGAGCCTCACATTTTCAAGACCTTGAACTCGAACAGGAACTGAAATCTGTTTTCTATAAGAGAAAGTAAAAAAAAAAAAAAAAAATTAGAAGTACCATAAAGTAGAAACTGTCTAGTTACCTAAACTGCAGAAAAAAACATCTTAATAGGTAAATAAAGCTCATATCTTTTAATAGCTTTATCACATTGATTTTCTCTTTTTCCTTGTTTTCTGTTTTATTCATTATAAAGGAGGATTCTTTATCCTGCTTTTTCTTAGCAATTCATCTCCTTCATCTCAATAATTTTATTCTTTTTATCCCAAAATGAAATTTACATGTCACCAGGAGGCCATGGCTGACCCCATGTCCAAACATGCCCTTCACGTGTAAGTACCACTGAGTGAGTTCCTCCTGCAGCAACCTGCACCACAAGCAATCAAGAAAAAAAATCAAAGAAAAGCCACAGCACCAAATATTCAGCATTTGTTACAATAGGTATGTCAAAGTTCCTATATAAATACAAACACTGTAGGAATGCATTCATTACACAATGACTTGACGGAAAAGAATTTCATTCAATTTATTGAGCAAGGCCACAGGGTTTAAGGTCATAAAAGTGATAACACCAATTCAAATCACATGCCATACAGATGTACCACATAATGATAAACGAATGTGAACAACTAAAATTTTCAAGAGCATTTTTGTCCAGTCACATAATCAACAAGAAGTCAAGAAGTCAAGGTGACACCTTGCTAAGGTTAAAGCAAATCTCATAAATTTAACCATTAAAATTACCAAACTTAAACATTTAATATCAAAATTAAGAATAGGTCAACTAAATAATTATTGACTTAGAGGTGTATTGCTTGTTGGATCAGAAGCCAATTAAATTTGAACATGTCAGAAGTTGTGATTTGTTCTGAAGAAATATAAATAAACTATTTTTCCCGTGGTAACTGGTAAGAAATGAGAAAGAGCAACTTAAACATTTTGAAACTAAATCCTTGGCAAGTCCTATATTCCTTAAAATATAGGTGGGAATTGTACAGACCAACAAAGTTTCAAAGATTAAAAGCAACCATAATGTTGTGTCTAAGACAAAATCTTGAAAGGGCCCATTAACAGTGACTTCTTTTTGATAGTTTCACTTATAGTTCGTGAAAAGGAGGATCACCGAGTAATTAAAGGTAGATGAAGACTTACATGGAAATTATAGTTACACTTTAACAAATGATTTGAAGAAATATACATCAAACATTAAAGATTGGCTTAGAAACAAAACAAAGGCAAATCATTTTAGTTCCACTATTATATGGCATTGCAATATAGAAATTACCTGGCGAACAACGAGCTTAGGGGCACAGCGCTGCGGGATCTTTATATCTCTCCTTAAAAGCCTACCAGTATCATCCTCACGCTCAGGTTCTTCACCACATTGCCCATACTCATTTCCACCTGACATCAATTATGTTTGCTCTTATAGACTTGATAATATATACATCAATGAAATTACATTAACAATCTTTCTGAGTTTGGAAAGCTAAAAGAAACAAAAAATATACCATTTCACCCAATCTTCAAAAGTTTATCTTATTATTATAGATCAATAGTTATCTGGTATGTGGTACAGATACACAATTCATCTTGGTACAGGGTTCAACACATTATTATTACAAGATTTACTTTAAAGAGAACCTGGTTCATAACAACTTGGTTATTGAGAGAATCTTGTAACTATTTTATGACCAAGGTTTTAAAATACAGTCCACGATCATGATTTCAGCCTCAATGTCAAGGGTTTTTTAGAGTCTACATGACAGCAACACAACTGCACTTGAGGTCGCATCAATCGCATTTGTCCACAATTTTCGACAATACCAAAGATTGTGACAAAATTGCAACCACAATTTAAAACCTTGATTATGACACTTCCTTTGTTTTTTAAATTGTGTAAGCAATCAACTTTATCAAAATAAATAAATCAACAAATAAGGAGATGAAACATTATAGAGTGTAAAAAGGATCAAAAGGAAGGCATATGGTGATTGAAGCAAAAATTGAGAAGACACTTTATTATGTTTAATGACATTGAATTTGTTTGGATAAACTTCTCCATAATGTCTTACAGGAGAAAAAAATAGGAAGAAAAAATGAAATAAGTTTTTCCAGAAGCTAAAATGAGCTTATGCATGAGTGAAAAATTAGCATTTGAAGAAGCATACATGAGAGAAATTCTACAAACTAACTTATGCGTAAGCTAACTTTAGCTTATGGAAAAGTTTATATCATTTTTTCTCCCAATTTTCTTTCTTATAAGACCTTATGGAAAAGTTCACCCGAACAAGCTTGGGCTATGCTAATTTTTATAATCAGAAGCATAAAGGATGATGGTGTGGAGTGAAATATCGATACCCCAAGCATAAGCTCTTCCCTGATCATCAACAGCCAGACAGTGCCACCCCCCAATAGCCGCCTAACACAACAAATTGAATCATCAATACTCACATAACAATAAGTACAACATCAAACAGAAATTAAAAGAGTTAATATACAATTGGTCCCTAAAAGTTTTACTCTATGTAACTTTAGTCCTTGAATGTTTATTTTGTAAAATTTAATTCCTGAATGTTTAAAATATTATTGATATTTACTCCATCAGTCAATATCTGTTAGTATGAGAAAACGTCCTTGCTTACAAGTACGATTAATTGCTTATGTGTGTCATTAAGTAACACCTCAACTAGTTGAAACTGATTATAAACTTTCGGGAACATTGGAAATCCTATTTTCCTCAAGAACCATCTTGATTGGAATGGAACTTATGAAACTATGGTAGTCAAATTGAAAAAGATATGGTTTTCAATGATCCATCTAAAATTCATGATCAATTTTACACATCTGAAATGTCATCTAACCACACACGTTGGAAATTAACCATGCATGGAAGCAAGGTCATTTACTTTAACTAACAGCTATTGACTAACAAACTAAATAGGAATGATATATAAACATTCAAGAACTAAACTGTACAAAATAAACATCCAGAGACTAACATTATCTAGAATGAAACGTTTCAGAGACCAAATTGTATGTTTACTCTAGTATTACTAATAATGATGATCAATAATCATAAAGTGAAGAGAGAGTGAATGAATACCTGAACAATTTTAACATTAGAAAGAGCCTTAACCTGGCCAGGTATGTTCTCAGTTTTTGTAGTTTGCCCAAGTGTGCCCCTTTGATTCCAACCCCAAGTGAATAACTACACAACAAAAAAAAAAAAAAAAAAAAAAAAATTAAAAAAAATCACCACCCCACCAAAAAAAATTAGATTTTGAGCAATTCCCACGATTTATTTATGAAGGAATTGAAGAAAGAAAGTATACTTTGCCGTCATCAGCGATGGCGAGGGAGTTTCTGCTGCCAGCGACAACGGAGCGAAAACTGTGAGGTTCAAGAGCTTTGACGAGGCAAACCCATTCTCTTTCTTCGTTGTTGCCGATTCCTAGTTGACCATCTTCACCAGAACCCCTGAAATCAATGAACATGAAAAGAGTGTAATGAATAAGTGAAGAGAATGCAGAAAAAGAGTGAGAGAAAATGATGCAGAAGAAGAAGAAGAAGAAACCAAGCAATGATGTGGGAATGAGAATCCATGAAAGTTGGAAGAGAGTGTGGTAGTGACTGCTGAAGAGAAGATGATTGATATCAATATCAATCAAACACCTGCGTGGGGTTCACGAGCGAATGAGTGTTGCTTTTTTACCATTTTTTTCATGTTTTGAATGAAAAACACACCTATACCAACTAAACCACTTGCAACTTAAATAATTGATAATAATATGCTAAATCTGATTTTTAGTCTTTTTGGGACAATTTTTTTTATTTTTTATTTTTATATTTTGAAACGTGTTATTTTTTATTTTTATACTTTGTCATAAAAATATTAATTTGATGTTAACATTTTGATATTATAATAGTGAAAACATCAAAGAGAAAGTTTGCTAAAACATGTGTTAAAGACTTTGATTAGGTGGAGAGGGAAGAGTTTTAATTGCTATACACAGTTAGACGTGTAAAATGTGAAGCATTACTTTTAAATTGAGTACAAAGGCTTGCATAAGTTATGGGAAAGATGTGGCTTTTATGGTTAAGCTTGAGGCTAGTTAACAATTTTTCAACTAATCATCTAATTTTTTTTATGGAGTCTTTTTAAGTTGTATCAAAAATATTAAGTATTGTTTAAGGGGTAAAAGCTCACTAAGTTAGAAGGATTTATAATAAAAATCTTAAATACTTAAAAAATATTATAAAGGCGTGAAAAAAATTAAGATACTGATAAATTTTGAATTAGTAAAACTATTTTATCTATTTTTTAAATTTTTTTAAGTCTTTTTCTTTGTTTTATATAAACTTCTACTTGACCTTAATTAATTATTTTAAGATATAGTTTTAAATTTCTTTAGCTTTGTATACACATTTCTCCACGAAAGAATGTAATTTGTGGTGCATTTAATTGTATTAACATATTTACTCTTATAAAATAATGTATTTATGTTCTCTTGTATCAAAAATTTTCTATCTTTTTTTCTAAGAGTAATTCTTTTTGTGCTTTTAAACAGGTTACATTTACATATTTTTTAGACAAAGTTGGTAAGAATGTTGTCTTTCCTCATTGATTTTGTTAATAACTTGTTTTTTCTCTCTTTTTTTATTTGCACAAATTAACCATAAGATACAAATTAACCACTTTAATAAGAGTAGAATTTTCATTTGTCCAAGAAGATTAAGTTTTTAGTCTGTTTATAATTGTTAAAATAATTAAGTTTCTTAACTTTTTGTATGATACGCGTATGAGGAAAACTAGTTAAATATTAAATATAAAACCGATAAAATGATTAAAATTACACCACTTTAATTACCCAAGAATCCAATTTATGCAACGTGAAAATCAAAATTAAAAAATTATACAATAATTATATTTGAGAGACCCAATTCATAAAATTAAATTTACGTATCAAATTTGTACAAATGCACTAGAATTACAAATTAATTTTTAAGACAAATGAATCACAAATTAATTTTTAAGACAAATCAAAAGTTAATGATAGACAAATAGCCATATTTTAGTATATTTATTTGTCATTATTTATTAATAAACTTACTAATTATGAATATTAAAAAAAATTAAGATATCGGTTCAATAATAATAATAATAGTTTTAAATGAGAGTGTTTAAAATATACATAAGTATCTTTATAATTTTTTCTTTCCATAAAAGTATTTTTAACTATTTTTTTAACTTTTTTATATTATTATTATATTTCAATATTTTTATATAATTTAAAATATGTTTAATTATCTATTTAATATTTATAATTTCATAAACTTTACTTTTTAATCTTTATAATAAAAGAAAGAACATGAAATTCCTCCAACAATAATTAAACCTGCCAAAATTTCGACCAAGGTCCAATACTCAATCTTAGTTTTAGATCACTTTTTGTTTTCTTGAATACCAAAAAACCAAATTTGGTCAAAAGAAATTGAAGAATCAAAGGTTGATTTTTTGTCACCAACATCAAAAGTCTAATATTCATCACACATTCCTATCAAAGTTAATGGATGGACTTGTAATTGCTAGTATGATATGAAGACCATGGAATATTATATCCTTGAGATACCTTAAAATTCTTTTAACCATCAGCTAGTGCGGGTCCAAAGATTAAGTCATGAATTGACAAACCTTATTAATAACAAAATATCATGAATTTGACAAACCTTATTAATAACAAAATTGATTTCAGGATAAGATAAGAAAGAGTGACATGCTAAAAGGTACCAACAATAGACCTGTATATGGATGGATCATAAAATAGATCATTGTCATTTTTCAACATCTTGCAAGTAGAAGTCATAGGTGAGGAAATAGGTTGTGTCTCATCCATTTTAGTCTTTAGATAAGGTTCCCAATGTATTTATAAAGGTGTATTGTCATATAAATACTTGATCTCAATTCCTAAAAAGTAATCAAGTTAGCCTAATTACTTGAGAGAAAATGTAGAATAAAGCTGATTTGTTAGTTGATAAATCTAGGTAGAAGAGCTATTAGTAATTATGATATCATCCACGTATTTTAGTATGTAAGCAATGTGACAATTTGCTTTGTATATTAAGTATATTAATAGAGATGAGTAACATTTGTTAGTTGTAAACCCAACCTAAGTAAGAATTGTCTTGAGTCTTTCAAGTTAGCAAACTTTTCTTCTTCTTATCTTTCCTTGAATTTCATCTCTTTTTGAGTTTAAGGCATTCTAATTTAGTGTGTCCAGACTTTCTACATTCATAACATATGATCTTTGAGCTTTCTTCTTTGGTAACCTTTTCGTCTAGGAATTTTCTATCATTCTTTCTGAAGAAACTTAACCTTTCACTTTCTTCATCATCATCTTCTTGACCTTACTTATTTTGAGATATAGGTTTAAGTTCCTTTATCTGTCTATACACATTTCTCCATGAAAGAATGTGATTTGTGATGCACCTAATTGTACTAACACATTCACTTTTACAAAATAAAATAATGTACTTATGTTCCTTTTCTTATACCAAAATCTTTCTACAATGAGCATATATGCTTTTACTTAGAGAAGTTCTTTCTTGTGCTTTTGAACCGACAACGTTAACACATCTCTTGAGACAAAGTTGGTAAAAAACTTGTCTTTCCTCAATAATCTTTTTAATTGCTTGTTTTCTCTCTTCTTTTATTTGCACAAATTAACCTTAAGATACAAATTAATCACTTTAGTAATAGTTGAATTTTCATTCGTCTAAGTGGACTAAGTGTTTGGTTTGTTTATAATTTGTTAAAATAATTAGGTTTCTTAACTTCTTGGTATGTTACATCATATTAGAAAAATTAGTTAATTAATATATAATCAAAAAATTGATAAAATGATTAAAATTACGTAATTCTAGTAGCAAGAATCCAATCTAAAATTATACAATAATTATATTTGAGAAACTCGGTTCACAAAATTAAACTTATATATCAAATTTGAACAATTGCACGAGAATCAAAAATCAATTTTTAACTAATTAAAAATTTGGACTAAGACCCGATACTTGTGAACCCTTATAGCTCTAATGAGCTTGTCAAGAGTTAAAGTGTTCATATCCCTGTCAATAGAGATGACAATTGACATAGTTTTCCATACAATTAAGAGATTATCTAAAATCTTCATATTAGTTCGGCTTTGGTAAAGGTGGTCCTTAAGGCAGTTGGACCATTTAAGATGGTATGGAATCTTCTAAACATACTATTAATATATTCTCCCTTTTTCATGGAGAACATCTCGTACTCACTTGAAGGGTGGTAGTTTTTGTAAAAGATAGAACACAAGAAGGGGGGAGGGATTGAATTGTGTTACTTAAAAAAATTTTCTTTCGTCTGTGTGTTTAAATATATTCAGACGAAACAATCTTAATCTTAGGTTGATTTTAATAAACAGACATTATGATTTAATTATCCCCGTTAGTCAAATACTTAATAACACAAATACACAAGTATTTTTATACTGGTTCGTCTATGCAAGACTACGTCCAGTTACCCAGTAACAACTGAGTTTTCACTACAAACCGTGAAAAGGGTTACAAGTATTTTTTGCCCACAGCCACTTCTAGCTATAACACGATATTCTTTGAACACAACCTTCGTAGGCTAAACAGCTAAGTATTCTTTGAATAACCAGCCTCCTCAGGCTAAAACACCACATAAGTGGATTTGAAAGAGATCTATAAAAAGAGAGTTTCCTCTTTGCAGAGAGGGTTTTACAAAAGAAGAGCAAAAGTAACAGAGAGCGAATTCACAATGAAATAGAATATTGAAGCGTGTTCGCCAACTGAACTTTGAAGAAGCAAAGTCTTTAAATAAGCAAAATCTTCAAATATCCGTTAGACACAGAAGAAAGCCGTTGAACGTTTTCCAAGCAAAGTCTAAAAAGGTGTCAGAGAGCACTTGATTGATTGATGGCGTGTGCAGCGGATATAGATAGCGTGTGCAGTACTTTTTCTGACTTGTACAGAGATTTGATAAAAAAGGTGAAGACCTTTTCGAGTTGCATATGTAGGCGTGAATCCCCATACTGATCTTGGATGCTTATAAAGAGTACTTCTTAAGATTTGAAATCTTGGCGCGAGTGACTCATACTTTGCTTCACTTCTTTGGCAGACGATGAACTTCTTTAGTCTTAAAAGTTTTCGTCTTAGCCTATCGTCTGATGACTTTACTTGAGACAGATGAATGACTTCAATTTTGAGGAGTCATCTTCCGTCTGTGCTCGTTGCATCTGACTTGACGTTCTGTCTGTAGATGTTTCGTCTGACTTGTGATAATCAAAACTTTAGAGATGTTAATCATCTTGATTTAACAATCTCCCCCTTTTTGATGATTACAGACCATACTAATAACTTTCTTCAAGGAAACATCTGCACAAGACAAGATTAGCTAAACAATTTAAACACAAGTCATATTTACATCAAGACGATGTTTTCTAAGACAATACCTCTTTATAAGAATCGTTACATTAATGTAATGTAAACCATGTATAGTATTACAAGGTATACAGAAAACAAAAACTTTAAGAATACATGTATAAAGCTATACAAATTAATAAGAAATAATAAAAAAAGTATTATCTCCCCTTCTATGCTAACTCCCCCTCAGATGAAGGCTCCCCCTCAGACAAAGGCTCTCCCTTAGCTTAGCATCCATCACCTTTTCTTCCTTTAAGATATTCTCCCCCTTAGGCTGAGAATCATCAAAAGCTTCAAGAGGAAGGTTTAGGCTTCTGTTGGACAAGCCCCATGACGATCTCCCTCAGTTGTTGCATCTCAGATGTGAGAGAGGTTTGATTGTCCTCAAGCTCTTTGTTCTTCTTCTTCAGATGCTCCCAATTTTCCTCCAATGCATCATACTTACGCTTCAGAGTATGATACTCATCAGCGTTCACAACTTCACTTTCAACCACAGTAACCTCTACATTTTCATTATTCTCCACAAGAGGCGTTTGACGCTCTTCAACAATAGGAACAGATTCATTATCTTCAATGAACACAGTTGGAGTCCTCAACAATCGCAGAGTGAAAAGAGGAAGCGTGAGATATGCAATGTAATCTCTCTTCCATTGCCAAGTGAACACTCTGTTGGGAACATAGAGCTCAAGATCTGGATGTTCCTCAAACGAATGTGTATAAGCAAAAGCTTCTCCAAGAAACACCTTGCCACAAATTGTGGAATCTTCATCAAATGAGGTTCCAAAGCAAAAGGCAGAAGTAGCTTCATGATCTTCTATCAACCTTTGAATTTTGGGATTGATAGGCCTTGAGGTTTTGGCTTGAATGGATTTGAGATGCGAGTATGCAGCAGACGGAAGCCTCTTGGGGATGTGCCTTGCAAACTTGAAAGTTTTGGGGACAGACAAAGTCTTCTTCTCCTTTCCTTTAGCCAAAAATTTGACCAAGCAAGGTCGTTTTCGGTCTAAAACGATGAAGAACTTGGTGACGTTGGAAACGAGAGAAGAGAATTGAGATCCCATCATGAAGGGATAGTGTCTCGACTCCTTCTTTGCTCTTCTTTCAATGTGATAGAAGGAAGTCAATCTAGCTTTTTCTTCCTTTCTATACGCATTTTCCATCAACCTGAAAGTTGTGTTGTAATCTTCAGGCAGAGCATGAGCAAATTCTTCGGGGTCTTCATATTCATGGAAGAGGATGGAGTATTGTGGATAGATACCTGCACAATGCGGTCTTGTCCAAGGGAGAACAATTCCAAGAGTATGTCTTAGACCTACATACTTTGTTTGGTTTATTGGAATTGTGAAGGGTACAGGATCATGGCGATCAATGACGTCCAAATGCCAATGACAACACTCTTTCGGCTCATAAATGGTGGAGCTAGGATCTCCAAACCTGCAATGGTGAAATGAAGGGGCATTAGGTTCAAGCCGAACCTTTCACTTGACATTCTCTCTAAGGGGAATGTGGGGTTCATAGCCAAGAGCTGGTCCTTCAATCACCGACTCAACTAGATGATCCTTGTACTTGTTTATTTCTTCTAAACCTTTGATGTCTAAGGAGGCCAGTTTTTCCCACGGCAGACGCTTCAGCCATTCGCGTTGCTCTTCAGGAGTATAAATGAGATCTTCTTTGAAGTCCACTGACATCAGGGGTTTGTGATAAATAAGAGGGTTGACAAACCTCCCAAGTTGGAATCCTTTCTTACCTCTGTACTGATAAAGATTCTTCAACTCAATATAGGGAGTGTCCTTTATAAAGTCGTCTTCATCGTCCGCTGAGTAACCATTTTTAGCAGACTCTGACGATTCACCCTTATTGAAGATATCTTCAAGCTCATCTCCAAGAATCCAGTCAAGCTTAACTGGTCTTTTAGCACAAGAGCTCTCAGCAAATCTTCTCATGACTAATTCGTTAAGAGATGAATAGTCAGTCTTGTGCTTAGGTGGAAGATCTTCTGAATTTAAAACTTCAGCATGAGATCTCACCCATTGTGCATCCATCTTATTTATAATAACATGCTCTTCATCAGACAAAGAACATGCATCTTCAATGATAATTACTTCAGACGAAATTTCCATCATCTGTAGATAGGATATTTCTTCAGACACAGCAGGTATCGTCTGATCACTAGCTACGTTGAGAGGAGACGCAACTATAGGATCAGAGACAATTATCCTATGTTCGTCTTGGAGAGTAGGTGCAGAACTCTCCATAGTTGGAGCTTCTTCATTGAGCATAGTCTCCAATTCCTCTGCTGACTGAGCATTGTCCTTCTGGATCTGGGCAGTTTCTTCACTATTCATGCCCTCTAAAGTTGCTGGAGCAGATGCAGCTTCAGACGATCCAATGCCCTTAATGCTCTTAAGAAAGATTCTTTCTCTTTCAGCTTGAAGCAGCATAGAGACCCTCTTAACCTCTTTTAGTTGCCTTGCTTCGTCTGTTTCTCCAACAATCACAGACGCAATCTTCTGCTTCATTTTCTCTTTGCCTTTGGCAGCCTTTTGAAGAGCAATTTCTCTAGCTTTTGCTTTCTCTTCAGCTGCTTTCTTCTTCTTTTCTTCGTCTGTGAGAATCTTTACAGACGTTACACCCTTAGATGTTTTCTTAACCCCTTCATCTTCATCAGGGGATATCTCCTTCTCCTGCGTCTTAGACGCAACATGTTTTATTCTGATAGTCCTCTTCTTCTTTCTTAGAGGCTCTTCTTGAGCATCATCGAAAGGGACTTCAGATACAATTACAGGTGGAAGATGGATAGGTGTTTGGGTTTGTGTTTGGGTTTTGGCGCGTTTGATGCATGCTCTGTGAGGAGGATCTTTAGTGATAGGAGAAATAATAACTTTATCTTCACTCCTATTGTGATGGAGGAAGCTAGGGATCAGATGCATCTTGGAAAAAGTGCTTTCTTTAACCTCCTTTCCTTCATCATGCCACACGACGCCAGTAGCATCAAAACCTTGGTTTAAGATGATTTTGGAGAAGAGAGTGGCGTAGGGAATACTGCTCTTCCTACGAATATTCCTATTCTTCAACGCATTTATCCAATGGTCGAGAATAATGTGAGGAAGACTTAGCCTTGCTTTCCTCATGCAATAGTAGATGCATAATCTATCATGAGTACTCACATTGTCTCGTGAGCCTGTTCTGGGTGTGAAGATGTTGTAGAGAAGGTTGTGGATAACTCTGCCTGTGGGATAGAGATTCCCAGATCTCAGAAACTTGGGATCTTCGGGGTCACGACCCTTCCCATAAAGAATCTTGTCTACATGCTCCTCAGATTCTAATTTCATCCAGTCAGAGCAATAAAAGCGTCTTTCAACTTTGCAGCTTCCAGCTTCAGCAATGGAGTCTATTGTGATAATATACTCCTTGTTGTCAATGGTACCCACAATACCATCATCAAACTCCTTTGCGTCGCTCCAGAACTCCGTGTAAGCCTCCATCAACCATGGACCTCTCATCTCCATGAAATTCATCCAGTCATTGTGTATTAACATTTTTGATACCCTGTTAAAGATGCCTTCTATGGTGGACCTTGAAATCCACTTGCTAGGCAAGAAGAGATCTTGCGCAAAGAAGGTTGCTTCAGTTGCTTTGATGTTCTTGACAACCATTGTTCTAATTTTGAAAGAGAGAAGAATGTGTGAATAAAATACTCAGAGACAGTAAGAGTGTAGTAAGAGGTAAAAATGTAAACTTTGAGAGTATTTATAATCAAAAGCAAAAACGGTTATAATTCATCAGACGAAAGAAGTTGAAACCGTCCTTGATTTGACGTGACCCTGTCATTGCCCTTTTAATGATTGATTTGACTTCTGCAATTCGCAGCGCGTGCATTTCAAAGTCCTAGAATAGTACAATAAATAACAGACACATTTAATACTGCCTTTAAGTTGTCTTTGCACGCTTAACTTTAAATTAGTTAAATAATAACCTTGCGTCTGTTGAATTTTCTCAAACTGATTCAACTTGATCAGACGCAATGTTTCGTCTTAACGAAGGCATTTAAAATGTATAGACGAAATGAAATGCTCTGACGAAAAAACTTAATTAATTAGAGAAACAATTCCCAAATTTTCTTTGATGAAATTAAAGTGAGTTTCATCTAAAGCTTTTGTAAAGATATCTGCCAATTGAAAATCAGTTTGAACAAACAGTATATCGAAAATACCTTTTTGAACATAATCTCTTATAAAATGAAATTTGATTTCAATATGTTTGGCTTTTGAATGTTAAATAGGATTTTTGCTGAGATTAATTGCACTTGTATTATCACAAAACACTAGTATTTGGGTTTCAAACCTGGAGTAATCCTCAAGTTGATGTTTTACCCAAAGTAGTTGTGAGCAACACCCACCGCGAAGAATATATTCTCGGTGGTTGAAAGTGCAATGGAGTTTTGCTTCTTGCTTGACCAAGAGATTAGTGATGAGCCAAGGAATTGACATCCACCACTTGTGCTTTTCCTCTCCACTTTATCTCCAGCATAATCAGCATCACAATAACCACTTAGATTAAAATCACTACTTTTCTTATAAAACAGAGAGAGATTAGTGGTTCCAATAAGATATCTTAAAATACGTTTAACAGCTTGCAGATGTGATTCTCTAAGATCAGATTGAAAACGTGCACATAGACATACACTGAACATAATGTCAGGTCTACTTGCAGTGAGATAGAGAAGAGATCCAATCATACCTCTGTATATCGTCTGATCAACGATCTTACCTGATTCGTCTTTGTTGAGACTGGCTCCAGACGAATGCATGAGAGTCTTCATTGGTTTGACATTTTCCATTTTGAACTTCTTTAGAAGTTCTTTAGTATACTTCTGTTGATGAATGAATATGCCTTGTTTTGTCTGTTTGATTTGAAGTCCTAGGAAAAACTTCAACTCTCCCACCATGCTCATCTCGAACTCATCCTGCATTAACTTAGAGAAATCCTTGCACAAGGATTCGTTAGTTGCTCCAAAGACTATATCATTTACATATATTTGGATAATAATAAAGTCTTTTGAAACACTTTTCTTGAAGAGAGTAGTATCGGCCTTTCCTCTTGAAAAACCATTTTGAAGAAGAAAAGAACTTAGTCTATCATACCAAGCTCGAGGAGCTTGTTTAAGACCATATAGTGCTTTCTTCAGCTTGAAAACATGATCTGGTTGAGATGAACTCTCAAATCCAGGAGGTTGTTTTACATATACTTCCTTTTCAATAAAACCATTTAGAAAAACACTTTTTACGTTCATTTGATATAAGATGATATTTTTATGAGCAGCAAGAGCAAGTAGAATTCTAATGGCTTCTAATCTAGCTACAGGAGCGAAAGTTTCGGTAAAATCTATACCTTCCTGTTGATTATAGCCCTGAGCTACTAATCTTGCTTTGTTTCTTACCACTTTCCCATCTTCATCAAGTTTATTTCTGAACACCCATCTTGTTCCAATAATGCTTTTGCTTCTTGGTCTTTCTACCAAAGTCCAAACGTCATTTCTTGTAAACTGGTTTAACTCTTCTTCCATAGCTAAAATCCAGTCATTATCTTTTTAGAGCTTCCTCAATGTTCTTGGGCTCTATATTTGACACGAGAGCATAGCCAGACGATTCTTTTAGTCTTGATCTTGTTTGAACACCTTGATGTCTATCTCCAATTATATGATCTTTTGTGTGGTTTGAGGCAAACTTCCACGTTCTTATAGGAGCTTGATCAACATGTTGGTGATCATCAGACAAAGAGGGTTCGTCTGTGATTCTATCGTCTTCTCTTGTGTCAGCTCTTGCGTCTGACCAAGGTTGACCATTTGAACTTGAACTTTGACCAGAAGGGTTAATCTACAAATTATCAAATAAATTTTCTAGGTCTGATATTTCCTTATCAGCCTTTGAGTTATCTTGGAATTTTACATGAATTGATTCCTCTATAACTTGCGTCTTAGAGTTAAATACTCTGTAGGCCTTAGATGTATTGGAATATCCAAGTAAGAATCTCTTCACCACTTTTGAATCAAACTTGCCAAGTTGATCCTTAATGTTTAAGATGAAACATTCACATCCAAAAGGATTGAAGTAAGAAATGTTGGGTCTTCTTCCTTTCCATAGTTCACATGGAGTCTTATTCAATATTGGTCTTATCAATATTCTGTTTTAAATATAACATGAAGTATTAATTACTTCTGCCCAATAATATTTTGGAAGAGAGCTTTCATGCAACAAAGTTCTAGCCATTTCTTGTAAGGTACGATTTTTCCTTTCCACAACTCCATTTTGTTGAGGAGTTCTTGGAGACGAAAAATTGTGGAAAATACCATTTTCTAAACAGAAAGCATTGAACTCAGAATTTTCAAATTCTGTTCCATGATCTCTCCTAACAGATGCAATACATATTCCTTTTTCTTTTTGAACACGTTTACAGAATATTTCAAAAACACTGAATGACTCATGTTTATGTGCTAGGAAGTATACCCATATGAATCTAGTATAGTCATCCACAATCACAAATCCATATCTCTTTCCTCCAAGACTTTCAGTCTGAGTAGGTCCAAAGAGATCAATATGTAACAGTTCTAAAGGTTTTGTCGTGGAAACAACATTTTTTGATTTAAAAGATGCTTTGAGTTGTTTCCCATGTTGACTAAATTCACAAGGACGATTGGATTTCCAAGATATTTTTGACAAACCTTTCACAAGATCCTTTTTAGAAATTTTTAAAATATACTTGAGACTTAAATGTCCAAGCTTTTTGTGTCAAATATCTTGTTCATCATCTGCTGAAATCAAACATGTTAGATTCTGATCACTAAGGTCAGAAAGACAAATCTCATAGAGATTATTCCTTCTTTTCCCAACAAATAGAATGGATTTGTCTTTGTTCTTGAGTATACATTCATCAGAGTTAAAAGCTACTTCATATCCACTGTCACAAAATTGACTTATGCTAAGCAGATTGAAGTTGAGACCTTTAACATAAGACACATTTTGAATAAGAGGTTTGAGTGTCTTACCAACAGTCCCAATACCTAAGATTTTACCTTTCCCTGAATCATATGATACAGACCCTTTACTTGGTCTGAGATCTTGGAACATAGACAGGTCTCCCGTCATGTGTCGTGAGCACCCACTGTCCAGGTACCAGCTTGAAGTCTTCTCTTTTCCTATTAAGGATATCTGCAATAGGAATAATGAGTGACTTTGGTACTCAAATCCTTTTGGGTCCTCCTTTGTTAGTTGAAGAAGGTTTCTTTTTGTTTAAGGTTCTTGTGTTCTTTCTATAATAATTTGGAACCTTACTGTAGCTTTTGTTCTTCTTCTTATAAGCAGACAAAACAAATTTGTTTTTCTTTTCGTCTGACTCTTCAACATAACCAAGTCCACTTTTGTCAGACGGAGACCTCACATATTTTAAAATATTTTCAAGCATGGAGGATCCTTTAGTGAACTTTGTTAAGTCTTTAAGTAAAGATTCATTTTCTTTCTTTTATCTTCCGATTTCAAGAATAAAAATGTTCTTCTCAGATTCAGATGATACTTCATCTGATACTTTCTTTTGAAGCAACTCTTTTTCAGATCTCAAAGTAGCATCTTCTTCCAAAGTTTGTTTTAACTTTGCTTTGCATACTTTATATTGCTCAGCAATAAAATGTGAGTTTGCTAAAAGTGTATCATATGATATCTCTTCTGTTTCTGACTCAGACTCAAACGAAGAGGATGAGGAAGTTTGAGACTCAATTACCTCAGATGAAACAGCATCTCCGGCCATGAGACAGATATTTGTTGTTTCTTCTTCTTTTGTGAATTCCTCTAAACTTTCACTATTAAGGTCTTCCCAAGTCAGCAAGCTCTTCTTACCCTTGTCTTTGCGAGGATTACATTTCTTCTTCAACCTTGGACATTCAGATCTCATGTTTTCTGCATTCGTAGCAGACAATCTCTGAGCTTTCCTCCTTGCTTGAGGGCTTCTCAGGGAACTTCTTTTCCTTCTTCTTAAAGAAGCGTTGACTTCTTCCCTTCTTCATCATCATCTTCTTGAAGCGTCTATGTTGGAACTAAAGCTTGATGGGGTTTTGGAAGGTCTCTCTTGGTGTTTTTGATTTTGATGTCTATGTAATTTTTGGTTTTTCTTAGATGAATGTATCTAGGAGTTTTTCATATGTATTGATTGTTTAGAATAAGAATATATGTGTTGTTCTGTGCTTGAATACCCTAAAGAGTTTGACAAACTTGGTTGATTTCTCAAGTGTCCAAATGGTTTGAGTTCCCTCCTTTGAAAATGCTTTGAAAAACTGTTATTTAACTGAAGTAATCGATTACCAACAATTGGTAATAGATTACCAACAGTAACAGAGGGAAAACAAAGTCCAGAAACCCATTTTACACTGGTGTAATCGATTACCATTGGGTGGTAATCGATTACCACGAGCCAGTAATCGATTACCATAAGGCTGTAATTGATTACCATGCTGAGAAACTCACCCAAATTGCAATCCTCTCTGGTGTAATCGATTACCACGAGCTGTAATCGATTACCACCGCAGCAAATGTCTAAAAGTTGCCTGAAATGAGTTTTCTAAACATCCCACTTGATTCCTCACTTGTTCTAATCATTTTTAAACTCCAGAAAGTCAATTTTTGAGGCTCCAACGTTCTGAAATTAAATGCTCCAACGTTCAGAAGATTTGAGGCTCCAATTGTTTGAAATTTGAGGTTCCAAATGTCAACAATTGAGGCTCCATCTGCATCTATAAATGGAGGCCATTTTGAAAAACTAATACAGAGTTTTTGGTACAGATTTGAAAACACTCTTGAAAGACTTGAAATCTATTTTCAGAAAAACCTATACACTTTCAAATCCTCTCTAAGAGAGTTTATCATTTTCTTCAAGAGAAATCTCTAAGAACTTCAAAGAGTTCTTGAAAGAGTTTTGAGAAAAGGCAACTATATTCATTCTACTGATTGGGTGGTATTCAAAGTTCTATTAAATTGTGATCAGAATCTACACTCCAGGTGTTTTCTAAACTGATCTTTTGTTTATCTATTTGATTGTTGAGTTATTACTCTAGGAGAAAAGTTTTCTCTGGATAGAGTAAGAGTATTTGAGAAGTGTTTTCTCAAAGGTTTGATCTTGGGTGTTCCAAGATCAGTGAAGAACAGTTCTTTGAGTTAAAGAACTGGTTTGGGTGTTTTGATTTCATTTTTGTGTTGCTTGTTGCAGAGTGAATGTAAAAGAACACAAAAGGGATCATTTGATAGTGGAAAATCAATTGCAACAGTTGTTGGATTGGGACTGGATGTAGGTAGTTGGCTGAACCAGTATAAATCACTGTGCACTCTTCTTCTTCCTTACACTCATTACCATTTATCTTACACTGCTATTATCATTGTTAAATACTACAAGTTGTTTGGTAACTGAATTGGTAATTAACTCAGTAATTAACTTGGTAATCAACTTAAACTGGAAAGGGTAGATACAAACATATTATATAAACTGAAAAATTGATTACAAACTTGTTGTTGATAATTCCTTTGATATTTCTGCTGCATAAAATTGAATATACTCTGTTTAAATCAAAAGGAATTAGTAACTCACGAAAAATAGGCCAAAGTGAACTAGAATCTATTCACCCCCCCTCTAGATTCACCCAAAGGGACCATCAGTCTAGCTATGAGAGAAATCTCATCGTCAGATGATCCATCAATCGAATCAGACTCAATGGTGTCAGCGTTCAAAACTTTATGTTTCTTCTTTCTTTCTTTCTTGGTAGACTCCTCCTTTGGAGCTATGTTGATAGACGGAAGAGCTATGGGCTCTTGAACCTTGAGTTTATCTCTTTTACAAAGAAGTATCTCATGTACTCTCAAGGCATTGATTAACTCATCAAGAGTTAATGTCTTCATATCACGTCCAACTGAAATGGTAGTGGACATAGCTTCCCATGGGGGAGGAAGACTATCCAGAATCTTCATATTGTTCTGGGCTTTGGTAAACGTGATTCCCAACGAAGTAAGTCCATTTAATATGGTTTGGAATCTTCCAAACATCATATCAGTAGATTCTCCTTTCTTTAGAGAGAACATCTCATATTCTCTTTGAAAAGTGACAGCTTTCCTCATTCTGACATCTTCAGTTCCTTCATAGGAAATCTTAAGGGCGTCCCAGAGCTCCTTTGCAGTTTTGTAGGCACAAAATTTGTTGTATTCTGTCCTTGAAAGAGCGCACAAAAGGGCATATCTGGCTTTGTTATTGAGCTCCATAAGTGAATATTCTTCACTTCCCCATTCAACTTCAGGTTTAACAATAGGGATATCTCCTTGGTTAATGATGTTCCACAATCGCTACTAGGTAGACTTGATGTACATCTCCATTCTGTCAGCCCAATAAGGATAGTCATCACCAGAGAATGTCGGCGGCTTGTTCATGGATGACCCACCAGACAGGAACGAAGGTTCTTGCGACTCCATCTCGGATCTTTTCCTCTAGCAGCTGTTAAGCGCTCAACCCTTAGAAGCTGAGCTCTGATACCAAACTGTAAAAGATAAAACACAAGAATGGGGGTTGAATTTTGTTAATACAAATTTTGGTATTTTCGTCTGTTGGTTTAAAACAGGTTCAGACGAAACAATTCTTTATCTTCAAAGATCAGTTTTAATGAACAGACGTTATAAGTTAATTACCCCTGTTAGTTGCAAACTTAAAGAAGATAAACACAAGTATTTTTATATTGGTTCGTCTATTCAAGACTACGTCCAGTTACCCAGCAACTACTGAGTTTTCACTACAAACCGTGAAATGGTTACAAGTATTGTTTGAACCCAGCCACTTCTGGCTATTTCAAGATATTCTTTGAGCACAGCCTTCTCAGGCTAAACAACCAGGTATTCTTTGAACACACAGTCTCCTCAGGCTAAAACACCACACAAGTGGATTTACAAAGTTTTCTATGAAAGAAAAGTTTCTCTTCGCAGAGAGGGGTATACAATGAAGTTCAATAGTAGCAGTGAGTGAAAACACAAAGTCTTAGCGATATAAGCGTGTTCGCCAACTGAAACTTGAGAGAGTGAGGTCCTTATATAGGCAGATTCTTCAGATATCCGTTAGAGACAGAAGAATGTCATTGATCTTTCTCCAAGTGCAGTCCAAAAAGGTGTCAGAGTGCAATCAAGTGATAGATAGCGTGTGCAGCGAATTAGATGGCATGCTCAGTCCTTTTTCTGACTTGTACAAAGATTTTCTTAGAAAAGGAGAAATCTTTTTGTGTAGCATAGGTAAGCTCGAATCCCCTACTGATCTTGGAAGCTCTGATGAGTACTTTAGTTGATTTGAAAATTGGCGCGAGTTACTCAGACTGTACTTCACTATTATGACAGACGATGTAGATCTTCAATCTTAAGATTGGTTTGTAAGTTCCGTCTGAAGAATTTCGTCTATCCTTTCGTCTGAAGACTTAGCTTTGTGACAGACGAATGACCTTACTTTTAAGGGGTCATCTTCCGTCTGTGCTTGTTCCGTCTGACATTACTTGTAACACTTTGTCTGAGATGTTCCGCCTGTCTTGTAATAAATCAAAACTTAGAGTCGTTAATCTCTCTCGATCTAACAAATTGTGAATTTAAAAATATTTTCGCAAACTTGTTGATGTTTCATTTTAAGATTCGTCTAATTGATTTTAGACATACGATTTTGTAAGACTATGAAAAGCCAAGTTTAAATAAGCAAGTTTCAATTCAGCCCCAGTTAGTAAAAAAAATAAATGGCCAATAAAAATAACACAAGAAAATTTATATTAATTCGTCTTAAACAAGATTGTATCAAATTTCTTAGCAACAACTAAAATTTCACTTATTGAGTGAATACAAGTATTATTTAGCCCTGACCACTTCTAGCTAACCCAAGTATTATTTAGACACAATTTTTTCAAGCTAACCTTTCCCAAATATTATTCGAACTCAGTTTCTTCAGGTAAACTATACCAAATATTCTTTGGACGCAACCTCTTTAGACTAATTATTTAAAGTATTCTTTGGACCCAGTCTCTCTAGGGTAACTACTACAAAAGGTGAATTCAAGAGAAGGGGCCTAACTTACGAATTCAACCTCTGCATAGACAGAGATTTACAATAAAGTTTAGCTAAAGGCTATTTACACAAAATGGAAATGAGAAGTTGTCAGAGCAAGATTGTTAGAGCTTTATGTTCTTTGAGACAAAGCGTCCTCCCGAACTTCAAATCTTTAAACTCGACCCTTTATGTAGATGGAGAGAATGAATTAGTCGTTAGACTCAGCTGATTCAAAAAATTCACTCCACATGACGAAAGAATGTCCAACATTCTTCAGCATTTGATGCATTGTGGGCTTGTTAATATCAACACAAACTTTTTTTTCATAATCCGAGAATTAAGTCTGAAAGTTATTCAAGTAGATCTTTATGTTAGAAGACATCCTCTTTGACTCTGCTAGGATAAATCTTTTGAAAAAGATTTGATTAACTTCTCTTTGTCTTGTCTTTTTTCGAACAGACTCTACATGAATAATTAAGTAGGTTAGAGTATAAAAGCATAAATTATACTTATCTTATTTCTTGAAGTGTACATGTGTCCCTTTATTAATCTAGTCACATATTCATCTTATGTGCCTATTCATTTGTTGAAGCATCATTTCATCTGATTTCTTTCATAAGTGAAAATTTCATTCATCTTATAATATCAGACTTTTATCTTAACATATTGTAATTATCAAAATTTAAGGAACATAATTTTCCTTTCATAAATTTGACTTAGCATTTCAAATTCATGAATTTGGTGAAAACCTTTGGTAACCAATCTTGCTTTATACTTGTTTAAATTCCTATTAACATTTTCTTTTGCCTAAAATATCTAGTCCACAACCAATAACCTTCCTATTAGGGGAAAAGAAACCAAATCCCTTATATGATTGTTCATCTAGACAACATACTCCTATTGCATGACAGAGAGCCAATTAGAATAAGCTAAGACTTGCTTAACATATTTAAGTTTCATACGAGTCAAGAATAGAAAGGTTTGAAGTCTAGGATTGTGAAATCAAACTTTGACCATGTTTACATGAGGTGAGTGTTAGGAGGTCTAGGCCAATTAAAAAGAGACAGTGAGGATGAAATTCGAAAAGGAAGAACTGTCCTTTGCAAATTGACTCACACTCGGTAGATTTTTAGTAATGGAAGACATATATAATAAATTCTTAAGTGTAAATATTTTTTTTGAGTTAATAAGAGACGTGAAGGAAGAAGAACCAAGGCCAATTATAGGTAAAGATTGACCATTGCCAATGAATATCTAACCTGATTATTGAAAGTAGCCTAATTGCTGAGTATTTTGGGACTATCCAATGATACGAAAGGATGCTCTAGAGTCTAGAATCCAAATAGAATTAACAATGTCCAACAATAAAGCACTAACTAGCATAACACTTGGTGGAGCTTGAGTGGTGGTAGTAATTTTGGAATAAGGGTTTAACTAAGTTTTAGAAAATTTATTGTTGGAAAGAGTTGAATTTAAAGACTCATGTGATTGATAATTCACATAAGACCTGTAGTGTCAACATTAGCATGTGTCTATATAAAAATGCTAATATAGTTGTGAGCTATTCACAACTATTAATATTTTAGATATTGATATAAATCTAGTAATATTTAATATCATTATTTAACTTTTTAAGAAAACATCAAAAGAAAATTAAAATATAAAATATAGAAATAAAAAAATCACTTTTAAATATAAAGAATAAAAATGAAAATTTTGTGCAATTATACGTATTAAATGAGTAATTAAGTTTTAAAAATATTTATTTATGAAAAATTTAAATCGTAACTTAATTTAAATTTTTAAAATATTATTTTAATAAATTTTAATTATCTAAAGTAAGTAATTATCATTGTACGTGTTAAAGTGGTAGTTATTAAAAAATATTTTATGGTACAATTCATGAAGGAACCAATTTCAGTTTTTTATTGGACAACAGTAAAGTTTACATTCAGAGTGTAAAGCCATTAAATATTGTCTCCTCGAAAACTTATTAATATTAGAAAAAGTTAAAAACATGTTTCCCATTTTTTAATTTAATCTCATTTCATATTTAATTTTTGAATTTTTTTCAGTTTTAATTGTCTTTTATTTTAGGTTTTATAATTTTTTTTCATTTTTGTAATTATTATTTATTTCATTTTTGTAATTATTATTTATTTCATTTTTTCTACATCATTATGTTTTTTGTTTTTGATTTTTAAAAATTAAATTTTACAAGAAATAAAACCAAAAATATATATAACTTAAAAGAATTAAATTACAGATACGAAAAACATATTTAAATTAAAAAAAAATAAACTCCTTTTTCTTTTCCTTTTTTTTTTTTTTCATTTATACTGAAAACCCTGTTTTTGTTCAGTGAACAAAACAAGTTTCTGAAGCATCATCATCTTCGTCTCAATCTCAAACTGCAATGGGTTACATTCAAGACGCACGCGAGAATCACGTTAAGAAGAAAGTGGAAGAAGGTTAGAAACTTATTACTTTCTTCATCTATAAACCCTAAACGCACCGTTCCATTACTCGAAAGAAAAAAAAAAAGTTAGAAAGTTATAATTTTGGAGGAAGAAATCGGAACCCTTTGGGTTAAACTTGGTTTTAATTCAAATGGGTACTTCCAATATGAATTCAAAATGGTTGGTTTTATGATCAAAGATCAATTTTTATTTTTTTTATTGGTGAAATTAATGTGTTGTGATATCATCAAATTTTCAGCTTTGCGCAGCAAAATGAAGCAGAAAGCACTGAAAGAGTGTGATCGTTACACGGCAAAGTACGCCGAATGTGCTTCGGGGAGAACACTGTCAGTTGTGTGGAGCTGTCGCCAACAAGCTAAAGAGTTGAATCATTGTCTTCACCAATTGTAAGCTCTGTTGTGAAATGAATCATTGATTTGTTTCCTTTGATTCAATTCTTGGATTGTTTTAAGGAAAATAAAAAAAAAAAGTGAATTTTGATTTGTATACAAGTGTTTGGTTTGGTGGTGAAACCTTGATGAATCATGGTGAGTTGAGTCTAATTTGATTTGAATCAAAACTGTGATGTTTGGTTTCTAAAATAAAATCATGGTGTGGTTGAAAAATCATGGTGGAACTGAAAAAAATCATGGTGAAGTTGAAGTAATTTGAGTAACTATTTATTACTTCACTCTCTTAATCAATTTTCCTCACCGTGAATTTATACCGAACACACAATAAAGGCACTTGTTCAAGTGTGAAGTTATTTTCGACTGTAATCCAATCTAGAATGTCATGTATGATAAAATTGTTGATTTTTGTAGAACTACTTTAGAAGTTACATCTTAGGTGATTTCTAATTGGTTAATAGTGTAAAAATATTTATACTCACAGTGGATGTAAATTAAACTATATAATGTTCATTGTTTTACATTATTTGTAAGCATTGGCTGTTCATTTCATTCTTGATTTTCTCCCTCTGTGCCAGTGCATCTTATTGTGTTGCTCAATGCTTTGTGTCATAGTTGAATTGGAGATTTTAGTTCTTAGAGTGTTTCAGTAGGGTTGATCAGTCTTAGTTTATATGTAGTGAAAATATACCAAGATGTTTCTGTAAGGATAGGGGATAGCTATAGGTGAAGTTGAAAGGGGAATTGACAAATTGAGTCTGAGCTTGTTGAAGAAACAGGCAGAGTTTTGTCTTTCATTTAAGGGTTAGTTTGTGTGTTTTTTCTCGAAAAGAACTTCGAGGAGAAGAAAATAGAAAGAAAAATATGAAATTTACTCCTCCGTAAGGTAAAATTACCTTTTCATTAGCTAATTTGTAGGAATTTCCACATTTTTTAGAAAAGTTAAAAGAGAGAGTTTCTACAAATTAGTTAATGAAAAATTGATTTTGACTTTTGGAGAAGTAAATCTCATATTTTTCTTCTTATTCTTGTCTTTTAGAAGTCCTTCTTGAGGAGATCATCCAAATTGGCCCTAAGATTAGTTGCATTTGCAAATATTTTCTCCTTTTGCTAATAATTATGGAACACAGCCTTATTTACACCATTTCTTGTATTCAAATATTCCTATATGAATCTTTCAAAATATGAAACAAGATGAAAACAACGTAGTACTTTTGTAGTTAGTAGTGAAAATAGAAAATGAAAACATGAAACATTTTTAAAGCCAAAATATAGGTCCTTAAGTTATACATGTTGCCTTTATCTCAAGGGAAGTTTCATTTGAAGCTGTGCTTACTCAACTCTTTTCAGTGTAAACCTTGGATTGGTCTTTTGAAGATTTATTTTCAGCCAATCAATCCCTCAAAGATATAAAATGTGATCAGTTTCATTCTTCCGGGGGGAAATGAAGTGTTGAATTTGGTAACTAGGTCACATCTTTGATAGACTAATTTGGTAATAAAATTCTTTGGAGGAATATGTAGTGACAACCCAACATTTGCAAGATCAATTTAAGGTTTTAATTTTGCTTTTATTACTCTCCATGGTCATAAGTCGTAAGTAAGTACAGATCTAACTTTTATATTGTTTTGCTTTCTTATCAAGTTTACTGATACTTACATAGATGCTGAAAAATTAATGGCATGTTCTCTTAGTCTTGTCTCTTGTGTAAGTTAGTCATTAGACAACTATCTTTCATGAATAAATTCTGTTAATTTTTTCTTTTGTACTCACTGTAAAATTTTGCAACATTGAAGATCCAGAAAATTAGAAACTTATATGTGTGTGTGTAAAGAAGGGTGTTTTACTTAGCCTATAAAGTATTCCTTTATTACCAATACTTGTATGTGTGAGGAACCAAGAATAGAAAGGTAAAGCAAAGAAAGATTTTATTGAATTGAATGAAAGAGAAACTGAGACTCTGGGAGAGAGATCTCTCCTCCAAATGTTCCCCTTCACCAAGGATTTCTCCTCTCACAAAGAGTAAAACCTCAATCTATAACTGATTTCTGAATAGAGTGCATCCTTTCCCCTAAGTTCCCTCTGTTTATCTCCAAAACTGATTTCCTTTAACTAGTTTCCAATTCATTTTATCTCCAATAAGTGTCTGTGCCTCTGGAGAAGTTTGTTCTTATTGGCTCTATGAATAAAATTCTTTCATTAATAGCAGTTTACAAAATGATAAAAGTCTCAATCCCCTGATAACTATTATACCATTACAATATATGAGGCCCTGGAGGGTAAAGTAGCAGTTCCTTGAGGAATGCAACTTCTATTTGGTGGTGTTGCAGTGCCTTGTAAACTTCATAATTTTCACCAGTTAATGTGACTGGGATACGATGCTTTCCAGATTTGCTTGTTTAATTAATTCACACACATATATATCAAACCAACTGTTAGTAGAAGATATTAAGGTTTTATTTCTGCTGGTATGCAGATATGGTTGCCAATTGTGACATGCCATCTGTTTATCTGATTTAAACCATGTATATTTATGAATCTTCTAGTTAATCTTTTGCTCAGACAAGACATGTAAAGATTTACTTTTGGTTAGAGGAACAATACATAGTACTAGGAAATACATCATGCCAATTGGAAGAGTGATACAATAAAGTACCTTATTCATTGTAAATTTGAAAAGCAGTATTATACATGCATACACTGCATGGGTGCATGTTGTATCTGCATGTTTGAGCAAAAATACTGCATTTGGGACCATCTCATAATGGTACAAAATAATGATATATTGATAGTTATGAATTATTCTTTACTTTTCAAACCAACCATGCATTTAGCTTGCTGCCTAGTGACTGCTCATTCACAGTTTTAGACGATGCTCGTGTTGTCAAGTAATTTCACAAAAATATGAAATAGAAATGTCCTAACTGCCTGCTTTGCTCTCTCTGCTTTCCAAATAAGGCTTGTGGTCCTTCACAATGGGTTTTAGGAGCATATAATACCTCACAATGATTAGTGTCTAGGGTTTGTGCCACGGTTGATTACCAACTGAAAATTCCAAATTTCCTATCATAGTGATATTTTAGTTCTTACAAAAGATTTTTATATTAATAACCTAATGTTGATTTGGTTTTATTTTACGATGCTTAATTGTGCAAGCCAATTTGCTAGATTGCCTAAATAGTACATTCTTTCTTTTCATTGTTTCATCTTAGTTATTTTGGAATCATGGAATCACAAAAGTTGATGAACAACATTCATTGAATATTAGCCTGATCATTAAATTAATTGTAGGTCCTCTTGTTTTGGGGGAAAGGGGGGAGGAACTAGGAACCCCATCCACTTTTATTTTTTACTTTCTGTCAATTCATCCACTTTTGTTCCATCAAATGTCTCCGACTAATGTGGGGAAACAACAATCAATATTAGTATTGGTTGTCCACGGGTTCTAGCTCAGTCAGATGAGTAGGGTGCATGAGTTGTTATAAACTCTCTAACACTTATGTTCACCATTTTTGTTCATAATGTGAATTTTATTTTACATTGTCTCTTGTGCTGCCATTACCATCAGCTTAATTACCTTTACAACTAAAGTTGTATTTGTGAAATATTATAGATGCTGTTATTCTAGTATAATTGTGTGGCTATGAATTTAGTACTGACACCTTCTCTTTCTCTCTTGATAACTTTTTTACAGTACCAATGATTCTGTTTTGGAGGAAATGAAGAAAGAATACATGTTAAAACAAGGAGTAGAGGGCTCTGCTAGAATCTAAACTGCTAGAATGTTGCATTCAAATTCTTAGAACTTAGAATGAGGTTTCATAATTGTGATGGCATGGAGTTTCATTATAGCTTAAACCTTTTTTGTGTGTGAATTTTGTACGGATAATAGAACATTAATGGAAAGATCTCCGTTTGTATGATGCTTGTTACACGATCTTAAAGTAGTGTCCTAGTGGTGCCATTTTGACCAGCCATGAGTGAAGAATTGACATTGAGTTTTCAGAAAATATAATAAACATGAAAAATGTATTATGTGAATAAACATTAACATTCAGAATCAGCATGAGCACTCAGACATGTAATATTTTGCTGAGAAATGATAAATTCAAATCCTGTTTGTCATTGTATATAGTATATATGTAAAGAAAAGAGAAACACCAAATCCTTTTCTTGAAAAAAGAAGTGATGCATTCATTCAAATTACTTAAAAGGCAATTTTAAAACTGAAATTAAACCATCTGTCTTCTCCTTTTTATTTCTTCATTGAAACTTAATGGATTTGATATTGTATGTAAATAAAGCATTACTTCAAATTAAAAAAAAAATACCATTTTTATACTGTAAAGATTGCCTTAAAATTTTAAAATAGCTTTCTTCTGCGTTTGATCTGGAAATCCAAAAGCATCTTAGCTGGTTCATTGGATACGCATATTTCAGCCCATAAGCACAACCTCAGTAAAATGATGGATGAAAAACACAAGTCGATAGTTCCACTAGTAAATCCTGATGTTAACAAAATTTTCTGCTAGAGACCGAAAAATTTCGGTCTCTAAACTGAAGAATCTTATTTCGCACGCTGTGTCAATAAGAGTTTAAATCAAGCTGAAATTTTTGACTCAAAAGTATATTTTGAACCATAAAAATTTGTTGCAATAACATGCCTTTGTTGTACCAACAAAAGAAATTAGAAGCACTTGAATATGTAATAATACACCACGTACCAAGCTAATTGCATCACGTCATATTCTTTAAACATTAAAGCACGTAGTTTAATATATCTTGACCTATAAAAAGGTAACTTGTGGTATATTTTGATGCATGAGTTGATGAATACAAAATTAATGAGTTAGTAAATCTCTTCCCTGACTCTTCTTTGTATGACTGTATTTGTGAGTTTGTCATAGTTAGTTTGAAAATCATTCCATCTTTTCAGATTTTTTTTTAATATGTTCTTGAATTGATTCTAGAAGTGAGTAAAACTCAAAATGGGGAAGAATATAGTTAGTGGTTTCATTTATTGGAACTAAATAAACTGTTTCTACTTTGTCAGGAACTCTTTTGCTTTGAAAAATCATACAATTATCTTATAAGAAGTTAGCTACATTCACAAATGATATAAATACTACCATTGTATTAACTTTACTCACGTCAGTTGCATAATGAGGCTTTCAAGAAAAAGGATAACTTATTTTAGATTTTATATTAAATCCAGTGCCATCACTACTTATCTACCATTTAGAATAACTTATTTTATACTTAACTTATGCTGAAATGCTTATTCAAAGAATTTTGAATTAAAAAAAAATATTCCCAGAAATATACAAAACTAAACATGCACCAGTTCATGAAGTTCAGCAATGTGCCAACTATACATGCTCGTGACTACAATATCATTTAACCTGTTATCCTCCAGTGGTGAGAATCCAGCAGCCTAAGAAGGATAAAGTGTGTGCTCTTTTTGTCCTAAAGAAGAAAAACATAGTTCTTATGAATGATATATTGTATGTGCACATTTTGTCCTAAAGAACAAACCATAGTTCATATGAATGATGCTGTATGTGCTCTCTTTGTCCTAAAGAAGAATACCATAGTTCATATGAATGGATACAAAATCTAGAAAAAGAAAAATATTTGGGAGACAACTGCAATACGCAGACAATCAAACAACTAATTATAAAATGTGAAGAGAGAAATACATATAAGTATATGTATATGTTTCTGTGAGTGAATTGTCTAGTTGACCGCGTATTATAGTTCGCTGCGAAGTAAAGTTTCTAGAAAAACTATTCATCTGGATTTGATTTCATGTAGCACGTAACAAGTGAAGGCATCCATGTGGAGGCTTTCTCCACTCCATTCTTGACAGCTTCTTCACAGTGATATTCATGCAAAAAATCATCTGCATTTGCTCCTGAATCGCTTTATCTAATAATCATGTCTAAGGTAAACAAAATATCATAAAAGATTTTGCACATGAGTACATTTCAAACTTAACAGCCTCATGCATTCTAAGGACTTCAGCAAGTAGTTTCATTCTTGTACTAGTTATTTATTCTATATGGTCATTTTCCACTAAGTACACAACCTCACACAATCAACCACCATTTTCAGTATAACAGTGTTGTTGACCGAAAGCATAAAGGGGATTTGCATGATTTTTATGTCATTTTCAACTTACTACTAATTACAAAACTATTCCATTTTAATTTTATTTAATTTTTCAAGATTTTGCCTAGGAAAACATGTCATCCTGATGCTGCACCACCTTGTTTTCGTTTGTAATGCATGCATCTAAAGGGGGAAGAAGAACAAATTTGGCTAAAAGCAAACCAATAACTTAAGGGAAGAAGCATCAAGAAACTTTCTCAGTAAGCATCTAAAGGAAAACTAAGCATTATAACATGCCAACTGATGCCTGATAAAAACAAAATGTTATAGTGTAACTCAAATCAAGATGTGTTACCTCATTATTTTCCATCATTCCTTGTTCACCAGCTAAACAAACATGGAGAAGCTGCCTTGATTTAAAAATAGGAAGAGATTGCAACTAAGCCTGATGAAGCTTTAGTTTCTAGATTGATAATGTACATGTTTGGGTGCAATTCTATGAAAGGATTTCTAGGAAAAAAAATGAAATGTATTTCTGTAAAAATTAAAATTGATTTTCATTAACTAATTCATAAGAGTGTTCTCTCTTAACTTTTTTAAACAATGTGGGATGTTCTATAAATTAGCTAATTAAAAGCTAATTTTACTTTTAGATAAGTAAATTTTATTTTTCTTATAAGTTCTTTGAAAACTGCAGCACAACTGAGATACCTTTTTGGCATAAATCCCAGGCTTCCTTGAAGCAACTTAGGTGGTGTTTATTTTATTCAAAGAAAACCAGCACCTCAAACTTCACAATTACATGTTTGCACTTCACAAAACCTTGCTTCATGCTATATCCTTTCATCTTCAATTGCCTAATAGTGGAAGAAACTACTTTAAAAGAAAATCTTGAACTAAAATTTCACACATCACTCAGAATAACTATGCAAAACAATTAAACTGATGAAATGCAGCAAGGTATTACTATTAAGCACAAAATGCAAGGTAATTTCAAGACCAAATTATAAACCTTCCAATGTCACTTCCTGAAGCAATGAGTAATGAATGATACATGGACACCTGCATAGTGTATGCACTCAATTGACATACTTTATTTCTCTTTATCTCTCTGTTGTTGTCACTTTTGTTAGTTGTGTATGCCTAATCCAACCACAGTCATTGTGAGTGGAGATGAAAATGAGACACAATGTGCTTCACCTGAGAAAAGAGACCTAATCTAATGCTAGCTCTGTCCTTTACAATGCCATCGATATGGCCACCACCTTTACAACCACTACCACCTGCGGTAACGTGTTTGGTTTCACATTTATGAATTGATTCTGAGTTTAGAATTTTAATAAATTTTTATGCATTTGATTTCAGGCGGAAGAAGAGTTTAGAATTAATTCTGAATTCAAGCAACTTAGACTAACTCTTTATATTAGATAAAAATATTTACAATAAAATTTACTACAAACTTGATTGATTTTATGATCAAATATCCAAACATAAATCACATAACTTTAAAATCAATTTTGCTAATGCTTACCCAAAATTATTCCCCGCCACCTTAGGTAATTCTCAAGCACTGTTTTCGCTAAAACCTTGTAAAAAAAATGTGGCCTAACAAAACAGTAACCAAAGAGATCATAGAGTAAACAAACGTTGCACACAGAAATTTAACAATCCAAAGTAACAGAGTAAGAAGAAATTAGGGATGTAAATAGCTAAGAAATTTAAAAACAAGTCAATTCGACTATAATCATTTGAATGAAATTCAAATTACACCCTACTTTTCTTTTTCCCTTCAAACTCTTCTTCCCTTTCATTCATTCATTCTCTTTGTGCACCAAACGAACCAAACCCTTTCTCTTATCTTATAGACTTGAGTTTGTTTACTTGCTTTTCTTTTCTTGTTCATCAAGAAATTTTATCTCATGTTTCAAGTCAACAAATTTTAGCTACACCACCTGTAATTAGCACAAACCTTTTCGCTTCACTTTGTTTCTCATTTTCCCTTTGCTCTTACTCCTCAAGTTTACTAAGTAAACTCATTGGAGTGCCACAAAACTATGAGGTACCCTTCAAGGAGGAAGAGCAATGTTGTGAATTGCCAAGGTGGTGGCATTGTGATCAAGTCCTGAGGCTTGTCTTCTATGTTGACAGAAAGATCATCATTGGTTGGTGGCAGATCATGGAGCTGCAACTCTAATGGATGCAGGAAGCTTGGCCTTGTCACAAAATGGTAAAGACCAGGCAGAGATTGTTGTGAAGAATCTGGTGCCTTATGGTGGATCATCATCCACCACATTGATAGGATTGTGTCCGGTCAGGAAATAAAACCGTCATGTCATGAGAGAACTAGTCTTAGTCAAACCACTCAAAATGTGATACCAAGAGCAAGTCGTTCTCGTACCCAGAAAGTCTCACACCAAAAGATATTAAAAGTCAATCCTTAATCACGTCAACATATCTAAGTCTAACACATTAACACACCTACCCAGCACAAAGTGACATATACAAAAGTTACAAGTTCTTTCCTCCTCCTGTAAATATGAGCACATGGAGTATCTCTAATAATATTGTTACTTTAAACTCATTATTCTCTCTTATAAAAGACTTAACTAACTTAAGTATCGGAGTATCTCTTTGTGAACATTCCCCGCGTTCCCAACTCGGCCAACCCGATCAGATCTCATGGCAGTTCCACCAGTACACTGGGCCCACTATCCGAAAGTTGTTCTTATGGTAAGAACAGGCTGGAAGACGGAATAAGAATTGTGAAGTTTCTTTTGTTTTCATTATTTCTATACGAATTTTTGAAAATACAAAACAAAGTGAAAAGATGGTATATTTGTACCTCTGAAAGTTTAAAAACCCATACTTCTTCAGCTTGCATTTGTCAAAGTTCATGGCTTCATTTCTTGATCTCATTAATATTTTGTTTGTGTTGTTTAGATCATAAATACAGAACTTTTCAAATGCCTTCCACAAAGCCATGGAAAAGCATACCGAGCCTTCTTTATCTTGAGCAAGCTAGTTCCTGTTGTTGTAGAAGTCATTGTAAATTCTGCGGCTAATACAACATTTGATGAGAGGTTATCCTCTAAATTTCGAAAAAGCTTCGCCATCAATGATAAGTTCTAATATTTTCTTTGTGTAATCATTTGACAAATGTCATCAGATATGCTACTGCTATCAACATAAAACCATAGATCATTTAGCAATTGAGAATATATAGCAAGAGAAAAGTTTATATCTGATAAATACCTTAAAATACATACCAATTGTGATTTCTAATTGGTTTCTAGAGTAAAAAGTTTAGTACTGATATTACACGACAGTTAAACTTGTTTTCAAACTCCATAGATTGGTTAATGATTCTTATTTCTCACACTAAACAGTGGTTCATTTGCTCTCATCATAGTTCCCAGCTGACATGGTCGTTAATGCAACCTTGGCAGCAATGGCAAGGCATGGAGTGATACAAGCCAGATATCAATGTGTACCAGATTGCTTCTTCTGTGGTGAACCCTTTAATCTTCCAAGACCTGGTAAGGCTTATCTATGAACATTACTGTTCCTCACCATGCAGTAACTCAAAGGGTGTGCCAATTCAAGTTTCACTGATGAAGTTGTTTAGCTCCACAGAAGAATTCTCTGCCCACCTGTGGAGAGATGCTATTCAGAAGAGAGGCCTCAAATCTAAGGCCTCCTCAAAGGGGAAGATGTCTCAAACACTTGAAAAAATGTGCAGAAAATCAGTGGAGCAAGCAAAGTACTTGGCCAACATTTATGAACCATAACATTTTTATAATGGAAGGTTAGATACTAATTTAATTTCACACTCATCAACTTAGTGGCAGCACTAGTAATTTAGGCTTGTAGGAAGCAAAAATAAAAGTGTTCCAATTCTATGCATTGATTAATATAAAAGTTTTTACATATTGAAAAATGGATTTACTTTAAGTGTTAACAAACGACTTTGAAGCCTAATAACAAAAGCAATCCACCAATCTAACAAAAGTGCGGAAGCCTAACAAGATTGTGAGAGAGCATAGTAGGGCTAGTAATCATCAAAGACAAGACAAAATGCTAATCACTTGAGTAATCATCATCAGCCTCTTCACGATCAGTAACAACTTTCTCTATAAATCGTTTGCGGACTCCTGCAATGATAGCCTCTCTTGAATCTTCATTTCTATTATGGCCATCATTAAGTACAGGATCCGATTGGCACAAGACTAATGCAACACCTGATATTCCAGAACATGCAAGGAATTCAATGTATTAGATAACATGGGAACAAGTCTAGAAAAGTATTGCCACTAAAACTTCAACAAAAATTCAAAAGGTATGAGAAGGATTGCCATGAGGAAAGGACAAATGCAATCCAGGAGCCAAAGTTGATTAGGGCACATAATGTTCATATTGGCTTCAATCTTATAAACTTAACTGGAAAACATGAAATAATTACATGTTTTACTAGCAGAGCAGTAAATACATGATTACATGCTTCTACATTTACATGTAAAGAGGCATGGACGCTAATAGAGGCAAAGACTAACAAAATCCAATATTTGATATATAATATTGTATTAAATACAATAATGTAGTCAAATGGTGTAGACCAAAGCAAAATTTAGCTAATCAGGCAGATCATTATTAGGATTACATTCACAACGGAAACAAACACCTTTAAACTAGTTTCACTAAAAAAAAAGGTATCACTTCTACTTAGAAACTCCTGTAAAAGCTAGGGCCTTAAATCCCATTTGAGAAAACAAATTTTGTAATTTTGAGGAACTACATGCCTTCCATACTTTAAAAAAAAAAACCAGAAAGAAAAAAAACTAAACAAAGTTAAGAAGGGTCACTGATCAAAGTAAAATAAAATAAACAGAAATGATGAATCTGGCATTCTAAGACATAAATACCTTCAGGAGTGCATCTTCTCCCAAAACTACGCAGACCCACATAATTTCCTTTGACTGCTCCATTGTTGTAAACCAGTAAAGTAGGAACATTTTGATCTGGGTAGTTTGGAATGCAGTCTGTAGATATTATCTTCACAAATTTTGTTGCAGGATATCTTACCGCCAATTCTTCAATGCTTTGCATCAACAATTCACATTCAGGAATCCTGTCCCATAATCACAGCAAACATCACCACAAGAAACATGACCCTGAAAAACTAAATAGATTATATAATCAAGGAAATTCCTAAACCATACCCCTCTTTGTAAAGGATGACAACCACCCAAACATCAGATGGAGCCTGTGAAACTTCTCGGACGAAATCAGATCCTGAAATGAGAATCACTGATCCAAACCTCAATACTTTAGCTGCTTCTTGCATCTCAACCAACCTCTTCTTCCTACGTAGCAAAATGATTCCATTAAGAACAAGTAGAATAAATAAAAACACCACCTAATTCGCTTTATCCTAATCTCATAACTTATAAACTATTAACTCACTTCTCAAACAAATTCATCATTTCAGAATGAACCAGCCATCAGAAATCCATCATAACATAAAGGTAAGGTAAATAAACAAAGTCCTAACATTAATTGACGATAAAATCTCAAAACTACGACAATTCCCAACCAAATTGTATTCAAGAGCATAGAAAATAAACAAACAAATACAATTCTCAGACAACCAACGAGAAAAAAACAATAGTTTAGCTGTCTCTTGCATCTCAGACAACCTTCCTTCCTTTCAATGCAAAACGATTCAGATGAGAAGAAGTGGGGCAACTAAAAAAAAGGTACCTAATTTTGCTCTTTCCTAATCTCTCAATTCATCTACTCACCCTTCTCAAGTCTCAGGGTTTGAGAGAAAGTTAATAGAGATCATATGTGAGAAAGAGAGAAGAAAGATTATTAATGCAACCCAAAAAGGCAAGAGATAACATAGAAGACTTGTATATAAGTCTAAGCTTGCTGTGCAAGTTTCTGAAAACTTAAAGCTGAATACAATAACTAACAGCTAACTAACTTCAGTCAGTTAGAGTAAACCTGAGTTAACTGCTAACCTATAATGAGAAAGAAAAAAATAGCTAACTCAGTTACAATTATACCCTAAGTAAATCTTAGTAAAGTGTTACTCCTTGTATCAAGCAAATTCAGACTCTTAACCATTAATTCATCATTAAAATTTAAATTCACAACAATTCCCATTCAAACTGCATCTAAGAACAAAAAAATTATATGATACACAAGCAACACACAAAACAACACACAGAGGCACCCCAACAAACAAAAATTCACCAAACCATCAAAACTTTAATCACTCTACTTTATTCTCTGAGGAAAAATGAGAAGCAGAACCTGTATTCTTGGAGGAAGCGATCATCATCAAGGTCATCTTCAAGATCTTCAAGTTCCTCAGAGGTTTTGGAATCGAGCCAGGTTTGGTCTTTGGGTTGGTGATCCTCAGCCGGAGTGAAAGGTGGAGGCTTAAATGCGGGTGGCTTGGGTGGCAAATTCCCGAGCTTTCGCTGAATATCATCCCACTGAGTAGAGGATCCTTCTACGTCCTTGTACACGAAATGGTAATCGCTCATTCTTCTATTCTCTCTCTTTCTCTATGAATCTGATTCACACAATGGTTTTCTGGTGAATCAACAAGTTCACAATGGAAAATACTTTAACTCAAATTTGAAAAAAATATACAAAAAAGCACAACAATCCAATAAGTTTGAGGATAATACATGTAGAAAATAACAATTTAGTGATGTACATGGAACAAATCAAATCAGAAGAAGAACAGAATCCCAGATTTGAAGTTTACCTGCTTCACAAATCGCGAAACCTAATCTCTGTTGCAGACACGCCGAGATTCAAGAACATGACAGAGTAAAAAGTTATTCAAGAACATGTTTTTTATTTTGATTTTTTTTTGTTTTTTAAGGAGTAGAATGATAAAAGAGTTTACTAGATAATTTTACATGTTTCATTTTTTCTTAATTTAATTATATTTTATATTTCATTAGGTATATTAATAAATAAAATATATTAAATTAATAAAACAATATATAAAATTAAATTAAAAAATAAATCAACTTATAATATCTTGAAACTATATATATTTATCCGGGATTCGGTAAAAATTCAACCAGATTTATTTAATAAAATTATCTAATTTATTTATTAATCAATTTTTTAAAGAATTTTTTTTTATAAAATCACATATTTTTTAATTTTAAATATTTTTTTTTATTTTCTCTTACTTGTATTAATAAATATCTACACATTGTAAGTATACAATATAACTTTCACATAAATAACTTAACATATTTTCTCTCTAACTATTAATAAATACTTAAGAATTATTACTGCACATGATGCTAACCTAAACTTTACCTCTAACCATTACCAATTATCTTACTCAGATTAAATAAATGAATTATTTAGAAGAAAAAAAATAGAAAAGTGATGAGTTCGTCCCATTTCCCCTGTAACCAGTATGAAATTTTTTATTTTTTTTTAAGACATACAAATAACATAGGATTAAAGAATTCTTTTTACCCTTTATAGACGGCTACTAGATTGATATATATATATATATATATATATATATATATATATATATATATATATATTTAATTAATTATTATTTATTTATTAATATTAAAAAATATTACTATACAATATTTTTAATAAATTTTTTAATAAAATATTATCAAAAATAGAAAAATCACCTACAATATTTTATAACATTATTGAAATACATATTAAAATATTAAAATTAATAAAGATCATTTTTATACAATTTTACAAAATTTTTAATAATTACATATGTAATAGTAAAATTTCTAGATTTCTATGTTTTAATATTTCTCTAGAAAATTTTTAGCAGATTTAATCTCTGATATTTTTTACTACACACAATTATTATTTGTTATTTAGTTCTCATGAAGTTAAATCTTCACCCTTTTTCTTATCTTTAGTCCTCTTTCGTATTTATATATCAATTATTTTAATATCTACTAAATAAATGTATAATTGAGGAAAATTTTAATTAGACTGAAATTTGTAAATATGAATTATTTAAAATATAATAAAAAGATAATAATATTAATTTTCATTCTATTATATTATCTTCATATTTTTATTTTTTCTCTTTCACCAAATATTAAATAATTAGTATTTAAGAATCTTAAAACCATTGGATGCCAAAAATGTGTTTCTAATTGGTGTAATTGGTTAGGAAATTTATGTAAAATAATTTTTTAATTTTGAAAATGAAAAATTTACTCAATACATTTTAAACATCTTATTCATGATGAAAAATTTACTTAATACATTTTAAACATCTTATTTTAAACCAATATAAAAGGTATGTACATTCTTCTTATTTACCCTTATCTTGGATGCTTATCTTAGAACTATGTTTTTAATAAATCCACCAGCCAATTTTTTAAAAGTTGTTTTTATGTTGAACATCCAATTTGTATTTATTTTATAAAAAAATTTGTGAAAATTTAATTCAACCTTTCCTTTTCTTATATTTTTTTCTCCTTTAATTAGTTTTTATTTTACGTAAATATACCATATAATCATTCAAAATAATTTACTTTCATTCTCATTGAGATTTCTCAATTCTACTTCTTGTGATTCTTTTGTGGTAGATTTATTTTCAATCATGGATTCATCATTATGTTGTTCTTTTTTATTGTTGTTTGGAAAAATAGGTAGAGGAATATTTACTTTATTTTTAGAGCCATGAGTAAGAAGGACTTGTATTTTAACTTCTTTACTTTCTACATCTAGTGCAATTATACGTTCACTAATTTCACCATTTTCAATGAACCTTATATTTCCTATTTCAATAATCCTCGTACTATGATTAGGTCAATAAAACATATATTAATTTGATTTTTTTGAACAATCAATAAAAATATCTATCGATTATTTATCCCATTTTCTTTCTTGCATATTATATATCCTTAACATTATACATGCAGGTACCTCATATTAAGTGTCCTATCTATCCACAGTTCAAAAATGTGTTTTTAGAACTATCTTATTAGAAACTGTCAAAAAATACAAAGCAGTTTTTAAAAGCATATATCTACAAAAAGATAAGTAAAGATAAATTACACAACATGATAATAACCGTATTTATTAATGTTCTATTATATCTTTCTAATTCATCATTTTGTAGTGGTGTACCTAACATTATATATTAAGCACAAATAACATTTTTCTGAAGAAGTTTAGTAAATGGTACTAGGTGTATCTAATTTTATCATATCTTTCGTAACACTTATTACATTTATCAAACCTGACAACTTTCATCTTTTTGTCTAATTATTTTTCTACTTCATTCAAGTAAATTTCAAAAACATCTAATACTTAAGATTTCTCATACAATAAATAAACATAATCATAATATGAATCAATAAAAATAATAAAGTTTCTTTCACTTTTGAAAAAATTAACATCATAAAATTTCTTTCACCTTTTGTTTAATTATATTTCTATTTCATTCAAGTAAATTTTCAAGGCACACAATGTTTGATATTTCATATGCAATAAATAGACATGATCATAATGTAAATAGTTATTAATAAAATAATTAAAAAAATTTCACGCGGAAAGAATTAACATCAAAAGATCTATAAATATCCATATGCATAATTTTAAGAAATGGAGTGCTTTCTTGTAACCTCTTTGTTTATGCATTTTGTTTGTTTTTTTTAATGCAATCCACACAAATATTTAAGTTCATACAATCTAGATATTGAAGAATTTCATTCTTTATTAATTTTCCTATTCTTTCTCTATAAATGTGACCTTAATATTTATATTAAAAGAAAGCAAATCATTCATTCACTAATTCACTAAACTAAACTATGTTTAGTATGGGTCAAAAAAAAATTTAGCATACAAATCATCTAAATTTAATTTATATAAACCATGACAAAGAAAACTAATGTCCATGCAATGATTATACTTAAAATAAACTGAAACATGCATTATCAAAATTAAAAAGAGTATTTAGCGATAATGAAACTAAATTAAATCCTTAGATAAACTAAGTCTATAAAAAATTTATGAAAAATAATGTCCATTACTAAGAATTAAACAATAAGCCCCAACTACTTTTAACTTTCATTTTATTCATCGTACTCAAATTTCTCATTCGGTATAGATACTATTAATTCGCCGCTTTAAATTGATGTATGATCTGTTGCATATGTAGCCATTAACATTTGTTATATAGACAAACTTAAAATGTCACGAAATAACAGTAAAATAAAAATAAATGACTATTAGTGACCAGACATAAATGCTACTAAGAATCTTTATTGTGTTCATTTCTTATCAAAATAAAAGCTATTAAGAATTTAAAATGGTTTCTTATGTGATCTAATGATCTAAATGAATTCAGTAAATTAATAGTTTATATTAGATATAATTTATGATTACCATAAATTAAAAAATTAACAGCTCATGTTAAATATAATTTTTAATCTAATGGTTGAAATACGTTTAAAAGAAGTTTAATATAGAATAAAAAATCAATATAATTGATATTTAACTTAATTCTTCATTTAATAGTTGGAGTAAGCTTCAAGTGAAGTTAGGTGTAGAAATAGATAAATAGGTAGACATAGATAGGTAGATATAGATATAGATAGACTAAGAAGGGGTTGTTTAATATATCTCAAATAAAATTGGGATTAAATAAGTGTGGGTGATATTTTATGTAATCTACATATAACTGAATATTATTTTTAGTTAATTTGTATAAATTCAGAGTAAAATATTTACGGATTATTTTTAGTTAAGTTTTTTAGTTAAATTGCTTAAATAGATCAATTATTTTTAGTTAAGTTTTATAGAAGTTATGGAAGGTTTGAGTTTTTTTTTTAAAGAAGGTTTAGAATTTTGAGACTCACCCTTACTGCTATCAGATTTCATTAAATTTAGGTTAATCAACAAGAAACTCATTTTTATAAAAGAAAAATTGCTTTAACATTCTTAAATATACTGTATATTAAATTATTAATTACATTTTAAATTAAATAATATATGAAAATAATAAATAAATAATAAAACTTTAAGAATTAAAAAAAATAGTTAAATTTACTATTTTATGTGTTATTTTATTATTAAAATAATGAATTTATATGTATTTATAAGGATGAATAATAATATCCCACACCCTACTTCGTCTAAAAAAAAGTGAAGTAAAATGAAATATATTTAGTAGACAACTGCAATATGCAAACAACCAGACAACTAATTATAAAATGTAAAAAGAGATAAATACATATACGTATAAAGTATAGAGCAAGCACAGAACCCGGACTTGAAGTCAGAATCAATCGAAAGAGCTCATCGATCACCTTATAGAGTTAGGTTCGATATGGGTTTTCGGTATGGTTCACTGAGTACAGGGTGAAGTCTTCTCTCATTAAAGAAGGGCAAGGGGATGGTGGGCAGCTACTCAACTCCTAAAGATGTCCAAAGATCCGCATTAGTGATGCAGCTTCTACTTGTTCCTCCTCCCCAGGAAAAGGGCACAGAAGAGTGAATGTAGTGAGTTGGCTGATTGACTGTGTATTGTAATTATTAGCGTAATAAAGTTAAAGTAAAATTAGATACAGCGGACATCAAAGCGAGTTTTTCAAAATAAATTTAGAAAGATACCTTTACTTGGCATACCTAGATGTTAATATAATATTTATCAAAATTAAAGAAATACCAGTATAATGCATGAAGGGAGGCATTAACGTACCAATTTTTAATTAAGATTTTTTGTGTAGGATAAAAAAAATAGATATTAATGAAATCTGGCAAAAAGAAAATATCAATAATTTATTTTAAAATTTATGGTACTTGGGATAAGTTACACACGTTAATGTACATACAGAGTGGGTCATGCCCAACCCATAATAATATCAATGCCAAAAGGCCTATAAAGTGTTTAGCATTGAGATCATGTATAGACCCAAAACTCTGCATGTGTTTGTTGAAGGCAATTCAATGTTTGTATTCTCTTTCTTAGACAACTAGGTAGACACACATAAATGTATCTAAATAATAATAATAAATGAAGTTGAGAGTGAAAAAGCACCATAACAATATATGCATTCACAGATTATTAATCATAAATTGATCAACTACGTGTGTTCAGTTTATAGATTTTACAATAATAATTCAAAAACTAAAATAAATTTCTATATTCTCTAAAACACTATCTAAATAATATTAAGGAAAAAAAATAATTACTTTCAAGTTTGATGACAAAAATGGGATAAAAGATTTTAGGTAGTGTTTGATTTAAAGAATTATTTTCTATTTATTTTTTTAGAAAATAATTTTTAAAAACGATAAAGACAGAGTCATAATATTTTCTTATTTTTATTTAATTTTAAAACCATTTTCATAAATATATTTTTGAAAGAATCAATCAAATAAATTTTCAACTCTATTTTCTATTGAAAATAGAAAAAAAAAAAAAAACATAAAACCCCTGACCCCAAACACCACCTAACAAAATCAGAACTTTTTTTCTAAAAACCAAAAGAGTCACTATTACAAGTTTTGGTGTATTAATGGCTGCATTTATTTTAGGTCATAATTTACCTCCATTTTATGGTTTATAATTAAATGTACATGATGGGCATGGTACATAAGTCAACTAAAACGAATAATACAGGGGCACTTCACTTATGAGAATGCATGTGGCTCTATTGATAAGTTTTTTTGTCTTTTTTTCTTGATAAAATATGGTTTACATTTCTAATTTTTATATTTTATTTTTCATAAATTAATGTTTATAAAAACGTCATTTTATTAGAATTAGTGGAAAGATAATCACCATCTAACCATATTTTAAAATTTAAGAATTTAATTCATCTTAAATCCATTCAAGACATAACATTTCCTTTATTTCTTTTAAATTTAATTTATACATATATAGCTTGAAAGACGTAGTACGTATGTAAAACAAAACTTGTGTTTGGTTGAGATGAAGAAAAATAAGAATGGATATAAAAATTTGAATTTAAATGCACCTATTTTGTATAAGGAATGAGTGAAAGTCTAGTAAATAGATAAGAAATTTAACAATGAAAAAATTTAAAAATAAATCAAAACTTTTTATAAATATGACAAGATAAAATTGCAAGACCTCTCTCCCTTGATAATTTGTTAATCATTCCATAGAATAGAACTATTATCAGAGATATTGTTAGTTAAGAAATTCTAATTCATCTTGTAGTTAGCATGGCATGACTTATATCTATACTATTATATTACAAAATAAATTAATATTATTATTAAAATTTTGTATAAGAATATTGTATAATTTTATTTTTGAAATAATATTTTTATATAATTATTGTTATATCAAGTTAATTAAATAATATAATTAAAATTAAAAAATTCTATTAAATAATTAAACATGAAGATATAAGAATATATTTCTTATTAATTTTAATTAAAATATTTTTAAATTTAATTCATTTAAGTTGATGATAAATATATTATTTTTTGGGGGGTTAACATTTTTTGCTTGGGAGATGATTTTCATCTAATATATTTTCTACTAAAATGTTTTTTTAGTCTTAATTAATTTAATAATGACTATCAATAATATTTAAAATAAAAATGATATATATATATATATAGGTGATGAAAAACAAAAGTTTTTTTTATTTGAATAATAAACTCGAACTGAAAATACAAGGGGGGAAAAGGACATACTAACCCTTTCATTTTAAAAAATTAGGTGAAAATATACGAATATTTTATTATTAATTTATTATTTTCCAAATTTAATTAACTTATGCTAATGATGAATATATTCATATTTTCATTTGAATTTTTTTATTTTGTAATACACTTACAATAAAAATTAAGATTCTTTGTAAAAGAAGAAAGATAAATATTAAAGGAAGTTGGAAAAAAATCAAATAAAAGATAAAAATCATTTAGGAAAAAACCAACATTTAATATTAGTAGCTACACAAGAAACTAGTATTTAAATGTGAATGTGAGATAGCGATTCACATCCATGTATAATGTATTATCAATAACTTCGCTTTTGTCCTAAAAGAGTGGAGTGATAAGATTGATTTAACAGTTTAAACTCCTTGATAAAAATATTATTAATTAATTAATAATTAATAATTAATACTTATTAATTAAAAAAATCACAAAAAGAAGAGTGGTTTGATTTGAATAGGATTAAAATAACCTCATTTCTTAGGAAACGTAATCACATAAAAATACATTATTCCACACAGAAAAAAAAAATCTTATTACAGAATCATTCATTACAACATATATATATATATATATATATATATATATATATATATATAAAAAGAAAATAACTAAATATTAACAAGAATATAGTGAAAGTACATATATATATGTTCCATTGATTTTATGCTTAAATTTTCTTTGCTGCTTCCATTATCATCTGAACAGAATTCTCCAAACACAACTTGAAAAATTTCTGGTCGATGAAGTCCTTTTCTACTCCAAATGCAATTCTTATCTTTCCCATGTAACTCATAATCGTTATGGTCAAACTCTGCAAGTTCACCAAATACATATCTTATTATATTTGAAAATAGACAAATAGAAAAAGAATAATATTGAAATGTTATTTGTGCTACTCTTAGAGTTTAATTTGGTTAATTAATCTACTTAATCATTTAATACAATTCTTTATTATGTATATTACTTATATAAAACTTCAATTCTGATTCGACACCATTACTTAAAAAATAATAATGTCGTCTAAAATAAATATTATCTATGATCTTATATAAAAAAAATATAGTACATCAAGATCAATAAATTAATTAAATTTGTTAATTTGTTATGAATTTTATTTTTGTTATAATATTGTCTATGACATTAAATGGTTTCAGAGATGATTATTTTTTAAAAGATATTCTTTTTCAATTAATGAGTATATTTTATTTTGTTGATAGCTCAATAAATGTACCCACTTTCATATAGAAATAAATATATATTATTAGTAGATCTCATACTTAAATAAAAATAAAAATGAAAATACACATAAAAGTATTTATTTGTTTCTTATTATATAGTATTTTTTTCTGACAATTTTCGAATTTATAAACATTTGAAAATATTAGGTAATGTTTAGTTTGAGTATTTTTTACTTTTTATTTTCATTAAAATAGAAAATAAAAATAAATATTATTTGATTAATTTTTCAAAAATATTTTTATGAAAATATGTAGTTAAAAGTGATGAAATATGATGACTCCATTTTTATAATTTTCTGAAATAATTTGTGTAGATAAAAATTAAAAATAAAAACAATTTCAAATCAGACAACACCTCTGAAACATGTATACAGATTTTTGTTATTGATTGACATGCATTAATGCCAACTAACAAAAGTCACCGACAAAAAAAATTAATGTATCATCAATTGTGAAATAGTTCTAGACACATAAGCTAATGGGGACATGAATGATGTTGGAGACATGAATATTGTTGGAGACATAACATGAACATGCATGAACATGAAAATGCTGCAGAATATTAATGTAATGCAGATACCTGAGGTGAACCAGCAACCATAAAGTATAAGCCTTTAATTGGCATATTAGCAAGAGACATTTGCTCAACTGGTCCAATTATGTTTGAGATTGTTGTGCTTGAGTTTCTTAATGTAGTGTACAAGTATCTAGCACCAGCCTGAAATCATGTATTAAGAACTCAGACTCAGATTTACATAATTCTTTAATTATGATTATGAACTTTAATTAATGTTAAAAGAGTAAAGAGTTCATGTAGTAATAATATAAATTTTCTTAGATTAATGTCTAATTATAGATTGTTACATGCAATAAATTTGTTAGTTCTTTTATGGTTGTATTTAAAAGTTATATAAGGATGATTTTTAATTGAATGCCTGTGTAAAATATATTGTATTAGCGGTATATAAAAATTAAGCTCATATCAAAATGATAAAATTTTAGATATTTTTTTAATTATTTTTTATATTTTTTTAATTAAAATTGAAATTTTATTTTAATAATTTAAGAAAATGTTAGCAGCATGGTATTTCCAACCACCGTATTTTTAATACATTGTATATTATAAGTTAAAACTTATTAAAAACTATAATTGTGAGTAGAATTCATTAAACAAGAAATAAGACTCAACAAATTTGATAATTTCCAAAAAACTCAGTTAACCCTAAAAAAAAAATATTCAAAAGAATTATCAAATAATACGTTACTAACATTTCTTTTTACAACTAAATATTTATATCGATAGTTGACGTAAGTTATAGACATAAAACAGTTTTAAAATGTATAATAAAAAAATGTATTTTATAATCTATCTAGTCTCATCAACATAAGATCAGCCTAACAATCACGGGACTTAGAGTAAAATTTTCAAAAAAAAAAAAATTAAATAAAAATATTTTTGGACCTTTTTGTCAATATGAAAAAAATACTCTATTTAGAAAAATTAATCTTACAAATATTTTATATAAAAAATTTAAAATTTAGACTTCATTTACTTTATTCAGATATTGTATTTGATTTGAGTGTTTTTTATTTTTTTCTATTAAAAATAGAAAATAGAGGTGAAAAAGTATATGATTGATTTTTTTGAAAATATTTTTAAAATTAAGTGAAAATAAGAAAACGGATGTGGCTCTGTTTTCAATAAAATTATTTTCAAAAAATAAAAAATATAAATATAAATAAAAAGTAATTTCTCACACCAAAATAATAAGTATTTTCTATTTCCTACTGAAAGTGAAATGTCTATGATTGATTTTTTAAAAAAATATTTTTAAAATTGAGTGAAAAAAAGAAAATGAATATGACTCTATTTTCAGTAAAACTATTTTCAGAAAACAAAATAAAAAATAATTTCTCGTACCAAACAGCACGTAATTAATAATGAAAGATGATTGCATTTAATTAAGGTGAGATACCGACCTCACTGCCTCTGAGTTTCCTGAGTGTATCTAAGAGCATGCCAGTAAGAAGAGTAGCCAAAGAATTTTTCTTTTTGTTCATCTCTTTATGGGCTTCCCAAATATACTCAAGTGGGTTTGCATATTTGGAGTCACTTAGTTCTGGAATTGGAACATGCAAAAATGCATATTGATTACCCCATTTAGCTGCACTATTATTGTTCTTGTCAAGCATCTCCTCAAGAGACTTGTAACCTTCAATGTTTCTTGTATTCAGCAACACCAATGCTGTGGACTGTGCTTGGCTTGATTTCAGATTAATTTCTTGCATGTATAGTCTAATGCCAAAAAAAATTACTCCAGCTAGAACATCGTTTATGCTCTGTATTTCAGTGACAAAAACCAAAACAAAAATAGTCAATAATGAAGATATTGAGAATGAAGATTAGAACTAATTTAAGATCTTTTCTAAAAAAAATATAAAAAAGAAAGAACTAGTTTAAAATACTCGTAATTTTACTTTTTATTTATAATTTTATTTCGCAACTAACTGCAATACACAACTAATCAGTCAACTCGCTCACAAAACATATTTATATATGACTAATTAATCAATTCATTCACAAAACATTTTTATATACATGTACGTATTTCTCTTTCTTCACATTTTATAACTAATTGTTAGGTTATTTGTGTATTGCAGTTGTCTATTAAATATTTTTCTTTGACTTATCCTACAAAAGTATTTTACTTTTAATTTTTGTGTCACCAAACCCCATAAAACAAATTTAATTGAATTTAATATGTTTCATTTTAATATTGATTGCTTTACTATTAACCTAATTGTATAATTTTAATTTATCTATTAACATGCATGTATAATAGAGTTTCATGTCAATATTTTGGTTAAATATTAAATGTCATCAAGTTAATCACTAAACCAAAATTACGCAATAGTTATCATATAATATCAAAGTTAAGTGTTATTGATTTGAGAGAGATATTTCACCTACCACTCCAAGTTTAGATTTCACTTCTTTGATTCTATCCAAAGAGAAAGTGACATTTGAGATGATCATTTGCCGAAGTTTGGTGTCTTCAGCACAAGATCTTATTGGTGTTTGATCATCTTCAATCAAGTTACTCTTCAATAAACTCCATCCAAAATCCGATATAGTTTGGAATGCCAAAGAGAAAATGGAGGGCAATCTATTGAAAATCAAATTGGTGTTGGAAATTGATTTGGTTCTTTGGCTTGATGGGAGTGTGAAGGGCAAAGAGGTCTTATCAGCTCTTTCCAAACATGAAAGAAGGGCACCCATGAGTGAGAAACCATCCCCAAGGGCATGGTGAAGTTTGAACAACAATGTACCCTTAGCATTGTTTGTAGGGTATTTTATAATGTGAATTTCCCATAGTGGTCTATTTTGTGGTAAATGTTCCAATGCTATTGTGGACATATACTCATCAACATATTCATCATATAAAAAGTTGGATGACTTGCCCTTAGGAAATGTAGGAACTTTGATATGGTCTTCAAGCTTAACTTCAACTTTCTTCCACTTTTTCTCCCCAATTTTATCCCTTATCTATTCAAAGAGTACTCCATAGTCAGTATTATATTTTGTTCTTTTTTATGCAATTAATAATAGAAAAGCATATAGGTAATGATTATGTTTATGTTTATAGATAGTACATGCATGTGTATAACACGACATTAAATCTATTTATTAAACACCTAAAAAGAAATAGAGATTAGAGAGATAAGATGTGTTAAGTGGTATGATGTAGCCTCTCAAAAGAAAAGAAAAAGTCATATATAATTTAACAAAAAAAAAAAAAATAAAATAAAGAAAATTAATTAAATGTATATATTATGCCAACTTTATTTTGCCAATTATAATATATAATCAATCCGTCTATATATATATTTCAATTGTTTATCAAATATTTTTTAAATAGAGATGCATGTGTCATGTACAATTACTCAATGAAAAGAAAACAGTGGAAACATGTCCCATTAATAATCACATCCCCACCATATGACTCATTTAAATCTTCAGTAGCCTCTTTTTTTTCTTTCATATATACAGTGACTTACTTAATGAACCACCATATAACCCTTTGACTATGACCAGATTTGGCCAACATTCCAAACATGAGTATATGCAGTTAGTAATGGATCTTAATTAAGACAATAACCTACTCCTAACATTTTTCATCTAGAATCTTGTAAAAAATATTAAAAAAACATCATTTTTCACCAAAAAGAAATAATCTAAAATATTTATATAATTAACCAATCATTACAACTTATCATATACATATACGACAAATTTATTAAATTTAATGATAGAATCTCTATCAATCTTATAAAATCTGTTTTATGATTAGATCTTTTAATATATATAATCTAAAAACTTATCAAATAAAGCACGTTATAAAACAATTAACAGAAAGAATTATTAGGTGGGCCGAATGGCAAGAATCTAAGTGAAATAGACAAGATCTTATGTATATTCAAAGTTTGTTGTGATGTCATTGTAAGAAAAATATGAAAAGAACAATTTAAAGAGCAAAGAGAATACAAATTAGACAGCATGAGTAAAGTGATGAAGATGGTTACCATGATAGAGGATAAACGTGAGTTGATGGGAAGGAAGAGAGTCCTAAGCAGTGGGATGGTTGGAAGGTCATGAATTGGAACCTCAGTTTCCAAGACAGCAAGAATGTACACACTTAGTGAAGAGCTAGTGAGGTATTGTCCTGTTGGACTCACTGGTTCTTCAATTTCTTCCTCACCAAATCTTTCCATTTTTTCTCTAGCTAACTATAATACTAATGTTCACAATAAGTTTTGGTGTTGAGATATTCAGTGATCTTGAGATATGCATGATTGAGGCTAGATATATAGAATGGAAATCAAAAGAGAGATAGTGTGTGTGTGTGAAGGGAAGGTGCATTGTTGACGTAATTAATTAAACATCTGAGTTTGTTAGCTACTATTTAATGGTCACACAACTAGCACCCCTACCCTTTGGCGGTTCCATAATGTTTACTGAAATTTTAGAATTTGTGGTAGCTTTAGCATTGAATACTAAGTTACTTAATATCTTTGTGGCAATTCATTTGAAGAAAGCTTGGATACATGGAGAAAAGAGTTGAATATTAAAATAAATATGGTAATATTAATTTCCCACCTAAACCTAAAAAGTCCTACCTCCATTCGGTTGAGATAATTAAAGTGGAGAGATAGGGTAAAGGTACACACTCCATGAATAAATTAAAAAGAAAAAGTACACACTCCATTTTGGACTGTTTGTGATGGGAAATAAAATTTGTAGTAAGTGATGTAATAGAAAATAGTCTTTCTAATCTTCTTATGATCAAACTCATTATTTTATGAAAATTAAGGAAATTGGTTTATTTAGTTAAAAATATCAAGTATATCTTAAATTTGTCAAAGAATGACACATGTTGACATTAATGGGTATTTAATAAATTTTGTCACATTTCACCATCTAATTATTTAAGAAATATGAATAACTTTAATTAAGGGTGTTTTTTTTTTTTGAAAAAGTAATTAATGCAGAAGATATTTTAATTAGACCTTATAGAAAAATCAATTAAAAAAATAATAATTATAGAAAGTATAATTAAGGGTGGACGTATACTTTTCTCAAGGGTGCACTTGTACCCTCCTCATTTTTTAAAAAAATTGCAAGCAATTTTTATTAACTGAAAATTGCAAGTAAAATTTATGTATTTTATTTTTATGTATTTAAACCTAATGATTTTAATTTTAATTTGCCCCCATTAACTGCTAAATACTCCCAATGAAATGAGATAGCAAAAACATCATGCTTATTGTGGCTATAAAAAATGACCCTTTAGTTAATTAATTAGTGACTGTTTACTCTGTCTTTATATATATGGTGAAATTTGTTCACTAGAAAAGGTAGTGATTGCACAGTCATGCCTCCCCCACCACCCAATTTTTCCCCCTTTTAATGAGTATATGAATTTTTTTTTATATAATGGTATTTTCCCCCCTTTTAATAAGTTTATGAAATTTTTTTATATAATGATATAGTAAATATTCATGAGTACATGTATTAAATATTTTGGCTATTTCTTAATTGGAGACTAAATTAGAGATGAAATATTTCAGTCCCTAATACATACCAGAAAATAAATATAAAAGATTTAAATTTAAGCCGTAAACGTATACGATGGTTGGTATTATATAGTATCCATAGATGGATATAATTACAAATTCTACCTACTTCCATTGATCTTAAATTCATGATTGAGACTAAAGAACAGTGAAAATAGTGTATGCTTTTACTAGTTGAATTAATTAGTATAGTGATCCAATTTTAAAACAACACTAGTATGTAAACCTTTTCATTTGCATTAACGGTTCCGACACGGCAGTTTAACATTTTTAGTGTTCCTCGTTTCAAGGGTTTAGATAACATATTATGATCCATGAAATGGTTAACAAGAGTTGTTATTATACGCATATTTACTGAGAATTCGTGCCTCGTCTAGAGTGGGCTAGAGTGGGGAAATGTTCAAGAAAAGATGAGAGAGAGGATTTCTATAAATATTGGTGTTGGTGAAAGTACCCTTTCTCTCTTTTATACTTAGAGCATATCTAGTGAGGGTGATTAATAAATGTGTTTTTAATGAGCGTATTTGTTGTTAAGCACTCCAACTTGTATTGATGTAAGACAAGTGCCTAAGGTTTGAGAAGTGAGAAGATGTTTAAGATATACACGTGCTCAATGAGAGAATAGAGATATCCACCAATTAAATAAAATTTTTGAAATAAAATTAATAATTATAGATTTAATTTGTGGAATCTACGTGAGATCTAAAAAAAGTGTTTAATAAGATGTTACTTTACAATTATTGACATATTTAAGAAATATATTACATGTGAAACCTACTCTAAAATGATTAAATTATTATTAAATATTCTATATAAATATCTTCTATTAAACTCTAAACCCTAAAATCTCTTAAGCAATATTTATTCATTTTTGGTAAGATGTTATATTAGAATGATTGACATGTTTAATTTAAAAGATGATATAATACGAGAGACCCACTCTAATATAATAAATTATTGTTAAGCATCCCATATAAATATCTCTTATTAGACTTGCTCTTGAGTATTTGTCCACCTCAACACATTCTAATACAGGCATGAATGATTAAACATATGAGCTTATCATGTTAAGCACCCCACTAGACCTGTTCTTAATTTGTACATGAGAATTATTAAAAGAATGTTTATGAAAATTTTATTTAAGAGTGATTGAGATACTTAGTTTACAAAAATAAATGACATGTACATATATATGAAACCCGCTCCATATTATTTCATTATTACTAGATACCCCATATACACATCTTCCATTAAAAGAAGAAATGAAATTTGTGAAAGATTGAATTCATTGATGTGAAGAAAATGAAAATTAATGACATGGGTCTTTACAATGTGTAAAAAAACAGAATTTATATAGAAAAATAACGACAACTAACTAACTAACTAGCAGAAAGTTTACAATTATCAGCTACAACAAGTGTAAAGGCTTTAGTGTGGGATCAAAATTAGGAATCGTAGGATCAGAAGAAGAAGTTCTATTTTCATTATCCCCAATAAGCTAAAAGATGTGAAGTGATCAAGCATTCCTAGATTGGAAATGAAAGACCGAAAAGTGGTGGCTAAAAGTCCTTTAGTAGAGAAATCAATTATCTGAACATGAGTGGAAATAGACAAAAACCAAAAGAGTCTTGAAAGAAGCTTCTTTCTAATCAGATGACAATTAATCTTCAAGTATTTTCCTCTCGTGAAAAATAGGATTATTAGCTATGTGAATAGCATTTTGATTATCATATGATAGGACTTTGTGGATTATCACAAGTTATGTGAAGATCCTGAAGAAGATAATGCAACCACAGTAGTTAACAAGTTGCAGAACCTAATGCTCTATATTAAGCCTCAATAGAGGATCTAGCTATTGTGTGTTGATTATTTGATCTCTAACTGACAAGGGAAGTGCCAAGAAAGAAGTAATAACCTGAAATGGATCTTCAAGTGTCCAAGCATTTTCCATAATCTGCATCAAAGTATCCTTGTAATTGAAGAAAGTTATGTCGAGGAAAGAAGTTACCTAGACCATAAGCATTCTTTAAGTATCTTACAATTTGAATGGCTACGCTATGATGATCGATAGTAGGTTATACCATGCATTAGCTCACTTGTTAAGTGGCATAGTTAATGTTAGGCCTAGTAGAATTCAAATAAAGCAATCTCCCTACTAATCTTCTATAAGAAAAAGCATCAGGGAATAAGTCACCATTGTCTTGATGCAATTTGGTTGCAGGATCCAAAGCGGTCATAGACACCTCGCACACCGGACGAGCATTAACGATATCACGAACTCGGCTAGGAGAATCAAGGATTGAGGCATAGGCTTTCGCCTCATCTATAACCCACTAGTAGTCACGAGAAACCAAGGAAAATACTTCTTGGCACAAGTAGTCCTTGGTTTACCCAAGGGAATGGCTGCGGCGACAACCTCTTGCACAAAGGAGGAATCACCGATAGAAACACCCCTAGCGGGTCGAGTAAAAGCATTAGGGGTATGTGCAGAAGAAGATAAAGAGCCACCTATGGGAGAAACTTCCCTATCCGCTATGAAGATAACCTTAGAAGAACTAGATGAAGAATAAGAGGTTATAGAAGACGTACCTATGTTGAGGGAAAGTGATAATCCTTGAAGATGAAAACAAGGAGCGCAAAAGATGTGAAAAAGACACGAAGATCGTGACAAAGAAAAAGAGGAAAATGTAAAAGAACAACAAAAATTGAAGGGCAAGAAAAAGGTAATGCATTAGAGCCCTAGAAAAAGATTTTAAGAGAAAACGAAAAGCTAAGTGAAACGACATCGTTTCACTATTCCTGCCATCAAACCCACGACATTTCAAATGTTGTACAGTTACCAAGACACGTCATTATGAAGTAATGGACAGTTATACTAATAACTACCTAATAAATAGTAAACGGGGGAAAATGGTTAATCAAATATTAAACGGTTACAAAAGTGCCTTCAACAATTCGCGACAAAAAACCGTAAAAAATTAAATGTTTAGCTTGGCCACGCTCTACGAAGTACCATTCTTAAGCTCGACATCTTGCTCTTTCAAGACCTCGCTCCCAAGTTTTAGGGCTCGTGTAGTGGGCCGGAGTGACGTGTCCTCCACGTCACCCTAGGCCAGCCTCATATCTCGAGTTACGCACGTGTCAGCGCGATGTGATAGTGATCTTAGAAATACATGTCAAGAAAGGGAAAACCTCTTCTGTGCAGGTATCCCAACCAACCAAAGGCCAACACGTGGATCTTGATTGGCGTACTATCTAACTTTTCCCTTTCTTGTTACCTGACATTGCCAGACCTAAAGGATGATATGACGTCTACTTTTTTCCCTCAATATTACCTTAGGTATAAAGAGGGAAATCCTCTTTAGGGAGTACATTAGACTTTTACTCATTGTTCCTACGTTGTTCGCCTTATTTACTTAAGCATCAGAGTGTCTTTGTAAATACTCCCTCCCTCTCTGAACGGACGACCATCATCACCCTGAAGTCATTTGGAAGGTGTGTCTGGGACCTCGGCCTAGCCACGTCAGCCTACTCAATACCCGCCAGGTCAGCTTCCAATTCTGGAACACCTTTGTTTGTAGTTTTAAAGGCAGTCATGAAAACACTTGAATCACAGATTCACGTGCAACCGACCACATTTGTTCAAACATATTCTTATTTCAAACCCTTTATTTTATTCCCTTTATGATAAGCTTGTTTCAGTTAGACTTCCTAATGACAGTAGAACTTTGACTAGTTTCATTGGTGATGTTATGCTTGGTCCTAATCTCATTTTAACAAATGTTCTTCTCTTGCCAGATTTTTCTATTAACCTTATTTCTACTCCCAAGCTAACTTAAGTACAAAGGTGTACAATCTTGCTTCCTGATTTCTATCTTGTATAGGATCTGCACACACTCAAGACAATTGGTTTTGCTAACTAACAGAAAATCTACAATTATTAGCTACAACAAGTGTAGGATCAGAATGAGAAACCGTAGCATCAGAAGAAGCAGAAGTTTTATTTTCATTATGCAACTTGTTTCAGTACAAGATGTAACGAAACGTTCAAGGAAGAGAACCACCATGCCATGGCCAAAAAGTTATCAAAACGAAGCATTGAATGTGATAGGTCTCATAGGTATGGTTCAATCATGCATCCAAATATGTTAGTTAAACAATAGTCTCAATAGTCAAAATGAAGTAAATACTAATAACCTTGCAGCAGCAAAAAAGTGAGTCTCTTTAGATAGCGTGTAGTAGCTCAACAAAACTTATGGCATTTAAATGTTGGTTGTGGCATCACATGCACGTGTGGAGATAGGAAATTTCTTCGAACTAGCTGAAGCTGAATCTTTTTTTTGTAAAACTATCAAGTTCTGTAAAAATAAAAACTACATAGTATCCATCGTGATTCATAAGAAAGGTAATGGTTACTATGCAAACCAAGGATATTTTTTTATATGTTTTCGCTAAATTGCATGCATTTCTTTCCCTTTTTTTCTTCTTCTAAAACTATATTATAGATTTAATTGATAATATAAGTATCTTTTACACTATTGGTTAATTTAAAATGACATTTTTTTTTATAAAATTTTGATCTTATCTAATTATCTTCACCTATAATATAAATTATAATTAATTTATTGAAAAAAAATACATTAATAATGGAAGAATTAAACTCATATCAATCATATTCATGAACGAGCCACTTTTAAAGTAGTTAGATTAGATCAAAGGTAATATTTTAAAAATTAGGTAAATTCGCAGGAAAAATTGTAGGTAGAGATGGTTTTAAAAATACTTTTTTTAACTAAACAAATCCTTTCATGTCCTAAACCAATACACCCCTAAATCTTACTTATATTTTTCTATTGTTTATTAATTTAACGTGATTGATCATATGTCTCATCCTCGTTAAAGTTTTACTTATTTTTCTTTATTATACAAAATTTTAAATAAAAATACCCGTACCTTATATGATACACTTATTAATAAAGTTTAATTTATTTATTTAATTAGCAGTAACAACGATTCAACTTGAAATATTCTTTTCCATGAGAATTCAACTTGAAAAATGCTGCTAAAAGCTATACCAATCTAGTAATTTACACCTATAACTGCACATTCTTAATTTGCGTATTCAAAACGCAAATAAAACAAAAATATGTTCCTTTATCATGTATACTTTTATGATGAAAATTCTTTATACAATAACATAAGGTTTTAATAACTATGTATTATCAGGATAAAAAAAATTAATACTATTAACCAATTAAAAAATTAGGTTTGATAGAATTTCCATAATTATTATCATTAAAAACAGCACAGTTATCACATCATTATAGTGAGTTGTAATTGAATGTTATCGCATTGTAATTGAATGTTATTAGTATGCTTTTCCAAAACATAAACTTTAATCATATATTAACACTTTAAAAATTGAAAACATATTCATGGACTACTGCTAGCATTTTTGTACTATACAATATTGATTATCATCATGCTCATACTTTTTGAAGATAAGTTCCTTGAATGGACACAGGAGTTTGATATGTGTTAGGTAGAAACTTCATATACACACAAAAAGTAATAGGAGTGGGAGTATGAGTTATCTAAGAGTAACAAATACTTGCAGCTTTGTAACTATTTAATATTACTCACAAACTATACCTTCAGTGGTCCCAACATTGGAAGATAAATTGGTGAATCCTACGGGAGACAGGTCACTTATTTTACGAATTAATAAATAAACAAACAAATTATTTTAAAAAATAATTATTATTTAATAAAAATATTAATTTAAAAGAAGTTAATTTTTACCGACGAAAACATCCTCTTTAAAACTTTAATTTTCAGACAACGTGGAAAAATAGAAAAGAAAAGTTAGAGGAAGAGAAACATTAATTGTCTTCGTGACGAAGACATATCTCCTTGTCTAATAATTATTTCATAATCATAAATTTCACAATAGCATAGATTTTTTTATAGTTATTAATCTTGAGAATCAATAAATATTACACGTAACGTTAGAGTATGTGTTGTGAAATCTATAATTATTCATAAATGGTTTACATTATTATTATTTTCCAGTTAAGTATAAACTCTAATTATGAAATTAAGGGATTTTACTGCAGTTGATACTATAATTGACTTTCAACAATATGTTTTGATCATACGCATTCCAATGTATTACCATTGAAATTTCCATGAAGTGCTTCTGACACTTGCATGATATTGTTTATTGTCATGGATGATGTATAATTATAATAATAAAACACAACATGTATGATGGATGACATTATTATTATAATAATAAAACATAACACGCATTGCTATTGTTTTGAATTCTTGATGCGTGGATCTTTTGGAAAAAAAATTATTTTCTTCATGGGCTGTCAATGTGTTGGTTCAATGTGATTGAAAATAAAATGAAATTGAATAACGTATTATCAACTACAATGTCACGAATGATTGATAATATCACGTATATGTTGGTTATGTCAATTTTGGAATTAGTTGAATGGTATATTTGTTAATTATGAAAGTGGTCAAATCTTTAACATTGTTAAATTAATGATAATTTTTCTTAAAATTATCCGTAAAATTTGGATGCTAAACTATGTTATTATTGATATATGGGTATATTGGAATTCATTCTTATGACATATATATGGATCACTTGATTAGTTATTTTTATAATTGGTGAATATAAATTATAAGTGATTTGTGTGTATTATTAATTTATTTATATATCCAAAGCTTGTAAGTAGTATTAATTGATCCATGATGTTTAATTAGTAGATAATGTTAAAATTTATTAGCATTATTATCTTTGTATATTGTATGTTGGTGTTTCGCCCAAAGGAGAGTATCAATGTATGTTAATTGTGATTTGAAAAGTTTTATATATGCAAAATGTATTTTATGTATCAAAAGATTTATCTAAGATGTATTATATATATATATATATATATATATATATATATATATATATATATGTTGTTTGTGCTAATTTTCAATGGGCTTAGCTTCTCTAATTAAATGAGCAACTAAATTTTCACCTTAGTGTATTGGATCTTAATCTTGTTATATTAGAAGAGAAATTTGTTGCTATCATTAATTCTAGTAGTAATGAAGTGAAAACTCATTATAAAGCATTAGCAAAAAAATAAAAATATAACAAACTCAATTTATTGTTCATGAGAATGATTGTTGTAGACAACATCATCAGGGCAACTCTTCCCAAGACCAAAGTGCTAAAGAATTTATGGGGCTAATGTAGGCTAATGTGGGATTACTCTTACACAACTAATAAGTCTTCATCTAAAATATTAATGAGCATATTAATCACTATGAAGTTTAATATTTCTCATACTATGCATAATTATATCATTGAGATAACGAATATTACAGTAGAACTTAAGATCTTAGAAATGATTGTGAATGAGAATTTCATTATTAAATTATGTTGAATTCATTACTAACTGAATATGGTCCATTTCAAATAAGTTATAATATCGTAAAAGATAAATGGAATGTTAATTTACGAGGAAACAAGTCTTAAGAATAAAGGAAATCACTTAATACATCGTATAAATCACCAATAGAATCATGAAACTAGAGAGAAATTTATGAAGAAACATGATAAAGATAAGGGTAATAATTACCGCATCTGTGAAAAATTAGGATATTTCAATAAGGATTATCCAAAACTTATTAAATTTCTTAACTATTTTATGCATCATAATAGAAATATTTTTATTCTCCATTTCTTAACTATTTTTCTTAGAACTATTATTGAAGTTTATCTAAAAATAAAGCCCTATACATGACGGAGGAGAGACATGGGTTGAGGGAAGGAAGAGATTCTGGAGCAGTGGCATGGTTGGAGATTCATCAATTGGAATATCACTTTCCAAGACACCAAGAATATGCACACTCACTGCCAAGCTATTGAGGTCTTGTGCTGTTGGACTCCGTGGCTCTTCAATTTGTTCCTCATCAAATCTTTCCATTTCTTCACTTTTAACAATTGCAAGCTATGAGGTGGGGTGTGTTAATATATTTTTCGAATAGATTAAGGAGTTTTTGGACACATTAGAAGCCCTTTTGTAAGGTTTGAGGGGAAAATATAATGCAAGAAAAAAGTGATTTGAAAGAAGAAAGAAGGATAGTTGATAATTAATACAAGACAAGAAGCAAAACGTAAATAAGGAAGCAGTTGAGGAAAAAAATGAAATTTTTTATAAGTCCCATTAATTTATTATCTTATTTTAATGCAAATATTTCTTTTTCACATATTATTTCATTTCACTCCATTTTATCATATATTCAGTGTATATTGACTTTGATTTTAGTAAAAAAAGTGAAATTCAGTTAAAGTTAAATAACTAAAATTAAATTTAGTTAAAAGTAAATTAACAACTAAAATTTCTGATTGTATGAAAATATTAGAAGTTTTACAATAGACTTATATTTCGTACCCTTATTTAAATTTACATTGAAAAATTGCAAGCACTAATTTAGGTTAAACAATACATATTTGTATATTTTTTTGGTAATTGATCACCGGCAATTGTAATTCAAAAAATAAGTTGTTATTTTAATTCTGAAAATATTAGGAATGGGTATTTTTAACCTTTAAAATATTTAAATCATTTTTAAATAAATTAAATTCAGTATATATTTAAGCAAATATTTCAACTAAATATTTACTCAATAATTTTTATTATGTTTATAAAATTTATTGAAATAATTTAAGATTTAATAAGAATTTTTTTTTATAAATTTTATAAGTTTTTTTGGTTTAAATTTAACCAAATTTCCTAAATTTCAAAATGTCTCCTTAACTATAATCAAACTAATCTGCATCCATTATAATACTTTTAAGCAGAAAATTTATGACATGCATTTTATCACTAAATATATGCTATTTACATGCGATAACAAGAAAATATACAGCAAAGAAAATATAGATAATAATTTTTTTTATAATTTAGTTGAAAATAAAATTTTAAATTAAAAATTCAGTTTTTATTTTATTTTATTTCCTCACTTCGTCACTCTTACTCTGGTAATTGGGCCTACATTTTCAACATCCAGCCCAATTACCACCAATTTCAGAACAGTGATAGCTATAAAAAAGTGCTACGTCCAAACGACGCCGTTCGCCCCAAAAACCCTAGCAATATTGAACCTAGTAACAATATATATCAAAGCCTCTGCCTCCATTAATTAGGGTTTCTTGCTTGGGCCAAATTCAGATCATCATCTCTCTCTTCAGAGAAACCTAACGCCACCATGGTTGCTGCCAAGAAGACTGTAATCTCTCACATCATCTTTTTCGTCTCCAATTTCCTTTCATCATCAGCAATTATTTTGTTTTTTTTTTTTTTAATTTTTTTGTTTTGTTTGGTTTTTTGCAGAAGAAGACCCATGAGAGTATTAACAACAGGCTCGCTCTTGTAATGAAGAGTGGGAAATATACTTTGGGTTATAAGACGGTTCTCAAATCCCTCAGGAGTTCCAAAGGTGTATTTTTTTTTAATGCCCATTTGATTTTTTTGATCTGATTTGGTTATTATTACAATTTGAATGATTATTCAGCTGGATTGGGTTAATGGGTTGTGCTGATTTTTTTTTTTTTGGTGATGTTAAAATATTGTTTTTTCTGGCATTGTTGGGTTTTGGAGAGATTGAATTGTTTTGGGGGTTGGGGAATCTGGTTTTGTGCACATTTGAATTTCAAATTATAGCTGTTGTTGTTGGTGGAACATGCTGAGAATTTTGTTCTGTGTTGCTGGAGGTTGAAATCCAATTGCTCTGATTAGATCCATAGAGGTTATATGATATTGTTGGTGTATTGAGTGTTTTGCAATTTGTATGGAAGGTTTTGTAAAATTGATTTGTTTTTCTTTTCCAGGGAAATTGATTATCATTGCCAACAATTGCCCACCATTGAGGAAGTCTGAAATTGAGTACTATGCTATGTTGGCGAAGGTTGGAGTTCATCATTACAATGGGAGTAAGTTCACAATCTAATTATTTTATTGTCATGTTAAGTTAATTGATAAACACTCAATTATAGGTGAGAAATGTTTTGTATTTGTTTGATTGATGGTTTGGCGTGCTTTCCTGGTCTCTCTGTTTTGGGATTGAGGTTCTTAAAGCATTAATGTCATGATAGAGTTTTCGGGGCAATCATGTATGCAGTTGAGACTTTGTATTTACTACAATACTCATGGCTATGTTTAATTAGTAGTGACCTGCATTTGTTGTTATTTGGGTAACATTTTATATATATTATTATTTGGCTAATTTATTTTACATTATACCCCCATTTGTAGGTTAGGTTTAGTAACCTGAACTTTACTAGAAATTATTAGTCTTAATCTTAAATTGGCTTGTTTAACTGTTAAGTTGAAAGCAATGATGTTATTGCTTTCTTATAACTAAATGGCCTCATTTGTACCTCTCACAATGTTTTCAATGGATCTAGTTTGAATAGATTATTGTTAAGTTAAAATTACTCATTTGATCCATGTAGTTTTGTAAATTTTCCTTTTAGTCCTTTCACTTGAAAACATCTGTTTTAGCCTCTATTCCTGCATTTTAAATTTTGTTTTGGTCCCTATACAAACACACTAGTTTTGTTTTAGCCCATATTGATTTTAAGGGTAAGGAGTAAGGACCAAAATATTCTAGGGAGGCTAAAACCTCTGGTTTTTAAGTATAAGAGCCAAGGTAATGCTCTGTAACTATGTGTAATTACCCTTCTGGATGGATTTTTGACTTGATTATTGTTACACTAAATTACCATTAGGTTTTTTCTTTCAAAATAAATATCCGTGCTACTGTTAGAAGTCCTATCGTACTCAGCTATTATCATAAAGTTTCATTAGACATTGAGAATTTCTTCCAAATGAAAAGCATTCAATCTTTTTGAAGAAACCATACTTTATTAGTTTAGCTGTTACTTTTAAGTATGTTACTATTGAAGTTCTCTTTTCCCTGTGGAGTTTGTTGCTTATTGTTGTGATATTCGGTATTGTTGTCTCAATGAACTTAAACATAACAATCTTGTGAGTCTATTCAAACATCAAACATCTTTAACAAAATATTCTTGTTTCTGTAGACAATGTGGATTTGGGAACAGCATGTGGCAAATATTACAGAGTTTGCTGCCTGAGCATCATTGATCCTGGTAACCAACCTCATCACTACTTTACTATAGATTCAAATTACAAACTAATCTTATGTGTTTTGTTTACCAACTTTGTCATTGTTTTCTCAGGTGATTCGGATATCATCAAGACACTGCCTGGAGAGCAGTAGAGTTGTATCAAGTCCACTTTTTTGTTCCCTATAAAACTTCCATTGTTTGATATTTGTTCTTGTTTTTTCAGACATTGTCAAAAGAAAGTTTAATTTAGTAGGCCTTTGAACTATATCTGAATATTCGAGCTTTAAGTAATTTTGACTATGATTTTTTCCCCCTTAAACTTGTTTAGCAAGCCATATTTTTTTTTTGCAATGCCGTTATGATTTCATCAAACTTAAACAACTTGTAGGACAACTTTAATATAATGAAGCTAGCCATCACTATTCCAATTTATCAAAAACCTTTCTAACATAGGATATCATGTTAGTGTGTGCTGAGGTGAGAGTTTGTTTATAGAAACCTTGGTTAACAAGTCACTGTACAAGGTGAGGTTGGTTACAGAGAACTGAAATAATTCAACATGGTTTAAATATGTTGTCTTTAAATTTTTTAGTATTTTGTTTTTAGTATTTGAACTGAATTTTGAAAAGTCTTGGGTGTCTGGAAATTTTTCACTTGGTTTGGCAATGTTATTAATTTTTGGTGTAATAAAACTCGCTCTTATAAAAGAAAATAACATGGTATTCGTATGAAACCACATTTAAGATTTGTACTTTATCAAATTATGCCAACTTTTTACTTCTCCAAATGATCCTTTAAATAAATACCAAACAAGGTTTTAAACAATTAGCTTCTGGGCAGAGTGTTAATTTGTGTCAAACTTAATTATCTTATCTATTCTCCTTAGCCTTTTAATTAATTATTTTTAAATATTAATTTTTATTCTTATAACATAAGTCCTTTTAAAAATGTTACTCCCTTGGATTTTTTTAAAAAAAGTCTTATTTAGAAGATTTTGACGGTCCTTTTTTTAAGGTCATTTGTACTATACAAGATAATTAATAATTAAAAGGGTAAAATTTGTACTATACAATATATTTTTTAAGAATTCAATAAAATTTGAAAAATAACTATTTTTATTGGTATTTTTCATATTTTGTTTCATTGTCAAATATACATCTGTCAATTTATTAAATAAAAAATAAATATTCTCAAGTTTAATTGTTTGTAATATATTCATCAAACACAATATTCCTTTGTTGGACATGTCATTAAAATTATTTCATTGCTCTAGTTATTCTATCATAATGCTTAATTTCTTTTCTTATTATGAAAATGAAATAATTTTTTTTATGTTTGATTCTTTGGAATATTTTATAAAATATACAGAGTAAAACTAAATAAAAAATTTATTTTAAAATTAAGTACTGGAACTTAAAATAAAAAAAAATGGAGTATGAGTAGGATTTTGACTTTTATTTCAGAAAACAATTAAATAAAGATGAAAGTGAATAATAAATAAGCATAAAATATTAATAAATATATTGAAATGACAATCATCCAACCTACTTTTGTTTTTCATACCAATTGCAAAATGGGATTGATAACTAAAATGTCAAAAACAGTTAATATCATCAACCATGCTGTATCCAAATTGTTTTGTAAGTTTTTTTTTTTTTTTTTTTTTTTTTTTTTTTTTTTTTTTAAAAAAAAAATTGTTGTTTGTAACATAATTCTCTTAGTTCAAATATTTGATTTTTGCATTTAGCTATGCATATTCGATAAATATTTGCTTTTTTTCCCCCTTGCCCTAATCATGTGTCTTCCTCAGCCTTAATTATGATGGCTTAAATTTTAGCCATTAGGATGAAGTACATAGATGAAAAGTTAAATTTCATCTAACATTTTTTTTTATTTCAGTCATTTAAAAGTTTAAAAAAGTTTTATTTACATGCTGTTTCTAAAATATATCATTTTACTCTTTTAAGTATTTTTTTAGTATTAATTTTACATTTACACCATTATATAATAATCGCTTTTGAACTCCACTCTATATGTTTAAATGATAGTAAAAAGGTTCTACGTGTCCATATTATAGGGTCATAACACAATTTTCTCAAATATTTTTATTAAATACTCATGATTAGAAATTGTTATAATTTTAAATTAATTATTTTAAAATTTAAACTATTAATATAAGATTGGAAATGACTCAAGTCAAATCCAGTTAAACTCAGCTAAATTCGACTCGATAAAAATTTATTTAACTTATAATTCGACTCAAATTTAATATAAATTTTTTCCTTTCAACTCAAACTTATTCGATTAAAGCTAAATAATTCGGTTTAAATCGTTAGCTAGATTCAATTTTAATTAATAATTAATTTTATATATTTTTATTTATTTATTTATTTATTATATATACAAATAATATTAATTAAAAATTAATCACATAAGTTTAGTAATATAATGTATATTATTTAATATTATCGAATCGATTCATAAACTAATTAAGCCAATTATGCATAATTGAGTTTGTTCATTATCTAAACGAATTTAATTTTTAATCAATTCAACGAATGAATTATCGAGTCAAATCTTAAAGTATATTCAAGTTGACTTGGTTCATTACAAGCCTGATTAACCATGTTAACGTAAAACTGAATTATAAATGTTCCAATTTAAAAAAAATAATTAAAAATAACATTTAACTTAAATTAAAAAATTCATAAACTTGAGTACCAGATATAATATATACACCTCTGGGCTCCCTGAAAGTCAATAATCATCCTCCAATCACCAAATTATGCACCAGACATATTGTGTGGCTAGAAATCTGGAATTATATTTGTATATAATGATATAAATATATTCATGAGAATTTCCTCTTTAGATTCAATTAATAACTAAAGATATTTTAGTTCTATTGCGAATTAAGAAATCATTTTAATTTAATCAAATATTTTTAGGTTTTAATTTTGGATGCATGATTATATTAACTACAAAAGAGTTTAATGGTTACAGAAAAATATTTTAAATTTATAATTATATTAAATATAATTGGATTATTTCTCATATAAGTTATGTGAAAAATGTCTATATTTTGGAGCGATCAAATTCGTAACAAAGTTAATTACTACTCCGTAAATAATAATAATAATAATAATAATTTATAATTAATAATAAAGGGATTCTTCTCTCTTGATTTTGGATAATTTTATCCTTTTAAATTCATGAAATTATATGTTACATTTCTATTTTTCAATTATTTTTTTTTATCTTTGCGGCACTTTTTAAAAAATTTAAAAATTAATTCAATTTCATATCAGTTTTAAAATATTTATTCCTTAAAACTCGTATATTAATTTGTTAGGCTTTTTAATTTATTTTAAAAAATAAAATTACCAAACCCATTATCTCTGTTCATAACTCGCTTTCTAACATTATTTTTCTTCCCTCATATTTTTTACTATTCTTTTCGATTATCATTTAACTTGTTTCAGTATATCTATTAGTTTATTAAAAAAATTAGTAAACACACATGCACAAGCGACAACGTTTATATTTTTGCTAATAATATATAATATATATATATATATATATATATATATATATATATATATATATATATATATATATATATATACTCTATTTTTATAATTTTTTTTTCAAATAGCTCTATGAATATGTCATCATCTTTTCAGGTAGAGATTCAAATTATAGTTGATTTGACTAGAGCAAGAGAGACTAATTTTCTTTTATTATATTTAACTTGTTGGTACATTTATAATTTGTTTAGATGAAAGAAAAAAATTTTAAAACATAAATAACAACATATTTTATTAATTAAAATATAAAAATTCATTTTTTCTTTTATTTCATCTTTAATATAAATTATTTATTTTTCCTCACCTCTCATATTCTTTGCTCTCACACATACAAGCCATAATTTTCACATCTTAACAAGTTCTGTAGGCCATATCTTTTTCATGAAGGATGCCTAATCACAACCTAGTTTGAGGTTCTTAAGCAAGCAACGTGTAAGATTACCTAAATGGCATGTGGGTCCATGGAATCCTTGTACTTACATTTATTGGCTTAAAAACTTTGCATATCTTATTTTTCATACCATGAATGGTTGAATCAAGATAAGGGACTTTAGAGAATTAGTTGTCATTGTAAATCAGAATCAGTTGTCACTGTAAATCATTTTCAAATAACAATAATGAAGGCATTACCGTATACCATTAATGGAAGTACTAAGTATCAAGTACCCCATGATCTCCTTTGGAATTTTCAAGCTTAGATATAAAGCGTGATTATTAACCAAACTTGCACTCTATCACCTTAGACACAAGGTTGGTCCAAATTCCAATTATAATTCTTGTTGCACATTCATACTCATACACAAAAATAGTTTTGGAAAAAGGGTGTTATGGATTTGATTTCTAGTCCTTGAATTTTCATCTTAAAATATTGGTTTTGTTCATGTTGTCAAGTTTTGGTTCTTCTTCACCCTTTTTCAAAGGATAATAACAAGGCCTTAAAGGGTATCTCGTTCTGTTGCTTTAGGAATTTGATATGTTTCTGTTTTTGCTAGCAAAAAGAGATTATTATTTTATCATCTTTGGTTGCATAAGACAATTTTAGTGCAGAGTTTGAAATATAAGAGCAGAAACCATGATGTTTGTTTATCAAAGCTAGAATAGTGCTATTACTGGTCTTGAATAAGGAAATATATTTACAATATTACATGTATGATATGATATATAACTGTAAATTTTCTGGGCTGCATAACAACGGTTAATAGTCTGATAAAGTTTTATGTATGTGGTTCAAAGATGAATAACACCTTATTTATCCTTGTAGATCTTTAGTACTGTTGGTACCCCTTTTTGATCAAGGACACAAAAGTTTCACATCATTGAATTCTCTCCACTGTTCATGCATGTTATTTGTCAGTTTCAGTGTTTCTTGCTCAAGCTTAAGTTAGGGGTAATATACTAAGAGAAATATTCGGTTTTCAACAACAATAAAAATGAATTAGTCAACTATCTCATAATGTAAAGAAAGCGAAAGAAAGAAAGAGATAAAATTAATAATAAAAATTTGTATACATGTTAGATAATTAACTAGTTGACTTGTATCGCCATTGGTCACGAATATTTCTCATGCAAAATAGCAGATTTCTGCTTTCATAAATAATTGCTGAAAGAGCTTAATTTCATATACTATTTAGTATTTACTCTTACAAGAATGTTTCTTTGTTTTCACATGCTTTCTTGCTTTAGGATTTTGATTATCCTTTTCTTTCTTTTCTGTTTTTACTTCAGGTTTACATGGCTGCATTTCCAATGTTCTACAAAACGCCATACAAGGACCAAAATCTGACAACTCAAAATTTGACGAGGCAGAATGACAAGAGGTTCTTGTATGAGTCTGATATTATGATGAGGTCCATCTCTTCAATTCCTGGTCAAATTTGCAGGAGTTGCAATCCATGGAATAAGGTCAATAATGTCCTTACAAATTCAAACACAAACGAGAGGAATGTAACTAGGTGCATGGTTCATGACAAATATTCTTTGCATAACAATGTGCCAAAACTCTGCGGTTCAGACAGTAGTCACCTAAGTTTCATTCAGGGATGTTATTCAAAGACAGAAAAACATTCCAGAATTTGGTGTTCATCAGAGTCTAGCTCTGCTGAGAAGCAACTAAGGTCATTAGATTCTTATTTTGGAAAACTCCAAGATAATGCAAAATTGCGTACATTTGACTCATCACACAAGGTGATACAGGTGCATCACATAGATGGTCAATCTAGACCAAAAAGTGGACTAGAGTCTCTTGATGAGTATCTTGGCAAACTAAATAATGGTAAAGTGTAGTTACTTTGAGTCTTTTAGTGCCTTCTCATTCACTGTCTTTACCTTCTTCTAGCTATTTTCAATACTCAACTACTTAGTCTATGTTTGCATTACTGTTGTTGTGTTTTGAACGTACTTTTGGAGAAAGACATCCTTTGTTCTTTAAGTCTGAACGTACTTTTGGATGGTTTGCAACAATAATCCAAACATTTGCTAAAACCTTGTGTTAACTGAGAAACCGACATGGTGAATGTGTAAGCAATTTTATTGGCAGGGACAAACCGACAATCTCGTTTGCCATCTTATGTTGAGAATGAAGAAAATTTAGCACCAAAGCAATCTATCAGCAAAGATATTGAAAGATCAAACTTTAGGAGAAGAAACGCTTATGCAGATGTAAGAAGACTAAAAGGTGTATATGGTTCAAGTTCTGCTAGAGATTCACAGCAGCATGATGAAATCTCCAGTCTCTACTTAGTGTAAGTCCTGCTCTCTCGTACTACTCTTGATGTTATCATACTCATTTTCCACATATTACTTGTGAGTAAACTACCAATTTATTTCCTGATTGTATAGGACACTTTCATATTAATCCTACCGACATCTACATAGTGACTAAAATTACAAAAAATTGTAAAAGTTAGGGACTATAATGTTAGCAAATTTGTGTATATCAAAGACTAAAATGACAATAAGTTGTAGAAGTTCAAAACTATGATGAAAATGAGGAACTTATTTGCTACTTTTAATATCTAATATGACTACACCTTATAGTCAAAGATCAATTTAGTAGTCTGCTATGTTACTTGCTTAATATTTGGCCTATTGTAAATAACTTTGTTTAATCCTTCTTTGATGTTATCTTGGGTGCAGTGGCATATTGGCTTCTGTAAACATTGCAGTGTTTCTATTTGAAATAGCAAGTCCTATAAGGAATGCAGATTTAGAGCTGTTTTCAATTCCACTACTGTATGGAGCGAAGATAAACCATTTGATCATGGTTGGAGAATGGTGGAGGCTTGTAACACCAATGTTTCTGGTACACGATTGAGAATTGGGTCTGTGTTTCCATTCCGCAGATATAGAGCATTGTTTGCATGACATCCATCAATCATGATCATTCGGCAAAATCACATGGTTTAATTTTTTCATGTCTTGTTGAAATTTTTTGAGTTAAATCAATGTTTTTAATCATTGTAAATATGACAAATATGATTTCAGTTTTTATTGGTTTTGAATCCTCATAAATTCATTTTCTTAGGTGATCTCTGTCATCACTTAATGAGGCATAACATGCATTTAGGTAGGTCGATTTACTAACTATTCTGAAATAACATAAAAAATACTGCAATACGCAAACAACCAGACAACTAATTATAAAATGTGAAGAGAAAGACATATGTATAAGTAAATATTCTGTGAGTGAAATGGCTGATTGACTACGTATTATAGTTGATTACAAAATAAAGTTGATAACATATAAGTAACATATCATGTCACATCATTAATAGAGCATAACATCACATGTCACATTATTAATAAATAGTGATAGAGACCATTTTAAGAAATCTTCAAATTTATAAGGACCAAAATTTACAAGAAAAAAAAGAAGGGCTAAAACCAAAATTCATATTAAACCGAAATTTTTAATTTTGGGGATTGTCTTTAACATTTAACTTCCAAACTACCAGAATTAAAATACAGCCATTACAGTCTAGAATATACTGCATGCATGGAAAGAATGGAACTCATTGCATAAAACTATCATGAAAAACCATGATCAGTATGTGTGGACATGTGTTGGTATCTTGAGATACTTTGCAAATCTAAATGAAAAAAGTGTTATCTGTTGGGCAAGAGACATGCTTAATACCAGATGCTAAATTAATCTCACTGTGAATATGTTCATTATGTCTGCTTCTTAGTAAATTTTTATATGCAGCATGCAGGAATTTTTCACATGGCTGTCAGTTGTTGGGCCCTAGTAACATTTGGGCCTCAAGTTTGCAAAGGCTATGGTTCATTTACATTTTTCTTGATCTACATATTGGGTGGAGTTGCCTGCAACATGACAAGTTTTCTACATACACCAGATCCTACCGTTGGTGGAACTGTAAGTGTAACCTTTGTCCTTTTGTTTCAACATTGTTTTTAATGACTATGCTGTAATATTTCATGTTTCAATTAAAATGAATTCTAGAGAATTATATGTTAATGTGAGTTATAAAATCAAGTTAGACTTTTCTGTTCAGCCATAATGTTTAATATTTGTGAACAAGGATGCTACAAGAATTTGGCTAATCCCAAATCCTAGTTAGGCTTTGTATCTGCATAAGTTCTAAGGCTTTGAGGGAAATTGAGTGAGTATCTTGTTAAACAAGTACATATATAAGCAAAAGTTTAATCAAAACCTTCTACAAATGATTTGTGAAATTGGATTTAGTTTTGCAACACCTTTTTTTTTTCTCATTGATCACTTTGTTGTCTTCAACTTGTACTCAGGGACCAGTATTTGCAATAATTGGTGCGTGGCTCATGTATCAAATTCAAAACAAAGAAGTTATTGCAAGTGATGCTTCAGAGAGCTTGTTCCAGAAGGCAGTTATAATTACAGCTCTCATTTTCATATTAAGCCACTTTGGTCCAATTGATGAATGGTATGTCTTCAGAGAGTGTACTTAACAAATGAAACTCCATAAAAATATGAAAGGATCTTAACTACCAAATAAAAAGAAAGTGGCATGCATGTAAATGATTTGATTTCATAAGATGAGAACAAGTTCACTTTTCATATCAAGGTTATATGAAATAGTTAAGTTTGATATGTCAAAAATATGCATCAGAATACAAAATTGGAGAAATTATTGTATGGTCCGGGGAATCTTCACCTAATGCATAACCAAATTTTATCAACTCTTGTTCATAAATTGATAAATTTGGTTGTGTTACGCGGAGATTGATTAGGACCATGTACATGTGATTTCAAAAATGCTGTTTAAATTGTGAAATAGAAACCTTTATTTGGTGGCTGAATGATTTGTAGGTCACACTTTGGAGCAGCCTTCACAGGCATGGCATATGGCTTTTTAACTAGTCCAATACTTCAGTTGAATGATACATTATCAGGAACCGGTCAAGAAGAAGGACTCAAACTTGTTAGAAAATATGGTGATTCTTGCAAATCACTATTCATATTCACCATATTCATCATTGCTTTAAGCTCATTCATTTTCTTCATGGAGCCCCCAGCAAATGCACTGGCATCTGTCAATGCAGCAGCTGCTGATGCCTTGGAATATATGTTGATATTTGGCTGATGCCTTGATGCAATTGCAACATGTCATAAGGTTTCTAAAGCATATTTACCTTGTAGCAAGGCAGTGATAACTGCCCTACAGAGACATGTACACTACATTATATAGAAGGAAGTTGAAAGTGAAGTGCATGAGAGGCACTTATCACATAGATTAGGCTCTACTGTTTCTTCTAATAGAAAATGTTATAGGGTAACAAAAGTGTAATTTTATAAGCTTAGTACCAGCCAATAAACTATGTTATACAAACAATAATATTTTCAAGAGTAAATTATAATGCTCATACTTGGTAGATGCTGCTTAAGACACAAAGTTCTTTTCCTTCTTTTAAGAAAAATTATACTCTGTTTCCTCCATAGATTAATATATGCTATAGTTTATATAGTTCATTTTATTGTGTTTTTACTAAAAAGAATGAGTAATACATGGATGTGTTGAGCGAAACTGTTGAGGTTGTCTATACATGAAGTGCTCAATAAAGAGTTTTCGTACGATAAGAAAAGAACATACTTGTAAAAGGTACTCCTTAAATGAGTAAAGGTTTTTAGGAAATTTTGAGAGTAAAGGAATAAGAAAGGAAAGTGTTATAAAGAATAAAAGAGAGATACTTTATGACAGTCTTTATAAATTGAGGTTGATGCGAAAAATTCATGGAAATATTTATCATCGTTAATGTGAGGGTTTACTTGCATCAGGCTAGAAGCAGTTAAACAAAATTTTGCTAATCTATTTGTAATAATGGGACGCGAATGTTGATTCTCCAACCAATAAGTTCTTGACATAAGTAATGGGACGTAACCATTATCCGCAGCACCAACAGAATAAAATTTGTCTTCTAATGAATGGTTTCTCTTGTTAAAGTCGCACCATGATTATATTCTCAAAGTATAATCTATTCAAGAATTTAATCTCTCTTAATAGATATTAAGTCTTTTGTTATTAATGTTGGTATGTTTTTTCTCATTAATACCTCCTTTACATTTGCATCCTCTATTTATACAATACACCATTCTCTATCTTATTCTTTAATTTATAAAATTTCTAAGTTTGATTCTATCTACAACTTATCGAGAAATTTTTCTATTATAATCATTATTAACATGTTTCTACGTACATGTATGACAAATTTAAATTTTATATCATGTCTAGTTTTTAACTAAAAATTTTAAATTAATATAAAAATATTTATTTGTGGAATATTAATTTAATAATTTTATTTCCAATAATATTTATATATTTTTATTAAATTAATAATAATATTTAAAATAAAATGATATAAAACATATAAAATAATAGAAAGCATACAAAAGAAATCGATATTAATTAAACAAAAAAATAAAAATAAAAATTAGAAAAGAGAGTTAATATATAAAAAAAAAATTGTAAAAACATAAGAACATATTTCTTATTAATTTTAATTAAAATATTTTTTATAATTTAATAAATTTAAGCTACATGTAAATATATTTTATTTTCACTCAAATATGTTTTTTCACTTTAAAATATTTTTATAATAAATATTCATACTATTAGCATAATAAAATAGATAAAGATGCAACATATATAACATGAATATTCTCTTCATCACAGATGATCCATTATGGATAATTGGGTAATTGAGCCTACACTTTCACACCTAGCCCAATTACTATCAATTTCAGACTAGTTATAGCTATTCCTATATAAAATTAGGTTAGTTAAACTTTATAAAGTTAAGTTTAAAATTAACATTATTAATATAAAAAAATTTAAAAAATATAAAATTGACCTTTTAAATAAACAAGGCAAGTAAGGACTATGCATTGATTTAAGTCCTATACCCTCTAATGAATAAGTTAAATTATTTTTCACCTTTAAATATAGATATGGATTTTAAGTAATTGTTATAAAATTTCATGGATTTATAATACAAGATGAGTTTTAATTAAATTATATTTGAATTTTTTTTTTATATTTTTAGTATAGAAATTTTCTCATCTTTATCCATACATCTATTTCTTATTATATATTTAATACAATATTTTGTTATTAATTAATACATTTATTTCAATAATTAATAAAATTCTCTTTATTTTTTCATTTTCTCTTCCACAAAATTCAATTTTAATATAATTGTCTAAAGGACACGAGTCTTTATTTTTTATTATTCATGTCTTTTCATATATTTTTTTCAAGGAAGCAACTCTCAATTTTTTTTCTATGATCATAAAAAATAAAAAGAGTGTGGTAACAAATCATTTAGAAAGTATAATATTAACCTTATCATTTTAAAAGAAATTAAAAAAATTTAAGATGAATCTTTTAAATAACCAGGGTACATCAAATTTATATGGTTAGGTTTAGGAATAACTTTACTAGTTAAAAAAATTCTTTAAAAAATTAAAAATTAAAATTTTCAAGTAAATAAAAGAGTCAAACTTATACAGGTTATAGATTTCTCGTTAATAATTTAACATATTTTCACATTCAATGATAGACATGAATTTTGAGAAATATTTTTATAAACTTTGATAAATTTATAATATATGGTGAATTTTTCTAGTTTATATTTTTATTTTTTATATTATTGTCATGTAAATTATTTTATCTTTATTAATGTATATATTTACTGTAAATATAAATATACATCAATTGTCCCGTAACATTGGTCAAAATATATTAAATTATAGTGGACTCATTGCACTTATCTATAAATTTTCATATATTTATTTAAACGACAAAACCCTTTAATATTTTTTTAATCATAAAGAATAAAAGGTTGCTCTCATCTAGGGGTAAGAACAATTCCGATGGTCTATCGGGCCTATTTCATAATAGGATAAATCTTAATCTATGTATTAAGATTCAAATAAAAAATCACTAATTACTACACCACAACACAATGCTCTTTTGTTATAAATCTAAAAAAACATATATCTATATTTAAAATAAACAGACCTTATTTTATCTTTATTAATGTATATATTTACTCTAGATATACATCAATTATCTTATAACATTGATAAAATATACGGTTATAATTGACTCATCTAATCTATAAATTTTCATGTATTTCTTTAAAGGATACAATCCTTTATATACTTTTTTAACCATAAAGAACAAAAGGTTGCTCTCATCTAGGGATATGAGCAATCTAGACGGTCTATGGGGATCTATATTTCATATTATGATATAGTAAGATTAAATCTCATGTACTAAGGTTCAAATTAAAATTCACTAATCACTATACTAAATGATATTTTGTTATAAATCTCATAAAAAATTATATCTATGTTTAAATTTTATCTTTATTAATGCATATATTTATCATAGATAGACATCAATTGTCTTATAACTTTGTTCACTTGTCTATAAATTTTCATATATTTCTTTAAAGGACGCACCCCTTTATACAATTTTTTTTAACCATTAAGAATAAAATGTTGTTCTCATCTAAGAATAAGAACAATCAAGACACTTTATCAAGCACCTATTTCATAATATGATAATAATAAGATTCAAACCTATATATTAAGGTTTAAATTAAAAAATCACTAATCATTACATCATTATATTATTTTGTTATAAATCTCATAAAAAATTATATTTATATTTAAAATAGCAAACCTTGAAAACAAACATTATTAACCAAATTTATAAATAAGTTTTTATAATTAGTCTAGAGAAACAGACCGGCCTATTAAACCATATGTCAAACTGAGTTAAAAAATAAAAAATAATATATTACTAAATCACAAGTCAAACTCAAACTTTAAAGATAAAAATCAGGCCTAACCGGTTAAGGTTTTTAATATAAATTATTTCCATTAAATTAGTAAATAAAAAACATTTAAGACAATAAACCTGGCTTTAATTTTTTCCATTCCCCAAAAATTTAATTTTCATATAATAGCCTTTATACGCAACTTTTAATATATTTATCAAAAGATACATCCTTTTATTAATTTTTTCTATTTTCATAATCTTTCACATATTGTATAGAAGGACATATCCCATAAAATAATCTAATGTGTGTATATAAAAATAATCTTTTAACTAAAAAAGGCATGCGACACTTTATATAAATTAAGTTGTAAAGTTCACGAACTATCTGCCTATTTTCACCTTTGATAAATATATAACACGTGAATTATATTTTATTTTTTTATATTATTAGTGTAAAAATAATTTTATCTTCACTAATACATCTATTTTTTTACTATGTCATTTATTGATTATTGATAAATACAATTATTTAGGTAAAAAAATAAAATTAAACGCAAATATTTATTTCAACCATGAATTTATCTTTATTTTTTTATTCTTTTATTCTCTTACGAAACTCAATTTTATATATTTTTATCCACCGTATTTTGTTCAATTATTCTGTAAAATTATGGGCTATTTTAATAGATAAGTTGTGCCGTTTTTTCACCTTTAACTATCTATATGAATTTTAAGTAATTTTGGTAAACTTTAATGAATTTATTATTTAAAATGAATGTTAATTCAGTTATATTTTTATTGTTTATATTAATTATAATATAAAATTTGTTTTATCTTTATAAATACATTTATTTCCTATTATATACTTTCTCGATTTTAAACCACAAGAGGACTCCGTTGTTGTCCCAGCTATTCATGATTGGATACAATACACAGAAAAAAATAACTGTGATACATAGTAACGTTATTTTTCATGTCTTTTAAATTTTCAATTCTTTTTTTTTTTTGTTTTCTATGAGTGTTTTTTAGGTTTTATTTTTAAAATTTAAATTAAATAAGAAAATGAATATTATATGTACGTAGATTTTTAGAAGGTTAAGTTTAAGATGACATTATAACTTAATTTTTATTTTTAAAAAATCTAAAATTAATCCTTTAAAGGAACTAGACAAGTTAGACTATATGCAGATTAAGTCTTAGACTCCCCATAAATAAGTTAACAATGGCATGTATGAATTTTTAGTAGTTTTTAAAAATTTGATGAGTTTTGAATTTTAATTTGATTATATTTGATATTTTTATATTGTTAATATATAAAATATTTTATCTTTATCAATACATCTATTTATTATTATATATTTAATACAATATTTATTTCATTTATTATATTAAAAAGTTTAATACAAATATTTTTTTTCAACCATTAATAATGATTGTATTTAATATGTCAAAAAATATTTAATAGAAATATTTGTGGTAAAAAATTAATAAATGTATTAAATAAACAATACAAATATTTATGAATCATTAATAAAATTCTCTCTATTTTTTCATTCTCTCTCCAGTAAAATTCAGTTTTTATATATTTATTTAAAGGATATAATCCTTTATTTTTTTTTCATTATTCATGTCTTTTTATATATTTCTTCAAGGCAACCTTTCATTTATTTAACCATTTAAACAAAAAAGTGTATGTGAACAAAAATTTTAGAAAGTCTAATCATTATTATTTTAAAAAATGTCAAAAAGATTAATATTTTAAATAAACAGTCAAAATTATTCGGATTAAGTTCGAGATTATAACTTTATTATTTAAAAATATTCTTTAAAAAATTAAAAAAAATTAGTTTTTTCAGTAAATAAGAAATGTCATACTTATACGCGTATCCTTTAAAAATAATTGGACCTATTTTCACCTTTAGTATCATGTTGATTTGCTAAAAATTAACTTATTGTATATGATAAATATTTTTTTAATATTTAATTTAAAAAATGTTATGCAACAATACAAATTAAACAAATGATATAACACAAACTCTTATATTAAAAATTTATATTATTAACTTATTTTATTAAGAATTTATCATGTAAAATATAAAATTTTTCTAAAATTTCATATTTAGATTTTTTTAATTTTTTTAACAAGATTTGCGGGCCGTTTGGCATTACGGGGTGGGGCGAGGAGGATCAAGCTCTTCACGGGCGTACGCGGGCTGACCCACCTATTCACCCTTAGGTTTAACGTGTTGCAAATATTCTTAAAAGAGAGTAGTGTTGTCGAGGAAAAGCAGACATGTTGTTCATAACTGTCAACAATTTGTTAGTTGGCGGGAACGGGAGAGAAAAACAGTATTCTATGGTCAAGTTTGAATTTTACATGTTTTAAAGTATTTATTAACTCGCTCTCTCTTCTTGTTAAAAAAATTGAATAAAGAGAGTAATTCTGGAAGTCTCACTTGCTAAATTTATTTGAAAAATATTGAGTAATAAAATTTAATTTATCTTACAACGTCTGCAAGGCGCACTAGAAGGTTAGTCACGTGTTGAATGAATGTTGAAGTGAGAGCTACCTTTTATTATCGATTGTTAACAAAATATATAAAAAGACAGTGTCCTTTCAAGAAATATATAGAAGTTAGTTCTGTTTAGTATTAAGGGGTGGGCAGGGAGGACCAAACTCTTCAGTTTAACGTGTTGTTGCAAATATTATTAAAAGAGAGCAGTGTCTTCGAGAAAAGAAGACAGGTTGTCCATAACTGGTTAGTTGGCGGGAACCAGAGAGAGAAAAACAATATTCTGTGGCCAAGTTTGAATTTTGCAGGTTTTGAAGGATTTTACAAACATTTTACTTGGGGGGTTCGTTTTATAACGGAAGTGGAATGCAGATGGACACCACACCGCAGAGGTTGACATGTGGTAGAGCTCAATTGGCTGCCATGTTGAGCGCCTAGGGCCAGCGCGCCAACCACGTCATTTTTCCACGTGACATGTTTTGAGAGGGCGTATCGCGTGTAGCGGGATTCGTGCAGGCGGGATACTAATTTTTAAAGTAAAAAACAAACAAATAAAAATATGGCAGCCAATCAAGCTCTCCCACGTTTCAACCTCTAAGGTGTGACATCCATCCGTGTTCCGCTTCCGTTACAAACAAACCCTTCCAGGTAAAATGTTTGTAACCAAGCCCAATTACGGACTTAGTTAAGTTTGTTTGAAAACCCACTATAGGAATATGTGTTGTGACGTTTGTTTCCTTGTGACTTTGCGAGTATTTGTTTCTGAATTGTGACTTTTGTGTGTTTGTGAAAATGTTGATTATTCCTTTGATCCCGTAATACGAACCTACAACTACATAGTTAAAAGTTACGTGCTCTTTCTCTTTCTTTGAGTTAATGCAACTTATAATACATGATAATTTTTTATTAAATTATACTTTAACTTTTATATTTAAACTTTATAAATCATTTTATCTTTAGGAATAGACATATTTTCTATTAATGCAATAATTATGTTATTCTTTAAAAACATATTTATTATAAATAAAAAATATTCAATATACAAATTTATGGAAAACATAAATTAACTGTCTCAACATATTAGAAAGTATTAAGTCAAGTTCTTGTTCGTCAGATTTACTTAAATCAATAATAATTAATATAATATTTATTATTTACTTAGATAATTAATAAATAAGACTTTAAATTTTTATCATTAAATGTCTTCGATAAATGCCTTTCACCATATATATACTAGCTCAGGTGTCGTTCAGACTCTCTCTTCATTTTAACTGTTCACCCTAAAATAATGCAATCGTGTCGTCTTGAGGGGTGGATATGGTCGAGTCTTGAGAAATATGAAGGGACCTGTAACCCCACCGTACATGTTAAGGCATATCTTATACAAGTCAGGTTGGTGTTCAAAGACTTGAGAATTCATTATCGTTGTCCGAAGACTTGAGAATTCATTGTCGGTTGATTCCAACATGCTTGATAAGGACCACTTTAGAATGGTATTACTCTTTTTGTCCTTGTCTATTGATTCATTCGATACGATGTGCAAAAGGTTCACGACTCATTGCGCTATTTGCAAGCCCATTGTAACTGGTTCCGCCTCCTTACAACACGTGGTTCAAGGGGACCACGAAACTCTTTGTTGATTGCAAACCCATCCCTCCCCTATCACTCCTTGCCATTATCTTCATGAATTATGAAGATTTCGGTGTTAATAATCCATACCAGGATGATCCTATGGTTATCACGGCCATAATCACCAACTGGCGAGGTAGAAAAGTTTTGATCGACCAAGGAAGCTTTGCCGACATCCTTTATTAGTCGGTTTTCAAAAAATTGGATATCCCAGAGTCAATGGTACAGTCCTACCCGGATCCACTCCTCGGTTTCACCGGAGAAAAGATACAGAAGTTATGTGGACTTGTTGACAACCACAGGGAGAAATACCGAACTTAAATGATATAATTTATATTAATAGATGTTGATACATCAAATAACGTGATTATAAGAAAAAATACACTAAACTATGTTGGTGCAATTGTCCTCACGAAGTTTCTAACCAATGTGGAGATTTCAACTGTAAAGGTCAATTGACTCACAAGTGTTATACATAGAGTGTGAAGATTGCCCCTTATTCGCAACTTCGTAATAAATTATAAGATATGGGACGCATGTTTCATGATCATCGTAATAAATTATAGGATATGGGACGCATGCTTCATGATCCAGTAGAAGGATAAAACATGTTAGGAAAATTACTCAATATTAAACTTTATATTGTGCAACTATTCAACCACTATTGAATAGTAGACTTTACAACACAACGAATCAATGGATCAAATATGGCCACCCAGACTACATTGCACATAATATGATAACAAAATAGTATCAATCTTACATAAAATTTAATATTATTATTCATAATACTAGCATAAATAATTTGAATAATTTCTTCAATTAAAAGGATCGTAGTTTATATAAATCCTGACCTATAGATATTGTCACCTGTGGGGATCGAACTTACATCCATGGTTGGTTAAATACCACGTACTCTTGGTTTCAGCGACTTAGATATAGGATTTAATTTCAAAAGCATAACATCATTAACCTTTGATCATAAGGATTAAAAAAAATAAGTTTTTTTTTCTGTTTTCTTTTAAAATTTTTATAAAAATTGAAAGAAGGAAAACATTAGATAGTCGTTAACCAAAATGTATTACCTCAAAAATAAAATCATAATTTTACGTAATTTTAAAATAATATTAAAATTAATGTTATTTCTTTATTAAATACTTTTTCATATAAAGTAATCTTGACCATGGCTATTTATATAATATTATATAATTTTAGTATTTTATTTAATATAAATTTCAAGAATTAAGAATAGTTCTTTACATTTTATAAAGAAAAAAGTTAGAAATTATTATATGAGGATTAAATTTAAGAAATATCATATAAGAAAAAAGTTATTTAACTTAATTTAAATTCAATAATAATATCATTGATTTTTTCAAAATATCTATATCTTTCATATTTTTGTTTAAATTTTTTTCTTTTACTTTCTACACAACTAAATTAAAGGAAAAAAAATTATCTTCCTTTCCTTCCATTTTCTTTTATACTAAACAATTAAAAAAATCATTGTATTTTATTTTTTCTTCTCTTCCTCCTTCTTTCTTCATTTTTCTTTCCTAGGACTTTCTTCTCTAAACCAAAAAAATAAATTTATGTGAATTAAAACAAAAAAATTATAGATTTATAAGGAAGATGCTTAAACTTTAAAAGATAATAGATTAAAATAATATAAAGATTTAAAATATCACCGATAGAATAAGTGGTAAATCATTATATTTATTAATACATCTATATTTTACTATATATTTAATATAATATTTATTTTGCTTATTAATAAATAAATTTATTATATTAAAAAATTCAATAAAAATATTTTTTTCAACCATTAATAATATATCAAAAAATAATTTAATACAAACAGTTGTCAAACATTAATAAATGCATTAAATGAATTAAGAAATAATACAAATACTTATTTTGAATCAGTGATGAAATTCTCTTTATTTTTTCATTCTCTCCCACAAAATTCAATATTTATATATTTGTGTAAAGGATATAGTCCTTTATTTTTTTTTATTATTCATCTCTTTTTATTTATTTCTTCAAGGCAACCCTTATTTTTTCTTTAACCATTAAAAAAAAAAAGGTACGTGAACAAACTTTTAGAAAGTGTAATATTAATTATTATTTTAATTTTTTTAGAAAAAGATTAATAGTTTAAACAAACAGGGTACGTCAAAATTATTCAGCTTAAATTTGAGATTAACTTTATTAGTTATAAAAATTCTGTAAAAATTAAAAATTAACTTTTTCGATAAATAAAAAAAAGTCATAGTATACAAGTAACGAAACCCCTTAAAAATAATTTGACCTATTTTTACACTTAGGATCCGTTTGATTTTCTACAAAAATTAGCATATCGTAAGTGACAAATATTTTTGTTTAAAATTTAATTTGAAAAAAGAATTATACAATCATACAAATCAAACAAATGAAACAACACAAAATTTCATTATATCATTATTCAAAAAATTATCCAATAAAAAATTATACATGTGCATAATTGTTCAAAGGCTCTTTATTTCTTAATTTTAAATTATTTTTTAAATTTTAACTATTTATAAGTTTTATTATTATTATTTGAATTTAAAATTATCTATAATAATTTTATCAAATTATTTATATTTAATTATCATTATCAATTAATTAACTTCCTTATATATATATATATATTAAAATTTAAATTTAAATAATATTTAATAAACTATCATTATCAATTAACTAACTTGTATATATTCTGAATTTTAAATTTAAATAATATTTACTAATTTTATAAATTATATGAAAATAACTATTATTAAATTTACTCTAATAATTTTATATTATTTGACCTGTGTTGTCCATTGTATATCAAATATTAAACAAGATAAAAAATTATTTAGTACTTTGGTGATCTATATTGTACTGACCTCTTTAATATTTTACAAATCAAACTGGCCCTTAATAATAGATATGAAATTTAAATAATTTTTGTAAAATTTGAAAAATTTATAATATATGGTAATTTTTTTGTTAAATTATATTTTTATTTTCTATATTATCATTGTATAAATTATTTTATCTTTATTAATATAAATATTTGTTATAGGTATGTCAATTGTTACGTGAGAAAAATTTAGATATGTTAAGTCGTAATTAATTCATAATATTTATACTTTTACATCCTTTACACAACTAAGTTTTAACTTACCACTTATGTACATTATTTTATAAAATTCAATTTTTATATATTTCTTTATTTTTATGTAAAATTTAATTTTCATATATTTCTTTAAAGAACACTGAGAAATTATTTTTATTATTTTTTTTTCATAAATTTCCGTATATATTTTTGAAGGATACAATTTTTTATATGTTTTTTTAATGATAATATATTTATTTGAAAGAATTTTTTTATTGTCTTTAATTTATAAATTTTAATTTATTTATCATAAAAGACACAACCTTTCATTAGTTTTTCTTTTTTTCTTAATTTTTCACGTATTTTTCTTAGAAGGACGTGACTTTTTATTAAAGAAGAGAGACTAAACAAATAATATATGAAAAATTCAAATTTGTCTACACTATTATTTTTCTTTCTTTATCCCACCAACTAACCAATCAATTGTGGGAAAGAAAAAGTTCTCATTATCTAGCCATAGAAAATTTTTAATGTCTTTATTACACTTTATTCAATTATTTTGTTTTTTAAGTGTCTTTATTACACGAAATAAGGTAAGTTTATTTCTTTACTTCTTGTTGCAATTATATGTAAAGGAGTTTGTTTCTGAGTTATGACTTTTATCTGTTCGTGAAATTGTGATAGCTATTTCTTATGTCTTGTAGTACGAATATGCGATTGTATGGTTAAAAGTCATGTGCTCTTCTCTAAGAGTTAAAGCAACTTAAAAACAGGATTTAATTTAGGATTATAGAAACCACAAATAAAGACAAGAGATTAAGAAAGTTCTTTATTTTTTTTTTCTTTTAAAACTTTTATAAAAATTTGAAAGAAGGAAAATATTTGATGGTCATTAACTAAAGTATAAGAGAAGAAAATTTTAATTTTATGTAATCTTAGAGTATTAAAATTGATGTTTTCCTATATTAAATATTTATTTCATGCAAAGTAATATTGATCGTGATTTTTTATATAATATCATATAATTTTAGTATCTTATTTAATTTATATTTAAGAAATATCCAAGGGTAGATAAGAAAAAGTTATTTAATTTAAATTTAAATTTAAATTCAATAATAATATTATTGAATTTTTCAAAATATCTATATTTTTTATATTTTTTTTTATTTTTTTTCTTCTACTTTATACACAACTAAATCAAAGGAAAAAAAATGCTTCTACTTTCTGCACTACCCTTAACCATTAAATAAAAAAAGGTACGCAAACTAAACTTTTAGAAAGTGTAATATTGATTACTATTTCAATTTTTTTTAAAAAAAATTAATATTTTAAACAAATAGGGTACTGTATTAGTTAAAAAATTTATAAAAATATTAATATTTTAAAAAAATTCTGTAAAAAATTAAAAATTAACTTTTTCAGTAAATAAAAATGAGTTCGATGAGTACCACAATTTAGATTTCTCTGTTCCTTGAGTATCAGCATGCGGCTTCCACATATAAAACAAATGTATATTGATACATAAGTAAACAAGGAGATTTTCTTTCTATATTTGACTTGCTGCATTCCTTAACTACGTGAACTTAAAAAAAATTATCTTTAATTAAATTTACACTTACATGTCATATCATGTAAATTTCTAAACAAGTCTCGTAACACAAACAAAATAACTAACTTAAGAACAAAGAAAATACACAAAAGATATGCGAATAGAAGAATACTTACATGTCACCCACAATCTTTCTAGAATAAAATCATTGTTGTAGACATGGTATTCATTATAATATAAACTATCAATATATTACATTATTTTTTTCATTACTAGTTTTTAAAAGTGATATTTATATAAGCAGTGCTTAATAATAATTAAATAGTTTATTGATTTTGATCGACCAAAATTGTCCTAATTCACGTTGAGGAAAATTGTCGTAAATGATATTCACTTAATTTGAGGGTACACTAAGTTATACTAGTTTTATTATTATTATTATTATTATTTTTATTTCTATAACTTGAATTGTCCTATACTGAAAATATTGAATGGTTTTGACAACAAAATACTTCCTAGTAAGCGTAACAATTTTACTGGAGAAAAAAAAAAAAAGAATACTCAATGAATCAGGATCCATGAACAAAACAATGGCCCAAGACCATAGTAGTGGTGTCAAGAGAGAAAACCAACCCAACCCCAACCAAACAACAAACTCATTACTAACGAAAATCACATATCAGAATTCTCTTTCTCTTATGAAAGCAAGCATGTTTTCTTTCAGGAGCTCACAAATGTTTTTTTATCTCATGAGCATATTCATTTAGTTTGTTTAATCAGTTGTTAAATGGTTTATTGGAAAGGGATTATTCCTATTCCTATGCTTAGTGTCCAACGTTTACTTATGCTTCATGTGAATAAAGTGTATTTTAGATATTGTATGTTGTCTTTAAAAAAAAAATTCAAGTAAAAAAAAAGTTAGGTTTAATTTATTTAAATAAATTAATCTATTATAATATTACATTTATTTTTTTGGTAAACAAATAAATTTCAATAAGCATTAACAAAGTTCAAATAATTTTCAAATAGCTCAATTTATGTAGGTTTAATATAGAGTATTCTTATCTTTGGAATGAAAAGGATATTTTTAATGTTTGAAAACGCATCTCACCAATATTATTGTAGAACACATGCATATATGTTATTCATGAAAACTACTAAGAATGGCCAGAGTGTTCCCAAAAAGTTAAAAGTTGGGTCTTAATTTCTATATATTATTTTATTTTTTTCATTTTTCTTTTACTATAACATTTAATATATAATTTATCATATATGAGTAAATTATTTTAAAAAACTAAATATTAAAACCAGTTTAAATATTATTTTGAGTACAAATTTTTGAAAAATAATTTTATTAAAACATAAGATATTACTAATTTTTAAATAAAAATATACATAAAATATTTGACAATAAGACAAAAAATTCAATAACAAGAATTAATATACTTTTATTAACTATAATTTTTTCAGGTGAATATTAATTTTCTACTTAAACTGCGAATTAATTTATATCTTCGATACACTATTTCACCCGAAAGTTATGCATTCTTTCATTTGTTAAAAGTTAAATTATTATATATGATAAATATTTTTATTTTAAATTTGATTTAAAAAGAATATAATAAAAAAATTAAAAATTGAGACAGGTCAAAAATATATTTTTTAATGATACAACAACCTTATTTTATATATATATTATATATATATATATATATATATATATATATAGTCATTAATGTTATATTTATTTTTCCCGGTCGGTAGCTAGTTGAATAGAAGTTAGTGGAATAGATAGCGATTAAAATTAAATATTTATAAAATTAATAATTAAAAAAAATTATCAAGTATGTTTGATTTCTATGAAAAAGTTAAGACATTGATAATGAATGTAGAAATGAGTGTATTAAATAATAAATTATAAATATATTAATTTATTGAAATGTTTGTATAACATGTATTTAATATATTATTAAATGTTGTATGAGATATATGTGTTAGAAGAGGTTATATTAATTTATCTTATACTGATGGACTTTCATAAAATAGTAGTATATATCCTAAAATCCTTTTAATATGTTAACGTCATAGGGATCATTTCTCATTAATTAGGATACACTTTTCTAAGCACTCTCCTTAACCTATAAATAATTTCAGGAGTACAATTTTGATATTTTTTGTTTCTCATTCTTCTTTATATTTGCTTTTTTCTCAATTTTTTACCTTAAACACTCCGGTCAATACTAACTTAAGCATCGGATTGTCTTTGAATGTATACTCTCCCACCTCGACAAAAATCACGAATCCAAACTCATCCAATCGACCAAACCCACCTTCTTGTCCACGTCATTTGCTCCTCACGTGACATCTATTTCTAATAAGAACATTTTGTCGCCCACCGTGGAGTTCTAATAAAAATCTTCTAAGGTCACGTTCACATAGTTATTACCCGAAGTTAGACCTTAACTTCATCATCATATCTTGACATGGACATTTCCTTCTAGACTCTTTGAAAGTCAGTAATGCGATTAATGGAATCAAGAGCTAGCTTGGTGAAAACATAGAAAAATAAAGGCTCAGACTTTTTTTTATGAAATTACAGACTAAATGAGAAGTTAAGAAAGTCAAAGACAAAAATTATCAACTTACAATTATTGTAATGAGTACCCTGGAACAAGGCTCAGGTTAAGTTACAAATTTATACTCTTATGAATTTTATGTGACATTGAAACTCACTTAACACATTGAAACTCACTTAACACTAGTAATTAAATTTGCGCGCACGTGAACAGAGTCATGTCATGTAAACTTCTAAATACAAGACACGTAACGCAAGCAAAATAACTGAGTTGAGAAGAAAGAAAGTACACAAGAGCTATACGAATAGAAGAATACTCGCGTATCACCCATAGTCTTTCTATATTAAAGAGAAAAATTTATAGTAAGCAATTGAACATATATCTTTCAAAAACTGAAAAATACAATTCCACTACGCATAAACCACTTACAATGAGCCTGAGCCTGTTGGGAATAACTTGTTTTGATGGCAAAATACACACTACAAAATCAAAACAAAACTCAGCCAAATTAGGGCACGTGACAGCAATTTAACTAAAGAATTCAACATTTCACAACATTAACAGGTTGTATGGACGCCATTCTCTGAGTTTTACACCTTGATTCAAATAAAATAGTCATTAGTGTTATGTATTAGGAAGGTATTTTTATAACCCTCTTAGCAACTTCTCTTCTTACGTTATCTTTTAAGATAAAAATAAACTGATTTTATTTGATATATCAAAAGACATTTAAAAATTAAATCTTATACAATAAAAATTCCTGTGAACAACTTTTATAATAATAAGATATTTTTCCTTTATAAATATTTTTATATTAATTATATTTTTTGGTATTAGAAAAAAATATAATAATATTACTCATAGATTTATTTACTTAATTTATTTGACATATAGTGTCTTCTTATCTTTGACATAAAAAGAATATTTTAAATGTTTAAAAACAAATCTCACCAACAAACTTATTATGCTTGTTCACGAAATTAATAATACTCAGAGAGTGTGTATGTTGTTCACGATGTTAATAATAGTCAGAGTTTTCCCAAAAAGTCAAAAGTTAAGTATAAACTTCGTACAATACACGTCTGTTTTTCTGTGCCTATATAATATGCACACAAATGTTGGAGGATACATACTTCAACTTGATGTATGGTTTCCAAAGTGTCTCCCTCTCCTCTGATGTTCAAATCTATCAATAAATTATTTCTAAATCAGCATATAATTTATTATGAAAGCATCAAGCTTAAATTAAATACAATTTTAAAAGATTTATATTGATTAAAATATTAATTTTCATCCATTAAAACCCTAACATTGATTGATTGTTTTTGTTACAATTGATTGAGTGATTATAAGAATATATTTAGTCAACTTAAAATCATTTCATAAAACATATTACAAACACCAGAAATTAGAATTTTATAAAACTGTACATGAGTCAAATATCTATATCACGTAATCAAAATAAAAAAATAAGTAAAGATTTAGATAAAATTCAATATTTCTATTTGTTTGAACCATGTAATTTTATACAAAAGACTTTGGAATTTAATTACTGCATAAGTAGTGTTGTGTGTTGTACCAATTTTAGATTTTTATTAATGCATATGTCAATAAAAAAACAGAATGTTCTTACTCACTTATTGTTGTTAATTTATTGTCAATAATCAAAAACAGAAGGAGTTTTATTAACCTTTAAAAAAAACAGAAGAATAATTAGTTGAAGAAGAATTGGGTGATGATGTGGGTGATGAAATATCTTTCACAAAAATATTACAAAAAAACTCAAATACAGGAAAAGTTAAAGTAAATTTTTCTAGTTAACATCAAAATAACGAGGTCGGTGAGTAGTGAGTATAACATGGAAACAATATTTTATATATTTTTTCTAACGATGATAAAAGATAAAAAGGTCACTCTCATATGTCAAAGGTCGCTCTGATTAAAAAATATTTAAGATAAGTCAAGAAAATTTAATATAATATTTATTTAAACAATTAACAAAATTGACTTCCAGGTTTTCATCCAAAAAAAATTAATTTTCATATATGTATATGAAAGACAAATTTTTTAATATCTTTTATTCATAAACTTTTAATATATTTGTCTTAAAAGAATTTTTCACATATTTCCCTTAGAGAACAAAAGGGGTGGGTAAGAGCTTGTCCGCCCCATCTAAGACCAGCTCGCGTAAATTTACGAAAAGCTTGGTCTATCCTGTTTCATCTTGTAATATCAAACAAACCTAACTTGGTGGTTCACCTTTGTCCCGCGAGCCCTGCAGCCTAAACGAGTCGGCCCAGACCCCGTTAATTTTTTTAAAAAAAAATTCTAAACCTAAAATTTTAAAAAAATGCTAAAAAGATGTTATATTTTACCTCTTAAACTCTTAATAAAATAAGTCAACAACATAAATTTTTATTTTTAGGGTTTTGAGATTGAGATTGGTTCTGGCAGAACGATAGCAGAATAAGAACTGGTTTTGGTGGAACGAAAGCAAAAGCAAAACTGGTTCTGGCGGAACGGTAGCAGTGCTGGCAGAACTGATTTTGGCGAAAGCAGCAGCGGATTTAATACAAGTGAAAAGATTAGAAGGGTGCGATGTGAGAGAAGATTGAGAGGCAGTAGGGAAAATGAAGCGAAATTAGGGTTTAAACTTAACACTTTACAAAGTGCGAGCGTGCGGATCACCCCGCAGACCCCACGGGTTTGGCCCGCAAAGCCCGCGGGGCGGGCTTTTACGGACTGTACCCCTAGATTTTCCTGAAAAAATTAGTCCAAACCTACGTGGATTGCAAGATCCACGAGCCAGCCCCTGAACTTCCATCCATATACCCACCTTAATCATAACCCATTATTTTTCTTTAACTAAAGATGAAGAGAGAGTGCATGAATAGATCCTTTGCAAAATTCTGGACCACATAATCATACTCTTTTTCTCTCTATCAGTTCTGTCAATTTATATATGAATTTTAAGTAATTTTTGTAAAATGTAATAAATTTATAGTTTAAAATTGATTTTTTTATATATTTCTCTAAAGGACACTACTATCTTTGATATTTTTTTTATTTGGAATTTTTTATATATTTATTGAAAGGACACCATCTTTTTATATATTTTGTTAACCACAAATAATAAAAGGTCGCTCTCATTTCAACGTTTATTCAACACGTGACTAACCTTCTTGAGCGTCTTTCAAAGAGTGTAAGATAAATTTTATTGCTCAATTTCTTTCGAATAAATATAGTAAGTCAGACTTCTAGAATTCAATAAAAATATTATAGTAATCATCAATAAATAAATTAATATCTCAACAGATACATACTACATGTATTACACATGTAGTACACATAGTCAATCATTAATAAATGTATTACACATGAAGAACCCTACACGAGTTTAACGTGTCATAAATATTCTTAAAAGAGAACAATACCTTCAAGAAAGTAGACATGTTATGCATAGTTATCATGTTATCATTTACCTTCAATACCTTCATATATTTTTTTAACCATATAAAATAAAAAATTACTTTAATCTCAACATTTCATTTAGTAGGCGATTAGATCTATCATAATATGTAGTTAATTTCTTTTAAATAAATAAAACAAGTTATATTTCTATTATTACCTATTTCTTTATTTTTCTTAAAGTATAAAATTAACCTTTTAAATAATAAGGTAGATAATGTTGGAAATTCGATATTGGACCACCCATTTGAATAGACTCCATGTTCGAAAAGTCTAATCCTCGATGTGTTGGGTGGGTAAGTGGGCTCTCCCGCGTATGCCGGCGAAGAGCTTGGTCTGCCCCGCCTCGCCCCGCGATGCCAAACAGACCTAACTTGGTGATCCACCCTCGCCTTGCATGCCTCGCAGTCAAACAAGGTTAGGTTGTGTGCCCTGTTTAAAAAATTAAAACAAATGCTAAATATGGAATTTAAAAAAAATGCTAAAAAATGTTATATTTTACCTCTTAAATTCTTAATAAAATAAGTCAACAACATAAATTTTTAATTATCTCCAAAAACAAATTTAAATTATTAATAAGTCAACAATATAAACTTTTAATTATCTTGAACAAATGATTTCATTTTTGAAACTTGATCATTTTCCATCACCACATCTTCATCTTCCTTTCCGAAAAAGGGTGTTGTAGTTAGGGTTTGAGACTGGGACTTGTTCTGGCGGAACGATAACAGAAGCAGAATGACAGGGGAAGCGGAACTGGTTCTGGCGGAACAACAGCGGAAGCGAAACTGGTTCGGGTGGAATGACAATGGTGTTGATGAAACTGGTTACGGAAGCAACAACGGAAGCGAAACTAATGCAGGCGAAGAGATTGGAAGGGTGTGAGAAGATTGAGAGGATGCGAGAAAATTGAAGGGAGAATGAACCAGCAAGAAGATTGATAGGGTGCAACGTGTGAGATGAGTGAGAGGTGGCAGAGAAATTGAAGCGAAATTATAGTTTCAACTTTTTAACCATGGGTCACACTACGGACCCCGTGAGTTTGGCCCACAAGTTCACAAATTGTAACCTAGGTTTTTTCTGAAAAAATTGGTATAGAAATTGGTAAAAGCTGATGCAGACCCCCTCGACCTGTGCAAGTTTGTACCAATTTGTTGAAAATAATACAGAGGTATAGACCGTAAAAACCCGTCCCGCACAACCCGCAAGGTTTGCGGGTCAAACCAGCGAGGTACGCGGGGCGACTTAGAAGCTGCGCACTATTTAAAGGGTTGAAAGTTGAAAGCCTAATTTTGCTTCATTTCCCCTGCCACCTCTCAATCTTTACACACGTGACACCCTCTCAATTTCCTCCCCAGCTCATTCTCCCTTTAAACTTCTCGTATCTCTCAATCTTCTAACACCCTCTCAATCATCTCGCACCCTCCCAATCTTTTCATCTACATCAATTTCGCTTCTGCTGTCGTTCTATCAAATAAAAATTATTTAATATAAAAAGTTATGCAAAACATTAATTAACTGTATCAATGTATTAAAAAGTACTTAAGACAAGTCATTTTCCTGCATCACATTTACGTAAACCAATAATAATTAATACAATATTTACTTATACAATTATTCAATTAATAAAGCCAATTTTATTTCTTCATCAATTCCCTTACAAAATTTAATTTCAATAAGATTTCTTTTTATATCCTAAATTCATGACTTTTAATTTATTTATCCTAAATGACACAACCTTTCAATAATATTTCTTTTCTCATAATTTTTCACATATTTTTTTAAAATGTCATAATTCTTCATTTTTCTTTAACTAAAGAAGAAAAGAGAAAGTAAATAAATTCTTTAAAATATGCAAAATTGAAACTTGACCACAAAATATTATTTTGTCTCTCTATTGCGGTCCGCCAACTAACCAATCAAAGAGGGAAAGAAAAAGTTCTCATAAACCAGCCATAAAAAGTTTTAACATCTTTATTACACTTCATTTAATTACTCTGTCTTTTCAATGTCTTTATTACAAGAAATAATGTTAAGTTTGTTTGAAAACCACTGTAAGTATCTGTGCTGTGTTGGCTGTTTCTGTGTGACATTGTTTTGCTTCTTATTGAAAACAATCTTCAGTGGAGAGTGTTTGTTTCTGAGTTGTTGTGACTTTTGTGTGTTTGTGAAACTGTGATGGCTATTCGTTCGGCTTCAGACTTGAAAATGGAATTTGGATCGGTTTGGCTTCTGCACCATAGCAGAACGTGAACGTGGATCGGGTTCGCCTGCATTAGTTACGTTGCCGCTTCTGCTCTCGTTCCACCATAATCAATTTCGTCGGAACTGCTACTATTTTACTAAAACCATTTCCACTCATGTTGTCATTCAGCCAAAACCAATCTCAATCTCAAACCCTAACGACAACACTATTTTTATAAAAAGAAGATGAAGATATTGTTATAGAAAAGGATCAAGCATAAAAAATGGAATCATTTGTTGGAGATAATGAAAACTTTATGTTATTGACTTATTTTATTAAGAATTTATCACGTAAAATATAACATTTTTAAAAATTTTAGATTTAGATTATTTTAATTTTTTTAACTAGACTCGCGAGCCAGCCTTTTTAGCCCACAGAGCAGGGGCGGACTACAGAGTTAGGTCCATTTGGCATTGCGGGGAAGACCAAGATCTTCGCGAGCCTACACGGGCGGGCCGGCTCGTCTACCCAGATCTAGGTTTAACGTGTTGCAAATGTTCTAGGAAGAAAGCAGTGTCTTCAAGAAAAGAGAAGTAAATAAATCCATTAAAATCTGCAAAATTCAAACTTGACCACAAAATACTATTTTTCTCTCTCTGCTGCGTTCCCACCAACTAACCAATCAAAGAGGGAAAGAAAAAGTTCTCATGTACCAGCCATAAAAAATTTTAACGTTTGTATTACACTTCATTCAATTACTTCGTCTTTTCAGTGTCTTTATTACAAGAAATAACGTTAAGTTTGTTTGAAAACCACTATAAGTATCTGTGCTATGTTTGTTGTTTTTGTATGACTTTTGTTTTGCTTCTTGTTGAAAACAATCTTACGTGGAAAGTGTTTGTTTTTGAGTTGTTGTGACTTTTGGGTGTTTGTGAAACTGTGATTGGTATTCGTTCGGCATCAAACTTGGAAATGGAACTTGGATCGGTTCGGCTTCCGCACCGGAGCAGAATGTGAACGTGGATCGGGTTCGCCTGCATCAGTTACGTTGTCGTTTCCATTCTCGTTCCACCATAATCAGTTTCATCGACACTGCTACTATTTCGCTAGAACCATTTCTGCTCCTGTTGTCGTTCCGCCAAAACCAATCTCAATGACAAACCCTACGACATTATTATTTTTATAAAATGAAGATGAAGATATGGTTATAGAAAAGGATCACAAAAAATGGAATCATTTGTTGGAGATAATTAAAATTTTATGTTATTGACTTATTTTATTAAGAATTTATCACGTAAAATATAACATTTTCTTAAAAATTTAAGATTTGGATTATTTTAATTTTTTTAACTAGACTCGCAGGCCAGCTTTTTTGGCCCACAGGATGGGGGCGGACTATGAAGTTAGGTCTATTTGGCATTGTGGGGAGGACCAAGATCTTCGCGGGCCTACACGGGCGAGCCGATCCGTCTACCCACATCTAGGTTTAACGTGTTGCAAATATTCTAGGAAGAGAGCTGTGTCTTCGAGAAAAGTAGACAGGTTGTTCATAACTGTCAATGATTGGTTAGTTGGCAGAAATCAAAGAAAAGAAAAAGTAAATAAATCCTTTGAAATCTGCAAAATTCAAACTTGATCACAAGATACTATTTTTCTCTCTCTAATCTGTTCCCGCCAACTAACCAGTCAAAGAGGGAAAGAAAAAGTTCTCTTAAACCAGCCATAAATTGTTTTAACGTCTTTATTACACTTCATTAAATTACTCTGCCTCTACAAGAAATAACGTTAAGTTTGTTTGAAAACCACTATAAGTATTTGTGCTGTGTTAGTTGTTTCTGTGTGACATTGTTTTGCTTCTTGTTGAAAACAATCATCAGTTGAAAGTGTTTGTTTATGAGTTGTTGTGACTTTTGGGTGTTTGTGAAACTATGATGGCTATTCGTTCAACTTCAGACTTGGAAATGGAACTTGGATCGGTCCAGCTTCTGCATCGGAGCAGAATGTGAGTGTGGATTGGGTTTGCTTGCATTAGTTACGCTGCTGCTTCCGCTCTCGTTTTGTCATTATCAGTTTCGTCGGCACTGCTACTATTTCGCTAGAACCATTTCCTCTCCTGTTGTCGCTCCGCCAAAACCAGTCTTAATCTCAAACCCTAACGACAACACTATTTTTTATAAAAAGAAGATGAAGATATGGTTATAGAAAAAGATCAAGCATAAAAAATGGAATCATTTGTTGGAAATAATTAAAAGTTTATGTTATTGATTTATTTTATTAAGAATTTATCTCGTAAAATATAACATTTTTTTTTAAATTTCAGATTTGGATTATTTTAAATTTTTCAACTAGACTTGCGGGCCAATCCTTTTGGCCTACGGGGTGGGGGCAGACTACGAAGTTAGGTACATTTTGCATTGCGGGGAGGACCAAGATCTTCGCGGGCCTACAAGGGTGGGCCGACCCGTCTCCCCACATCTAGGATTAACGTGTTGCAAATATTTTAGAAAGAGAGCAGTGTCTTCGAGAAAAGCAGACAAGTTGTCCATAACCGGGCAGGAAGAGAAAAACAATATTATGTGGCCAAGTTTGAATTTTGCAGTTTTTGAAGGATTTATTTACTCCCTCTCTTTTCTTGTGAGAAAAATTGAATAAAAAGAATAATTTTAGAAGTTTGACTTGCTATATTTATTTGAAAAAAATTGAGCAATAAAATTTATCTTACACAGGCGCATGGGAAAGTTAGTGACATGTTGAATGAATGTTGAAGTGAGAGCTAATTTTTTATTATTGGTGGTTAAAAACTGCTTTCCAGCCTTTCACTCCTAAGAAGTGGGAATAGCAGTCAATCGATGACTGAAATGACTTTCTTCTAAAGATTGCGTAATGCTAGATCTCATCTTTTCAAAAAATATATAAAAATTTTGAATAAACAAATATCAAAGATAGTGTGTCCTTTAGAAAAATATATGAAAATTGAGTTTTATAATATAATTAAAACAATAAAAGATAATATAATTAATAGTTGTAATAAATATTTATAATAAATTTTATTTGTGTTATGCATTTATTAATGACTGGCAATGAATATTTGTATTAAATATTTATTGATATAATATATATTTATACATTTATTAATGATTAATATAATATTTGTTTTGAATATTTTTTAAATATATAATAAATATATTTATTGATGAATAAAATAATTAATGTATTAAATGTGTGATAAAAAAATTATTTGGATTGAGCGCTTACTTTTTATCAAAATTTTATCATTTGGTTACTGACTTACCTACAACCACTATATTAAGAGTTATAGTTGTTGGGTACGTTATAATTCTTTTTAACCTGAAAATGAAACTGTCCAAATGAGTTAACTATGACTTAGCATATCTAAATATTTATCAGGGAAAATTTATGCATACTTATAATAAATATATGTATTAATAAAGATAAAATAATTTATTCAATATACAAAAATAAAAATATAATCTAATAAAAATTCACTATATATCATAAATTTATCAAATTTTGCAAAAATTACTTAAAATTCAAATTTATGTTACTTTGATCTATTAACTTAGTAGTTCGCTCCCGTCTTGCGAGGCATGTAGCCTAAACAAGGTTTGCCCGCGAACCCAGTTAAAAAAAAATTAACCTAGAGCTTTAAAAAACTGTTATATTTTACTTCTTAAATTATTATTAATATAAGTAAACAATATAAATTTTTAAGGTTTGAGATTGAGACTGATTCTGGCAAAACGATAACGACCGATATGGTTTTGCGTAACGACGGAAAAGCGAACGGTTCGGTGGAACGGTAGCGAATGTTGCGTAACTGGTTTTGGCGAAATTGGCAGTAGAACTGATGCAAGTGAAGGTTTTGAAAGAGTGCGACGTGCGAGAAGATTGAGAGACGGCAGAGAAAATGAAACGAAATTAGGGTTTCAACTTAACTCTTTATATAGTGTGGATGTGTGGGTGGCCCCTCAGTCCCACTGGTTTGGCCCGCAAAGCCTGCAGGGCGGACTTTTCCAGACTGTACCCCTAGATTTTTCTGAAAAAGTTAGTCCAAATCCACACGGATTGCAGGATCCATGAGCCAGCCCTTGGACTTCCACCCTTGTACCCACCTTAAACATAACCCATTATTTTTCTTTAACTATAGAAGAAGAGAGAGTGCATGAATAAATCTTTCAAAACCTGCAAAATTTAAACTGGACCATAGAATCTTTAACTATGAGATTGAGACTGATTCTGGCAAAACGATAACAGAATCAGATATGGTTTTGGCAGAACGACAGCAAAAGCAGAACTGGTTCTGGTGGAACGGTAGCGGTGTTGGCAGAACTGGTTTTGGCGAAATCGGCAGTAGAACTGATGCAAGTGAAGGTTTTGAAAGAGTGCGACGTGCGAGAAGATTGAGAGACGGCAGAGAAAATGAAACGAAATTAGGGTTTCAACTTAACTCTTTATATAGTGCGGACGTGTGGGTGGCCCCTCAGTCCCACTGGTTTGGCCCGCAAAGCCTGCAGGGCGGGCTTTTCCAGACTGTACCCCTAGATTTTTCTGAAAAAGTTAGTCCAAATCCACACGGATTGCAGGATCCATGAGCCAGCCCTTGGACTTCCACCCTTGTACCCACCTTAAACATAACCCATTATTTTTCTTTAACTATAGAAGAAGAGAGAGTGCATGAATAAATCTTTCAAAACCTGCAAAAATTTAAACTGACCATAGAATCTTACTCTTTTTCTCTATCCCAGTTCCGTCAATTTATATGTGGATTTTAAGTAATTTTTGTAAAATTTAATCAATTTATGGTTCAAAATCGATTTTTTTATATATTTCTCTAAAGAGCACTGTCTTTGATATTTTTTATTCAGAATTATTTATATATTTCTTAAAAGGACACCATCTTTTTATATATTTTGTTAACCACGGATAATAAAAGGTTATTCTCATTTCAACATTCATTCAACACGTGACTAACCTTCTTGAAGTGTCTTTCACAGAGTGTGAAATAAATTTTATTGCTTAATTTCTTTCAAATAAACATAGTAAGTCAAACTTCAAGAATTCAATACAAATATTATAGTTATCATCAATAAATAAATTAATATCTCAACAAATACTTACTACAAATATTCATGGTCAAGTATTAATAAATGTATTACACATGAAGAACGTTACCCGGGTTCAATGTGTCACAAATATTCTTAAAAAAGAACAATACCTTCAGGAAAGAAGACAAGTTGTGTATAGTTGTCATGTGATCAGCTTGTTCATATTATTTTTATTTTCATTATTCTTTAGTAGAACTCAATTTTCATATATTTCCTTAAAGGATACTAATTTTTTTTCATAATTTCTATATATTTCTATAAAAAATATTCCAAGGCCACCTTCACATAGTTAATACCCGAAGTTAGACCTTAGCTTCATCATCATATCTCGATATGGACATTTCCCTTCTAGACGCTTTAAAAGCCTATAATGCAATTAATGGAGTCAAGAGCCAACTTGATGAAAACATGGAGAAGTTGAGGGCTTATCACAAGGACAAAATTCAAGCCCTAAAGGATCAATGCCAAGAAGAAATTATGGCACTGCGCCATCAAGTGTCGTCTATGCAGAATGAATGCATAAACTTGATTACAACACCCACGTTGAGCACGAGGCTGAGTTATGTCTAGCAAGAAAGCAAGACGAGAAGCCTAAGTCCCCAACCCCAGACTTAGACATGAGACAACCTCACTTTTCTACCCTAGAAGTTATCCCCAGGATTGCACGAACTCTTACCCCACAATCATGCCCTTAATAAATGCCTTTCACCATGCATATACTGGCGTAGGGTAAGGTTCAAAATCTCTCTTCATTTCAACCGTTCACCCTTGAAATAACGCAATCATGTCTCCCTGAGGGATGGAAATGGCCGAGCCTCGAGAAGTATGAAGGAAACTCTAACCCCACCGCACATGTTAAGGCATATCTTACGCAGGCCAGTCTAGTGTTCAAAGACTTGAGAATTCATTTTCGGTTGTTTCTAACAAGCTTGAAAGGGATCATTTTAGAATGGTATTACCCATTTCCGCCCTTATCTATTGATTCGTTCGATACTTTGTGCAAAAGGTTCATAGCTCACTACGCTACTTGCAAGCCCATTGTAACTGATTCCGCCTCCTTACAACATGTGGTTCAAGGGTACCACGAAACTCTTTGTTGATTGCTAACTCATCCCTCCCCGGTCACTCCTTACCATTCCCTTCATGAATGAAGATTTTCAGTGTTAATAATCCATATCAAGATGATCCTATGCAGGTTAGAAAAGTTTGGATCAACCAAGGAAGCTTTGCCGACATTCTTTATTGGTCGGTCTTCAAAAAATTAGATATTCCGGAGTCAATGGTGTAGTCGTAACCAGATCCACTCCTTGGTTTCGTAGGAGAATAAGTACACACCAGAGGTTATATGGAGTTGTTGACAACCTTTAGAAGCGGGGAGATATACCGAACTAAAATAATACGATTTATATTGGTAGATGTTGATACATCAAACAACGTGATTATAAGGAGATGCTAAACTATATTGGTGCAATTGTCTCTAGTTTGTATATGCCCAAGATATTTCCAGCCAATGGGGAGATTTCAACAGTGAAGGTGAATCTGAAGATAGCTCATGAATGTTACTCATAGAGTCTGAAGATTGCCCCTTATTCACGATGACATATATTTTGTAAGAATGTGATATTAGTAAAGTATAGGATAGGGGATGCATGTTTCATGACCCAATGGAAGAATCAAACACATGTCTTTAGGAAAATTACTCAAATAGCTGAGTCAATGTGTTCTCTTTTAGTATTGTGTATGACAATATTCAAATTTTATATCGTACATAACATATAATTTAACGTAATTTATTTGATCTATTTTATAAATTTATAATATTAATTTCACTTTAATAAAAATTTGTTTAGTTAAGAAAATATCTTTTAATATGAAAATTTTTCAAAATTAGCGGTTGTGTAATTTTTTAATTTTTGATGGATAAATTTTTATTTTTTTTAGTTTTATGTAGCGTCAATTAGCACTATAAATTTTTGTTATCTCTTGATCATAGATGATTTAAAAATAAATTATATTAAAAATCCATGAAATTTCTATCAAATACTATTATTTTTTTAAAAAATTATTATATTATAAAATTTAATTTTTAAATTAATTAGCTAGACTAACATACATTAGTAATATGCATAAATTAAATTAAACTATCCAGTAAAATGATGGACCCTACAACACATCCTGAATCAATGGATCACGTTGCACATAATAATGTATTAGAATAGTATCGTCACATGAAACAAACACATTGCACATAAAAGGGTAACAGAATGGATGCATGATTTAATTTGAACAAGATAACATGATTAACCTTCGAATATAAGAATTAAATGAACTACAAAGAACGGGAGAGATTAAGAAAATAAGTTTTTTTTTTCTTTTGAAATTTTTATAAAAATTGAAAGAATAAAAACATTTGATGGTCATTAACTAAAATGTATTACCTCCAAGTGGAGGAAGAAGAGAAGAAAGTCTTAATTTTATGTAATTTTGGAGCAATATTAAAATTGATATTTTTTTTTATTAAATATTATATAATTTTAGTATCTTACTTAATATAAATTTCAAGATTTAAGAATAGTTCTTATATTTTATAAAGGAAAAAGTTAGAAATAATTTTCTGAGGACTAAATTTAAGAAATGTTTATGGGTAGATAAGAAAAAGTTATTTAATTTAAATTCAAATTCAATAATAGTATCATTGATTTTTTTCAAAATATTTATATCTTTTATATTTTTGTTTATTTTTTTTTCTTCTGCTTTCTACCTAACTAAATCAAAAGAAAAAAAAAATTATCTTCCTTTTCTTCCATTTTCTTTTTAACTAAACAATTAAAAAAATTATTGTACTTTCTATGCATTTTCTTCTCTTCCTCTTTCTTTCCTTCAGTTTTCTTTCCCAGGACTTTCTTCTCTAGAAACAAAGCCAAAAAAGAAATTTATAAGGATTTAAATAAAAAAGATTATAGATTTTCAAGGAAAAATGTTTAAACTTTAAAAGATAATTAATAAATAAATTGATATGTTAACAAATACTTAATATAAATATTCATGGTTAATTATTGATAAATGTATTATACATTAAGAATTTTATTGTCAGTAAAATCTTTTTAAAAGAGAGCAATGTTTTCGAGGAAAACACATAGGTTGTTTATAGTTGTCATGTTATCATCTTGTGCATGTTATTTTTATTTTCTTTATTTTTGTAGAGAACTCAATTTTTATATATTTCTTTAAAAGAGAGTAGTGTCTTCGGGGAAAGCAGACAAGTTGTCCATAGCTATCATGTCGTCGACTAGTGCATGTTATTTTTATTTTTTTTTATTTTCTTTATTCTTTAGTAAAACTCAATTTTCATATATCTCTTTAAAGGATACTACTTTTTGTTGCATAAATTTCTATATATTTCTTCAAAGGATAACTCTTCATATATTTTTTTAATCATAAAAATCACTTTCATTTCAACATTTTATTTAGGCGATTAGACCTTTGAGAATGTGTAGTCAATTTTTTTTTTAAAAAAATAAGATTAATCTTTTAAATAAATAAAGTAAGTCATATTTCTAGTAGTTATAGGTGGGAAGCAATCTTCACCTTACAAGTTGGTTTTGTAGATTTGAGTTATATCACATTTTAATATGGTATCAGAGTCTATCTTACTATTGTTTATGGATGTTGGAGCCATCTATTGTCAGATTGATATTGGATCACCTATTTGAATAGTCACCAAAATTCAGTCTCAAAAAATCCAGTCTTTGGGGGTGTTCCATAAGTCGGGAGCATTTCTCACCTTAAAGGTGTTGTGTAAGTGGAGAGCAATCTCTTACCTTAAAAATGATATATAAATAAAAAATAATCCTCACCTTACATACGTTAGATTACATAAATAAAAAATATTTAATATAATATTTATTTAAACAATTAATAAAATTAGCTTTAATCTTTTCATCCTCTCCAAACAAAACCTAATTTTTCTTGAATTATGTGAGTACACACAATTTAGATTTCTTTGTCTCCTCTGTGTGAATATCATGAGAGTAATTACAAAAAAAAAATATTATGAGAAAAACACGTTTTTATTGTCGTATATATACAATAACTTATTTTGATTATATTATAATAACTGGAAGTACATGTAGGAATTGCATCTTTGCAATTCGTTATGACAAACGTATTTTCATTGCGCATTGAACTCATATATAAAACAAACGTATATTGATACATAATTAAACAAGGAGATTTTCTTTCTATATTTGTCTTCCTGTATTCTTTAATCATGTGAAATTAAAAGAAATATATATCTTTAATTAAATTTACACCTTCATTTTCGCAACTTTCCAAAATAAAATTTTTAAGTTATTATTTTTTATTCTAGAAATTTCAAAATTATTTTTTACATTCCTAAACAATATTAAAAAATTGTAATTTTTATAATTAAAAAATGATGGGTGTGTGAATAGTAAAAAAATAGTCCAAAACCATAGCCCATGGATGTTGTGAAGTAAAGTCCAGAGCAAGCAACTTTGAGCAAAACCGCATGCTCTTCCTCTGAGCTAAGGCGACTTGGATGCAGAGAGTTTAATTTGAACAACATAACATGATTAACCTTTGACATAAATATTAAGAAAATAAGCTCTCTTTTCTTTTTCTTTTCTTTTGAAATTTTTATAAAATTTGAAAGAAGGAAAATTAACTAAGATTTATTATTTCCAAGTAGATGAAGAAGAGAAAAAAGTCTTAATTTTATGTAATCTCTAAGCAATATTAAAATCGATGTTTTTTCTTTATTAAATATTTTTTTCATGCAAAGTAACATGACTATTCATATAATATTATATAATTTTAATATTTTACTTAATATAAATTTCAAGAATTAAGAATAGTTCTTTATATTTTATAAAGAAAAAAGTCATAAATTATTTTCTGAGGACTAAATTTAAGAAATACCCATGGATTTAAGAATTTATTTAATTTAAATTCAATTTCAATAATAATATTATTGATTTTATTTTTCAAAATATCTATATCTTTTATATTTTTTTCTACTTTCTACACAACTAAATCAAAGGAAAAAAATTTATCTTCCTCTCCTTCCATTTTCATTTTTATTAAACAATTAAAAAAATCATTGTACATTCTGTACTTTTTCTTCTCTTTCTCTTTCTTTCCTTCATTTCTCTTTTTTTGAACTTTCTTCTCTGAAACAAAGGCAAAAAAAGAAATTTATAAAGATTAAAATAAAAAATTATAGATTTATAAGGAAAGATGTTTAAACTTTAAAAGGTAATGGATTAAAATAATATAAATGCTTAAAATGTCATTGATAGAATAAGTGATAAATTAATATCAGTGTTGTTGAATTAAATATTACAAGATCTAACAAATTCTTTAATCTCCCTTTCCTTCTTTTTTGAACTCCTTTTAAGTGTGTTAACCAATTTTCAATTTGTTAAACTTAATGTCACAACTTAAAAATATCGTAGACTTCACTAATTTGAAAAAAGTGTAAAGATAAAAAAAGTTTATATTTTACCATTATGCAAATGCAAAATAGTTATATATAATTTATGTGGCAGTAGTCAAATCAATGTCTTTTGTTAAAATAATAAATATTAGATAAAAATATTTTTTATTATGTATTTAATATATTATTTATTTTATTCATTAATATCATATTTATTATATACTATATTATATTAATCATTAATAAATGATTTGATATGTGAACAAATAATCAATACAAATATTCATGGGTAAATGGATTACATGCCAAGAATTTTATCTTAATCTAACGTGTTATAAAAATTCTTAAAAAAGAACAGTGTTTTTTTTAAAAAAAAAAAACAAATAAGTTGATTATAGTTGTCACGTCATCAGTTTGTAAATGTTATTTTTGTGTTCTTTATGTTTTTTTTTTAATAAAACTCAATTTTCATATATTTCTTTAAAAGAGAGTAGTGCCTTTGGAGAAAGTAGACAGGTTGTCCAAATTTGTCATGTCATTAGCTCATGAATATTATTTTTAATTTCTTTATTCTTTAGTAAAACTCAATTTTCATATATTTCATTAAAGGATACTACTTTTTTTCATAAACTTCTAGATATTTCTTCAAATAACAACCCTTTATATATTTTTTTAACCATAAAAATAAAAAATCACTTTTATCTCAACATTTTATTCAAACGATTAGACCTTTGATAATGTATAGTCAATTTTTTTTTTAAAAAAACTAAGTTTAATCTTTTAAATAAATAAAGCAATTCATATTTCTAATAGTAATAGGTGAGGAATAATCCTTTCAAGAAAGATTTGTAAGATTGAGTTAAATCCATAATTCACATTTTAAGATGACATCAAAGTTTATCCTGTTATTGTTTGTAAATGTTGGGACCACCAATTATCAAACCGATATTGGATCACACATTTGAATAGTCTCCAAAATCCAGTCTCGAAAAATCCAGTTTTCAACATGTACATAGTTCTTACTTGCCTTGTTTATTTAAAAAGTTGATTTTATATTTTCTAAATTTTTTATATTAACAATGTTAATCTTAAGCTTAACTTTATAAAGTCTAAAGGGATAGCTATAACTATTCTGAAATCGGTGGTAATTGGGCTTGATAATGAAAATGTAGGCCCAATTATCCATAATGACCTAAGTACGAGTCATGAAATGAAGTGAATATCCGTATTATATATGTTGCATTATTTATCTATTTTATTATGCTAATAGTCTGAAAATTTATTGTAAAAATATTTTAAAGTGAAAAAAATATTTGAATGAAAATAAAAATATATTTACCTGAAGCTTAAATTTATTAAATTATAAAAATAATTTAATTAAAATTAATAAGAAATATGTTCTTATGTTTTTACAATATTTTCTTTATGTATTAACTCTCTTTGCTATGTTTTCTATTATTTTATATATTTACTATCATTTTTATTTTAACTTTTATTATTAATTTAATAAAACTATATAAATATTTTTGTAAGAAAATACTGCAGACAAAATTTTTTAGAGAAAAATATTACTGCAAATAAAATTATTAAATTATTATTCCACAAATAAATAATTTTATATTAATTTAAAACTTTTGATTGAAAATTAAAATGATATTAGATATTTAAATTTTAGAAACTAGACATGATATAAAATTTAAATTTGTCATACTTGTACATATAAACATGTTAATAATTGTTAGAGTACTTTCAAATAATCAAAAAATTTCTCTATAAGATGTGAATAGAATCAAGCATAGAAAGTTTACACTAGAGGAACTAAGAATAAGATAAAGAATGGTGTGTCTTGTATAAATAGGAGGATACAAATGCAAATGGGGTATTAGATAAAATGAGACATAATATCTTAAGAGAATAATATCTATTAAGAGAGATCAAATTCTTGAATAGATTATACTTAGGTCTTTTAAAAGATTAATCCTTAACCCGTGTAAAAAATACTCCAACAAAAAAAATGAGAAAAACTTTGAGAACATAACAAATATTCTATTTGTTAGATCAAGATGTTTAACTCATCTAAGGTTTTGATTTTTACAAGACAGACGAAACTTTCTCAGACGGAAGATCAGCAAGCAAGTCAGACGGAACAAGCACAGACGAAAGATGACTCCTCCAACTGAAGTTATTCGTCTGTCTCAAGTTGAAGTCATCAGACGATAGGATAAGACGAAACCTCTTAAAGACTGAAGAAATATATCATCTGTCCAAGAAGTGAAGCAAAGTTTGAGTCACTCGCGCCAAGATTTCAAATCTAAAGAAGTACTCATTAGAAGCATCCAAGATCAGTATAGGGATTCGTGCTTACACATGCAACTCAAAAAGGTCTTCACCTTTTTGTCAAAGTCTCTGTATAAGTCAGAAAAGGTACAGCGCACGCAATCTAAATCTGCTGCACACGCCATCAATCAATCAATTACTATCTGACACCTTTTGGAAAGCTCTCAAGAAAATGTTCAACGGCATTCTCATGAGTCTAACGGTCATTTGAAGATGGTGCCTATTTAAAGACTTCACTTCATTAGAATACAGTTGGCGAAAACGCTTCTCTTATTCTATCTTCTGAGATTTCGCTCAATACTTCTGATTATACTTCATTGTAAAACACTCTCTGCGAAGAGGAACCTTTCTGTTTTTAAAACATCTTCTTAAAATTCACTTGTGTGGTACTTTAGCCTGAGGAGGCTGGTTGTTCAAAGAATACCTCTGTTGTTTAGCCTGCGAAGGCTGTGTTCAAAGAATATCTTGTAATAGCCAGAAGTGGCTGGGTGCAAATAATACTTGTAAACCATTTCACGGTTGGTAGTGAAAACTCAGTGGTTGCTGGGTAACTAGACGTAGTCTTGTATAGACGAACCAGTATAAAAATAGTTGTGTACTTATCTTCTTATTTGTTTAACTAACGGGGATAATCAAGCTATAACGTTTCTTACTTAAAAACAATCCTTGAAGACTAAGAAATATTTCGTCTGAACATATTTGAAACCCACAGACGAAAGGAAAATTTTTATTTATAACACAATTCAACCTCCGCTTCTTGTGTTCTATCTTTTACAGTTTGGTATCAGAGCTCAGCCTCTAAGGGTTGAGCGCTTTACAGCTGCTAGAGGAAAAGATCCTAGATGGAGTCTCAAGGACCTTCGTTCTTATCTGGAGAGTCATCCATGAACAAGCCACCGGTGTTCTCTGGAGATGACTACCCTTACTGGGCGGATCGGATGGAGATGTACATCAAATCCACACAGTACAGACTATGGAACGTCATAACCCAAGGAAACATCCCTATTGTCAAACCTGAGGTTGAATGGGGAAATGAAGAATTCTCGCTTATGGAACTCAACAACAAAGCTAGATATGTCATCATGTGTGCATTATCTAGAACAGAATACAACAGATTCTGTGCATATAAAACGGCTAAAGAACTCTGGGATGCCCTCAAAATTTCCTATGAAGGAACTGAGGATGTGCGCATGAGGAAAGCTGCTACACTTCAAAGAGAATATGAGATGTTATCTATGAAGAAAGGAGAATCTATCGATATGATGTTTGGTAGATTCCAAACAATATTGAATGGACTCATTGCGTTGGATATTACCTTCACCAAAGCTCAAAACAACATGAAGATATTGGATAGTCTTCCTCCTCCATGGGAAGCTATGTCCACTGTCATCTCAGTCGGGCGTGATATGAAGACATTAACTCTTGACGAGTTAATAGGAGCTTTGAGAGTACATGAGGTACTCTTGTGCAAAAGAGACAAGATCAAGGTTCAAGAACCAATAGTTCTTCCGTCTGTCAATGACACAACAAAGGAGGAAACTCCTAAGAAAGAAAGAAAGAAGAAGCACAGAGTGTTGAAAGCCGACACCACTGAATCTGATTCGTCTGATGAATCGTCTGACGATGAGATTTCTCTCATGGCCAGACGCTTTAAGAAGATGATGATGAAAAAGGGGAGAGGTTAACGCTTCTTCAGGAAGAAGGAGAGAAAGCTCTCTGATAAATCATCAAGCAAGGAGGAGAGCTCAGAAGTTATCTGCTATGAATGCAGAAAACCTGGACACATGAGATCAGAGTGTCCAAGACTAAAGAAAAGATGGAATTCTCGCAAAGACAAGGGTAAGAAAAGTCTAGTGACTTGGGAAGACCTTGATAGCGAAAGCTTAGAGGAATCCACCGAAGAAGAAGAAACTATAATATCTCGCCTCATGGCTGGAGACACTCTGTCTCATCGAGGTAACCGAATCAAACTTCTTCATCCTCCTCATCTGAGTCTGAGTCAGAATCAGAAGAAATTTCATACGATACACTTTTGGCCAACTCACATTTTATTGCTAAGCAATACAAATGCAAAGCCAAGTTAAAACAAACTTTGGAAGAAAATCCTAATTTGAGAACTGAAAATGAGTTGCTGCAAAAAGAGGTATCAGATGAAAAATCATCTGAGTCTGAAAAGGATAATTTTATTTCTGAAATTGAAAGATTGAAGAAAGAAAATGAATCCTTACTCAAAAACTTAACAAAGTTCACTAAGGGATCCTCCATGCTAGAAAATATTTTAAAATATGGGAGATCTTCGTCTGACAAAAGTGGACTTGGTTATGTTGAAGAGTCAGACAAAGTGAAAAATAATTTTGTTCCATCTACTCATAAAAAGAAGATAAAAAATTATAATAAGGTTCCAAATAATTATAGAAAAGATAAAAAAACCTTAAACAAGAAGAAATCATCTTTCACTAACAAAGAAGGACCCAAAAGATTTGGGTACCAAAGTCACTCATTATTCCCATGCTGCGAGATATCCTTAATAGGAAAAGAGAGACTTCAAGCTGGTACCTGGACAAGGGTGCTTACGACACATGACGGAGACCAATATGTTCCAAGATCTCGGACCAAGTAAAGGGTCCGTATCATATGGTTCCGGAAAGGTAAAATCTTAGGCATTGGGATCATGGTAAGACACCCAATCCTCTTATCCAAAATGTGTCTTATGTTAAAGGTCTTAACTTTAATCTACTTAGCATAAGTCAATTTTGGACACGAGGATATGAAGTAGCTTTTAACTCGTGTGAATGTATAGTAAAAAATAAAGACAAATCCATTCTATCTATTGGGAAAAGAAGGAATAACCTTTATGAGGTTTGTCTTTCTCGACCTTAGTGATCGAATGTGACATGTTTGATTTCAAATAAACGATGAACGAGATATTTGGCACAAAAAGCTTGGACATTTAAGTCTCAAGTATATTTCAAAAATTTCTAAAAAGGATCTTGTAAAAGGTTTGCCGAAAATATCTTGAAATCCAATCGTTGTGAATCTTGTCGATGGGAAACAACTCAAACCTTCTTTTAAATCAAAAATGTTGTTTTCACGACAAGACCGCTAGAACGTTACATATTGATCTCTTTGACCTACTCGATCGAAAGTCTTGGAGGAAAGAGATATGGATTTGTAATTATAGATGATTATACTAGATTTACATGGGTATACTTCCTAGCACATAAACATGAGTCATTCAGTGTTTTTGAAATATTCTGCAAACGTGTTCAAAAAGAAAAAGGAATATGTATTATTGCGCGTCAGGAAGAGCGATCATGGAACGTAATTTAAAAATTTTGAGTTCAAAGCCTTTTGTTTTGAAAATGGTATCTTTCACAATTTTTCGCCTCCAAGAACTCTCAAAGAAAATGGAGTGGAAAGGAAAAATCATACCTTACAAGAAATGGCTAGAACTTTGTTGCATGAAAGCTCTCTTCCTAAATATTATTGGGTAGAAGCAATTAATACTTCCTGTTATATTCAAAACAGAATATTGATAAGACTAATATTGAATAAAACTCCATATGAACTATGGAAAGGAAGAAGACCCAACATTTCTTACTTCCATCTTTTTGGATGTGAATGTTTCATCTTAAACACCAAAGATCAACTTGGTAAATTTGATTCAAAGGTGGTGAAGGGATTCTTAGTTGGATATTCCAATACGTCTAAGGCCTATAGAGTATTTAACTCTAAGACGCAAGTTGTAGAGGAATCAATTCATGTAAAATTCCAAGATAACTCAAAGGCTGATAAGGAAATATCGCACCTAGAAAATTTATTTGATAATTTGCATTAACCCTTCTCGTCAAAGTTCAAGTCAAAATGATAAACCGAGTCGACGAAAGAACAGACACAAGAGCGACGATAGATAAAGCACGATTTAACCCTCTTCGCTCCCATACTCATCAACATGAAGATCAAGCCCTTGTGAGAACATGGAAGTTTGCATCAAACCACATAGAAGATCTTATTATTGGAGATAGACATCAAGGTGTTCAAACTAGATCCAAGCTAAAGGAATCGTCTGGATATGCTCTTGTGTCAAATATAAAGCCCAAGAATATTGAGGAAGCCCTACAAGATAACGACTGGATTTTAGCTATGGAAAAAGAACTAAACCAGTTTACCAAAAATGATGTTTGGACTTTGGTAGAGAAACCAAGAAGCAAAAGTATTATTGGAACCAAATGGGTATTCAGAAATAAACTTGATGAAGATGGAAAAGTGGTAAGAAACAAAGAAAGATTAGTAGCTCAAGGCTATAATCAACAAGAAGGTATAGATTTCACTGAAACTTTTGCTCCTGTAGCTAGATTGGAAGCTATTAGAATTTTACTTGCCTTTGCTGCTCATAAAAATATCATCCTATATCAAATGGACGTAAAAAGTGATTTTCTAAATGGTTTTATTGAAGAGGAAGTATATGTAAGACAACCTCCTAGATTTGAGAGTTCATCTCAACCAGATCATGTTTTCAAACTAAAAAAATGTACTATATGGTCTTAAACAGACTCCTCGAGCTTGGTATGAAAGACTAAGTTCCTTTCTTCTTCAAAATGGTTTTTCAAGAGGGAAGGTTGATACTACTCTCTTCAAGAAAAGCGTTTCAAAGGACTTTATTATTGTTCAAATATATGTAGATGATATAGTCTTTGGAGCAACTAACAAATCCTTGTGCAAGGATTTCTCTAAGTTAATGTAGGAAGAATTCGAGATGAGCATGATGGGAGAACTGAAGTTTTTCTTAGGACTTCAAATCAAACAGACTAAAGAAGGCATATATATTCATCAACAGAAGTATACGAAGGAACTTTTAAAGAAATTCAAAATGGAAAATGCCAAACCAATGAAAACTCCCATGCATTCGTCTGGAGCCAGTCTCAACAAAGATGAATTAGGTAAGACCGTTGATCAGACGGTATACAGAGGTATGATTGGATCTCTTCTCTATCTCACTGCTAGTAGACCTGACATTATGTTTAGTGTCTGTCTATGTGCACGCTTTCAATCTGATCCTAGAGAATCACATTTACAAACTGTTAAATGTATTTTAAGATATCTTATTGGAACTACTAATCTCTCTCTCTTTTATAAGAAAAATAGTGATTTCAATTCAAGTGGCTATTGTAATGCTGATTATGCTGGAGATAAAGTGGAGAGAAAAAGCACAAGTGGTGGATGCCAGTTTCTTGGTTCATCACTAATCTCTTGGTCAAGCAAGAAGCAAAACTCCATTGCACTCTCAACCACCAAGGCGGGAATATATTGTTTGCAGTGTGTTGCTCACAACTACTTTGGGTAAAACATCAACTTGAGGATTACTCCATGTTTGAAACTCAAATACCAGTATTTTGTGATAACACAAATGCAATAAATCTCAGCAAAAACACTATTCAACATTCAAAAGCCAAGCATATTGAAATCAAATTTCATTTCATAAGAGATTATGTTCAAAAAGGTATTTTCGAGGTACAGTTTGTTCAAACTGATTTTCAATGGGCAGATATCTTTACAAAAGCTTTAGACGAAACTCGCTTTAATTTCATTAAAGAAAATTTGGGAATTATCTCTTTAATTGATTAAGTTTTCTCTTTCGTCTGAGTATTTCATTTCGTCTATACCTTTGTATATGTTTTCGTGTTAAGACAAAACTTTGCGTCTGATCAAGTTGAATCAGTTTGAGGAAATTCGACAGACGCAAGGATATTATTTAAATATTTTAAAGTTAAGTGTGCAGGGACAAATTAAAAGTAGCAATAAATGTGTCTGTCATTTATTGCACTATTCTAGGACTTTGAGAAGCAAGCGCTGTGAATTGCAGAAGTCAAATCAATCATTAAAAGGGCAATGATGGGGACACGTCAAATCAGGGGCGGTTTAAAATCCTTTCGTTTGATGAATCACAATCGTTTTAGTATTGACTATAAATACTCTTAAAGTTCACATTTTTATTCTTTACCGCATTCACATTTTCTCTGAATATTCTACTCACAAAACTTAACTCTCTATTTTTCAAACCTAACAATGGCCGCCAAGAACATCAAGGCAACCGAAGCAACTTTCTTCGCGCAAGATCTCTTCTTGCCCAGCAAGTGGATATCGAGAGAGACTGTTGAAAGCATCTCTGAAAGAGTGGCAAAGATGCTGGTACATAACGGATGGATGGAGTTCGCAGAGATGAGAGGGTCATGGCTGATGGAGGCCTATCCTGAGTTCTGGAGTGACGCTAAGGAGTTTGATGATGGTATTATTGGTACCATTGACAACAAGGAGTACATTATCACGATAGACTCCACTGTTGAAGCCGGAAACTGCAAGGCTGAAGGGCGCTTTTACAGCGCTGACTGGATGAAACATGAGTCTGAAGAACACGTGGATAAGATTATCTACGGGAAGATCCGCAACTCTGAAGATTCCAAGTTTTTGAGATCAGGGAATGTTTGTCCCACTGCAAGAATCATCCACAACCTCCTTTACAACATCTTCACCCCCAGAACTGGTTCACGAGACAACGTGAGTACTCGAGACAGATTTTGCATCTTCTATTGTCTGAGGAAAGCGAGGATGAGTCTCCCTCACATCATTCTTGACCACTGGGTAAGTGCGTTAAAGAATAGGAACATTCGTAGGAAGAGCAGTATTCCCTACGCCACCCTCTTCACCAAAATCATCATCAACCAAGGCTTTGATGTCATTGGCGTCGTGTGGCACAAAGAAGGCAAGGAAGTCAAAGGAAGCATCTTTGCCAAGATGCATCTGAACCCTGGCTTCCTTCAGCATACTGCGAGTGAAAAACAAGTTCCCCTTTCACCAATCACCAAAGACCCCCCACACAGAGCTCACATCAAACGCGCCAGAACCCAAACACAAGCCCAAAAACAAACCCAAACACAAACCCAAACATAAGCCCAAACACAATCCCAAACACCAGACCAAACACAAACTCAAACACCCTTACCTCTTCCACCCGTGGTTATTTCTGAAGTTCCCTTCGAAGATGTTCTAGAAGAACCTCTTAAGAAGAAGAAAAGGACTATCAGAATAAAACATGTTGCTGCCAAGACGCAAGGGAAGACGATATCCCCAAGTGAAGATGAAGGGGCTAAGCTATCGTCTGAAGGAGTTTCGTCTGTTAGAATTCTTTCAGACGAAGAAAAGCAGAAGAAAGCAGCCGAAGAAAAAGCAAGAGCCAGAGAGGTCGCTCTTCAAAAGGCTGCCAAAGGCAAAGAAAAGATGAAGCAGAAGCTTGCGTCTGTAGTTGTTGGTGAAACAGACGAAGAAAAATAATTAAAAGAGGCTATGAGGGTCTCTATGCTGCTTCAAGCTGAACGAGAAAGAATCTTTCTTGAAAGCGTTAAGGGCATTGGATCGTCTGAAGGTGTGTCTGGTCCAGCAACTTCAGAGGGCATGAACAGTGAAGAAACTGCCCAGATCCAGAAAGATAATGCCTAGTTGGCAGAGGAATTGGAGACCATGCTTAATGATGAGCTCTCTACTATGGAGGTTTCTACATCAACACTCCAAGACGAACATAGGACAACTGTGTCTGATCCTATTGTTGCGTCTCCTCTCAACGCTGCCTTTGAACAGACGATACCTGCTGCGTCTGAAGAAACATCCCACCAACAGACGATGATGATTCCATCTGAAGAAATACTTGTTGAAGACATAAGTTCTTCGTCTGATGAAGAACATATGGAGGTAATAAAGGTGGATGCATCATGGGTGAGATCTCACGCCGAAGTTATCAATCCTGAAGATCTACCACCCAAACACAAGACGGACTATTCGTTTCTCAACGAATTAGTCATGAGACGCTTTGCTGAAAGCTCTTGTGCTGAAAGACCAGTCAAGCCTGACTGGATTCTTGGAGAGAAGATTGAAGATATCTCCAACGATGGTGAACCGTCTGAGTCTGCTGAAGATGGTCACTTGGCAGACGATGAAGACTCCTTTATAAAGGACACTCCCTACATTGAGTTGAGAAACCCCTATCGGTACAGAGGCAAAAAGGGATTTCAACTGCAGAGATTTGTCAATCCCATCATCTATCACAAACCCCTGAAGCCAGTAGATTTCAAAGAAGATTTCATCTACACTCCCGAAGAGCAACGCGAATGGCTGAAGCGTCTGCCCTGGGACATACTAGACACCTTAGACATCAAGGGTTTAGAAGATATAAAGAGGTACAAGGATCATCTAGCTGAGTCGGCGATTGAAGGACCAGCTCTTGACTATGAACCCCACATCCCTTTCAGAGAAAACATCAAGTGGAAGGTTCAACATGAAATCAATGCACCTGCATTTCACCACTGCAAATATGGAGATTTTGGCTCCACCATCTATGAGCCAAAGGATTGCTCACATTGGCATCTCGACGCCATTGACTGTCATGATCCTGTACCATTCACAATTCCCATGAATCAAACAGAGTATATAGGTCTAGGACATACTCTAGGAATTGTTCTTCCCTGGACAAGACCTCACTGTTCAGGCATCTGCCCCCGCTACTCCATCCTCCTCGACGAATTCGAAGACCCCGAAGAGTTTGCTCACGCTCTTCCTGAAGACTACAACATGTCCTTCAAACTGATGGCTGGTACTTATAGAAGGGAAGCAAAAGCTAGATCACCTTCCTTCTATCACATTGAAAGAAGAGCAAAGAAGGAGAAAAGAGACTGTCCGTTCATGGTAGGATCACAATTCTCTTCTCTGGTTTCAGACGAAACAAAGTTTTCTATCGTCTTAGACCGAAAACGACCTTGCTTGGTCAAGTTTTTGGCTAAAGGAAAAGAGAAGAAGACTCTGTCTGTCTCCAGATCCTTCAAGTTTGCAAGGCACATGCCCCGGCGACTTCCGTCTGCTGCATACTCGCATCTCAAATCTCTTCAAACCCATGCCTCAAGACCTATCAATCCGAAGATTCAAAGGATGATAGAAGATCATGAAGCCATATCTGCGTTCTGTTCTGGAACTTCATTTGATGAAGATTCCACAATCTGTGGCAGGGTGTTTCCTGGAGAAGCCTTTGCTTATACACATCCATCACAGGAGCATCCAGATCTTGAGCTCTCTATTCCCTCGAAGATGTACTCTTGGCAATAGGAAAGAGACTTCACTGCATACCTCACACTTCCACTCTTCACTCTACGTCTGAAGAGGACACCAACAATGTTCATCATAGATGACACTATACCTATAGTGGAAGAGCCTCAAACACCGCTAGTGGAGATTGATGATACGGTGGAGGTTGATGATAAGGTGGAGGTTACTGAGGCTGACGCAAAGGACGCTGATGAGTATAATACTCTAAAGCGTAAATATGATGCCTTAGAAGAGGATTGCGAGCATCTGAAGCTAAAGAATAAAGAGCTTGAGGACAATCAAGCCTCTCTCACATCAGATGTGCAACAGCTGAAGGACATTGTCATGAGCCTTCTTCAAAGAAGCCTAAACCTTTATCTTGATCATGTTTTTGATGATTCTCAGCCCAAGGGGGAGAGTATCTTAGAAAGGAAGAAAGGAAAAATGGGGAATGCATCGTCTGAGGGGGAGCAAGTATCGTCTAAGGGGGAACAACCTATATCGTCTGAGGGGGAGCAAATTTTTTTTGTTGTATTGTATTGATTTTTTTTGTAAAGCACATACATGTATTTTTTTTAACTTTGGTTTTCTGTATACCTTTGTAACATTGTATAAGGTTTACATCGCATTGATGTAACAATTCATTTTATAAAGAGGTATTATTTCAAAAAACATTGTCTTGATGTAAATCTGACTTGCGTTTTATCTGTAATCACTAACATCTTATTATGCAGATGTCTTCTTGAGAAAAGTTATCAATATGGTCTGTAATCATCAAAAAGGGGGAGATTGTTAGATCAAGATGTTTAACTCATCTAAGGTTTTGATTTTTACAAGACAGACGAAACTTTATCAGACGGAAGATCAGCAAGCAAGTCAGACGGAACAAACACAGACGAAAGATGACTCCTCAGACTGAAGTCATTCGTCTGTCTCAAGTTGAAGTCATCAGACGATAGGATAAGACGAAACCTCTTAAAGACTGAAGAAATATATCGTCTGTCCAAGAAGTGAAGTAAAGTTTGAGTCACTCGCGCCAAGATTTCAAATCTAAAGAAGTACTCATTAGAAGCATCCAAGATCAGTATGGGATTCGTGCTTACACATGCAACTCAAAAAGGTCTTCACCTTTTTGTCAAAGTCTCTGTACAATTCAGAAAAGATACTACGCACGCAATCTAAATCCGCTGCACACACCATCAATCAATCAAGTACTATCTGACACCTTTTGGAAAGCTCTCAAGAAAATGTTCAACGACATTCTCGTGAGTCTAACGGTCATTTGAAGATGGTGCCTATTTAAAGACTTCACTTCATTAGAATACAGTTGGCGAAAACGCTTCTCTTATTCTATCTTCTGAGATTTCGCTCAATACTTCTGATTATACTTCATTGTAAAACCCTCTCTGCGAAGAGGAACCTTTCTATTTTAAAAACATCTTCTTAAAATCCACTTGTGTGGTACTTTAGCCTGAGGAGGCTGGTTGTTCAAAGAATACCTCTGTTGTTTAGCCTGCGAAGGCTGTGTTAAAAGAATATCTTGTAATAGCCAGAAGTGGCTGGGTGCAAATAATACTTGTAAACCATTTCACGGTTGGTAGTGTAAACTCAGTGGTTACTAGGTAACTGGACATAGTCTTGTATAGACGAACCAGTATAAAAATAGCTGTGTACTTATCTTCTTATTTGTTTAACTAACGGGGATAATCAAGCTATAACGTTTCTTACTTAAAAACAATCCTTGAAGACTAAGAAATATTTCGTCTGAACATATTTGAAACCCACAGACGAAAGGAAAATTTTTATTTATAATACAATTCAACCCCCCCTTCTTGTGTTCTATCTTTTACACTATTGTAATAGGGAAACTATTTATTGGATGACAAATTTTACTGTGCTGCTACTAATAATAGTCACATCGCATCACTTACGAGGACTACTAGCTCACTGGCCAAGAACAATTTATTGGAAGATGGATTTTATTGTGTCGCGACTGATAATAGTCACAATTGCATCACTTACGAAGACTAACAACTCAGTGGCAGAAGACAATGTGGATGACACACGTGTTAAAGTTACTAACAAACATTAACAATATTCACATCTTCTCACCAACCTCACATTAATGATGATAAATATTTCCATAAACTTTTCCACCAACTTGAACTTATAATGAGGAAGCATCTTCTTTACTCTTTAATAGCACTTTCTTTTCTCGTTCCTTTACTTTCAAAATTTCCTAAAATCCTTTACTCACTTAAGTATTAGAGTACATTCCCCTCTCCATAATGACATTCTTTTCCGATTGTACGAAAACCCTTGACTAAGCTCTTCATCCTCGTATAGACGACCTCGACAACTGGGCTCGACATATCCATGCATCACTTATTCTTTTTGGTAAGAACACAATGAAATGGACTATATAAACTATAGCATATATTAATCTACGGAGGAATCCCCTAGAGATAGGACTTATTACATGTATATAAGTAAGGTGTAAACGTCATCCTATGAACCGGTTTAAAGAATTGAGTTAGGTCTATCACCCGATTTGTATGTGTTGAAAGTCCCACATTATTTAGAAATAAGACATATTACATGTATATAAATGAGGTATAAACCTTATTCTATAAATCGATTTATAGGACGAGTCTGTAATAGAACCAGAATATACATCTGAGCAAGTAAATATCAACATATATTCCAAGGTAAATATGCTTTAGAAACCTTATGACATGTTGCAATTGCATCAAGGCATCAGCCAAATATCAACATATATTCCAAGGCATCAGCAGCTGCTGCAGCATTGACAGATGCCAGTGCATTTGGTGGGGGCTCCATGAAGAAAATAAATGAGCTTAAAACAATGATGAATAAAAATTAATACTTATCATGCATAATTATTTATAAATAGATAATAATATATAATTATTTTATATTATCGGTGCATCAAGGTATTTTCTCTTATTACTATTGATATATATCAACATTTTTTATGTTGAATTGATCTACTAAATAATAACTGGCGATTAATATGTGCTGTATTTTATTAAATCTATGCATTAATTTATGAAATTGTATTGTAAGTATAAAATATGTTAATACTTGACATTTTTAAATAAGTATATGCTTCGACCACACTTTCATATAATATTTCAATACCGAGCATTGTTTTATTCTTTTATGTCATATTCCAATTACTCCACAAATCAGTTATTCAAATGAGTCAGGAAAGATATAATCAACATACCCTATCCCCTTTTTTTATAATTAAAAATGATTAATTTTAATATTCATTCATATCAATTTTACCCCGCACTAGAAATCACACTGAATGATTTTTTTTATGAAATTACAGACTAAACGAGAAGTTAAGAGAGTTAAAGACAAGTTATTAATTTACCATCTCAGAAATTATTGTAATAGTTTCCTTCTAATTTTATCTCTTACAAATATACTGTTAGTCAAGAAAAACATGAGTCCCTTGGAACAAGTCTACCTTAGATTACATGCACAGAAAAGTTTATACTCTTTGCAAATTTTATGTGACATTCTCACTTAACATGGTAACTAAATTCGCGCAAGTGAACAGAGTCATGTCATGTAAACTTCTAAATGCAAGACTCCTAACGCAAACAAAAATATAACTGAGTTGAGAAGAAAAAAAATACACAAAAACTATACACGAATAGAAGAATACTCGTATATCACCCATAATCTTTCTATATTAAAGAGAAAAATTTATAGTATGCAACTGACTGAAAAAATACAATTCCATTACGCATGAACCACTTACAATGAGCCTGTTGGGGATAACTTGTTTTGCTGGCAAAATACACACTACAAATTCAAAATAAAACTCAGCCAAACTAGGGCACGTAACAGCAATTTAACTAAAGAATTCAACATTACACAACATTAACAGGTTGCATGGGCGCCATTCATTGAGTTTTACTCCTGTAAATGATGAGCATTGCTTATTCTGTGAAGCGTGAGCCGAATCCTTTTGTGCGGAGGGTTGAGATCTTTCGTAGTTTCTTCCCCATCATTGTGAATTATTATTAAGCAACCAAATAAAGATAAGGCTGAATTTGCTTCTTTTGTTCTTGATGCTACAGTGAAAGATAGGAAAAATAGAGATAACAATTCCAAAGAATCTAATGTTAATGAATCCGAAGAATGTTATGCTCCCAAAATATATGTAAATAATTGTAATACATAAATAACTAATTAATTAATTATAAAATGTGATGAGAAAATATATATATATATTAAGTTGACTTATTAACCATTTATTTCAACGTGGTAAGGTTCAATAAAGAAATCTCGTTTAATATGATTACTGCATCACCTTTTTATAAACTGTGATGAAACCTGGGATTAGTGATATTTTTTTCTCTATTTATACACTGAATTAGTTTCTTTATTGGTGTTGCAATACATGTGTAAGGCTAATTATTATATGATACTTATAATTTTCTCGCTTGATTATTTTTTAGAAGCAAAACCAAAGAGGATTTTAAAGTGATGAATATCCAGATTTGACAAAAGACCATTTCTATATGCATTTGATTTTCCATCCATCTATGCACTTGTTTTTGAGGTAGAAACATTTTATTTCTTAGACGCTTTTTGGTTACTTCCGGTACCCTCTATTTTTTATGTAATAATGATCAAAGAAATTAGCTGTGTTTGTTGTTGTTTTGTTTTTGGACTTTTAAGCCCCTTTGATAATAAAATAAAAATAAATAAATAAAGTAATGAAACTCATTAATAAACAGTGCACCATTTTCTCCCACATAAAGTTCCATTGCCTTCTCACTCAAACTCATGTCTTCCCATTTCTTGTGAGGACTCTCCGTAACCCTTTTTGCTGATTATGTTTCCTTATCATAGTCTATTATTGGACCTGCTCTTTTATCATCCTTTATTGTTGGACCTGATAAATGTTGCTTCTTTTTGGACTTTAGTTCAAAATATTCACGGGCTATGGTTTTGGATTATTTTTGTACTATTTATACACCCAAATTTTTTTTATTCTAAAAATACATTTTCTTATTTATTCTTCTGAAATTGTTATTTTATTCTGAAATGAAAAAAAAACAAATTCAGAATGCTGTTCGGTAATTGTTCCAGAATAAAACAGCATTTTATAACTTTATTTTACATTCCAAAATATAATTACAACTTTTGAATATTGTTTAGGAATGTAAAAATTAATTTTGAAATTTCTAGAATAGAAAATAATAACTTAAAAATTTATTTTGGAATGTCACAAAAATGAAGATGTAAACTATTATTATAATATAATGAAAATAAGTTTTGTTGTGCAGTATGTACGATAAAAACGTGTTTTTCTCGTAATATTTTACTGTAAAAATTGAATTATTTAACCAAAAAAAAATCTTCATAATTAAAGTTCGCTGGAAGCCCATACTCGACATGTGTAAGGGGCGGGTTCCAATTCTTTTATATAATAATAATAAAAAAAGTTTTAATAATAATAATAATAATAAATTTTAATTCTAATACATTGAAATCTTTATATCAAATTCATATATTTAAAATAGATCTAAAATAAAGTAGATATATATATTTTGATTAATCATTTTAAAATAATTCTCACATAATACATAGACATTTTATTTTATTTTAAAATTAAATTAATTTAATAAATTTAAAAAAGACCTAAAATTAAGAATTTCTCAATAGATAATGTTGCTCCAATACCTAACTACAAGGCAACTACGATATTAACAAAAAAAAATAGTTGTTACTACTGACCGGTTAGTACAATATTTAGCTTATATTTCAATTAAATAAATTTTTAATTTTTTTCCAAGTATAATATTATGTAATTTTAGTCTTCTAATTAAATGATAAATAAAAGAAATAATATATTTTACTATTTAAAGAAAATTAAAGTATAATAACAATTTTTTTGAAAAAAAAATATTATATTCTTTATAATAAATTAATTTTATTTTTTAAATAATTATTAATAAGAATGACTAAATTAAAAGCAAGTTTTCTCAAGAGAAAAATATAATATAATAATAAAAAATAAATTTTATCAAAAAAAAAAAAAAAAAATTACCCCTCCAAACATAAACACTGACTCCGCACGTGCATATCTCAAACCTAAACGTTGACTCTGCGCATGGGAAAAAGAGAATATAAGTTGTGAGTGCTCACCGAACTCATTATTTTGTGTATTGTCCTATTTCAGGTTGAGGGAAATTGACCTAACAACATCACTGGTTCACTGGTTCCCTTGAGGGTATCACTAAGTTATATTATAGTTGAATTGTCCTAATGAAGATATTGAATGGTTTTGACAACAAATTATACTTTTACTGGAGCACCATTAAGCTTCCAATCAAAAAAAAAAAAAAAAAAAAAAAAAAAAAAAAAAAAAAAACTCAATGAATCCCCTGAAGAATGGATCCATGAACAATCCAACAGCAAGGACCTAGTTATCACACTTTTTTCAGATTCATCATTCTTTTCTTCAACTATTTCATTCACCACCTCCCATAACAACACCAAAACCCTTTTACTCTTACTTCCAATACAGCACCATACAAAATCAAATATCTATAATAACTTCCAAATATGAAAAACATTTAATTTAATAACAGTATAATTTACAGTGTTTTTTTTGTGGGGTGAAATAAAAAAACCAATATAAAAATATTAAAATTAAAATGAAGAAAATTGAAGTTAATTAATTGATAATCTATTAATGCAGTATTTAAAAAATAGTCAATATAAGTATTTGTGGAAATTATTAATTAATTAATTAATATATTATTTTGTTAAAACATATTCATGACAAGTCATTGTCCCGTCAGTACGTAAATCAAGAAAATTTATTACATTATTTATTTGACAGTTAATAAATCTGGCATTAAGTTTTTCATCTCTTCTCTCAAGAAACTCAATTTTCCTATATTTATAGGAAAAAAAAAATTTAATATCTTTTATTCATAAAAATTTTAATATAAAATAATTTTTCTTTTCTCGTAATTTTTCACATATTTTTCTAAAAAAACATAACCCATTCTGTTTCTTTAACTAGAAAGAAGAGAGAGTCCGTTGAATAAATCCTTCTGAACATAGAACATGCAAAATTCAAACCGAATCTGGACCACAACATAATTATACATTTTTTCTCTCTCCCGGTTCCATTATTTTATATTATTTATAGTGTAAAAGTTATTTTATCTTTATAAATATGTTTATTTATTTATTATATATTCTCTCAATTTTAAATTATATGAGTTTCTAGAAGAAAAAAGTTGTTTTATATTATATATCAGTTTTAAAAATTAATAAATCATCAATTATTTTTATATTTTTTTTAAGAGTATCCTTAAAAATATTACTCTTAACTTTTATTTCTAATAGCATATTATATTTACTTTGTCCCGTCCTCTACTCATTATTTTAGTTAATTAAATGGAATAAGAGAAACGGTAATATTCAAGTATTCTGTGTGCTTCATATTAGTTAAAAATTATTGTATAATTTTTTTTATTATAAATTATTACAATACTTATTCTACAAATTAATAAAAGTAAATTAGATATTTAAAAAAATTGATGTAATATTTGATTTTACGTGTGAGATGTACATTGTTGGTCATTATTATCATATATATATATATATAATTTTTATAAAATCTAAGAATATTTTTTTAAATAAACAAAGCATGCCATACTTTACACAGGTTAGATTAGGAAGTAGATTACAGTTCTTTGTTTTTAGATACAATTCTGCATTTTTTTCTTTAACTATAAAAGTATAAAACAAAAGAGAATGTGTGAAAAAACACATTTTAAAGAGTATAAGATTAACTTTATTATTAAAAAAATAATTTAGAAAATTTAAGATTAACTTTTAAATTAATGAGATTGGTTAGATTTTATAAGGTTAAGTTTAAAATTTACATTATAACTTTATTTTTTTAAAAAAGAATCTAAAATTATAAGTCCTAGACTCGGATAATAAGTTAACCAACTTTTCATTTTTAATATATAATATAAGAAAAGTCATACTTATACTTCTTAAAAATAGTTTGACCTATTTTCACATTTAGCATATTTTTAATTTGCTAAAAATTAATGTAATCTACATGACATATATCTTTGTTTAATAATTAGTTTGAAAAAAATGATATAACAACATAAATTAAATAAATGACACAACACAAAATTTCATTTTTTATTATTCAAAATAACATCAAACAAAGTGCAAAATTGTTCAAATGGCACATCTACTACATTTATCTATTAATTTTTAATTTATTTTAAATAATATTTAATAAATTATCATTATCAATTAACTAATTTACTTATGTATTTTAAATTTAAATAATATTATAAATTACATAGAGATAATTATTATTAACTATAATACATTAATAATTTTATATTATTTTACCTTTGTTATCTATTTTTTATCAAATACTGAAAAGATAAAAAATTGTATTATACTTGATTATTTATACTCACTGTTTTAATTATTTTGTTCAACTTTTAATAGATCAATATAACCCTTGATCATATATAAGAATTTTAAGTAATTTTTTCAAAATTTGATATATGATGATTTTTTGTTAGATTATATTTTTATTTTTTTATATTGTATTATATAAATTATTTTATTTTTATTAACATATTTATTATATGTATATATTAATTGTTCTCTTTAAATATTTAGATACGTAGAATCATAGTCAATTCTTTTAAACAATTACACTTTTAACTAAAAAAAATTAAATTAAGTTATATCTATGGTCATTAGTAATTATATTGGAGTTGATCCGTATAAATTTTTATTTATTTATTATAGTTAGGATTTTTTTATGACAGATATATATAAATCTCTTTTTTTATTTTTAAAGAAAAAAAATTAATTTAAGAATGATACATAATATTTTTGTACTTTTTGAAATATTTTTATTGGGATAGTAGTGGTAGGTAAGACGGTAGTCAAATAATTAAATTGTCTTAAAAATAAATTTTCAATCCAAATATATTTTTTTATCATACATTTAATATATTTTTATTTTATTCATTAATAAATATATTTATTATATATTATAAGAAAATATTCAAAAAAAATATTATATTAATCGTTAATAAATATATAAATATACCAATAAATATTTCATATAAATATTCATGATAAATCATTAATAAATACATAATTCATAGATAAAATTTAATATAAATATTTATCACAACTATTAATTATATTATCTTTATTATTTTTATTATATTATAGATTTCAATTTTCATATATTTTTAAGACACTAACTTTTAACATTTTTTTTTATACAGAAATTTTTTTATATATTTCTTAAAAGAATACTGTCTAAGTACATTTCCACATTTATTCAAATCGTGACTAACATTTTATTACGGTGTTACTCAATCTCTTTTAAATAAGATTTCTAGATAGATAAATAGATATGAATTTTATTATTTCATGTAAAATTTATAATACATGATAATTTTTTATTAAATTATACTTAAACTTTTATATTTTAACATTATGAATATTTATTCATAAACTTTTATATTTTAACATTATGAATATTTTTTCTATGAATAGACATATTATTTTATTAATATAATAATTATATTATTCATTAAAAATATATTTCTCATAAAATAAAAATATTTAATATATAAATTCACGGAAAACATAAATTACTCATCATATTAAAAGACAATAAGTCAAGATATTTTCACAATAAGTCAAGATATTTTCGCGTCAGATTACGGAAATTCATAACAAATTAATATAAATAGATTTTGAATTTTTATCACTTCCCCTGCCGAACTTAATTTTAATATATTTATTTGAAAGAATTTTTTTAATATCCTTAATTCATAATTTTTATTTTATTTATCATAAAAGCTACAACCTTTCATCAATTTTTTTTTTCTCGTAATTTTTCACGTATTTTTCTGATAAGTAGGTAACTCTTCGTTTTAACTTTTTAACTAAAAGAAGGAGAGAGAGTAAGCAAATCCTTCAAACTGCAAAATTCAAACTTGTCTTCAGATACTGTTTCTCTCTCTCGACACCTTCCCGCCAACTAACCAATGAATGAGAGAAAGAAAAAGTTATCAAAATTCATTCATAAAACTTTTTACTGTCTTTAATTAACTTCATTCAATTACTCCGGTGGAAGTTAATTAAACCCTAAACCGTTGGAAAATTAGTATAAGTATGTGTGTTGTGTGTTGTGCTGGTTATTTTTGTGTGCATTTGTTTTGCTTCTTTGCTTCTTGTTGAAAACAATCTTTTCAACAATCTTTTGGTGGAGAGTGTTTGTTTGTGAGTTGTGGTGACTCTTGAGTGTTTGTGAGAAAGTGTGATGGCTATTCGGTCGGCTGAAATGGAACTTGGATTGGGTTCGGCTTCTGCACCGGAGCAGAACGTGAACGTGGTTGTTGACGATGGTGGCAAAAAGAGGAAACAGAAGAAGAAGAGTTTGAGTTCTATGGCTATTCCTTCGGCCTCACACTCGAAAATGGAACTTGGATCGGGTCCTGCACCGCCGGAGCAGAACGTGAACGTGGTTGTTGACGGCGGAAGCAAGAAAAAGAAGAAGAAGAGTTCGAGTTCGATGGCTATTTCTTCAACCTCACACTCGGAAATGAAACTTGGATCGGGTTCTGCACCGGAGCAGAACGTGAACGTGGATGTTGACCAAGGTAGCAGCAAGAAGAAGAGTTCGAGTTCGAGTTCTCGCAGAGTGAAAGTTGTGGGAAACAGAGTCTATGATTTTGTGAATGGAAAAACTTGTCACCAGGTACTGTTTTTTTTTTTTTTTTTTTTTTTGAGTTTTTGTGGTGTCCATTTCGTGTTTTTTCTGTGTTTTTGCTTTGTGGATTGTTTGTAGGGTGAAATCTGAATGTGGGTATGTGGAGGAAATGTGTGAAAAATTGAAGCTTTGGTTGATGTGGCTATTTGTAATGATGATGTATAAATGAGTATGTGAATCAAATGATTTGGAACTGTTTTATTTGTGGTTGATATTCGGAAGGATAGTTTTATCGGTTTTTATACTCTGTTATGGGAGAAATGATGAGTTCCATGGAGAATAGTTGTGGCCTTGTACAGAAAAAAAAAAAAAAGATTATGTTTGTGATGTTGTTTTACTTTTTGTGTGTTTTGTTCGGTTGTGTTGTGGGGTGTGGTGGTTTGTAGAGAGGGTGAAATCGTGATGTGGTTGTGTGAAGGTTTTGTTAAAAATGACTGTGTGAAAGTTTTGTGAAAAATGAGAACTATGGTTGATGGGGTTGCATGATATTATGATGTGTGTAGTTTTGCTTCTAGTTTGTGTGTTTTGTTCAATCTGTGTCTGTCTTTGTTTCTAGTTTTTGTGGTTTGTTTGGATGATAACGTTTTTGTTTGCTTGGTTTTCCATGTTCTAGTGCCGGCAAAAGACTACGAAGTTCACCGCCGCTTGTAAGAATCTGAAGAAGGGGACAAAGCTTTGCACTCTTCAGTTCTGTGAAAATTGCCTCTTTGCCAGGTTAGGTTCAACCATATAAATGTTAGGTTTCTTTATTCTTCAGGATTGTTCTGTCACAGGTCATTCGTATTCTTCGATGACTTGGGTAGATCATTGAGAGCGTTCATTGTGGTTCTACTTGACTTATGTAAATGCGAAGAATTATGTCCTTAATGATAGAGTATGATGGAGTACTTGTTCAATCTTTGTATGTGTTTTCCCTTATGGTACTTTTCTGTTGTATATTAGGTATGGGGCGATTGCACGAGAGGTGGCGCAAGTGGATAATTGGGCATGCCCAAAGTGTTGCGGCGTGTGCAACTGCAGTTGTTGCATGTGAGTTTCTTTTTCATTTTTCTTTTATTCTTTCTTTTTGTGTGCTTTGAGATGGTATTGTATCTGTGAGTTCATTCTGAAAGAAGAGTGATTTTTGTAGGAAAAGACGAGGTCAACAACCTACTGGTGCACTATTTCACACAGCCAAGGCAAATGGTTTCAAGTCTGTGTTGGATATGCTTAGTGCGAATGCTGCTGCTGCTGCTAAAGATTTGGAATCGAATGAGGCGAATGATGCTGCTGCTGCTAAAGATTTGGAATTGAACGAAGCGAATGATGCTGATGTTTTGCCTTCAGAGGAAACTACTGTGGACAAGGTGTGCTATTTTTCTCTTCATCCACCTTCCCATCCATACTGTGGTTAATAGCTTAAGTTTACTTACCTTTGCTGGTTTAAAATCTCTTCTGTATGTATGCAAAGTCATGATGAATTAATGATTGCAGAAGCAAAAATGTGTTGATGATGATTCAAGGTCTGAGGAGAATCTTACCAGTGGAGCTGTTTCTGCTCTGACTGAAATATCAGCAGCGAAGGTACCCTAGTTATTTTATTTTGTGTTACTTATCTTAGTTATTAGCAGATAAGTTTTACTCATTGTCATCATATGCACGTGCACACGACTTTTTGCTGAGTGGTTATGCATGAAACTATCCATTTTCATTGTACGGTGTCATATGTGATACTAGTACTTGTACTCATGCATCATAGGCTCTTATGTTCTAATGGATTGTGGTTGATGTTCTTGTTCCATTGCAGGAGCTTGTAGTACTACTCGAAGGTGTTGGATTGATGGAAGCCTTAGATGCAACTAAGTGTGCAGAGTTAAAAGGAATATCTACTGAGGACGATGTTGATGGTGCAAGCAAAAAGAAGATCTTGGAAATGCTTAAAATGGGAAAAGAAGTTACAAGTGAGGAAGCAAAAGGAAATGCAAATGACGAAACTGAAGTTTGCAACGAAGTCTCTGAAGAGAAAGCAGAACTAGAAAGCAACCATGACAATGCTGGTGTGCCAATGGATGGTTTGGAGGCTTGGGCTGCCATTGACTTTTCCTCCGATGTTGATAATTTGTCCCCAAATGTTGGTACGAACTTAGCGATCGGAAAAATGCGAAAAGATATTCCTTTCCCCCCTGGAACCGATTTAACAGAAATACGGGGCATTGAATTGCCAGCTGAATCTGTTGGGAGTGCATTGCAGCTTCTGGAGTTCTGCAGAGTATTTGGAAAGGTAGGCATTCATGTTAACTCTGTTAAAAATTTTCTCTCATGATTTTGTTTCAATTAATTGCAATTTATTGTTGCATGTAGTAGTTGATGGACTGAGTTTTACATAATTGTCAAATTCTTTCGATGCTATTCAGTAAACTTACAAATTTGGAACTAAGTTACATTAAACTATATACTCTAGATATAATGATGTTATTGCTGCAGATATATTTCTTGTTTTACACTTAATGATGTTGCAATCATTCTTAATTGTTATCTAGTGTTTTTGATTTTATTATTTGTTTTATTTATTCCTGTGTATAAGGTTCTCAATCTGAAGAAAGGGCAACCTATGGCTATTTTACGGGAAATAGTCCGTAAACAAAGCTTGCGCCGAGGACAAAGCACATTAGCCGTGCAGTTTCAGATTAGAATGCTTACTCTAATACAAAAAAAATTTGGAACCAAGTGAGTTATCCCATGAAGCTTTTATCTGTTTGTTTAGAGTTTTGGGAGTGATAAATTTTTGTATGATATACTTGGACTAAAGTTGTATGAGTTTGGTGTAGGTTTCCACCCTTAAATGCCAGCGATGGAGAGAGATCATGGTTGAAACCTTTAAAAGCTTTCATTGAGAATTCTGATGAAATGAAAGATTTTCCTGTGAAATGGATTCAAGAAGGCCTCCAAGGATATCACGATTTGGATTTATCGAAGAAGCTTACTCTTCTGAATTTTATTTGTGATGAAGCTTTAAACACAGAGTAAGTATTTCAAGTCCAACTAGAAAATGTGTGCTTTGCAGTTGTTTTATTGTTTTCATATCTTTACCTATCTTTTTCTTTTCTGTGTTTAATCCTCTTTAAAATGGTTGGAAACCTTAATATGTCCAGGAAACTAAGGAATTTTATGGATTATAAAAATTCAAGACATGGAGAAGAGAAGAAAAAGGCTAAATCCAAGGTTGCTGAAGCTAAGGAAAAGGTAACAGGAAACGAGGTGTTATGTTCTCTGTATCTGGGTTTTCAGTGCTGCTTCATTGTGTTCATAATTTGCTGTATACACAGGAGAAAGGTCTTAGGCAGACCTTGCAGAATGAGATGGCTAAAGTTGTTCTATCCAATGAGGCTCCCCGTCCAATGGAGGAGCATGATGCTCTTCTTGCAAAGCTGAAAAATGATGCGGATCAAGCTCATGCTGAGGTACTTGAGTTAAGCGGCAAAGTTCCTAAAGGTAAGCATGCTTATGAATTATGCATCGTTCATGGCATAACATTCAGATTTGGACTTCTATCTTGTAATATTTTAATGTTTCTTCTATTGTAATGGTTGTCATTGTTCTTCTAATATCAAAGGGAAAAATTCTGATGCTTCAAGAATTGAGCCTGAGATTTTTGACAGCAATGGTCAGGCGTTTTGGAAATTCAAAAGTGTTGACCATGCTCTTCTTTTGCAAGGTGATACTCAAAATGCATTTGCTTATTTTTTTTTCTAATTAATGATATCGTTGTGATATGGGTTATAGAAAATGTTCTTAAAAAGAGAAACATGAATGGCAGATGTCAAGATAGATGATGAAACTGCTGCTGCACCTGATGAAAAGTGGTTTGTTTATGGTTCTGAGAAGATGAATGAGGTTAATAAGTACATCTCCTCAAGGTGAGTTCTTTTATTATAGTTGAAGTGGTTGTACTTGTAGTTTTGGACATGGTACTTTTGGAGAGTTTGCATTCTTCATATTTGTCAAGAACATAATGGTAATAATTAGTGATCACCCTGCTCGAACATAGAAAGAGGTTAACATCTGCTTTTTAATGCCCTATTTATTATTCATGCATGCAATTTATCTGACATGGTGACTGTGAAGTTAAGTTTTGTTAGGTGGCATTGTAGTTATCTTTTTTACCTTGGTTGCAGGGCTAAGATTCTGAAAAGTCAGAAGGCTGCTGAGAAGCTTTTAAAGCGAAGCATGTAACATGTATCTGGTCAGTATTGCAATCTTTGATTAAAATTTGCTAACTCTTGTTCATAAATTGATAAATTTGGTTGTGTTACGCGGAGATTGATTAGGACCATGTACATGTGATTTCAAAAATGCTGTTTAAATTGTGAAATAGAAACCTTTATTTGGTGGCTGAATGATTTGTAGGTCACACTTTGGAGCAGCCTTCACAGGCATGGCATATGGCTTTTTAACTAGTCCAATACTTCAGTTGAATAATACATCATCAGGAACCAGTCAAGAAGAAGGACTCAAACTTGTTAGAAAATATGGTGATTCTTGCAAATCACTATTCATATTCACCGTATTCATCATTGCTTTAAGCTCATTCATTTTCTTCATGGAGCCCCCAGCAAATGCACTGGCATCTGTCAATGCAGCAGCTGTTGATGCCTTATGTTATACAAACAATAATATTTTCAAGAGTAAATTACAATGCTCATACTTGGTAGATGCTGCTTAAAACAAAGAGTTCTTTTTCTTCTTTTTGAGAAAATTATACTCCACTTCCTTCTGAGTTTAATATATGCTATAGTTTATTTAGTCCAATTTATTTGGAGATGTGTAGATGTGTTGAGCCAAACTGTTGAGGTCATTTATACCAGGATGAAGATCTTGATGAAGAGTCTTCGTATAATAGGAAAAAGAATGCTCCTGTGGAGACGAAAGTGTATTTATAAAAAGTACTTAAATGAGTAAATATTTTTAGGAAAATTTGAGAGTATGGAAATGATTAAAGAAAATGTGAGATTTACTATATTTGTTAGATTAAGAAGCCTTTTAGGTTGGCTTATGTATAATGAAGAAACATGAATATTGACGTTTATAGGTAATTTTAATACTCATCTCACCCATGTTATACGACTCGATGAGTTTCAGGACAATAAAATCTATCCTCCAGTAATAAAATCTATCCTTTAATGAATGGTTTTCCTTGTTACAATAGAATCATGTTCTCAAAGTTTTTTTATTTTTTCTGTTGGAGTATTTTTTTTTTATAAGAATTAAGAATTTATCTTTCAAAAGACACGTGTTTAATCTGTTCAAGTATTTGATCTCTCTTAATAAATATTATTACACATTTTGTTATTATGTTTATATGTTTTTTCTTATCTAATGCCCCATTTATATTTGTATCCTCCTATTTGTAAACATACCATTCTCTGTCTTATTCTTTAGTTCTACACGTGAACAATTTCTAAGCTTGATTTTGTTGATTAGACACGTGAATAAAAATATCTATTCAATCTTATAGAGAAATTTTTTTATTATATGAGAGTACTCTAACCATAATTAACATGTTTCTACGTATATGTATGACAAATTTAAATTTTATATCATGTCTAGTTTCTAAAATTTAAATATCTAATACATTTAAAAATCAGAAAATAGAGTTAATACATTTTTATTTTCATTCAAATATTTTTTCACTTTAAAATATTTTTATAATAAATATTCAGACTATTAGCATAATAAAATAGATAAAGATGCAACATATATAACATGGATATTCACTTCATGACTCTTACTCAGGTTATTATGGACAACTGGGCCTACATTTTCAACATCCAGTCCAATTACAGCCAATTTCAGAATAGTTATAACTATCTCTATATAAGACTAAGTTGGTAAGATTTTATAAAATTAAGCTTGAGATTAACATAGTTAACTTATTTTTCACCTTTAAATATAAATATGAATTTTAAGTAATTTTTATAAACTTTCATGGATTTATAATACAAGAAGAATTTTTATTAGATTATATTTGAATTTTTTATATTGTTAGTATATAAATTTTCTCATCTTTATCAATACATCTATTTCTTATATTATATTTAATATAATATTTATTTTTTTTTTATTAATTAATACATTTATTTCAATGATTAATAAAATTTTCTTTATTTTTTCATTTTCTCTCCCACAAAATTCAGTTTGAATATAATTTTCTAAAGGACACGAATCTTTGTTTTTCATTATTCATGTCTTTTCATATATTTCTTCAAGAAAGCAACTCTTCATTTTTTTCCTTCTATAATCATAAAAAAAAAAAAAGAGTGGGGTAACAAATCATTTAGAAAGTATAATATTAACCTTATCATTTTAAAAGAAATTAAAAAAAGTTAAGATGATTCTTTTAAATAAACAGAGTACATCAAATTTATATAGGTTAGGTTTAGGAATAACTTTACTAGTTAAAAAAATTCTTTAAAAAATAAAAAATTAACTTTTTCAGTAAATAAAAAAGTCAAACTTATACAGGTTATAGATTTCTCATAAATAATTTAATATATTTTCACATTCAATGATATACATGAATTTTAAGAAATATTTTTATAAACTTTTTTGATAAATTTATAATATATGGTGAATTTTTCTAGATTATATTTTTATTTTTTATATTATTATCGTGTAAATTATTTTCTCTTTATTAATGCATATATTTACTATAAATATACATCAATTGTCTTATAATATTGGTCAAAATATATTAAATTATAGTGGACTCATTGCATTTATCTATAATTTTCATATATTTCTTTGAACGACAAAACCTTTTAATATTTTTTTAACCATACAGAATATAAAATTGCTCTCATCTGCGGGTAAAACAATTCTGATGGTCTATCAGGGCCTGTATCATAAATATTAATCTATGTATTAAGGTTCAAATAAAAAATCATTAATTATTACACCACAATGCTCTTTTATTATAAATCTAAGAAAAATTATATTTATATTTAAAATAAATAAATGTTATTTTATCTTTATTAATGCATATATTTACTCTAGATATACATCAATTATCTTATAACATTGATCAAAATATACAAAGTCATAGTTGACTCATCTCACTTATCTATAAATTTTCATATATTTCTTTAAAGAACACAATCCTTTATATATTTTTTAATCATAAAGAATAAAAGATTGCTCTCACTTAGGGGTATGAGCAATCCGGACGGTCTATTAGGGACTTATATTTCATAATATGATAAAGGTAAGATTCAAACTTATGTACTAAGGTTCAAATTAAAATCCACTAGTCACTGTATTAAATACTCTTTTGTCATAAATCTCATAAAAATTATATCTATATTTAAAATAAACCGACCTAATTTTATCTTTATTAATGCATATATTTATTATAGATAAACATCAATTGTCCTATAATATTGATCAAAATATAAAAAGTCATATTAGACTCATCACATTTGTCTATAAATTTTCATATATTTCTTTAAAGGACACACCTTTTTATACATTTTTTTTAATCATTAAGAATAAAAGATTGCACTCATATAAAGATAGGAACAGTCAAGACACTATGTCAAAGACCTATTTCATAATATGATAATGGTCAAATTCAAACCTATGTAATAAGGTTCAAATTAAAAATCATTAATCATTACACCATAATACTATTTTATCATAAATCTTGTAAAAGATTATATTTATATTTAAAATAACATACATTGAAAACAAATATTATTAACCAAATTTATAAATAGATCTTTATAATTAGACTGTAGAGAAACAAACCGGCCTATTAAACCACATCAAATTGAGTTAAAAAATAAAAATAATATATTATAAAACCACAAATCAAATCCAAACTTTAAAAGTAAAAGACAGGCCTAATCAATAAAGACTTTTTATTTCCGTTAGATTAATAAATAAAAAACATTTAAAACAATAAAATTGGCTTTAATTTTTTCCTTTCCCCCCAAAAAATTTAATTTCCATATAATAGCCTTTATTCATAACTTTTAATATATTTATATTAAAAGACACATCCTTTTATTATTTTTTCTATTTTCGTAATCTTTCACATATTGTTTAGAAGGACTTAACTCATAACATGTTATTTTTCTTTAACTAAAAAAGAAGAGAAGAGATAATGAGTAAATGTGTCTATGTATGTCTATATATATATATATATATATATATATATATATAATATTTACAAAATTTAAAAATAATCTTTTAACGAAAAAAGGCATGCCACACTTTATATAAATTAAGTTGTAAAGTTCACGAACTATCTGCCAATTTTCACCTTTGATAAATATATAATACATGCTGAAATGTTATTAAACTATATTTTATTTTTTTATATTATTAATGTAAAAATAATTTTATCTTTACTAATACATCTATTTCTTTATTATGTCATTTATTGATTATTGATAAATGAAATTAATATATATATAAAAAATCAATACAAATATTTATGTCAACAACTAATATATATATATATATATATATATATATATATATATACATATATAATATAAAAATATATTGAATAAAAGTATATAACATTGAAAATTAATAAATATGTTAGGTGAAAAAATAATCAAAAGCAAATATTTATTCCAACCATGAATTTATCTTTATTTCTTTTATTCTTTTATTCTCTTACAAAACTCTATTTTTATATATTTTTATCCACCGTATTTTGTTCAATTGTTCTGTAAAATTATGGGCTATTTTAATAGATAAGTTGTCCCGTTTTTCACCTTTAACGACCCACATGGATTTTAAGTAATTTTAGTAAAATTTAATGAATTTATTGTTTAAAATTAATGATAACTCAATTATATTTTTATTTTTTATATTAATTATGATATAAAATTTTTTTATCTTTATAAATACATTTATTTCCTATTAGATACTTTCTCGATTTTTAAACCACAAGAGGACTCCGTTATTGTCCGTATCCAGCTATTCACGATTCGGTACAATACACAGAAAAAAAAAATATTTATTTTTCATGTCTTTTAAATTTTTAATTCTTTTTTTTTTGTTTTCTATGAGTGTTTTTTAGTTTTTTTTTTAAAATTTAAATTAAATAAAAAAATAAATATTATATGTACGTATATGCACACGCACGGGTATAACATAATTTTTCTTTTTAAAAAAAAAATCTAAAATTAATCTTTTAAAGGAACTAGACAAGTTAGACTATATGCAGATTAAGTCTTAGACTCCCCATAAATAAGTTAACAATGGCATGTATGAATTTTTAGTAATTTTTAAAAATTTGATGAGTTTTGAATTTTAATTTGATTATATTTGATACTTTTATATTGTTAATGTATAAAATATTTTATCTTTATCAATACATCTATTTATTATTATGTATTTAATACAATATTTATTTCATTTATTATATTTAAAAGTTCAATACAAATATTTTTTTCAACCATTTATAATGATTGTATTTAATATGTCAAAATAATATTTAATACAAATATTTATGGTAAAAAATTAATAAATGTATTAAATAAATTAAAAAAACAACACAAATATCTATGAATCATTAATAAAATTCTCTCTATTTTTTCATTCTCTCTCCCATAAAATTCAGTTTTCATATATTTATTTAAAGGATATAATCCTTTATTTTTTCATTATTCATGTCTTTTTATATATTTCTTCAAGGCAACCTTTCATTTTTTTAACCGTCTAAACCAAAAAAGTGCATGTGAACAAAAATTTTAGAAAGTCTAATAATTACTATTTTTAAAAATTTTCAAAAAATTAATACTTTAAACAAACCGTCAAAATTATTCGGGTTAAGTTTGAGATTATAACTTTATTACTTAAAAATATACTTTAAAAAATTAAAAAAAAATTAACTTTTTCAGTAAATAAGAAATGTCATACTTATACGCGTATCCTTTAAAAATAATTGTACCTATTTTCACATTTAGTATCATGTTGATTTGATAAATATTTTTTTAATATTTAATTTAAAAAATGTTATGCAACGATACAAATTAAACAAATGATATAACAAAGACTCTTATTTTAAAAATTTATATTATTGACTTATTTTAGTAAGAATTTATCAAGTAAAAAATAACATTTTTTTAAAATTTTAGATTTAGATTTTTTTAATTTTTTAAACAAGACTCGCGGGCCGGCTCATTTGGCCCGTGGGGTAGGAGCGGATTACCAAGTTAGGTTCGTTTGACATTGTGGGGTGGGGTGGGGTGGGGAGGACCAAGCTCTTCGCGGGCCTATGCGGGTTGACCCACCTACCCACCCCTAGGTTTAACATGTTGCAAATATTCTTAAAAGAGAACAATGTCGTCAAGAAAAGCAGACATGTTGTTCATAACTGTCAACGATTGGTTAGTTGGCGGGAACCAGACAGATAGAGAAAAATAGTATTCGGTGCCAAGTTTGATTTTTGAGGTTTTAAAGTATTTATTAACTCCTCTCTCTTCTTGTTAAAAGAATTGAATAAAAAGAGTAATTCTGGAAGTCTGACTTGCTATATTTATTTGAAAAATATTAAGCAATAAAATTTATCTTACACAGTCTGTAAGGCGCACCGAAAGGTTAGTCACGTATTGAATGAATGTTGAAATGAGAGCTACCTTTTATTATCGATTGTTAACAAAATATATATAAAAAGACAATGTCCTTTCAAGAAATATATAAAAGTTAGTTCTGTTTAGCATTGAGGGGTGGGACAGGGAGGACCAAGCTCTTCACACGCCTACACAGGCGGAACCGCCCACCTACCCACTGTTAGGTTTAACATGTTGCAAATATTCTTAAAAGAGAGTAGTGTCTTCGAGAAAAGAAGACAAGTTGTCCATAACTGTTAATGATTGGTTAGTTGGTTGGAACCGGATAGAGAAAAATAGTATTTTGTGGCCAAGTTTGAATTTCACAGGTTTTGAAAGATTTATTTACTTCCTCTCTCTTCTTGTTAAAAAAATTGAATAAAGAAAGTAATTCTAGAAGTCTGACTTGCTTTATTTATTTGAAAAAAATTGAGCAATAAAATTTATCTTACACCCTCTGAAAGGCGCACTGGAAGGTTAGTCACGTGTTGAATGAATGTGGAAGTGAGAGCTACCTTTTATTATTGGTGGTTAACAAAATATATAAAAGTATAGTGTCCTTTCAAAAAATATATAAAAGTTAGGTCCATTTTACATTGTGGGGTGGAGCAGGGAGGACCAAGCTCTTCGCAGGCCAACGCGGGCAGGCCGGTCTGTCTACCCACTCGTAGGTTTAACATGTTGCAAATATTCTTAAAAGAGAATATGTCTTCAAGAAAAGTAGAGAGGTTGTCCATAACGGTCAATGATTGGTTAGTTGGCAGGAACCGGGCAGAGAGAGAAAAATAGTATTCTGTGGCCAAGTTTGAATTTTGCAGGTTTTGAAGGATTTATTTACTCCCTCTCTCTTGTTAAATAATTGAATGAAGACAGTAATTTTAGAAGTCTAACTTGCTGTATTTATTTAAAAAATATTGAGCAATAAAGTTTATCTTACACCCTTTGAAAGGCGCACTTCGAAGGTTAGTCACGCGTTGAGTGAAATTTTGAAGTGAGAGCTACCTTTTATAATCGATGGTTAACAAAATATATAATAAAAATAGTCATTTCAAGAAATACATAAAAGTTAGGTCTGTTTGGCCTTGCGAGGTGGGACAGGGAGGACCAAGCTCTTCGCAGGCCTACGCGGGCAGGCCGACACGTCTACTTATCCCTAGGTTTATCGTGTTAAAAATGTTCTTAAAAGAGACTAGTGTTATCGAGAAAAGCAAATAGGTTGTCCATAACTGTCAATGATTAGTTAGTTGGCATGAACCACGCAGAAGAGAGAAAAATAGTATTCTTTGTCCAAGTTTGAATTTTGCTGGTTTTGAAGGATTTATTTTTTCCCTCTCTTTACTTGTTAAAAAAATTAAATAAAGAGGATAATTTTAAAAGTCTGACTTATTATATTTAGCTGAAAAAAATTAAGCAATAAAATTTATCTTATACCCTCTTAAAGGCGTACTTAAAATAGTCACATGTTAAATAAATGTTGAAGTGAAAGATATTTTTATTATCGGTAGTTAACAAAATATATAAAAAGATAGTATCCTTTCGAGAAATATATAAAAATTCCGAATAAAAAAATATTAAAGATAGTGTCGTTTAGAGAAATATATGAAATTTGAGTTTTATAAGATAATAAAAATAATAAAAATAATATAATTAATAGTTGTAATAAATATTTATATTAAATTTATTTATGTGTTATGCATTTATTAATGGCGAACCATAAATATTTGTATTAAATATTTATTGATAATTTATACATTAATTAATGATTAATATAATATTTATTTTGAATATTTTTATAGTATATAATAAATATATATATATTAATGAATAAAATAAGTAATGTATTAAATGTATGATAAAAATTTATATTTGGATTGAGCTTACTTTTTGACCAAAATTATATCATTTAGTTACAACCGTACTTACAACCACTATATTAAGACCACCATATTAAGAGCTATAGTTGTTAGGTTCGGTGTAATTTTTTTTTTTTTTTTTTATCGGAGAGTGAAACTGTCCAAATAAGTTAATTATGACTTAATATATTTAAATATTTATTAGGGGACAATTGATGTATCCCTATTATAAATATATGTATAATAAAAATAAAATAATTTATATAACGATAATATACAAAAATAAAAATATAATTTAATAAAAATTCACCATATATTATAAATTTATCAAATTTTAAAAAAATTACTTAAAATTTAAATCTATCATCAAGGGTTACTTTAATCTATTAAAGGTTGAAAAAAAAATAATGGAATATAAATAATCATGTACAAGGCAATTTTTTATCTTTTTAATATTTGATAGATAATGGATAACAAAGATAAAATTAGGGGTCGGTAAGTGGGTCGGCTCGCTTTGTTTAAGGCCCGCCCGCGTAGGCTCGTGAAGAGCTCAGCTCGCCCTGCCCTGTCCCACAATATTAAACGGACCTAACTTGGTGGTTCGCCCTCGCCCAACGGGTCAAACGGGCTGACCCGCGGATCCAATTAAAAAAATTAAAAAGTACTAAATCTGGATTTTTAAAAATGTTAAAAAAATGCTATATTTTACTTCTTAAATTCTTAATAAGATTGAGACTGGTTTTGGCAGAATGATAGCAAAAGCGAAATTGGTTTTGACGGAACAGTAGCGGAAGCGGAATTGGTTATGGTTGAACAACAGCAGTGCCGACTCAACTAGTTCTGGCGAAACCGACAGAATAACTGATGTGAGTGAAGAGATCAATAGGGTGCGAGAGAAGATTGAAGGCAGAATGAGTCGGTGAGGAAATTGGGAGGGTGCGATGTGTGAGAAGATTGAGAGGCGGTAGAGAAAATGAGACGAAATTAGGGTTTTAACTTTCAACTCTTTAAATAGTGTGGGCGTGCAGGTTGCCCCACGGGCCCCGAGGGTTTGACCCGCAATGTCCGCGAGTTACGCGGGCGTGAATATTGCTGACTGTACCTCTAGATTTTTTTCTAAAAGAATCGGTCAAAACCTGCACAAGTCGCAGGGTATGCGGGCTGGCCCATGGACTTCAACCCCTATACCCACCCCTAGATGTCATATCATCAGCAAAAGTAGACAGGTTGTCCATAGCTGCATGTCATCAACTCGTGCATGTTATTTTTATATTCTTTATTCTTTAGTAGAACTCAATTTTCATATATTTCTTTAGAGGATACTACTTTTTGTTTATAAATTTATATATATTTCTTCAAAAGACAAATCCTTTATATATTTTTTAAACCATAAAAAAAAAAAAGAAATCACTTTCATGTGAGCTTGTTTTTCAATAGGTGATTAGACCTTTCAGAATGTGTAGTCAATTTCTTTTAAAAAAATTAAGATTAATCTTTTAGAAAAATAAAACAAGTCATATTTCTAGTAGTTATAAGTGAGGAACAATTCTCACATTATAAACTGGTTTTGTGAGTCGAGTTAGACCTATAACTCATATTTCAGTATGGTATCTTAAGCGGCCACCTACTATCAGACCGATATTGAATCACTTATTTGAATAATTTTTAAAGTCCAGTCTTGAAAAAGCCAGTCTTCAGTGTGAAGTATTATACAAGTATGGAACATTCCTCATCTTAAGCTAGAATCCAATGAAAGGAAAAAAGATCAAATTAAAAAAGGGGAATTAAAAAAAAAAACTTTTGTTTTTTAACAATCTGGAAGAACGGAAGTTGAATTACCTTTTTCTTCTTCTACAAAAAATAGATTTTTACTTTTGAAACCTGTTTTAAAAGAACTAAAAAAAACAAAACAATTTAAGTTTTTCATTTTTCTAGTTCTAAAAGCTTTAAATGAAAAACTTAAATTGTTTCTAAATATCTTAAAAGAAAAAGCAAAACGGATCATAAAAGTATTCACAAAAGGATTTTTTTTAAAATTTTTTTCTAAGGAAAAAAAATAAAACAATTTTCAAAATTTATATTTATTAAATTAAAATTAAAACAAATAGATGAATGGCGCAAAACAAAAAAATTCAACAATAAGTAACTATATAAATGGAGAAGTAATCTCTCGTCTTAAAAGATAATTAGAGAACAATCTTCACCTTACCTGCATTAAATTACGTAAATCAAGAACATTTAATACAATATTTATTTAAACAATCAATAAAATTAACTTTAATTTTTTCACTCTTTCCCCAACAAAACTTAATTTTCATAAATTTATATGAAATACAAATTTTTTAATATCCTTTGTTCATAACTTTTAATATATTTATTCCACCCGGTACTACCACCAATCAGACTCAAAAGAAGAGTTGATCCTGGCAGAAGGAACACTAGCTATATGCTTAACACATGCAAGTCGAACGTTGTTTTCGGGGAGCTGGCAAGAAGGAGAAGGAAAAGTAAAGAGGCTGTGAGCGTGAAGGTAGCTTGTCTCACCCAGAGCCAAACGGTGCATAATCCCCTTTATTCATAATTAAAAATGATTAATTTTAATATTCTTTTACTTCAATTTTCTCTCGCACTAAAAATCACTCTGAATGATTTTTTTATTATTATAAACTACAGACTAAATGAGAAGTAAAAAAAAAAACAAATAGAAAAGTTGATTACATAATATATATATATATATATATATATATATATATATATATATATATATATATAATGAATGCATCAAACTTAAATTAAATATAATTTTAAAAAATTGCTTACATTGATTGATTTTTTTTTTGTTATAATTGATTGAGTGATTATAAGAATATATTTAGTGAAATTGAAATCATTTCATAAAAAATATTACAAACACCAGAAGTTAGAAGTTATATTAGTTGGCATTAAGGTTAATTTATAAAAAAATATTGCAGGCGCCGGAACTTATATGAGATGCTATTAAAATTATTTTATAAAAAATATTACAGGCTGATTATAAAAAGATTAACTTTTCTCTTAATTTCTTTATACTATTTTCTTTCTTATTTTTCTTTTACTATAACATTTACTATATAATTTATCATATATGAGTAAATTAATTTTAAAAACTAAATATTAAAAGTATTTTTAAATATTATTTTGAATAGAAATTTTTGAATTTTTTTTATTAAAATATAAGATATTAATAATTTTTAAATAAAAATATACATAAAAATATTTCACAATAAGACTAAAATTCAATAACAAGAATTAATATACTTTTATTAACTATAATTTTTTCAGGTGAATATTAATTTTCTACCAAATAACTGCAAATTAATTTATATATATTAAAAACATCTTTTTAATATATAAAAATAAGAATTGAATGTCATGTTTAAAAATTTTATTATTTACTAACTACTTCAGATTTATTTAGTTGCAGCTTATTAATATAAATTTTATCGACAATAAAAATTATCTTGTGTTTGTGCGGGTTAAGTTTTTCTACTTTTTACGTTTCTTTTATTAAAATAATATATCTTCGATACACTATTTCACCCGAAAGTTATGCATCCGTTTCATTTGTTAAAAATTAAATTATTATATATGATACATATTTTATTTTAAATTTGATTTTAAAAGAATATAATAAAAAAATTAAAAATTGAGACAGGTCAAAAATGTATTTTTTAGTAAAAATATTAATAAATAAAAATTTGTGCACAGTATAAACTGTTTAATAAATAAAAAACTTTTAAATTTCTTAATCTAATTATATATATATATATATATATATTATCATTAATGCTACATTTATTTTTTTCGGTGGGTGAGAAGCTAGTTGAATAGATAGCGAATAAAATTAAATATTTATAGAATTAATAATTAAAAAAAAATCTATTACATAAATGAGCAGTATATTCGATTTCTATGAAAAAATTAAGACAATGATAATGAACAGAAAAAATAGTATATTAAATAATAAATTATAAATATATTAAAATAAATGACAAATGTATTATATGGATGTGTGTGCAACATGATGTATCATTAAATATTGTATTAGATATACATTAAATATTAGATATATGTGTTAAGAGAGGTCATGTCAATTTATCTTAAGCTAATCAGGTTTCATGAAACATTAATATGTATCTTTAAAACATCTTAATACATCACTCAAAGGGCTCATTATTGTGAATTGGGTCAGTCTGCATAATCAAAGGTTGGTATTTTAAAGTTATTTCTCTTTAATAAGGACACACTTCTGCCCTCTCCTCAACCTATAAATAGCTTTATAGTTTCTGTCGACTCTTTACTTTAAACATTCCGGTCATTACTAACTTAAGCAGTGAAGTGTCTTTGAATATATATTCTCCCACCTTGACGGAAACCACGAATCCAGACTCGTCCAACCGACCAAACCCACTTTCTTGTCCACGTCATCTGCTCCTCGCGTGACATCCGTTTCCGGTAAGAACATTTTGGCACTCATCGTGGGACCCTAATAAAAATCTTCCAAAGCCACCTTCACATTGTTAATATCTGAAGTTAGACCTTTGCTTCATTATCGTACGTCAACATGAGCATTTTCCTGCGTAGAAAGTCTATAATGCGGTTAATAGAGTCAAAAGCCAGCTTTTTGAAAACGAAAAGAAGCTGAGGGCTCAACACAAAGACGAAATTCAAACACTAAAGGAGTTTAATTACTAAGTAAGTATTGTTGTGTGTTCTACCATTTTCCTTTACCCAGTCTGTTGCTCTTCCAGATTCTAATACTTTTTATTTGTTTGTTTTTTAGTTTAAAAATTAGTACTCGTGTCTGTTGCTCTTCCAAGTTCTAATATCTTTTATTTGTTTATTGCTCTTCCAGATTCTAATATTTTTCATTTGTTTGTTCTTAGTTTAAAAACTAGTACGCGGTCTGCACCGAGCCCGACACATGCGATACACCCTCTTAAATCATGTCACGTGGACCAATGACGTGTTTAGTGCTTTGGTCCTGGGCGCTCAACATGACAACTAATCAAGCTCTTCCACGTGTCATTTTTTGAGGTGTGGCGACCATCCGTGTTCCGCTTCCATTACAAAACAGGTATTAGTTAAGTTTGTTTGAAAAATCACTATAAGAAATAACGTTAAGTTTGTTTGAAAACCCATTATAAGAATCTGTGTTGTGACGTTTGTTTCCCTGTGACTTTGCTTCTTGTTGTAAACAGTTACGATGGAGAGTGTTTGTTTCTGAGTTGTAACTTTTGTGTGTTCGTGAAACTGTGATGACTATTCCTTCGACCTCGTAATACGAACCTACGATTGTTAAAAGTCATATGCTCTTTCTCTTCTTTGAGTTAAGACAACTTATAATACATGATAAATTTTTATTAAATTATACTTTAACTTTTATATTTAAACTTTATAAATCATTTTATCTTTATGAATAGACATATTTTCTATTAATGCAATAATTATGTTATTCTTTAAAAACATATTTATTATAAATAAAACATATTCAATATACAAATTCATGGAAAACATAAATTAACTATCTGAACATATTAAAAAGTATTAAGTCAAGTTCCTGTTCATCAGATTTACGTAAATCAATAATAATTAATATAATATTTATTATTTACTTAAATAATTAATAAAACAGACTTTAAATTTTCATCACTAAATGCCTTCAATAAATGTCTTTCACCACGTATATACTGGCGTAGGGTGGGGTTGAGACTCTCTCTTCATTTCAACCGTTCACCCCTGCAATAATGCAATCTTGTATGCTTGAGGGATGGATATGGTCGAGCCTTGAGAAATATGAAGGGAGCTTTAACCCCACCACACATGTTAAGGCATATATTATATAAGTCAGTCTGGTGTTCAAAGACTTGAGAATTCATTGTCGGTGTATGAAGACTTGATTCCAACAAGCATGATAAGGACTAGTTTAGAATGGTATTACTCGTTTCCATCCTTGTCTATTGATTCGATCGATACTCTGTGCAAAAGGTTCACGACTCACTACGCTAGTTGCAAGCCCATTATAACTGATTCCGCCTCCTTACAACACGTGGTTCAAGGGGACCACGAAACTCTTTGTTGATTCCAAACCCATCCTATGGGTGTGAGAAGATTGGGAGTGTGTGAGTAGATTGGAGGGAGAATGAGTCAGCGAGAAGATTGGAAGGGTGCAACATGTGAGATGATTGAGAGGTGGCATAGGAAATGAAGCGAAATTAGAGTTTCAATCTTCAACCCTTTAAATAGTGCGAGCTTGCGAGTCGCCCCTTGGACCCGTGGGTTTGGCCCGCAAGTTGCGCGGGGCGGGCTTTCATGGATTGTACCCTAGATTTTTTTCTGAAAAAATTAATACAAACCCGCGCGTGTCACAAGGTCCGCGGGTCAGCTCGCAGACCCCACGACCTGTGTGAGTTTGGACCAGTTTTTTGAAAAAAATATAAAGGTACAGTCCGAGCCCGCCCCGTACAACCCGCAAGCTTTGCAGGTCAAACCAACGGGTCCGCGGGACGACTCTGCACTATTTAAAGGGTTGAAAATTGAAAGCCTAATTTCGCTTCATTTCCCCTATCACCTCTCAATCTTCGCGCACGTCACACCCTCTCAATCTCCTCGTCAGCTCATCCTTCTTTCAATCTTCTCGTACCCTCCCAATCTTCTAACACCCTTTTAATCATCTCACACCCTCCCAATCTTTTCGTCTGCATCGCTTCTGTCGTCGTTCCGCCAAATTAAAAATATTCAATATAAAAATTTATGGAAAACATAAATTAACTATATCAATGTATTAAAAAGTACTTTAAGTCAATTAATTTTCCTGCATCAAATCTACATAAACCAATAAAAATCAATACAATATTTGCTTATACAATTAATAAAACTGATTTTATTTCTTCATCAATTACCTTACAAAATTAAATTTCAATATATTTATATGAAATATTTTTTTTATATATTCTAAATTCATAAATTTTAATTTATTTATCCCAAAGAACACAACCTTTCAATAATATTTCTTTTCTCATAATTTTCCCCATATTTTTTTTTAGAAAGGCATAATTCTTCATTTTTCTTTAACTAAAGAAGAAGATAGAAATAAATAAATCCTTCAAAAATTCAAATTTGACCATAAAATACTATTTAAAGTTCTCACAATCCAGCCATAAAAAGTTTGAACATCTTTATTACACTTCATTCAATTACTCCGTTTTTTTCGGTGTCTTTATTACAAGAAATAACGTTAAGTTTGTTTGAAAACTCACTATAAGAATTTGTGCTGTGATGTTTGTTTCTTGAATTTGTGCTGTGATGTTTGTTTCTTGGTGACTTTGCTGTTTGTTGAAAACATTTCTTTATGACTTTGCTTCCGAACCTGTGATGATTTCTTCGACCTCCTAATAAGAACTTACGACTACATAGTTAAAAGTCACATGCTCTTTCTCTTTCTTTGAGTCAAGACAACTTATAATACATGATAAATTTTTATTAAATTATACTTTAACTTTTATATTTAAACTTTATAAATCATTTTATGTTTATGAATAGACATATTTTCTATTAATGCAATAATTATGTTATTCATTAAAAATATATTTATTATAAATAAAAAATATTCAATATAAAAATTTATAAAAAACATAAATTAACTGTCTCAACATATTAAAAAGTATTAAGTCAAATTTCTCTCCGTCAGATTTACGTAAATCAATAATAATTAATATAATATTTATTATTTACTTAAATAATTAATAAAACAGACTTTAAATTTTCATCACTAAATACCTTTAATAATTGCTTTCACCACACATATACGCGTAGGGTGAAGTTCAGACTCTCTTCATTTCAACCGTTCACCCCTAAAATAATGTAATCTTGTCACCTCGAGGGGTGGATATGGTCAAGCCTTGAGAAGTATGAAGGGACCTCTAACCCCACCGCACATGATAAAGCATATTTATGCAAGTCATTCTGGTGTTCAAAGACTTGAGGATTCATTGTCGGTGTCCGAAGACTTGGGAATTCATTGTCGGTTGGTTCCAACAAGCTTGATAAGGACCACTTTAGAATGGTATTACTCATTTCTGCCTTTCTCTATTGATTTGTTAGATACTCTATGCAAAAGGTTCACACTCACTACGCTAATTGCAATCCCATTGTAACTGATTCTACCTCCTTACAACATGTGGTTCAAGGGGACCACGAAACTCTTTGCTGATTGTAAACCCATCCCTCCCTAATCACTCCCCGCGGTTACCTTCATGAATTAATGAAGATTTCAGTGTTAATAATCCATATCAAGATGATCCTATGGTGATCACGATCACAATCATCAACTGGCGAGTTAGAAAAGTTTTGATCGACTAAGGAAACTTTGCCGACATCTTTTATTGGTCGATCTTCAAAAAATTGGATATCCCGGAGTCAATGGTGCAGCTCTACCCGGATCCATTCCTCGATTTCGCCGAAGAAAAGGTACACACTAGAAATGTGATTATAAGAATTGTCTTGGTGCAATTGTCTTCAAGAAGTTCCCAACCAATGGGGAGATTTCGCCGGAGAAAAGGTACACACCAAAAATGTGACTATAAGAGAGAAGACACTAAATTGTCTTGGTGGAATTGTCTTCACGAAGTTCCCAACCAATGGAGAGATTTCAACCGTGAAAGTCAATCCCCAAATGGCTAACTAATTACTAATTTCTCCCTTATTCACGAATCTGAAGGTTTGTCTCTTGAATCTGATATATATTTTGTAATCATGTGATTACAGCTAAATCAACATGTCCTATTAATATTTTGTATGACAATATTAAATTTTATATTGTTTAAATGTCCTATTAATAATATGTATGATAATACTAAATTTTATATTGTTCAAATGTCCTATTAATATTATGTATGACAATATTAAATTTTAAGTTGTACAAATATCCTATTAATATTATATATGACAATATTAAATTTTATATTGTACAAATGACCTATTAATATTATTATGACAATATTTTATATTGTGCAACAATTCACTAAAATAATGGACCATACAACACAACGTGAATCAATGGATCCTGGATCAAATGAGTGCCACTCACTACGTTACACATCATAGAATAGCAGAATAGTATAATATCAATGTGGTTAAAAGCCCCGTACTCTCCGTCTGAGCTAAGCTGACCTAGATTAAGATTTAATTTCAAAAATATAATATGATTAACCTTTGACTATAAGGATTAAAAAAATAAGTTTTTCTTTTCTTTTTTTTGAAATTTTATAAAAATTGAAAGAAGGAAAATATTTGATAATTGTTAACTAAAATGTATTATCTTCGTGTAGACGAAGAAGAGAGTAAAATCTTAATTTTACTTAATCTTAGAACAATATTAAAATCAATGTTAATTCTTTATTAAATACCTTTTTTTCATGTAAAATAATCTTGACCATGGCTATTTATATAATATTATATATTAAGTATTTTACTTAATAAAAATTTAAAGAATTAAGAATAATTTTTTGTATTTTATAAAGATAAAAGTTAGAAATTAACTAAATTTAAGAAATATCCAGGGTAGATAAGAAAAAGTTATTTAACTTAATTCAAATTCAATAATAATATCATTGATTTTTTCAAAATATCTATATCTTTCATATTTTTATTTATGTTTTTTTCTTTTACTTTCTACACAACTAAATCAAAGGAAATTTTTTTTTCTTCTTTTCCTTCCATTTTCTTTTTTACTAAACAATTAAAAAAATCATTGTACTTTATTTTTTCTTCTCTTCCTCCTTCTTTACTTCATTTTTCTTTCCTAGGACTTTCTTCTCTAAACCAAAAAAAAGAAATTTACGTGGATTAAAACGAAAAAAAAGTATAGATTTTTAAGGAAAGATATTTAAACTTTAAAAGATAATAGATTAAATAATATAAAGACTTAAAATATCACCGATAGAATAAGTGATAAATCATTATATTTATTAATACATCTATATTTTACTATATATTTAATATAATATTTATTTTTCTTATTAATAAATAAATTTATTATATTAAAAAATTCAATAAAAATATTTTTTTCAATCATTAATAATTGTATTTAAAATAATTTAATACAAATAGTTATTGTCAAAAATTAATAAATGCATTAAATGAATTAAGAAATATTACAAATACTTATTTCAATCAGTGATGTAATTCTCTTTATTTTTTCATTCTCTCTCCCACAAAATTCAATATTTATATATTTGTGTAAAGGATATAGTCCTTTATATTTTTATTATTCATGTCTTTTTATTTATTTCTTCAAGGAAACCCTTATTTTTTCTTTAATCATTAAAAAAAAGGTACCTGAACAAAACTTTTAGAAAGTGTAATATTAATTATTATTTCAATTTTTTTTTTTAAAAAAGATTAATATTTTATTCAGGTTAAACTTGAGATTAACTTTATTAGTTATAAAAATTCTGTAAAAATTTAAAATTTAACTATTTCAATAAATAAAAAAAAGTCATAGTATACAAGTAACGAAACCTCTTAAAAATAATTTGACCTAATTTTACACTTAAGATCCGTTTGATTTTCTAAAAAAATTAGCGCATCAGTTTGTTTAAAATTTAATTTGAAAAAAGAATTATACAATCATACAAATCAAACAAATAAAACAGCACAAAATTTCATTCTTTTATTATTCAAAAAATCATCGAATAAAATATTACACATGTGCATAATTTTTCAAAGGCTCATTTATTTCTTAATTTTAAATTATTTTTTAAATTTTAATTATTTATAAATTTTATTATTATTATTATTTGAATTTAAAATTATCTATAATAATTTTATCAAATTATTTATATTTAATCATCATTGTCAATTAATTAACTTCCTTATATATATATATATATATATATTAAAATTTAAATTTAAATAATATTTAATAAACTATCATTATCAATTAACTAACTTGTATATGTTCTAAATTTTAAGTTTAAATAATATTTATTAATTTTATAAATTATATGAAAATAACTGTTATTAAATTTACTCTACTAATTTTATATTATTTGACCTGTGTTGTCCATTGTATATCAAACATTAAACAAGATAAAAAATTATCTAAATACTTTGGTGATCTATATTACTGTCATCTTTAATATTTTGCAAATCAAATCGGCCCTTAATAATAGATATGAAATTTAAATAATTTTTATAAAATTTTAAAAATTTATAATATATGGTGATTTTTTTTAAATTATATTTTTATTTTCTATATTGTCATTGTATAAATTATTTTATTTTTATTAATATAAATATTTGTTATAGGTTAGTATGTCAATTGTCACACGATAAAAATTTAGATATGTTAGGTTATAATTAACTCATGATATTTGCACTTTTACACTCTTAAAAGAGTTACACAACTCATTTTTAACCTATCATGTAAATATTTTGTAAAATTTAATTTTTATATATTTCTTTATTCTTTTGTGAAATTCAACTTTCGCATATTTCTTTAAAGATACTGGGTTTACTATTTTTGTCTTCATAAATTATTTTGTATATATTTTTTTTTGAAGGACACAATTTTTTTTTATATATATTTTTCTAATGATAAAAGATTCTCTCTCATATCTGCATTTACGTGACAGATCTCTTGAATGTGTAATCAATTAAGCAAGTCAAATGTTTAGATTCACTTATTGACCTAATTCTTAAAAAAAATATAAAAATAACATAATTTAAAATTTTATATAAGAAACACTGTGTCAAAAAGAGCACTTTGTTAAAATAATAAATACTCTATTAAAAATATTTTTTATTATGTATTTAATACATTATTTATTTTATTTATTATATACTATAAAAAAATCAATCAATACAAATATTATAGTAATCATTAATAAATAAATTAATATGTCAACAAATATTTACTACAAATTTTCATAGAGAGCTGGAAGTACTTATACGTTAATTATATATTTATATATTTTTATAGTACTAGACTGTCATATATTTTTCTAATCTTAGTACCTAGTTATCGAGCTAATTATATATTTATAAAATATACATGAGACTTTTAAAAAATATACAATTAATCATTAAAAGAATATATAACTCTCTTTAAAAATGTACATAATTAATTGCTATAGTAACTGATGGACTAGTATAAGTGTGGGTCATCAAGCAATTTTAATTATTATATAGTAAATCATGGTTTTAATTTTATTAAATAATTTATCTTTAAAATATTACATGTTGACTTGATTATTATAGAACTTAGATACAAGATATTTTTTAATCCGCCAAAAATATTATATATAACTTGATACTGGGAATAAAAATAAAACAGTACAATCTTTTAATTTTTTTTTTTTTTACGGGATCAAACAATTATTATACTAATTTATTGTTAAGATTAATACAATCTATTGAATTATTAAAATTTATTTATAATCACGTGAAAACATAAATAAAATTTAACCATCAAATTATCTATTAAAGTATTCTACATAATATTGTACGTACATGTTTATGACCTAATTAAATTAACTATACAGTAGTTTTTTCTTCAATATGTATATGTAGAATGACATATTGTTTGGCATATAATTTATAAAATAAGTAGTTAGAAATTCAGAACCTAATTTGAACTCGAGCGTCTAGAAAAAAAAAAAAAAAGAGAAAATACAAGAATCTTGCATTATAAGAGTGTCTCTGAAATTTTTCTTTCTTTCATTCAATCAAGAATCTTTGGAAAGTTCTTAATAGGTCGGGGAGTTCATGGCGTTCATGTCTTACAGATTTCATATTTGCTGCAGTAACGGAAGCTGGGGCGGACAGGTTGTCATCCGAGAAGAAAAAACAACAGCTGAGCTGTTACGACCTGTATCTGTATGCACGGGATGCTGTGGTAGGCCGAAATGATCACATAATAAGTTTTAGGGTCAGTGATGAATTTACCCTCTGTCCAGTATACTCAGTAGTCGACAAAATGTCACATGTGGGAAGAAAGAAACTGAACATTGAAGATCTTGCATACTTATCGGCTGACATGAAAAATGTGAATCACTTAAGAAAAGTTGCATAAATCTTGATATTTTGCCATATGCAAATCTTGATATGAGTGGCTAGTTGATTCTTTTGTTATTTTTCAGCGAGACATACTGCTAAGCATCGCAGTGAATGGCCGATAGGATCTTCCGTCCTAACCCAGTTTATGAATGTAAGTTTTTTTAATTAAAAGTATTCATTAATCACATGAAACTTTCAATTAATTATTTTTTAAAAATATTGACACGCAGGTTTTACATCTCATCCCGACCCCGACCCCGCACGGCACGCCTTCGGTCCCGGGGCTTACCATGATGATTTTTTTTAGTGCATACACCTTTTTTATACATTTTTGTATTTTTAGTATGAAATTACTTCTGTATACACCTTCGTACCAAATAAAAAAATATCTTTAGGATGATACCTGTTATCTTACTTTTTTTTTTTTTTTTCCTTCTTACCAACCAATATGAAACATTGATACGTGCAAGAGAGAGGAGAGAAAGAAAAAATAGATGTTGTGTACTCTATTCATATTCTATATTTTAGACTTGATGTATCTTTTCAAATACATATGATGTGTCTATGTAATATATTCATTTATCTATCTTTTGGGTCAGGAAGGAAAATCTATGCCAGTAAAGTTTCCTGTTGTGAGACAAGGTACGTTGATGACCATTAGACTTGTTTGTTCTAATGGCTCATTCTTAAAGGTATAAAGCCATTCCTAGGTAAGCTTTAAGGAGAATTGGCCATTGACATTGTATGTGAGCCTCTTTACAAGTGAGGAGGTCTATCCTTGTTGACTCAGTCTTAAATATTAATACAAGGTTCAAATAGTCTATGAATTGTCAACATATCTAGCACAAACAACTCTCTCACGAGACTGTGTATTGGATTTATAAAACCATCCTGAGCTTCCTCCTAATAATTTAAGCAATTGGAGCAGTTAGTCTTCGACACTCATCTTCGATAAATGTGTGTGATTGTTGGCTCTTGAACAATATCATCCTACTATTATATGGTGATAGGCTTGAGTTATTCATCTTGCTTTGATTTTGGCATATTGATATGTTTAATCCTTCTATTATAAGGAGATTTGTTAGTATTTTTCTTTTCTTTTTCATTTGTGCCATATATTGACTGTCCTCAGTTTCATATCTTCTTCTGATGATTTTTTTTTTCTGTTTCCAATCACAGAAGTGAATGCTTACACCTTTCACACTTTGCATTCTGAAATTAGTTGTTATATATTTGGATGCAGCACCATTCATTCTTCTAAGAATCTAAATGTATTGTCTGCATACTCTCTTTCTTACATGTTTTATTCTTTTCCATTATTTTTGTAACATGATGAAGTGTTTTATGCTGATTATTTTGAAAATTTCAATGCTGTTGACTGGCATTAGCAGTTTGAATGGTTATGATTCTTGTATTTTGTTTTCATCACCCCTAAAAGTAACGTACGTCAAAATAATTGGTGATTTACAAGAGAATAGCAAGGTCACTGCAACTGCTATTGTAACCGGAGGAACTGAAGGTTCTAGCAGAGTTCAGTGGTACAAAACATGTTCATCAACTTTGGATGAAAACAGTCTCCAAGCATTAAGTACTTCCAAAATTGCTAAAGTAGGTTTTTATTGGGAGGGGAGGCCCTATAATTAATTAATGATTTTTCAAATACAAGCACCATGTTCCCCGTACATCTGCTTTCAGTTTTTTTGTTGATTTTTGACCAATTCAGGCATGCCTTATGCCTCTTGGTGCTGTTAGCTATTACATTGTGGCAAATTTTAAGCCCGTGGTTCCTCATGGTGATTCGGTGAACCAGCATTTGTAATATCTGATAAAGCAGTCGAGAGAGTAGGTGTACTTTTTTCTAATCACTACCTTTTGCTGTTGTTCTGTTCAGAATATAAACTGCATATAAATCCCTTTGGTAGTTGGAGCATAAATCCCATAATTGGTGTAAAATTAATTTTCCCTCAAATTTCTCATTTATTTCTTCTCAAATAAACATCTATTATAACAACCTTCTGCATTTCTTACAGCTCTTCCCCCAAGCTTGAATTTCTTATATATCATTAGATATTTCAGTGAAGATGGAATATTGACAGCTTCATGTTGGAGGTCATGAAGGAAAAAGTATATAAAGTTGGTGTATGTATTCATGACGTATGTACTTGCATCAGTGTTCCACATTATATGTCGAATTTATTTAACTAATGTTATGGGAGTCTAGTCCTTATCTCATCAGCAGTGTAATTTCTTGCTCATGAAATGTGCATGAAAGATGAATGATAGTTGGCTAAAGACTGGTTGATTTGACTTTCTATTTCTATTCACTACCAGCCTTACCATTTTTGTTATGTGCACCACCGTGTTTGACATTTGGTGATTATCATGTTCTAAATGTATTCTGGTATGTGCAGGTTGAAGGTAATTCGGGTTCTTTGATACTAGGGGTTTCAGGATTGCAGTATCGTATTACCAAAGAAGCCATTAGAAAGTTCATCTCATTATCATCACATAAACTTGAAGGATCTGAACTACTAGATATGTCTAATGCTTCTGATGTTGTAGTATGTGGAACAGAGCTGGAAGTACTTATACGTTGTTCATGTTTTTCATGTCAGATTTGAGAATGTTGTGATTATTTTCCTTGTCATGGCAGAATGTATAAACCATTAATCATAGAGAAGAAAAATACAAAAAGAGAGCAATACATAACTTATGAGTGACAGTTGCACAGATCACACATATTAATTTACTCATGAACAACAAAAAAGACTTGGGTTTCACCAGGACAGGATTGCAACAAAAACACATATTGATATGATATTTGGTAAGCAGTCTAGATATCTCGGCACAATGTGGTTATCTAATGCATCTACCTCATCCCACTGTTCCCCTGCTTTCTCAATAAAGCCAGTGAAAAAAAGAATAATCTATCCCTTCAATACTTACTTTATTGATGTAGCTTTTATAAAATTTATAGTCATTTTAATTCTCGTAATATTATATGTTAATTGTTTATTCCCCAGCTGTCTGCAGTTATGACCCATCATCCATTAACTGTTGATGTGATTAACTGAGGACCACACCAGTTGGATATTTGGTTGTCATCGCAATTTTCTTCGTTTTTTTTCAAGAAAAAAAAATACTTAATACTAAATAGTTACTAAAATAATAGTTCAGTTTTATAGGAAACACAGGAGAATCAATATTTAATAGAAATTCTAAATAAACTGTACATGAACCAGGCATAGGCACGGTCTATTCTAAGTTAGAACTGCACGCACATAACACACAGATAGAAAAGCTGAGGGCGTTGAACCTGCAATATTCACTACTGTTAATCCTATTAGTATGAATTGCTTGGATTTCAAAGTCTTATGAAGAAGAAATCTTTCCGTTGTTCTGGGTAGGTAACTTGTAAAGTCATACAAGTGAGGGATCTAATTGTATTGAGAAATAAATTGAATAAATTAGCTAGTGAGGAATCTAGATGCTCTAAAGTCATACAAGTGATTGAAGTGAATATTAATCTGTGAGCAAAAGCAATGGATCAACGACCATGATCCATGAGGGATCAGTAGCAGAATGGACATGATTAATGTTGGCCATTAATCATAAATTGGAAAAGTTGGAATGTCTTGAACACCGAGAATGAAAGAAAAGAGATAGTCAAGAGAAAGAATAAAGTACCAGAAGTTTATGGAAGATAGGTGGATAGCTAGAACAGGCGAATTTGGATCCTTTAAATTGAGAAGATACCCTAGAAAATAAAATACACAAATATTAATGATTGATTAGAATATCAAACGTTGAGAATTGTGACAAGATGAAGTGCATATACAACAAAAATTAAAATTACTTACAATCTTAACAGTTGAATTTTTAATTATCCAGAAAGCATTACAAAGTAACAAGGAATCCTATACGGTAAATAAGAAAATTTCAATATATTAATATTTTAGAAACAAGTACCGACAAACAATAGCAAAAAAAAAAAAAAGAAAAAGCAATAAACAATATATTATTGAATGAAAATTAATTCCAATCAAAAGAAAATAGGAAAACTTTTCTGACTCGTGTATGAGTATATCAGGTAATTTAAGAATTTTAAATGTATTTTCAAAAAATAATTAAATAAATGAAAATGCTACTGACTCATTCTCTACTTAAATAGACAAGTATATCTCTCTAGCCTATAAATTTATGACTAAGAATTATATTTAATCGAAACTTTAGAGACAATCTTCATATAATTGAAGACTTTCACACCACATAATAAGAGAAGTTTCCAAAATTAACTGAACCAGAAGCTGAGTGGATTGGGTGATAATATTTGGAGCAAAATTATTCCATAATACCTCTCTATGATTAGGTGATGTAGATAAGAATTAAGCTACCAGTAGTCCCCACATGAGAAGACTCCATCACAAAAGTGATGAAGTCGATTGATGTCTCTCAATATGATTTTCCTCTTCTCTACCAATGAGACATATTTTATTGCTGAATGGCAATCAACACAAATCCTAATATTCTTTATAATGCGAATAGTGGACCCAGGAGGAGTTTTCAGAAGGGCAAATGCAAGAGCCAGCTTCTCACTATGATACTGTAAATTTAATTCCTTCTCTTGTTGGTCTACGAACAGAAGCACTTGACTAGTGTCTGGAACATAGCCAGCTTCCTTAATTTTCTGATCTAACTTCTCCCAAGTTTTGAGGATCCTATCTTTCTGTGGATGAGCAACCTCATTTGCCACAAACACGTGGATAAAATTTTCAATCTCAACCCAACTACACGCTGGCTCCTTTTTCAACCCACTATCTTTCATTATCCTTCTGACTTTTGCAACCTCCTCCCACCTCCCAGCAGAAGCATAAATGTTGGCAAGCAATGTATGTGTCCCTGAATAAGAAGGGTCAAGCTCAAAAACCCGCTGAGCAGCATAAGCACCCATTTCAGTATTTTTGTGCATCTTAGAAGCACCAAGCAAAGCACCCCATATAGCCGCAGTGGGCTCAATTGACATTTTTTCTATGAAATTCTTTGCTTGATCAAGAAGACCAGCTCGGCCAAGAAGATCAACAACTGTTGCATAATGTGAGACTTTTGGTTCAATATTGTACTTCATCATCAATCCAAAATAATATTTACCCTCATCCAAAAGTCTAGCATGGCTACAAGCAGTGAGAACAGAGAGGAATGTTATATCATTAGGTTCAATCCCAACCCTTATCATTTCTTCAAATTGCTGCACAGCTTCCTTCCCAAGCCCATGTTGTGCATACCCTATCAGCATCGAGTTGCACGAAACAACATCAGCTTTCACCAACTTGTCAAAAACCTTCTTTGCATCCCAAATGCTACCCGACTTTGCATACATGTGAAGAAGCGTGTTCCCCACGTAACCAACCAACTTCCCACCCGATTTCATCAAATGTGCATGAAGCCATTTCCCTTGCTCCAAACACCCCATACTTGAACAGGAACACAAGAGCGCCGAATAAGTAAACTCAGTCGGACAATAACCTTCCCTTTGCATCCTCACAAACAGTGCCAAAGCCACCTCTCCTTCACCCTTCCTAGCATAACCGGCTATCATAGCATTCCACGAAACCTCATTCTTACACCCCAATTTATCGAAAACCAAACGCGCCTCTTCTAAACAGCCACACCTGGCATACATATCTACAAGGGAACTCCCCACAAACACATTAGACTGATATCCATACTTCCAACAACAAGCATGAATCTGCCTCCCGTCACCATAACTCACTATCAACGCACAACTCTTCACCAAGCTTGACAATGTGAACTCATTCGGCCTCTCCCCGTCTCTCAGCATACGAGGAAACAACACGAGCGAGTCATTGGCATGTTCATTCTGAGCATACCCAGTGATCATGGAGGTCCAAGTGACCTTATCCTTGCGCCGCATTTCATCAAATACTTGGCGTGGAAATGAACTAATTTTCCTTCTTTGAGCTTCTCCAATTGGGTGCACCTCTTTAACAGTGTGTTATAAAGGGTTCGGTCCGGTTCGAGTGAACCGCAGTCTATGAGGTCAAGAACGTGAAGACTGGTTTTTGAGTTATGACTCAAACGCAAGAGGTTGGTGTCGTCTACAACACGCGATGAAATGTATGAATCTGAGAAAGTGGCGGGAACTGAAGAATGAGATTGCCAAAGTGTACGAAAACTACCCAAATGTCGCTTCATAGGTTTAACTGAAAAGAAATGAGATGAGAAAAGGAGTTAAAATGTTGTGATAGATAAATTAAAATGGAATGGTGAGAAATGAGGAACTTACAGTGGCATTGGAGCAGTGATTTGAAAATTGAAAATGAAGTTAAACATTGGATCATCACCTCCTTAAAATGTTGGTTCTATTTGGGATTCGTGACAAAGCTCAGAATTTTGTGTTGTAGTCAGTCACAGTTTGGTAATTGCAGCATTCAATTTGTTTCGAAAATGGTTCATTGGGCATGGCTGGTGTCCTTGGGTTGGGTTAGTAAACTGAATTAGTGTGGCCAGCCTGAACTGTTTCAATAGAATATACAGTACAGTAAACTAGACTCATCCCAAATTATGCCTTAAATTTTATTTTATTTTTATATACATAACACTCTAATTTTTGTTGGGAAAATGTCCTAAACGGTGCTAGATGCAAAGGACATAAGTACAACAAGAGTGTGGTTAAATAAAACCCTAAACCCTAATAAGATGTGTAAGATTATTGACTGAGAAAAGCAAGAAAAAAATATTTAAGGAAAAATTAACATACTTCTCAAACTCTTCTGAATCATGGCTTGGCACTCTTCATCAGTACCATAAAAGATGACTATGACCCCTTAAGTCAAGACAGGGAAGGGTAGTATACTAACCCCAAAGAATGTGACCTCTCTTTGAGCAGGAAGGGTGAGGCTAATAACCACCTTCAAATTCTAGGAGATACCAAAATACTAGACTTATACTCCTTTGGAGATGATGGATATATGTTTCATTCAAACACTCAAAGAGTGACATATGACATTCCTTAACCAGGTTGATTTACCTTTCAGTTCCTTGTGGGATATACGACAAGGGAGGGATCTTAAAAGGGAACGCTCCTTGAGATTAAGAGTTCTAATCCGCCAAAAAGATTTAAAAAAAAGATAAAGCAACGAATGATATGAATGTTACATAGATTATGATAGGTTTATAATTACTAAACATGTTCATGCATAACTTGTGTGTTACATGGGATGTTCTTTCCACAGGACACTAACTTGAAACCTTATATCTCATTGTTTATTTTTCGTTCTACAAGGGAACATACACACAGAAAAACAAATAACAATGAAATTAAAAAAAAAAAAAATTGTAAAATGAAGGGAGAAAGATGAAATAACAGAATGTTTTAAGTTAACCAAGAATAACAATTGAACAGCAATTCATCCAACAAGCAACCAAGGATAGAGCACAGAGCACAACCAAGAAGAGCAGTTTACCTTGACAACAAATGGGAAAAAGAGCAAACCGTAAACCAGCACAACCAAGAAGAGCAGTTTACCTTGACAACAAATGGGAAAAAGAGCAAACCGTAAACCACGAACACGAGCTCGGCGTAAGTTCAAAATGGCGTAAGAGACTATTTCTAGACAACCTAAGAGAACAGCACGTGGTTTAGTCCCCTCGGCATTCTCAAGATTGAGTCCGAATGGGTGAATTCCCCTTACCTTAGAAAGCTAAACGGATAGATGAAGATGATGGCGTTTCGTTGGTGACGGCCCTAAGCTTCTGTCACGATAATCACAGTGACTTCTACTCCAAGCTCTTACACTGGCTCACGGTGGTGCTCTCAGTTTGTTTAGTTTCTCCGCTTGGGTGTTTTGGGGCGGTGGCTGTGTAAGTGTAAGATGATTATAGAGCCAATGAAGATTAATATATATATATATATATATATATATATATATATATATATATATATATATATATATATATATATATATATATATATATATATATATATATATATATAAAATATAAAAATGGTCTTCGTTGATGAAGATTAATATATCTTATTTATTAAATTACAAATATAGATGGTGTATACGAAGACATGATCAGTGAGCTGACTCAACTAACTGTCAAGAAACAAAATAATGTTGTAGGATGCATTGTGACATCAGAATATCGGCACAGGCAAGTATCGGTGTGAATACATATCTTGATCGAATTGGTTTGATGATTTAAGTGCATATAAAGCTTTGATGTAATAATCAAGCTGCTTTTCATGTTGAGGCTTCTTGTTATTTTATGCTGAGAAATATTTGATAGGGGATCCTTATTATCAGACATGCAGACTGAAGAACAGCTTGTGGACATCTTCACCAGAGCACTTTGACAAAAATAGAACAGTCTATATTTCATAATGAAGTTGAACTTAAATAACATTTGTTATTATGTCCATTTGCTTGAGCGAGCGTGTTAAATATTCATTAATTTATTTTGGTCATTTCAATCCTTTATTATCTCTAAAATGTTAAATTTTTCAGATTAACTGGAGAGTTTTATTATTTGCATCAGGTGCTTGAGGGGCCCTTTTGTTAACGCATGAACTTTTTACTTTATTAAAACTAGTAATAAATAATTTGTTTTCTGTAAACCTAAAGCTTAAGTTTTAGTTGTTTTATCCTTAGTTTATGCCACTTACAATCTATCAATATTGAAAAGTCACCCATGTATCATCTGGGAGACTAATGACAGTACCTATCCATATAACAGGACATGTTTTTCACCTATATTGTGAAAATTGGGACCATATTGTAGACTTGATGACACATAGGAATCTGCTAACTGAGACAATTTACAGCATCATGAAACCACTAGACCAGGTTCACTGCAAACCAATTAACCCGACACTGGTTTGTGGCATTGATTATCTTAATTTCAAGTGGTAGCAGCTTTATATATGCCATGTCATGTTCCAAGGTTTATGTAAGGGAGACTAAAATATCTTAAGATCGTTATTAGCCTACGAATTCATAGCTGCGCTAATGTACCTCTGAATCTTATTTCCTTATTTTTAGCATCTAAGTATATGATCTTATATCCGTGCCCTGGATAAGAGTATTAGACATGATAATAGATAATCTACAAAAGGCAGACATACAAAGAATTCCAGAGAATTGATAGGGGGCAGGGGGTGGAAATCACAAGGGCTTTTTAAGGGCTCACATTTATCTTTGCTATGTTGATTCCAGGTGAATAATCCAGGGCCTACAAGTGAATTTGGATTACCACTGTGTTGCAGACCAGTTACCACGTTTGACTCAGAGTGGTCAGACGAGATCTCAGGTGCCTGTCCTATATGACTTGAAAAGGGAAATGAAGAACTCTTATCTGACTTGCCTGAACAAAAAGCAAAGAGAAAAGGTACAATGACAAACAATTCCGAGTATGTAGGAGATACCATGCTCTTAAATCTTAATAACAATCATAGTAACAATAATGAAAGAAAGTAGATGTCAGTGTAATCTAAAAAGTATACCTCTCTTTATTTTGATTCAAAATTCCTAATTTAAATATCAGTGATGATAGTTTCCGATTTATTAGTATATCCATATCTTGAAACTAATATAAGGCCTACAAGTGAACTTGGATTACCACTCTGCTGCAGACCAGTTGCAACATTTGACTCAGCGTTGTCAGATGAGAACACGGAAGCCTGTCCTTTATAAGTTGAAAGAGGAAATGAAGAACTCTCATCTGACTTGCCTGAACAAAAAGCAAAGCAAGAGAAAAGGCACAATGACAAACATCTGAGACCATCCTCATAAATCTTAACAACAATCATAATAACAGTAATGAAAGAAAGTAGATGTCACTCTAATCTAACAAGTATACATAGTTTTATTTTGATCCCAATTCCTAATTTAAATATTGTTGATGATAGTTTCCAATTTATTAGTATATTCAGATCTTGTAATTCATACAAAGATATGCAAAAGATACAATAGATTTGACTCAATGCTGTTAAATAACCATTATAGTGCCACCATAAGATTGAATGAATTGCTTGCATTGCACGGAATGCTTGACGAGAATGGTTCCTCCACCACTTTATTCATAATGATGAAATTACAAAGTAATATCATGAACTAATCTAATTTGATATAATCTTTTCAAACTAAAAACAGAAACTTAGGAACAAGATAATAACATAAATAGATAATGTAAGTCTAGATGGTCACATAAGAGGGGGGTGAATTAGGTTCACACGTTTTTTTCAACTAATTTGGTATTTCCTTTAATTAAAAGTTCTTCCCAAATTTAAACCAGAATAATAAAAATAATAATGCAACGGAAATATACAAGTGAAGGGATAGAGAGAATCACACAGAGATTTTTATACTGGTTCACCTTCCACCACCGAAGGCTACGTCCAGTCCTCCGACCACCGTCAGAGATTTCTCTTCACAATCAAACAGTGTAGAGTTACAATCTCACACACCGAGATCTTTACACACCACTCAAAGAAAAGAACCCCTTTTCTTGATTACAATCCCTTTACCGAATACCACGGTAAATGCCAAACTCTTCACCAAACACAATGGTGATACACTCTTGATACAAGAATCAAATGGAAAATCAAAGATTATAATGGTTGTTTGAATGGTAGGATAAGTCCTACAAGCAAGACTTTCATATGATATGACAGTTAAGGTTCAAAAGCTTTTTTTACTTTTAGAATATGAAAGACATTGAAAGTTTGTTTCAAGGATGAATAAGATTATGAAAATCAAGTCTCTTGTGTGTCTCTCCTTTTCTAAATCTGAAAACTTGTTTAAATAGGTAATTGTAACATTTCAAAAATGTTTAATAAAAAAGAGCTGTTACAAATTTTCAAAATTTCAAACTTGTAATCGATTACATAACTGTCGTAATTGATTACAACAAGTAAACGTTACCCATAATTCAAATTTTGAATCATGTAATCGATTACTGACTTTTGGTAATCGATTACAAGAAGCTGTTTTTGAAAATCTGAGACTTTCTGTAATCGATTACAGCGTAATCGATTACTGAATTTCTGTAATCAATTATAATGTAATTGATTACTGACTTTCTGTAATCGATTACTGACTTTCTGTAATCCATTACTGACTCTTGAAAACTGTTTCTAAGTTAACAAAAATGTATTTTTACTTGTTTTAATCCTTGAACCATATTTTACTTAACTTATTTGTAAACTCAAAAGCCTTGAGCTATCATATCATAGAGAGCACATACTTTTTCTAGGTGAAGACTTGAACCTTTGTAAATTTAAGCTATTCTTGATAAAACCTTGGTTCTTTGATTTTCTTCACTTTTTCTTTCATTTTGTTGATGTCCTTTTGTCTTCATCAAAACCCAGCCACGAAGTCAGAGAGAGATTTTCTCCACAATCTCCCCCTTTTTGATGATGACAAAACATCTTTGAACAATCAAGCATTTTAAGTGTCTCCCTTGTCTTGTACATCTCCCCTTTGTTTTGGAGTAAAATAATATGATCCTGAAATTATCAATAAAAAACAAACAACAACCTTTCTCCCCCTTTTTGACATCATCAAAAAGAAGAAAAATTGTTGACAATGTATCTAAGATATATGTTGATAGGAACATAACAAGACATAGTATACAAATTTTGATTTATCCTCTTTCATATGTAAGGAACAGCCATTGTCAAGATACCACATGTTTCTTTCTGCCCTCATGCATTCCTACAAAACAATTAAAAGGAGATTTTAGGTACCCAAGGTGATTTGGGTCCTTGAGGGTTAGTGCCTTTCTCAACCCATATGTATTGCTTCTTTGGTACTCCATATTTTTTAACATTGCACACATTAGAAGTGTGTCCAGAAGTATATTACAATAATTGCACACATATTTCATTTCTGGAGCATGATGATTTCTAGGTACATAGTAGTTTTTTGTTCTAAGTTTATATTCATTGTATCTTTTGTAAGTTCCTAAAGACTTTGATTTATTGTATTCAGACCTTTTATTGGTGTCTTGATCACTAGCTTTTACAAATAAAATTTTATTTCTTGTGTTTGATTTCTTTTGTGGAGTATATCCTAACCCACTTCTTATCACTAGTGTTTCTTTGAGTATGTAAGATATCATCAAGACCACGCTTACCTTTTTCAAATTTACATACAATCTTATACAGGTCATCTAGTTTAGATTCAAGAGATTTACACTTAGAACATGCATCTAGATTTTCAACTTTATTTTTTAGTATGTTCAACTCATGTTGCATGCTTTTATGAGAGGTTTCTAAGGAAGAAATGATCTTTTTCTGTTTAGCACAAACCTTAGAAAAATTTAAGCATAGTTCATTCAAGTTTTCAAAATCATGTTCTAGGTCTTCATAAGATAGTTTATTGTTACTAACCTCGTCATTTTCCTCATCAGAGTTGTGTGATGCCATTAAGACAATTTGTACTTCCTCAACTTTAAATTCAGATGAAGAACTTATATCATTATCTTCTCATGCTATGTAGGCCTTTTTGCCCTTCTTATCCTTGTTGTCTATCTTGTTTTTGAATTCATTCTTCTTTCTTTGAAGATTTGGGCAATTGAATTTTATATGTTCGAGTTTTCCACATTCAAAGCATGTGAAGTTTTGAGAAGCGGATGAATCATTTCTCTTTGCAAATTTCTTTGGATGTCCAGATTTCATCCCTTTCCATTTGAGAAACTTGTTAAAAATTTTAACCAGACGATTCATATTTTCATCTTCAGAATCTTCTTCATAATCGTCATCTTCTGAATCTTCCTTGACTTTCAAGGCAATTGACTTATGCTTTCTTTCCTTTTCTTCGTACAATTCTAAGCGATTTAGTTCCATTTCATGCTCTTGTAATTTTCCAAAAAGTGTTGTTTGAGTCATATTTGATAGGCTTTTCTTTTCAGAAATTGTAATCACTTTTGGTTGCCATGCTCTAGTCAGAGATCTTAAAACTTTCAAATTTAAATCTGCATTCGAAAAATCCTTACCAAGAGCAATCAAATGATTAGTAAGATGAGTAAATCTCTTTTGCATATCCAGAATTTTTTCTCCAGGAAGCATTCTAAACATTTCATATTCTTGTGATAAAGTGTTTAGTTTAGATCTTTTGACTTCCTCAGTACCCTCATGAGTTATCTCTAATGTATCCCATATTTCTTTAACTAACTGACATGTTGAGACCCTAAATAATTCATCCATTCCTAAAGCAGAGGTCAGAATGTTAATGGCTTTAAGATTGTATTGAACTCTTCTTTTATCATTTTCATTCCAAGCATTACTAGGTTTTAATTTAGTGTTTTCTCCTTGTTGTGTTATAGGTATAAAGGGTCTTTCCTCTATAGTTTTCCATATTTCAAGATCTTGGGCTTTTATAAAGATGTTCATTTTTATTTTCCAGAAGTCATAATGTTCACCATTAAAACATGTGGGTCTATTTATGTTAAAACCTTCACTTAAGACTGGTCTAGAAGAGGATGTCATCTAAGGATCTTAGGATTAACTTTCCTAAACCTGCTCTAATGCCAATTGTAAGTCTAGATGGTCACCTAAGAGGGGGGGGGGTGAATTAGGTTCACACATATTTTCCAACTAATTTGGTATTTCCTTTAATTAAAAGTTCTTCCAAAATTTAAACCAGAATAATAAAAATAATAATGCAACGGAAATATAAAAGTGAAGGGATAGAGAGAACCACACAGAGATTTTTATACTGGTTCACCTTCCACCACCGAAGGCTACGTCCAGTCCTCCGACCACCACTAGAGATTTCTCTTCACAATCAAACAGTGTAGAGTTACAATCTCACCCCGAGATCTCTACACACCACTCCAAGAAAAGAACCCTTTTTCTTGATTACAATCCCTTTTCTGAACACCACGATAAATGCCAAACTCTTCATCAAACACAATGGTGATACACTCTTGATACAAGAATCAAATATTACAATGGTTGTTTGATCAATGGTAGGATAAGTCCTACAAGCAAGACAATTATATGATATGACAATTAAGGCTCAAAAGCTTTTTTTACTTTTAGAATATGAAAGACATTGAAAGTTTGTTTCAAGGATGAATAAGATTATGAAAATCAAGTCTCTTGTATGTCTCTCCTTTTCTAATTCTGAAAACTTGTTTAAATAGGTAATTGTAACATTTAAAAAATGTTAAAAAAAAAGCTGTTACAAGTTTTCAAAATTTCAAACTTGTAATCGATTACACAACTGTCGTAATCGATTACAACAAGTAAACGTTACCCAAAATTCAAATTTTGAATCATGTAATCGATTATTGACTTTTGGTAATCAATTACTGACTTTTGGTAATCAATTACTGACTTTTGGTAATCGATTACTGACTTTTGGTAATCGATTACAAGAAACTGTTTTTAAAAATCTGAAAATCTATGAACTTCGTAATTGATTACAGACTTTCTGTAATCGATTACAGAGTAATCAATTACTGACTTTCTGTAATCGATTACAACATAATCGATTACTAACTTTCTATAATTGATTACTGATTCTTAAAAACTGTTTCTAAGTTAACAAAAATGTATTTTTACTTGTTTTAATCCTTGAACCATAGTTTACTTAACTTATTTGTAAACTTAAGAGCCTTTAGCTATCATATCATAGAGAGTACTTACTTTTTCTAGGTGAAGACTTGAACCTTTGTAAATTTAAGCTATTCTTAATAAAACCTTGGTTCTTTGATTTTCTTCACTTTTTCTTTCTTTTTGTTGATGTCCTTTTGTCTTCATCAAAACCCAGCCATAAAGTTAGAGAGAGATTTTATCCACAGATAAAACTGAAATAGATAAAATATAAAGACAAAACTTGAAGTTAAAACAAAAATATATCTCAACAGGCCTGCTATGGCAGTGCCATAGGTCACAATGGCATGCTTATATGGTAGAGTCTTGATCTTTGGCCATATTTCGTCAACGATAACCTTGAATGTGAAAGATATAACAGAGCCATGTTTAGGCTTGCAATAAAGACTGAATAGAACCTAATATGTGTAGCTCAGTTGACAACACAATGAAATTTGTAAGGAAGGACCTGGGTTCGATACCTACATGATACTTCCCTGCAAAAGGGTGAAGAACCTATGTGTAAGTGATCCCTGACCACAGTGGCAACACTCTGGGGGTTACCAAAAAATAAAGAAGAGACATTGAACAGAAGTCGAGCCAGAGAAACAAGGAAAAATTGCAAGAAGACATGTGCTTGCAGTTGAACAAAGGGCTATCTGACAAAAGGCAAACATAAGGCTTGCTGAAAGAACAGACCAAATGTGGTTGATCATGCCATTGGGTGTTAGTGAATTGTTCTCAATTCCTTAGAGATGACCAAGTTTGGTGTTTGAAAGGTTGCTAACTGTTCACAAATATTCAAGAAGTATTTTCAGACTCTTTTTTTAATGTTTGGTGCACGGAGCCTACGTGGGGCTGGGTTTCAATGGATTTTTAAATTTATACTTGGTTGGGTGATGAATTATTATTTTGATCACTTTCTCTGCATATTTTATATCCTAATAAAGCATAATTGATGGTTAATTAGCATGATTTAATGCATTTATGAGTTTGGGCTCATTTAGGGCTTTAAGTGCTTAATTTGTTTCAATTTGCTATATTTATCTAGATTTGAGTATTTTCACTAAAATAGTCATAACTTCCTCCACAAATATAGTTTTGAGCTCAGGTTTTTTGAAAATGAAAGAGGATTGACAGAGATACATTTGTCATGAAGATACAAAGAGCCAATTCAGACTGCATCTGGGGTGAAACTGGCCTTGAAAGTGGACCACGAACCAGTGACAGAAATTCCAGCGAGTTTGGACCCATTTAAATTATGTAATTGTCATTTCATGTAAATGTTGTAGGTAGGATTTGATCTGGGGACCTTTTACACTTAAATGGCATGTGCCTTGCACATGAGGGATACCTTATACAATTGCATTCAGATGGGGAATAATTGGACAGATTCACAATTACAGATTTTACGTTTTTAGCTTATAGGTTAGTTTTAGGTTTTGGTTTTTTTGTTTTTTTCTCTCTGAGTTTTCTTCTTCTTCTTCTCCATTTCTGCATCTTCTTCTTCATCTCAATTCCAGACCTTCAATTTCATTTTCCAGCTAATGAATTAATCAAGTTTGTTTTCTTCTTCCTTATTCTAATTTCAATTGTTAATTACTTTGTTGTTCCAATTCATTTTGGTGTTCCAATTGGTTCACTGCACTTGCGTTTTTGATTTCTTTTATTGCACTTGCTGTTCGTTTTATAGTTAATTGGGTTTAATGCATTTGGGTTATTGCACTTTGGTTTACTGCATTTTCCTTTCAATTTCGTTTGAATAATGGAAGTCTAATTTTTAAGGGTTATCCTCTTGATTAAGGTTGTAATGTTGCTTTGAGGTTCTGTTATGTATTATTTGTGCTCTAATTGTTCTTATTTCTTCATCAATTATTCCAATGCTTAAAGTCATATAATTGTTCATGCTTAATGTTTTAGTTCATAGAACAAATTATATCTCTTTTCATGCTTAATGGATTGATTTATAATTTGCTGAAAATGGAAGGATTGATGTGTGTGGATGCTTAATTCGCATAAGGAAAACTTGTATTAATTTTCGTTTAGTTAATTAATTCGGGTTTGATTGAGAGTTGAGTAATTTGAGCCTTTTGATGTGATTAATTTTCGCTTAGTTGATTGATCCTATAACCTAGGATAAGTGAAATTGTAGTCTGATCAAGAGACTAATTTCATTTCAGTTATTTGTTAATTTCTCTGTTTTATAATTTTGTTTTAGTTATAATCACAACCCCTTTTTATCCTGTCTTTGATAGAAACATGATGATGGTCCTTGAGAGATGACCTATGAGTCACTTCCTAGTACTGTACATTACTGCATATATTTAATTGAGTACGACCTCGATCATTGAGATTTTGGGGTTATCAAATTTAGGATTGGGTTGGATACAACCTATCACTTGATCCAACCAAACCTATCATTTCTTTTTTCCACTTCAGATTTTCAATCATTTGTCTGTTTCATATTCGTCATTTTTCAATTCCACAATGGATGCTACTTCCATTATAGGTGCCACAGAATAAGAGGCCACCATAGCTCACCATCTACCGATTCAAATTTCTGCCTACCTGCTGGAAAGTGGCTTCGTGTCACACACGCAGCAGCTCGACTCATAGGTGCAATTTTGGTAATTGTAGCTATCCCAGCTGCTACTTACCATGCTCAAAAGCCCTAACTCTGGCCCTGGAGAAGCCAATTTTGTGAGGTTCTCTAGGGGAGCAATATTGGGATCCCTCCCATTTAATTGGAACAGAAACCCTACTTCCCACTTATCACTTTATTTGCATGCCCAAGAGTGAAAAAAAATGTTCTCTCCAATCAAGACCCACCTTTATTCAATAGCAGCATTTTCTGACCCACCTTTATTCTATGGCTGTTAATTATGACCATCTTTAATTTGGAATAATTTTTTTAAGCATTTATGCATAATATGATAAAATTTACTTATATTGGACCTATAATATTCAATGTAGTGGCCATCCACTTAAGCATTTTTGTAGTCAACTGAACAGCTATTTGGGATTGATTACTATTAAACAAAATATAATTGTAGTTGCAGAGTTCTCAAGCCACTGCACTTTAGTGGTTCCAACCCCTTTCACTCACTGTTTTTTTGTTTTTTTTTTTTGACTAATTAATTATATGACCATGAGCTTCAGCACAACAGTAAGGTTGCTGTCTCATGACCTAGAAGTCATGGTTTTAAAATTCAAATCCTAAAAACAGTCTATTTGCTTGTACAAGTAAGGCAACACACATATACCATCCCCAGACCACACTAGGCCCCCTTTATGGGTCTATGACTTGTTAATAACGAACATCCTTAGTTTGGATAATTCTTTTAAACATTAATTTGCGCATAATGTAACTTTTGCTAGATATATAATCTTTCAATTGCACTATGGTATTTTTTAGGTTAACTGCACTGCACATAGGCATGACAATTAAATCAAAACCCCACAGGTATCCATCCAACACTAACCTGATTTTGATGGCTAAAACTCATTTTAATTGGGGTTGGATTTTTCCCAACTTGTGAAAACAGGGTCGGGGTTGGGGATCTAAGGGTAATAACCCCTTGCCCTGTCCATCCCCACAAACATTCCCCACTATATATTAAATTATTATGAAGTATTATATATTATATGCATCATGACTTTATTTTCATGCTTTATTTTCTATATTGATTGCAAAAATTAATTATTTTAATAGCTAAATAATTTAAATTATAATAATAATAATAATAATTAAATAATAAAGTTAAAATTATACTTTTAACCATGGTAGTTGAATCAAGATTCAAATCTTAAATCATACAATTCATAATCAATAATCAAAAACTAGCATATACAACTAACAAAGAAATAAAAAGCACAAATTCATGATCAATAACTCATAGAACATAAATCTCTGAGTAATTTAACATAAAGAAACATATCAAAAGTCAAACTACATATATAGTGTTGAAAGAGAAACACAGAAAGTGCAGTGGGGGAGAGAAGAGAACAAGTAAAAGACGAAAGAGACACAACAAGAATGGGCCATTCCAGGTCCGATTAGGGGGAAAGAATCAAATGATTCCCTCTCTTTCCATTAGTTTTCTGGAAATGAGAACTATTTTTTAGTGTTTTCGAATTTCAATTAGGTCGAGTGTGACCCAACCCAGTTAGATGTGCAACCTGTTGCAGTATAATCGTGCAATCCAGCCTCAAAAACCATGATTCTTGCAATTCAGCAGTAATTCATGCAATCCATGGTGTGATTAAGCATCCAAATGAGTCAGCATTTGATTCACATGACCAGCTGCTCAAATCGTATTGTATCACATGAATCATGCCATGAATCACACGATACCTGTAAAAGAGTTTATTGGAATTGTGCATCTCAAGGATGATCACACTACTCTACTTATAATGGGTAAATAGAATTAAGGTCAGTACATGGGATCAAATCAAATAATGAAAGATCCCTAATTATTCTATAATAATAAATGGATAATATTTATTTTGATTCTCAATTTTCCTCCTCAAGCCAAAGCTTACTAAGCTTTCAACTTGTTATAAGAATATTGGAAGGAGGTCTTGTTATAAAAGCACACCAGCATATGTAGACCTGTTTTTTAGGTCGAAGAAGCACTCATTATAGTCATGATACCATTTATCCCGTGGCTACAGGAAAAGGTGCAACGTTCGATTCTCTGGAGGGATGCAGTTCCGATCACATTGGCTCACTGGAGAAAAAGCGTTGTGGTGGCCATCGTGGCATATCAGACGACGGTTGACTCTCCAAATGGACAGAATTTCAATGGTATAGGCTTGTCAACGCATCACAGTAGCACTGGTTCATTGGAGAAAGAAGTAACAAACTTTTTAAGGCACATCGAAGTAAAAGCATTAGAGAAAGGGTGGTTAATTACCAGAGGTTTTTGCTGCCCTCGCCTGAAACGGAAAGGTGAGGACAACAATTTATAAGTATAGCTCTGATAATGACTGCTCTATTTATGGATAAGTAAGATGAGCGTCATTACACAAAATCAAAACAAATAATGAAAGATCCCTACTATTCTCTAATAATAAATGGTCAATATTTATTTTGATTCTCAACAATACTAATAAGTAACAACAATTTTTCTAAGTAAAAATTTAATTTAATTCTTAAATTTTTTTTAATAATTTTATCATTCATTAATATTTATATATATATATATTGATATTTTGATTTAAAACATAAGTATTAACATAGTATATGATTTTTTTAAAATATATAAATTCAATTTAAAAAAAAAGTGAGGTGAGTTTCTCACAGGTTTCCCCAAACCCAACAGGGATGGGATTGGGTTTAAATATTTTACACTCTACTTTTCTAAATACAACCCCAAACCCATCCTGCCTTTGACAGGCAAAGGATGGGATAGCCAATCCTGTCACACCCCATAGCAATGTGTAACTGCCCGGCTATTTGAGATTGATAACTATTTATGTATTTTTTTTACTATTATATATGTTTGTATACTGTTTTTATCACCGGGCGTTCAGACATGAACCATCTTGCCCTTTTATCAATCAACAAAAGGATGGTATGTTGAGTGAGAAAATCTAACTCACTGAAGCTATTTTGTAAAGTATCTGGTATAACTGAATAAAATATAAATTGTAGTTCGAGCATTCTCAAAGCAATGCACTTTAGTTATTCCAAATTTTTCTTCGTAGTCTTACCATTATTTTACTCCTATGTAAATATAAACTGCCATGTCTGCCATGTCATATTCCAAAATTTATGTACCTTAAACTGTATCTGATTAAACCAACTAAAAAACTAGATAAATTATAGAATACAATAACAATTCAAAAACCAAGAAGCAAGGATCTTGGATCAAGGATCTTGGATCTTGGATCTGACTTACCTGAGAATAAAGCAAGAAGTACAATGACTATCATTCCTAAGTAGATAGAAAGATACCAGGCCCTTCTTAAATATAATGATATTAGGAAAGTTAAATATCACCTAAAATCCAAATCTTAATAATGATAAAAATAGTTTTAAAGAAGAGTTAAATGATGCCACAACAATCCAAAAGGGTGCCTTAATTAATTTGATTCTATAAAAGAGTAGTGAAAATGACAAATATTTGATAAACAAATACAAACTGAAGTTGTAGAGTTCTACTTCTAAATGCAAAATTGTGTTTTAAATGTTTGAAATCCTATCGTAATCTTATTTATTTGGTGAATTAAGTTTGAGCGTAATGCAGAATCATTTAAGCAGAATTTCCTAACTTTCTTGCCCTTACGGGACTGGGCTATCATTTTACTCTCTTCATGCTACTTATCTGAAGGTTAGGCTCAACGGGTTGGTAGCTATGCACAATGTTGTCTATTTATTTCTTTTATTCTCAAATAAAGAATGTAATATCCCTTTTCAACATACTCGAAGTTTTCTTTAACATATCTTCTATCGAAATGAAGCAACTCATCAATAGAGTCCACTAAGAGAGCCACCGGTAATAGGAGATTTGGTGAGGCACACAAAATAAAACTGTTAAGAGACAGAGAACGGAAAATCGTCAAATTGATAGGGACTTCGGTATTGAGGGCTGTCTAAGTCCCATGTCAAGTAGTATGGGATGCTTAATGGAGTATTTTAAGTGACTTGGTTTTCACCCATCAATAGAAAGCTTTTAAGGGGTGGATTCCCGAAGTTCTTAGATGCTTATGAAAAATGTAGTACTAAAGAGCAGTAATTATGCTATAGTCTTTACGATCATAGAATTGAACCAATGAAACTTGGAATCACATAGTATAATTAAGAAGATTAGATGAAAAACAATACAAGGACAAGAACAGACTTTTAATTATTCAATACGAATAAGAATTAACCAAATCATTGTAACACGGCCCACATAATCTTGTCTGGCTATATTCACTCAACTGTACACCTTTGACGCCTGGAAACATTTCCTGTTTGGAGTGTTGGATACATTTCTACCACCTACACCTCCCCAACATATTTCTGATATGTCAGACACTTCTAATTAAATGTCTAATTAAAATAGTACTATATCAGCTTTTGGACACTTAAACTGACACATCCATACACTCAGACACTCGAGACAACACTTCCAAGCCTATGTAGATAAACACAAATTAATATTACTAAAATATATTCATATTTTTAATTTGCAAAGTCAACGTTAAAGATAATATAAAATATCAAAAATAATGTCTCGCATTTATTATGAGGCTTATCATCGAAGGAATAAACTTAAAAGTATGCTTAAGAAGGTGAAGATACCTTTCTTAAAACATATAACTTCATTTCCTTATTTTTGGGATATTAAGTAAAGATACGAAGTTTGTCCATTGTAAAATATTTTCTTGAGGCTCATTATTATAAGAAAAGGGTGAATGTATATATTCTGTCCCAGTGTCCTATATTTTACACACTAGTTGTGTCAGCGTGTCTGAAAAGAAATAGGACAGGAATGGTCAAAATCTGCGAGGAAAATGACTACAATGATAAAACGGAAAAGATAATAACAAATAGGGGGCATAAGTGAGTAATGAAAAATATATATATGTTAAAAAGAAAGAGATAAAAAAACCCAAAAATGGATATCAGAAACAGTATAAAAGACAATAATTAATCCAGGGTCATAACACAAACAAAAAGGTTTAAATTTATAAGATTAGAAAAGATACAAAGAATCCAAAAATGAAATCACAAAATAAGCATGACAAAGAGACAGTCTTGATTTTTTATCTAAAGATGTGATCGAAGAATGATCTAGAGTTTTTTAGCTGATGCTGGAATCGCATCTCATTTCACGCACACCTGCTGTGACCTCACTGCAACGGGGTACTGGAACCACAGCTACCATGGCCCTGCGCTGCCCCAGAGAATCGTTTTGCACAAGATAGAACAGCTAACACGGCACTATTAACTACACACACATATATTAGTATAAATGTATAATTTTACATCCTGGTAGGATCCTATAATCCTACATTCTACGATCTTTGAACCCCCTCCCAATCCTAAGCAGAATCTTGTAAACATTGCTCATAACTAACCATTAAAGTCAATATTTAAGAAACTTTCACACCAGAACTGCAGGATTAAGACTATACATAATGATGGCTTTTTCTGAGCATCCTAGGCAATGAACATCTGAGATCAGGATACCCATACTTATGGACAAACATTATTATGACAAATAGAACACTAGTACTAAAAAGAAATACCTTTGTGTTCTCTCAAAGCCATATAAGCCACCTTGGCTGCACTCATCTCTGCTTGCTTCTTGGACTTAGCTTCTTGTCCAGTAAAAAGCTTCCCTTCTACCTCTACTTGTGACACAAATGTTGGCATATGAGGTTCACCAGATTTATTCGTGCTATAAAAGGGTAAACGAAACCCTTCCCTTTGAGCCAATTCTTGTAATAGGTTTTTGTATAACCCAGCATGACCCTGAAATTTTTAGACAATCATATGGGTATAAGATGCGCCAGAAGAAACCATTTAAGAAGTTATAGATTATAGAATGTTATTTAATTAGCTATAGGTGATTAAGACTAGCCTCTTGAACTACGCTTGGCGATAATGACATTAAAGCAACTTCAGCTGCTGCATGTTCAGCATCCTTCAATGTAGAAAAGAACTTATCACTTTCATAGGTCTGTCCATTGACAGTGACTTTGCATTTGAAACGCATGGCATGAGGAGGACCCTCCCACTCAGAAGAATACACTGGAAGACTTAGATTATTCTTTTGGACATAGCTTTGCAGCTGGTTCTTGTACAAATGTAACATCTCTATGGAAAAATTGAATGTCAAAAAGTTACAAGTAATACTATCATAGAGTAATTCATCATTAACTAAATAATATAATGCCGAGAGAGAGAGAGGACATAACAAAAAATATCAAATATGTTATGTTAAATCATAGTTATCAATCTCGGATAGCAGTGAGTGGCGGCTAACTCTGAAAATGCTACAGTTGGAGTTTACACACACAATCACCATATCTAAGAGCAGCGGGAATATAGTAATGAAGTTGAAATGAAAGATGATGGTGAAATGAATAGAAAAAGAACATAACAAATTAGAATAATATGAAGTAGGAGGTCTAAAGGAAGAAGAAGGACGGAAAATAGAATAAAAAATAGTACTATAAAATGTGATGGAATAGCGGTCAACAGAGAGGAAACATTTTGCGGTGAATATTTTACCTAAAGAAAATCACAAACAATAATATTCCAAGAGTTAAAATGGGATTTGAAGCCTATATCATGGTAGTGCTACTACAAGAAACAACACTATTTGGCCACTATTTTAGCTGCTATAGCCACTATTGAAAACCGCTCTGCCCAACTATCCCACTATAGTGCCATTATTGAAAACTAGGATGTTGATATTGTCAACCTCATCAATACTTTTTTTTATTATTATGCTTGAGTTGATATGTGTGACCAACCTAATCTAGTGGGGTAAGGATCAAATATGTTATTATTGTAGACAGCCCAAGTCCAAAATGCATCATTACATGTCCAAATAAAATAACACAAGGACACAGCCATTAAAAATTTGAGAGACAAAATACTTTGTGTCTCCCGTAAAGTCTTTGTGACTAATTAATTATATTACTAAATCCGCATCTCATAAAATTGTAAAAATTTATTGTCTTAATTCAATTACTTTAGGAAGAAAAGAAAAAAAAGAGAATCTAACAGAAGAATGAGAATTTAGAAAATTAATATTCTAAATATTTTTTTTTTCTGTTTTCAAATATTGAAATAGAAGAAATTTTTTGAAGTTGATTATAAGTTATTATTCTAAATAGGATTCCAAAGCACACAAACATTGAAATAAATAAAATAAAAAATACGAAATCATTAACAATACTACGTGATTAAATTTATGTTGTTAGGACAATTTAAGTAACATTTTAGGCAAAATAAAATAATACAAGACAAAAAAAATTGAGAATAAATTGGTATGTCCACTTCCAAGTCATGTAATCAATTCTAATTTTAATATTTTTATTATTATCATAAGATTTTTATCTTCGATAATGTCCTCGATTAATATTAAAGATTTATTATAATAAAAAAGAAGTTTGTTTTAATTAAAAATAGAATATAAATCAATAATTTAGATAGATTAATATATATATATATGATAGTATTTATTTAATAAATATTAATAGATTTTATTTATTAATTCACGCATATAACTTAATTATTAAAGTGACTCAATTGAAATTTTTTAATGGTTAAAATATATTAAAAAATATAATAGAAAATTTTTAAGGAGCGATTAAATTTCTTTGACATGAGATTGTCATAATAATTAACAGGTTATTTATTATATTTTATTTTCAAGCACTTAGTGCTCTATAGTACTTGTTGAATGGATATTGAATATGATTAATTGAGTACATGTTACAATTAATTATTAACAAATAAGAGATATATGAACTCTTGGTAATGAGTCTGAGCTATGTGAATAAAGTTATATTCTGACCGAAAAGATTAAATGAATAAAGAAATGATTTTCTTAAGTTATTATAAATTTGTTCAATTTTTTTTTTGACAATAATACCATACTCTAAAGTTAATCCAGAGCGATAAAAATGAAAGAAAATATTATACTACTCTTCTAATGATTCTTTAAAATCAAATGTTATTTCTTATTATTGTTTACCCTAATTAATATATTGTTTTAATGGATATATAACTGAACCAGCATTGAACTGTTCTAATATCTATTTTTCTAATATCTATCGAAGAAATTATTTAATATAATTTAATATGATTAAATAATTAATTGATTTGTTCAGTGGAATATTATTATATTTGTTTGTTAAAATTAAAAATATAAATAATATGAAAGATTTGGTGGAAGAATAAAAATAAATACAGCACAAAATTTCATTCTTTTATTATTCAAAAAATCATCGAATAAAAAATTATACATATGCATAATTGTTTAAAGGCTCATTTATTTCTTAATTTTAAATTATTTTTTAAATTTTAATTATTTATAAATTTTATTATTATTAGTTGAATTTAAAAGTATCTATAAAAGTTTTATCAAATTATTTATATTTAATCATCATTATCAATTAATTAACTTCCTTATATATATATTTTAAAATTTAAATTTAAATAATATTAATAAACTATCATTATCAATTAACTAACTTGTATATGTTCTAAATTTTAAGATTAAATAATATTTACTAATTTTATAAATTATATGAAAATAACTATTATTAAATTTAATATAATTTTATATTATTTGACCTGTGTTGTCCATTGTATATTAAATATTAAACAAGATAAAAAATTATCTAGTACTTTGCTGATCTATATTGTACTGTCCTCTTTAATATTTTGCAAATCAAACCGGCCCTTAATAGTAGATATGAAATTTAAATAATTTTTGTAAAACTTGAAAAATTTATAATATATGGTGATTTTTTTGTTAAATTATATTTTTATTTTCTATATTATCATTGTATAAATTATTTTATTTTTATTAATATAAATATTTGTTATAGGTATGTCAATTGTCACACGATAAAAATTTAGATATGTTAGATTATAATTAACTATGTGTACTCTTAAGAGTTACACAACTAATTTTTAACCTTACATTATTTTGTAAAATTTAATTTTTATATATTTCTTTATTTTTCCTTGAAATTCAACTTTGTATATTTCTATAAATATATTGGGTTTAATATTCTTTCTTCATAAATTTTTTCATATATATTTTTGAAGGACACAATTTTTTATATATTTTTTTAATGATAAAAGATAAAACATTCTCTCTCATCTTTGTATTTATGTGGCAGATCTCTTGAATGTGTAATCAATTAAGTAAGTCAAATGTTTAGATTCACTTCTTGGCCTAATTTTTTAAAAAAAAATATAAAACTAACCTTTTAAATAATAAGGTAGATAAGATTTAAGATTTTATATAAATTTAAGATTTAAGATTTTATATAAGAAACACTATGTCAAAAAGAGTGTTTTGCTAAAATAATAAACACTCTATCAAAAATAATTTTTAATTATGTATTTAATACATTATTTATTTTATTTATTAATATTATATTTATTATATACTATAAAAAACCAATCAATACAAATATTATAGTAATCATCAATAAACAAATTAATATATCAACAAATACTTACTATAAATTTTCATGGACAATCATTAATAAATATATTACATATCAAGAATCTTATCGTGTTTAACATGTAATAAATATGTTTGAAGAGAATATAATACATGATAAATAATAAAATATTTATTATTTACTTAAATAAATAATAAAATAGATTTTAAATTTTCATAACTTCCCCTACCAAACTTAATTTAATATATTTATTTGAAAAAACTTTTTTTAATATTCTTAATTCATATATTTTAATTTATTTATCATAAAGGACATAACCTTTTATTATTTTTTCTTTTCTCTTAATTTTTCACATATTTTGTTGACTAAATTCTTATTTTTCTTTAACTAGAAGAATAAGAGAGACTAAACAAATCAAATCTACAAAATTCAAACTTGTCTACGTAATACTATTTTTCTATCTCTGCCCGCCATCTAACCAATCAACTGAGGGAAAGAAAAAGATCTGAAAACTCAGTCATACATTCAATTATTCTATTTTTTCAGTATTTTCATTACAAGAAATAAAAATCCACGGTCAAAATCTGTATTGTGATGTTTGTTTCCTTTTAACTTTGCTTCTTGTTGAAAGAAAGCACTTATAGGTGGAGAGTGTTTATTTCTTAGTTGTGACTTTTACGTGTTTATAGTTCTGTGATGGCTATTCCTTATTTCTTGTAATACGAACACATGACTATATGGTTAAAAGTCATGTGCTCTTATCTGAGAGTCAAGGCAACTTGGAAACAAAATTCAATTTAAGATTATAGAAAAAGAAAGACAAGAGATTAAGAAAGATTTTTTTTTTTTCTTTTGAAACTTTTATAAAAATTGAAACAAGGAAAATATTTGATGGTCATTAACTAAGATAAAAGAAGAAAATTTTATTTTTACGTAACCTTGGAGTATTAAAATTGATGTTTTCCTTTATTAAATATATTTTTGTGACTATTTATATAATATTATATAATTTTAGTATCTTATTTAATTTATATTTAAGAATATCCATGGGTAGATAAGAAAAAGTTATTTAATTTAAATTCAAATTCAATAATAATATCATTGATTTTTTCAAAATATCTATATTTTTTATATTTTTATTTATTTTTTCTTCTACTTTATACAAAACTAAAAGGAAAAAAAAATTCTTCTACTTTCTATAGTACCCTTATTTTTTCTTTAACCATTAAATAAAAAAGAATACGCAAACAAAACTTTTAGAAAGTGTAATATTGATTATTATTTTAAAATTCTATTTTTTTAAAAAATTAATATTTTAAACAAATAAGGTACTTTATTAGTTAAAAAAATTATAAAATGATTAATATTTTAAAAAAATTCAGTAAAAAATTAATAATTAACTTTTTCAGTAAATAAAAAAGTCATAGTTATAAAACCCCTTAAAAATAATTTGACCTACTGCACATGAAAAATATTTTTTGTTTAAAATTTAATTTTAAAAAGGAATTATATAACCATATAAATTAAACAAGTGACACAACACAAACTTTCATTTTTTTTCATTATTTAAAAAACTCACCGAACAAAAAATTTACATGTGTATAATTGTTATCTCATTTATCTCTTAATTTTAAATTGTTTTATAAAATTTTAAATATTTACAAAATTTATTATTATTATTATTATTATTTGAATTTAACATTATCTATAATAATCTTATTGAAACATTTATATTTAAATATCGTTATCATTTATAATAATCATCATTTTCTAATTAACATCAAAATAATGAGTTCGTGAGTACCACAATTTAGATTTCTCTATTCCCTATGTGTCAGTATCAGCATGGGATTCCAATTAACCTTCAATGATGAGGATTTTTTCGTAAATACTTCAGCTTTTTAAAAAAAATGTTACGAGAAAAATCACGTTTAAAAACACGTTTTGATCGTACATACTACACAACAAAACTTATTTTCATTATATTATAATAATTGGAAGTACGTGTAGGATGTGTAACTTTGCAATACATGAATTTGGTTATGACAAATGTATTTTCATTGAACATTAAACCCACATATAAAACAACGTATATTGATACATAAGTAAACAAGGAGATTTTCTTCCTATATTTGACTTGCTGCATTCTTTAACCATGTGAAATTAAAAAACAATATCTTTAATTAAATTTACACCTTCATGTCATGTCATCTAAATTTCTAAAAGCAAGTCTCCTAACACAAACAAAATATACAAGAAATATACGCCAATAGAAGAATACTCACGTATCACCCGTGAGAATATTTTATTTTCTAAGTAATCAACTGAGCATACATCTTTCAAAAACTGAAAAATACAATTCCACTAAACATAAACCACTTACGTCCTATGCAAATATAATGAGTCTGTTTGACAAAGCATAAACCTTCTTGAAGTGATGAATATCCTAGGTTTGACAAAAGACCATGTTTCTAGTTATTTGCAGGTTCGTTTCTAGTTATTTGCAGGTTCGTTTCTATATGTATTTCATCCATCTATGCACTTGTTTTTGAGGAAGAAACATTTTATGTCTTAGACGCTTTTTGGTTGCTTCAGGTGCCCGCTATTTTTTATGTAATAATGATCAAAGAAATTAGCTGTGTTTATTGCTGTTTTGTTTTTGGACTTTTAAGTCCCTTTGATAATAAAATGAAAAATAAATAAATAAACTAATGAAACTCATTAATAAACAGTGCACCCTTTTTTTCTATAAAAATATTACAAGACCACCTTCACATGGTTAATACGCAAAGTTAGACCTTAACTTCATCATCATATCTTGATATGGGCATTTCTCTTCTAGACGCCTTGAAAGCCTATAATGTAGTTAATGGAGTCAAGAGTCAACTTGATGAAAACACCTAGAAGTTTAGGGCTCAACACAAGGACGAAATTCAAGCTCTAAAGGATCAATGCCAAGAAGAAATTATGACACTGCGCCATCAAGTGTCGTCCATGCAGAATGAATGCATCTCATTATAGCACTCACATTGAGCACGAGGCCAAGTTATGTCCAACAAGAAAGCAAGACAAGAAGTCTAAGTCCTCAACCTTAGACTTAGACACGAGACAACCTCACTTTTTTATATCACTCTATTTGTATTTTAGAAAATTTATCGTATAATTATTTTAAATTAATGGTACGACAATTTTATTATATATATATATATATATGTATATATATATGTATATATATATGTATATATTATATTTATTTTTTTCCAGTAGCTAGTTGAATAGACATTAGTTGAATTAATAATTAACAAAAAACCTATCACCTAATAGTATGTATGATTTCTATGAAAAAATTAAGACATTGATAATGAATGTAGAAATGAGTTTTCTATGTGACTTTGTTTTGCTTTTTGTTGAAAATAATCTTCTGTGTAGAGTATTTGTTTCTGAGATGTTGTGACTTTTGTGTGTTTGTAAAACTGTGATGGCTATTCATTCGACTTTAGACTTGGAAATGGAACTTGGATCGGTTTGGCTTCTGCACCGAAGAAGAACGTGAACGTGGATCGGGTTCGCCTGCATCAGTTACGCTGCCGCTTCAGCTCTCGTTCCGCCAGAATCAGTTTTGTCGGCACTCACCAACTAACCAATCAAAGTGGGACCAATCAAAGAGGAAAAGAAGAAGTTCTCATAAACCAGTCAAAAAAAGTTTTAACGTCTTTATTGCACTTCATTCAATTACTCTGTCTTTTCAGTGTCTTTATTATAATAAATAATGTTAAGTTTGTTCGAAAACCACTATAATTATTTGTGCTATGTTGGTTGTTTCTGTGTGACTTTGTTTTGTTTCTTGTTGAAAACAATCTTCTGTGGCTAGTGTTTGTTTCTGAGTTGTTATGACTTTTGTGTGTTTGTGAAACTGTGATGGCTATTCGTTCGACTTCAAACTTGGAAATGGAACTTGGATCGGTTCGGCTTTTGCACCAGAGAAGAACGTGAACGTGGATCGGGTTCGCCTGCATCAGTTACGCAGCCGCTTCCGCTCTCGTTCCGCCAGAATCAGTTTCATCGCCACTCGCCAACTAACCAATCAAAGCGGGACCAATCAAAGAGGAAAAGAAATGGTTCTCAAAAACCAACTATAAAAAGTTTTAACGTCTTTATTACACTTCATTCAATTACTCCGTCTTTTCAGTGTCTTTATCACAAGAAATAATATTAAGTTTGTTTGAAAACTACTATAAGTATATGTGTTGTGTTGGTTGTTTCTGTGCGACATTGTTCTGCTTCTTGTTGAAAATAATCTTCGGTGGAGAGAGTTTGTTTATGAGTTGTTCTGACTTTTGTGTGTTTGTGAAACTGTGATGGCTATTCGTTCGGCTTCAGACTTGGAAATGGAACTTGGATCAGTTCAGCTTCTGCACCAGAGCAGAACATGAACGTGGATCGGGTTCGCCTGCATTAGTTACGCAGCCGCTTCCGCTCTCGTTCCGCTAGAATCAGTTTCGTCGGCACTCGCCAACTAACCAATCAATGAGGGACCAATCAAAGAGGAAAAGAAAAGGTTCTCATAAACCAGCCAAAAAAAAGTTTTAACGTCTTTATTACACTTCATTCAATTACTCTGTCTTTTCAGTGTCTTTATTACAAGAAATAATGTTAAGTTTGTTTGAAAACCACTATAAGTATTTATGTTGTGTTGGTTGTTTCTGTATGACTTTGTTTTGTTTCTTGTTGAAAACAATCTTCGGTGGAGAGTTTTTGTTTCTGAGTTGTTGTGACTTTTGTGTGTTTGTGAAACTGTGATGGCTATTCGTTCGGTTTCAGACTTCGAAATTGAACTTGGATCGGTTCGGCTTTTGCACCGGAGCAGAACGTGAACGTGGATCGGGTTCACGTGCATCAGTTACGCTGCCGCTTCCACTCTCGTTCTACTAGAATCAGTTTCGTCGGCACTGCTACTATTTCGCTAGAACCAGTTCCACTCCTGTTGTCGTTCTGCCAAAACCAGTCTCAATTTCAAATCCTAATGACAACACTATTTTTATAAAAAGAAGATGAAGATATGGTTATAGATAAGGATCAAGCATAAAAAATGGAATCATTTGTTGGAGATAATTAAAAGTTTATGTTATTGACTTATTTTATTATGAATTTATCAGGTAAAGTATAACATTTTTTTTAAAATTTCATATTTAGATTATTTTAATTTTTTAACTAGACTCGCGGGCCAGCCTGTTTGGCCCACAGGTCGGGGCCGGACTACCAAGTTAGGTCCATTTGACATTGCTGGGAGGACCAAGATCTTCGTGGTCCTACACAGTCAGGCCGGCCCGCCTACCCACATCTAGGTTTAACGTGTTGGAAATATTCTAAAAAGAGAGCAGTGTCTTCGAGAAAAGTAAACAAGTTGTCCATAACTGTCATTGTTTGGTTAGTTGGCGGGAATTGAGCAAAGAGAGAAAAACAATATTTACTCTCTTTCTTCTTTTGAGAAAAATTGAATAAAGAGAGTAATTCTAGAAGTCTGACTTGCTATATTTATTTGAAAAAAAATTGAGCAATAAAATTTATCTTACACCTTCCGAAAGACGCACGGGAAGGTTAGTCATGTGTTGAATGAATGTTGAAGTGAGAGATTTCTTTTATTATTGATGGTTAACAAAATATATAAAAAGATAGTGTCTTTTCAAGAAATATATAAAAATTTTAAATAAAGAAATATCAAAGATAGTGTCCTTTAGAGAAATATATGAAATTTGAGTTTTACAAGATAATTAAAACAATTAAAAATAATATAATTAATAGTTGTAATAAATATTAATATTGAATTTTATTTGTGTTATGCATTTATTAATGAATGACAATGAATATTTGTATTAAATATTTGTTGATATATTATATATTTATACATTTATTAATGATTAATATAATATTTGTTTTGAATTTTTTTAAGTATATAATAAATATATTTATTAATGAATGAAAAAACAATGTATTAAATGTATGATTAAAAAAAATTATTTAGATTAAGCGCTTACTTTTTAGACAAAATTCTATCATTTGGTTACTGGCTGACCTATAACCACTATATTGAGTTTACTATGACTTAGCATATCTAAATATTTATCAGGAACAATTGATGCATACCTATAATAAATATATGTATTAATAAAGATAAAATAATTTATACAATATAAAAAATAAAAATATAATCTAACAAAATTCGCCATATATCATAAATTTATCAAGTTTTGCAAAAATTACTTAAAATTCAAATCTATGTTACTTTGATCTATTAACTTAGTAGTTCGCTCCCGCCCCGTGAGCCCCGCAGCCTAAACAGGTACACCAGTTAATCCAGTTAAAAAAATTAAAAAATTCTTAACCTACAATTTTAAAAAAATGTTAAAAAAATGTTTTATTTTACCTCTCATATTATAAATAAAATAAGTCAACAACATAAATGTCTAGGGTTTGAAATTGGGACTGATTTTGGCAAAACGATAGCAGAATCATATATGGTTTGGTTTTGGCAGAACGACAGCAAAAGCAGAACTAGTTCTAGTGGAGCGGTAGCAGTGTTGGTAAAACTAGTTTTGGCAAAACAGCAGCAGAATTGATGCAAGTGAAGGTTTTGAGAGGGTGCGACGTGCGAGAAGATTGAGAGACGGCATGGAAAATGAAGCGAAAATAGGGTTTCAATTTAACTTTTTACATAGTGCGGATGTGCGGGTTGTCCCGTAGCCCCACTGGTTTGGCCTGCAAAACCCGCGGGACGGGCTTTTCCAAACTGTACCCCTAGATTTTTCTAAAAAAGTTAGTCCAAATTCGCGCGGATTGCAGGATCCACGAGCCAGCCCCTGGACTTCCACCATTGTACCCACCTTAAACATAACCCATTATTTTTCTTTAACTAAAGAAGAAGAGAGAGTGCATGAATAAATCTTTCGAAACCTGCAAAATTTAAATTGGACCACAGAATCTTACTCTTTTTCTCTATCTCGGTTCCTTCAATTTATATATGGATTTTAAGTAATTTTTGTAAAATTTAATAAATTTATAGTTCAAAATTAATTTTTTTATATATTTCTCTAAAGAACACTGTCCTTTGATCTTTTTTATTCGAATTATTTATATATTTCTTGAAAGGATACCATCTTTTTATATATTTTGTTAACCACAGGTAATAAAAGGTTGTTCTCATTTCAACATTCATTCAACTCGTGACTAATCTTCCTGAGCACCTTTCAGAGAATGTGAGATAAATTTTATTGCTTAATTTCTTTCAAATAAACATAGCAAGTCAAACTTCAAGAATTCAATACAAATATTATAGTGATCATCAATAAATAAATTAATATCTCAATAAATACTTACTAAAAATATTCATGGTCAAGCATTAATAAATGTAGTACACATGAAGAACGTTATTTAACATGTCACAAATATTCTTAAAAGAGAACAATACCTTCTGGAAAGCAGACAAGTTGTGTATAGTTGTTATGTGATCAACTTGTTCATATTATTTTTATTTTCATTATTCTTTAGTAGAACTCAATTTTCATATATTTCCTTAAAGGATACTACTTTTTTTTCATAATTTATATATATTTCTATAAAAATATTCCAAGGTCACCTTCACATGGGTAATAACCGAAGTTAGAGCTTAGTTTCATCATCATATCTTGATATGGGCATTTCCCTTCTAGACGCTTTGAAAGCCTATAATGTAGTTAATGGAGTCAAGAGTAAGCTTGATGAAAACATGGAGTAGTTGAGGGCTCAACACAAGGACGAAATTCAAGCCCTAAAAGATCAATGCCAAGAAGAAATTATGGCACTGCACCATCAAGTGTAGTCTATGCAGAATGAATGCATAAACCTGATTACAGCACCCACGTTGAGCACGAGGCTGAGTTGTGTCCAGCAAGAAAGTAAGACGAGAAACCTAAGTCCCCAACCCCAGACTTAGACATGAGACAACCTCACTTTTCTACCCTAGTGTCCTCTCTTCATTTCAACCGTTCACCCCCTGAAATAATACAATCATGTCTCCTTGAGGGATGGAAATGGCCGAGCCTCGAGAAGTATGAAGGAACCTCTAACCCCACCGCACATGTTAAGGCATATCTTACGCAGGCCAGTCTAGTGTTCAAAGACTTGAGAATTCATTTTCGGCTATTTCTAACAAGCTTGAAAGGGATCGCTTTAGAATGGTATTACCCGTTTTCGCCCTTATCTATTGATTCGTTCGATACTTTATGCAAAAGGTTCACGGCTCACTACGCTAATTGCAAGCCCATTATAACTGATTCCGTCTCCTTACAACACGGGGTTCAAAGGGACCACAAAATTCTTTGTTGATTGCTAACCCATCCCTCCTCGGTCACTCCTTACCATTCCCTTCGTGAATGAAGATTTCAACGTTAATAATCCATATCAAGATTGTAAAGAATAAATCAAGAGGGGTTGAATTGTGATATTAATAAAATTTTATCCTATCGTCTGTTGTTTTGAAACCAGTACAGACGATTCAAATTTATCTTTGAAAAACTTGATTTAAGAGATTAAGTTATTCTTTAATTATCCCCGTTAGTCACAAGATATAATCCAGAAAACACAGAGTTTTTATACTGGTTCTTCTATATCAGACTACGTCCAGTTACTCAGCAACAACTGAGTTTTCACTATCAACCGTGAAAAGGTTACAAGTATTGTTTGAACACAACCACTTCTGGCTAATACAAGATATTCTTTGATCACAGCCTTCTCGGGCTAACCCACCAAGTATTGTTTGAAACACAGCCTCTTCAGGCTAAAGAAAGGGTATTCTTTGCAAGCACAGCCTCCTCAGGCTAAAATACCACAGACGTGGATTTAAATAAGTCTAAAGAAACTAAACTTTCCTCTTCGCAGAGAGGGTTTATACAATGAAAAATAAGTTTAAGAGCGAATTCAAATAATCAGCTTGTAATTGCGTTTTTCGCCAACTTGAAATGGTGAGGTGAAGACCTTTATATAAGCAACAGTCTGAAAAGATCCGTTAGACTCAAGAGATATGACCTTTGTCCTTTTTCTTGAAACTTTCCATCAGTGGTAGAGATCAATCAGAATAATTAATGATTCGCAGTAGAGTCCTCGCATGTTCAACACCTTTTTCTGACTTGATCAGTTTGGATAACGAAAGTGTGATCTACTTTTCGTGTAGCAGAGGTTTTGCATAGTACCCAATAGCCTTTTTGGAAACTTCTAAGAATAACGGCTAAATATGACATTTTGCACGCGTTACTTCGTCTATCTTCACTTTCTGTGACGTCTGTCTTCATTCTACTTCCAATAGACAATGAGTCTTTGACATAACAACAGACGTTCAGCCAACGCTCTAGATTGATGTCGTCTTCACTCGTGATTGCATCATCTGCTCTTTGTGATGAGACATCTTTGATGTGGTCCTCACATCATCTACACTTGCATCGTCTGTTCATATCGTCTGTCTTGTAATTATCAAAACTTAAGAGTGTTAATCCCCTTGATCTAAAAAAGATGATCCTATGCAGGTTAGAAAAGTTTTGATCAACCAAGGAAGCTTTGCCGACATCCTTTATTGGTTGGTCTTCAAAAAATTGGATACCCCGGAATCAATGGTGCAGTCCTACCCAGATCCACTCCTTGGTTTCGAAGGAGAATAGGTACACACCAGAGGTTATGTGGAGTTGTTGACAACCTTTAGAAGCGGGGAGAAATACCAAACTAAAATGGTACGATTTATATTGGTAGATGTTGATACATCAAACAACGTGATTAGAAGAAGGAGAACACTAAACTGTCTTGGTGCAATTGTCTGTACTTTACATATGCCCATGATATTCCCAGCCAATGGGGAGATTTCAACCATGAAGACGAATCCCAAGATGGCTCATGAATGTTATGCATAGAGTTAGAAGGTTGTCCCTTATTCACGATGACATATATTTTGTAAAAATGTGATACTCCTAAATTATAGGATAGGGGATGCATGTTTCATGACCCAATGCAAGGATCAAACACATGTCTTTAGGAAAATTACTCAAATAGCTGAATCAACATGTTTTATGTTAGTGTTAGTATTATGTATGACAATATTAAATTTTATATCGTATATAACATATAATTTAACGTAGTTTATTTGGTCTATTTTGTAAATTTATAATATTAATTTCACTTTAATGAAAAAAAATTTAGTCAATAAAATATCTTTTAATATGAAAATTTTTCAAAATTAGCGGTTGTGTAATTTTTTAATATTTGATGGATAAATTTTTAATTTTTTTTGGGTTTTATGTAGTATCAATTAGCACTATAAATTTTTGTTATCTCTTGAGCATAAATAATTTAAAAATAAATTATATTATAAATCCATGAAATTTCTATCAAATATTATTTTTTTCAAAAAAAATTATCATATTATAAAATTTAACTTTTAAATTAATTAGCTAGACTAACATACATTAGTAATATGCATAATAGGGTAGCATAATTGATGCAGGATTTAATTTGAGCAACATAACATGATTAACCTTTAAATATAAGAATTATAGGAACTACAAAAAACGAGGAGAGATTAAGAAAAATAACTTCTTTTTTTTTGAAATTTTTATAAAAATTGAAAGAAAGAAAACATTTGATGGTCATTATCTAAAAAGTATTATGTCCAAGTGGGGGAAGAAGAGAAGAAAGTCTTAATTTTACGTAATCTTGGAGCAATATTAAAATTGATGGGTGTGTGAATAGTAAAAGAATAATCCAAAACCATAGCCCATGGATGTTGTGAAGTAAAGTTCAAAGCAAGCAACTTTGAACAGTCCAGTCCGAGAATGAAAAAAGGGCAGTCGATAAGGAAAACATAACCACTTGATTAAAAGTCACGTACTCTTCTGGTTAAAAGTTTAATTTCAACAACATAACATGATTAATCTTTGATTATAAATATTATAGGAACTATAAATAAAAAATTACGAAAATAATTTTTTTCTTTTCTTTTCTTTTAAAATTTTTATAAAAATTGAAAAAAGGAAAATTAACCAAGATGTATTACCTCTAAGTAGACGAAGAAGAGAAGAAAGTGTAATCTTGAAGCAATATTAAAATCAATTTTTTTCTTTATTAAATTTTTTTTTTATGCAAAGTAATCTTTACCATGACTATTTAAATCATCTAATATAATTTTAGTATCTTACTTAATATAAATTTCAAGAATTAAAAATAGTTTTTTATATTTTATGAAGGAAAAAGTCAGAAATTATTTTCTGAGGACTAAATTTAAGAAATATCCATGGATTTAAAAATTTATTTAATTTAAATTTAAATTTAAATTCAATAATAATTTTATTGATTTTAGTTTTCAAAATATTTATATCTTTTATATTTTTGTTTTTTATTTCAACTTTCTACACAACTAAATCAAAGGCAAAAAAAAAATTATCTTCGTCTCCTTCCATTTTCTTTTTTATTAAAACATTGTACTTTCTATGCTTTTTCTTCTCTTTCTCTTTCTTTCCTTCATTTTTCTTTCTTAGAACTTTCTTCTCTAAAACAAAGCCAAAAAACAAATTTATAAAAATTAAAATAAAAAAGATTATAGATTTATAAGGAAAGATGTTTAAACTTTAAAAGATAATGGATTAAAATAATATAAATGCTTAAAATGTCACCAATAAAATAAGTGATAAATTAATATCAGTATTGTTGGATTAGGTATTCCAAGACCAAACAAGTTCTTTAATCTCCCTTTCCTTCTCTTGTGAACTCTTTTAAGTGAGTTAATCAATTTTCAATTTGTTAAACTTAATGTCCCAACTTAGATAGAACTATTATAGACTTCACTAATCTGAAAAAAGTGTAAAGAAAAAAACAAGGTTATATTTTACCATTATGCAAATTACTTACTTTTAATCTGGTAGATGTATGTACATAATTTATGTGGTAGTATTCAAATCAATGTGTTTTGTTAAAATAATAAACACTCGGTAAAAATATATTTTTATTATTTATTTAATACATTATTTATTTTATTCATTAATATCATATTTATTATATTCTATATTATATTAATTATTAATAAATGATTTGAAATGTGAACAAATAATTAATACAAATATTCATGGTCAATCACGGGTAAATGTGTTACATATTAAGAATCTTATCTTAATCTAGTATGTCACAAAAATTCTTAAAAAAGAAACAGTGTCTTTAAAGAAAACATGTTCATAGCTGTCATGTCGTTAGCTTGTGAATATTATTTTCTAGTAGGACTCAATTTTCATATATTTCTTTAGTAGTGCCTTTGGGGAAAACAGACAGGTTGTCCAAAGCTGTCATGTCATTAGCTCATGAATATTATTTTTATTTTCTTTATTCTTTAATAGAACTCAATTTTCATGTATTTCATTAAAGGATACTACTTTTTGTTCATAAATTTCTATATATTTCTTCAAAGGACAATCCTTTATATATTTTTTTAACCATAAAAAATAAAATATCACTTTTATCTCAACATTTTATTCAAGCGATTAGACCTTTGAGAATGTATAGTCAATTTTTTTAAAAAAAAACTAAGTTTAATCTTTTAAATAAATAAAGCAAGTCATATTTCTAATAGTAATAGGTGAGGAGTAGTCCTTCCAAGCAGGATTTGTAAGGTTGAGTTAGACCCATAACTCACATTTTAATATGGCATGAGAGTCTATCCTGCTATTGTTTGTAAATGTTTGGACTACAGTTGTCATACTGATGTTAGATCACACATTTGAATAATCTCTAAAATCCAGTCTTCAACCTATACATAGTCCTTACTTGCCTTGTTTATTTAAAAGGTAGACTTTATATTTTCTAAATTTATTATATTAATAATGTTAATCTTAAGCTTAACTTTATAAAGTCTAACCAACTTAGTCTTATGAAAGGATATTTATAACTATTCTGAAATCGGTGGTAATTGGGCCGGATAATGAGAATGTAGGCCCAATTATCCATAATGACCTGAGTAAGAGTGATGAAGTGAATATCCATGTTACATATGTTGCATAATTTATCTATTTTATTATGCTAATAATCTGAAAATTTATTGTAAAAATATTTTAAAGTGAAAAAAAATACATTTGAATGAAAATAAAAATATACTTACCTGAAGCTTAAATTTATTAAATTATAAAAATATTTTAATTAAAATTAATAAGAAATATGTTTTTATGTTTTTACAATATTTTCTTTATGTATTAACTCTCTTTTTTATATGTTCTATTATTTTATATATTTACTATCATTTTTATTTTAACTTTTATTATTAATTTAATAAAAATAAATAAATATTTTGTAATAAAATACTGCAGACAAACTTTTTTAGAGAAAAATATTACTGCAAATAAAATTATTAAATTATTATTCCATAAATAAATAATTTTATATTAATTTAAAATTTTTGATTGAAAATTAAAATAATATTAGATATTTAAATTTTAGAAACTAAACATGATATAAAATTTAAATTTGTCATACTTGTACATAGAAACTAATAATGGTTAGAGTACTTTCATATAATCAAATATTTTCTCTATAAGATGTAATAGAATAAGCATAGAAATTTTACACTCGAATAAGATAGAGAATGATGTATCTTGTATAAATAGGAGGATGCAAATGCAATTAGACAAAATGTGACATAATATTTATTAAGAGAGATCAAATTATTGAATAGATTACACTCATGTCTTTCAAAAGATTAATTTTTAACTTGTGTAAAAAGATACTTCAACAAAAAAAAATAGAAAAACTTTGAGAACATAACAAAGATTATATTGTAACAAGGGAAACTATTTATTGGAGGACAAATTTTATTATCCCGCGGCTGAAAATATTCACATCGCATCACTTACGAAGACTACTAGCTCACTATCGAGGACAATTTATTGGAGGACAGATTTTATTGTGTCGTGACTGATAATAGTCACATCGCATCACTTACGAAGACTACCAACTCAGTGGCCGAGGATAATGTGGATGACAGGAAGCATTTTCTTTACTCTCTAATAACACTTTCCTTTCTCGTTCCTTTACTCTCAAAATTTCCTAAAAGCCTTTACTCACTTAAGTATTAGAGTACATTCCCCTTTCCATAAGGACGTTCTTTTCCGATTGTACGAAAACCCTTGAATAAGCTCTTCATCCTCGTATAGATGACCTCGACAACTGGGCTCGACATATCTATGTTTCACTCATTCTTTTTGGTAAAAACACAATGAAATGGACTATATAAACTATAACATATATTAATCTATGGAGGAATTCCCCTAGAGATAGAACCTATTACATGTATATAAGTGAGGTGTAAACCTCACTCTATGAACCGGTTTAAAGGATTGAGTTAGGTCTATCACCTGATTTGTATGTGTTAGAAGTCCCATGTTACCTAGAGATAAGACATATTACATGTATATAAGTAAGGTGTAAACCTCATTCTATAAGCCGATTTATAGGACTGAGTTTTTAATAGATTCAGAGTATATTTTTAAGCATTTTAATTTACTCTTAAAAATATTATTGTTTTTACAACAAAGTTTATTGACGGGAACTAAGCTAATACAATTACACTTGTGTAACCCTATAATATCTTCTACTAGAAGCCTAAAACAATGATGAAGAAAATAAATGAGCTTAAAACAATGATGAATAAAAATTAATATTGGTATCGTATTAATTATTATAAAAATTAATACTTATCATGCACAATCATTTATAATTAAATAGATAATAATATATAATTATTTTATATTATCGGTGCATTAAGGTATTTTCTCTTATTACTATGGATATATACATCAACACTTTTATATTGAATTGATCTGCTAAATAATAACTGACGATTAATAAGCGCTGTATTTTAGTAAATCTATGCATTAATCTATATGAAATTGTATTGTAAGTATAAAATATTTTAATACTTTGACATTTTTAAATAAGGACAATATATAGTTCGACTACACTTTCATATAATATTTCAGTACCCAGATTTTTTTTATTCTTTCCTGTCATGTTCCAATGCGTTCCTATTGCTCCACAAATTAGTTATTCAAATAAGTCATGAAAGATATCAACATACCCTGTCCCCTTTTTTCATAATTAAAAATGATTAATTTTAATATTCTTTCATATCAATTTTACCCCGCACTAGAAATCACACTGGATGGATTTTTTATAAAATTACAGACTAAATGAGAAGTTAAGAGAGTCAAAGGCAAGTTATATTTACGATCTCAGAAATTATTGTAATGGTTTCCTTCTAATTTTATCTCTTACAAATATACTGCTAGTCAAGAAAAACATAAGTAACATGCACAGAAAAGTTTATATTCTTCTAAATTTTATGTGACATTGAAACTCATTTAACACGAGTAACTAAATTTGTGCACGTGAACAAAGTCATGTCATGTAAACTTCTGAACGCAAGACTCGTAATGCAAACAAAAATAACTGAGTTAAGAAGAAAGAAAAAGAAAGAAAATACACAAGAGCTATAGGCCAATAGAAGAATACTCACATATCACCCACAATCTTTTTATATTAAAAGAAAAATTTATGGTAAGCAATTGAGCATACATCTTTCAAAGAAAAATACAATTCCACTACGCATAAACCAATTACAATGAACCACTTTTAAAAATAAAAATAAAAATAAAAAAAATCAATAAGTTCAACTGAAGAATGGATCCATGAACAATCCAACAACAAGGACCTAGCTATCACACTTTTTTCAGATTCATCGTTCTTTCCTTCAACTATTAAAATTAAAATGAAGAAAATTGAAGTTAATTAATTGAAAATGAGATTAAATATATGAATATATATATTTTCTATTAATGCAATATTTATATTATCCATTAAAAATATATTTATTATAATTAAAAAATAGTCAATATAAGTATTTATGGGAATTATTAATTAATTAATGTATTAATTTGTTAAAATATTCATGAAAAGTCATTGTCGTCAGTACGTAAATCAAAAAAAATTATTACATTATTTATTTGACAGTTAATAAATCTGGCATTAAGTTTTTCATCTCTTCTCTCAAGAAACTTAATTTTCATATATTTATACGAAAGACGAAATTTTTGATATCTTTTATTCATAAATTTTAATATAAAATAATTTTTCTTTTCTCATAATTTTTCACATATTTATCTAGAAAACATAATCCATTCTTTTTAGAAGAGAGTCCGTTGAATAAATCTTTCTGAACATAGAACATGCAAAATTCAAACAGGACCTAGACCACAACAGAATTATACATTTTTTCTTTCTCCTGGTTCCGTTATTTTATATTATTTATAGTGTAAACTTTATTTTATCTTTATAAATATGTTTATTTTTTTATTATATATTCTCTCAATTTTAAATTATATGAGTTTCTAGAAGAAAAAAATTGTTTTATATTATATATCACTTTTAAAAATTAATAAATCATCAATTGTTTTTTTTAAGAGTATCCTTAAAAATATTACTGTTAACTTTTATTTCTAATAGAACATTATATTTACTTTGTCCCATCCTTTACTCATTATTTTAGTTAATTAAATGGAATAAGAGAAAAGGTAATATTCAAGTATTCCGTGTGTTTCATATTAGTTAAAAGTTGTTGTATATTTCTTTTTAATTATAAATTATTACAATACTTATTCTACAAATTAATAAAAGTAAATTAGATATTTTAAAAAATTGATGTAATATTTGATTTTACGTGTGAGATGTACATTATTGGTCATTATTATACTTAATTATTTATACTCCACTGTTTTAATTATTTTGTTCAACTTTTAATATATCAATGTAACCCTTGATCATAGGTAAGAATTTTAAGTAATTTTTACAAAATTTGATATATGATGATTTTTTGTTAGATTATATTTTTATTTTTTTTATATTGTGTTATATAAATTATTTTATTTTTATTAACATATTTATTATAGGTATATATTAATTGTTTTCTTATAGATATTATAGATATCTAGATACTTTTAAGTTATAGTCAACTCTTTTGAATAATTACACTTTCAACTAAAAGAAATTATATCGGAATCAGCTATATTAAAAGCCATTAAAGTGAGTTAAGTTACATAACTTCTTAACTATCATGGTTAGGATCTTTTATGACCATCTATTTTCAAAGAAAAAATAATAATTTATATTCTATTTGAAGTTATAACGACATGAAAATGATGCATAATTCTTTTTTTTATTAGGGTAGGTAAGACAGTAGTCAAATGATAAAATTTTGTCTAAAAAGTAAGTTGCTCAATTTAAATATATTTTTTTTATCATAAATTTAATACATTATTTATTTTATTCATTAATAAATATATTTACTATATACTATAAAAAATATTCAAAACAAATAAATATATAAATATATATGAATAAATATTTCATACAAATAAACAAAATTTAATATAAATATTTATTACAACTATTAATTATATTATTTTTATTATATTGTGGAACTTAACTTTTGTATATTTCTAAGACACTATTTTTAATATTTTTTTATACAAAATTTTTTATTTTTTAATATTGTGGAACTTAACGTGTTGTAAATATTCTTAAAAGAGAGCAGTGTTATCGAGAAAAACAAATAGATTGTCCATAACTGTGGTTAGTTGGCAGGAACCAGACAAAGAGAGAAAAACAATATTTTGTGGTTTAGTTTTAATTTTTATGGTTTTGAAGGATTTATTTTTTCTCTCTCTTTTCTTGTTAAAAAAATTGAATAAAAAGAATAATTCTAGGAGTCTGATTTATTATATTTATTTAAAAAAGGCGCACTTGAAAGTTAGTAACGTGTGTTGAATGAATGTTGAAGTGGGAATTACCTTTTATTATTGGTGGTTAACAAAATATATAAAAAAATATTATCCTTTAAAAAATATATAAAGATTCCGAATAAAAAAAATCAGAAATAGTATCGTTTAAAGAAATATATGAAAATTGAGTTTTATAAAATAATAAAAACAATAAAATAATATAATTAATAGTTGTAATAAATATTTATATTAAATTTATTTATGTATTATGCATTTATTAATAGTTAACCATGAATATTTGTATTAAATATTTATTGATATATTTATACATTTATTAATGATTAATATAATATTTGTTTTCAGTATATTTTATAATATATAATAAATATATTTATTAATGAATAAAATAAATAATGTATTAAATGTATGATAAAAAAATATATTTGAATTGTTTACTTCGAAAATTCTATCATTTAGTTATAGAGTTATAATTGTTAGGTCCGGTACAATTTTTTTTATCGGAGAGTGAATATGTTAAAATGAGTTAATTATGACTTAGTATATTTAAATATTTATTAAGGGATAATTGATGTATTCCTATTATAAATATATGTATAAAATAATTTATATAATAATAATATACAAAAATAAAAATATAATCTAACAAAAATTCATCATGTATCATAAATTTATCAAATTTTGCAAAAATTACTTAAAATTCAAATCTATCATCAGGGGTTACTTTAATTTATTAAAAGTTAAACAAAAAAAAATAATGGAGTATAAATAATCATGTACAAGATAATTTTTTATCTTTTCAATATTTGATAGATAATGGATAACAAAGGTTAAATAGGGTTGGTTAAGCGGGTCGGCCTACTTTGTCTAAGGTATGCCTGTGTAGGCCTGTGAAGAGCTTGGATCGTTCCGCCCTAACCCGCAATGTCAAATGGACATAACTTGGTGGTTCGCCCTCGCCCAACGGGGCAAACGGGTTGACCCGCGAATCCAGTTAAAAAAATAAAAAAAGTACTAAATCTGGAATTTAAAAATAATGTTAAACAAATGTTATATTTTACTTCTTAAATTCTTAATAAAATAAGTCAACAACGTGTATTTTTAGGGTTTGAGATTGGGACTAGTTTTGGCAAAATGATAGCATAAGCAGAATTGGTTTTGAAGGAACGGTAACGGAAGCAGAATTGGTTTCGGTGGAACAACAGCAATGCCGACTCAACTAGTTCTGATGAAAGCGACAGAATAACTGATGCGAGTGAAGAGATTAATAGGGTGCGAGAGAAGATTGAAGGTAGAATGAGTCGGTGAGGAAATTGGGAGGGTGCGAAGTGTGAGAAAATTGAGAGGCGGTAGAGAAAATGAAGCGAAATTAGGGTTTTAAATAGTGTGGACGTGCAGGTCGCTCCACGGGTCCCACAAGTTTGGCCCGCAATGTCCATGGGTTGCGCGGAGCGTGATTTTGCTGACTGTACCTCTAGATTTTTTCTACAAAAATCGGTCAAAACCTGCGTGGGTCACAGGGTATGCAGACTAGCCCATGGACTTCAACCCCTATACCCACCCCTAGCTGTCATGTCATCAGCAAAAGCAGACAGGTTGTCCATAACTGTCATGTCATCAGCTCGTGCATGTTATTTTTATATTCTTTATTCTTTAGTAAAACTCAATTTTCATATATTTCTGAAGAGGATACTACTTTTTGTTTATAAATTTCTATATGTTTCTTCAAAAGACAACTCTTTATATATTTTTTTTAACCATAAAAAAATAAAAAAATCACTTTCATCTGAGCATGTTATTTAATAGGCGATTAGACCTTTCAGAATGTGTAGAAAATTAAGATTAATCTTAAATAAAGCAAGTTATATTTCTAGTACTTATAAGTGGGGCGCAATCCTCATCTTACAAGCTAGTTTTGTGAGTTAATTATCTTGGGCGGCCACCTACTGTTGGACCGATATTGAATCGCCCATTTGAATAGTCTTTAAAGTCCAGTCTTGAAAAATCCAGTCTTTAGTATGGAGTATTATACAAGTGAGAAACATTCCTCACCTTGAGAGTGTTATATAAATGGGAGAGCAATTCCTCATCTTAAGAAATAACAGTAGAGTAATCTTCACCTTACCTGCATCAAATTACGTAAATAAAAAATATTTAATACAATATTTATTTAAACAATCAATAAAACTAATTTAATTTTTCATTCTTTCCCGACAAAACTTAATTTTCATATAAATTTATATGAAATACAAATATTTTTAATATCCTTTATTCATAACTTTTAATATATTTATTCCACCGGTTCACCAAGTTCTACCACTGAAGGATCACTAGCTATATGCTTAACACATGTAACTCGAACGTTGTTTTCGGGGAGCTGGCCAGAAAGGAAAAGAGGCTGTGAGCGTGAAGGTAGCTTGTCTCGCCAGGAGATCGGAGATGGGAACAGTTGAAAAGAAAGTGGCAAACGGTGCGTAATCCCCTCTTTTCATAATTAAAAATAATTAATTTTAATATTCTTTCACATCAATTTTCTCTCGCACTAAAAATCACCACACTGAATAATTTTTTATTTTTTTTATAAATTACAGACTAAATGAGAAATTAAAAATGTCAAAGAGAAAAGTTGATTACATAATATAGTGATGAGGATTTTTTTTTTTTTTTGTTAAATACTTCAATTTTTAAAATGAAAATATTACAAGAAAAACACCTTTATATTGTACATACTACCCAACAAAACTTATTTTCATTATATTATAAAATTAGAAGTACTCATATAGGATGTGCAACTTTGCAATACACGAATTTGGTTATGACAAATGTATTTTCATTGCGCATTAAACCCACATATAAAACAAACGTATGTGGATACATAATTAAACAGAGATTTTCATAACCCTACACTAGATTGTAAGAAGCCATAAATTCCGAACGACATTAAATTAAAATACTAGGCCATATAAAATTCAATATTATCATTATAATACCAGCATAAATGGTTTAAGTAATTTCATCAATTAAACGGATTATGATTTATGTAAATCCTGACTTATGTATATTGTCGTGGGGATGCGAGATTTAATTTGAACAGCATGACATGATTAAGAAAAAGTTATTTAATTTAAATTCAAATTCAATAATAATATGATTGATTTTTTTAAAATATCTATATCTTTTATATTTTTGTTTATTTTTTTTCTTCAACTTTCTACACAACTAAATCAAAGGAAATTTTTTTTTATCTTCCTTTCCTTCAATTTTATTTTTTACTAAACAATTAAAACAAGTCATTGTACTTTCCATGTTTTTTTTCTCTCTCCCTCTTTCTTTCCTTCATCTTTTTTTCCTAGGACTTTCTTCTCTGAAACAAAGCCAAAAAGAAAAATTTATAAGGATTAAAATAAAAAAATTATAGATTCCTAAGGAAAGATGTTTAAACTTTAAAAAATAAAGGATCAAAATAATATAAAGGCTCAAAATAGTCACCGATAGAATAAGTGGTAAATCAATATCACTGTTGTTGGAATAGATTGTACATGAGAAAAAAATTCTTGAATCTCCTTTTTCGTGAACTCCTTTAAGTGAGTTAATCAATTTTCAATTTGTTAAACTTCATTTCACAACTTAGATAAAATTATTATAGACTTCACTAAATTGAAAAAAGTGTAAAAAAAGAAAAATCATATTTTACCATTATGCAAATGCAAAATAGTTGTATGTAATCATAATTTTTAATCTAGTGGATATATGTACATCATTTATGTGGCTGTGTGTTTTGTTAAAATAATAAACACTCGGTCAAAAACATTTTTTATTATGTATTTAATATATTATTATTTTATTCATTAATATTATATTTATTATATACTATAGAAAATAATAAATATAAATATTATATTCATCATCAATAAATGAATTGATATTCAATAAATACTTAATACAAAAATTACACATTAAAAATTTTATCTTTATTTAATGTATTATAAAAATTATTAGAAAAAAAGAATGGTCTTCGAAGAAAACTAACAGATTGTTTATATATGTTATTTTATCGGCTTGTGCATGTTATTTTTTTATTTTCTTTATTTTTTTTAAAAGAGATAAGTTGTTATTTTCTTTATTCTTTAGTAGAACACAATTTTCATATATTTTTTAATAAATTTCTATATGTTTTTTCAAAGGGCAACAATTTATATATTTTTAAACCATAAAATATTAAAAATCACTTTCATCTCAGCATGTAAATTAAAATTAATCTTTTAAATAAATAAAACAAGTCATATTTCTACTAGTCGCAAGTAGGGAGTCATCCCCCCACCTTACAAGTCGATTTTGTAAAGTTAAGTTAAATTCATAACTCACACTTCAAGATAGTATTAAAGTCTATCCTACTATTATTTGTAGATGTTAAGCGATCACATGTTGTCAGACCGATATTGGATAACCTATTTGAATAGTCTCCAAAGTTCAGTCTCAAAAAATCCAATTTTCAGCGTAGGGTATTATATAAGTGGGGAACATTCCTCCATCTTGAGAGGGTGTTATATAAGTGAGGAACAATCACTCAACTTAGGGAATATAAATGAGGAACAGTCATCACTTTACCTACATCAGATTATATAAATCAAGAATATTTAATACAATATTTATTTAAATAATCAATAAAAATTAGCTTTAATTTTTTCATTCTTTCCCAACAAAACTTATTGGTACCCTTGAATTAAGTTAACACCCGGTGACGTTGTTACGACAATTTCCCTTAACGTGAAGGAGGACTATTTTCCTCTATCAAAATGAATAAATTATTTAATTATTATTAAACACTACTTATATAAATATCACTTTTAAAAACTAGTAACAAAAAAATAATGTAATATATTGATAGTTTATATTCTAATGAATACCCGGTCTACAATGATTTTACTTTAGTGAAAAAGATTTTAAATTATTTTCATTAATGTTTTAGAATTTTATAACAACTGTACGTTAGTCAAATATCTATATCAAGTAATCAAAATAAAAAATAAGTAAAGTTTATAACAACTGTACGTTAGTCAAATATCTATATCAAGTAATCAAATTAAAAAATAAGTAAAGATTTAAATAAAATTCAACAAATAAAAAATATTTCTATTTCCATTTATATCACGTAGTAATAAATTAGAGTATGAGATTGCCTGTGAAGATGAAGAAGTTGATGTTCAAGACACAAGTGGAACAATTTTCCAAAAATTGAAACTTTGGAAAATGGGAACTGAGGTTGAATTTGAGGTTAGAATTGTGTTTGACTCACTTGCGCAATTCAAGCATGCTTTAAGGGAAAATGCAAATCTGTATAGTTCTGAGGTAAAATTCAATTTTGCAACATTCCAAAATAAAATTTTTAAGTTATTATTTTTTCTTTTAGAAATTTCAAAATTATTTTTTACATTCCTGAACAGTATTCAAAAATTTTAATTATATTTTGGAATGTAAAATAAAGTTCTAAAATGCTGTTTTATTCTGGAACAATTACGGAACAACATTCTGAATTTGGTTTTTTTCATTTTCGAATAAAATAACAATTTCAGAAGAGAAGAAGAATAAATAAGAAAGTGTATTTTTAGAATGATAATCAGTTTTTGGTCTTCCCCTCCAATGGTGTCCATTCTGAATTTGGTTTTTTTCATTTTGGAATAAAATAAAAATTTCAGAAGAGAAGAAGAATAAATAAGAAAGTGTACTTTTTAGAATAATAATCAGTTTTTGGTCTTCCCCTCTAATGGTGTCCTATCATGCATATAACCAACTTAATATAGTGAGACATGACTATACAAGATTACTGTAGAGTTTACACTTCAACCTAATAAAAATTATTATAAATTCGCGTAAGTGAACAAAGTCATATCATGTAAATTTTTAAATGCAAGACTCTAACACAAGACTTGTAACGCTTTTTTTTTTTTCTATTCTTTTAAAATTTTATAAAAATTGAAAGAAGGAAAACACTCTATAGTCATTAATTAAAATGTATTATTTTTTTTTCTATTCTTTTGAAATTTTATAAAAATTGAAAGAAGAAAAATACTTGATAGATATTAACTAAAATGTATTACTTTCAAGTAGAAGAAGAGAAGAGAGTCTTAATTTTATGTAATCTCGAAACAATATTAAAATTGATATTTTTTTATTAAATATTATATAATTTTAGTATCTTAGTTAATATAAATTTTAAGAATTAAGAATAGTTCTTATTTTTATTTTTTTTTTTAGTTGAACTCAATTTTTATATATTTCTTTAAAAGAGAACAGTGTCTTCGGGAAAGCTGAAAAATTGTCCATAGTTATCATGTCATCGGCTTGTGCATGTTATTTTTATTTTCTTTATTCTTTAATAGAACTTAATTTTCATATATTTCTTTAAAGGATATTACATTTTTTTATAAATTTCTATATATTTCTTGAATAACCCTTTATATATTTTTTAATCATAAAAATCCACGATTAGACCTTTGAGAATGTGCAATCATTTTTTTTAAAAAAAAATAATTAAGATTAATCTTTTAAATAAATAAAACAAGTCATATTTCTAGTAGTCGTAGGAAAGGAACAATTCTCATCTTACAAACTGATTTTGTAAGGTTGAGTTAGATGTTGGGATCATCTATTGTTAGACCAATATTGAATCACTCATTTAAATAGTCACCAAAATTCAGTCTCAAAAAATCCAGTCTTCAGTAGGAGTATTATATAAATTGGGAACATTTCTCACCTTTTAAGTAATTGAGAAACAATCCCTCACTTTAGAAATATTGTATAAGTGAGAAACAATCCCACTTTTAATGCATCATATTAGGTAAATCAAAAATATTTAATACAATATTTATTTAAATAATTAATAAAATTAACTTTAATCTTTTATTCCTCTCCCATTAAAACTTAATATTTTTGAGTTCCATGAGTGCACACAATTTAGATTTGTTTGTCTCTTCTGCTTGAGTATTAGCATGGGCTTCCAACCAACTTCAATGATGAGTATTTCTTTGTTAAATACTTTAATTTTTACAACAAAAAAAAAATTATAAGAAAAACACGTTTTTATCGTACATACTACCCAATAAAACTTATTTTGATTATATTATAATAATTGGAAGTACGTTAGGATGTGAAACTTTGCAATACATTAAGACAAACGTATTTTCATTGCACATTAAACCCACAATTTATATAGATACATAATTAAACAAGGAGATTTTCTTCCTATATTTGGATTGGTGCATTCTTTAACCATGTGAATTTATAATATAAGGTGAATTTTAATTTGATTATATTTGAATTTTTTATATTGTTAGTATGTAAAAAAAATTTCTTTATCAATACACCTATTTCTTATTATATATTTAACAAAATATTTATTTTATTTATTAATAAATATATTATTACATTAAAAAATTTATTACAGATATTTATTTCAATCATTAATAAGTTCTCTTTATTTTTCGTTTTCTCTCCCACCAAATTCAGTTCCAATATAATTGTCTGGGACACAACTCTCCTTATTTTTCGTTATTATGTTTTTTCATATATTTCTTCAAGGAGGTAACCCTTCGTTTTTTTTCTTTAACCATTAAAAAAGATAAAGAGAGTGCGTTAACAAATCTATTAGAAAGTCTAATATATATTAACCTTTTCATTTTAAAAAAAAAATTAAAAGTTAAAGATGAATCTTATAAATAAACAGGACATATTAAAATAATGTTTAGAAAATTAAAAATTAACTTCTCTAGTAAATAAGAAAAATCAATCTTATACAAGTTAAGCTAATGACCACCCATAAATAATTTAACTTATTTTCACATAGATATGAATTTTACATAAATTTTGTGCAATTTGATAAATTTATAATACATGGTGATATTTTGTTAGATTATATTTGGTGACATTTTGTTAGATTATAATTTTATATTTTTATATTGTCATTGTATAAATTATTTCTTCATCAATTCCGTTACAAATTTTTAATTTCAATATATTTATATGAAAGAATTTTTTTATATTCTAAATTCATAACTTTTAATTTATTTATCTTAAAGAACACAACCTTTCAATCATATTTCTTTTCTCATAACTTTTCACATATTTTTTTTTTGGAAAGACATAATTCTTCATTTTTCTTTAACTAAAGAAGAAGAGAGAAAGTAAATAAATCCTCCACAAAATTTAAATTTGACCATAAAATACTATTTAATGTTCTCAGAAACCAACCATAAAAAGTTTTAACGTCTTTATTATATTTCATTCAATTACTTCGTATTTTCAGTGTCTTTATTACAAGAAATATCGTTAAGTTTGCTTGAAAACCCACTATAAGAATCTGTATTGCAATGTTCGTTTCCTTTGCTTCTTGTTATAAACAGTTATGATGGAGAGTGTTTGTTTACTTTTGTGTGTTCGTGAAACTGTGATGGCTATTCCTTTGGCCTCGTAATATGAACCTACGATGATTAAAAGTCACATGCTCTTTCTCTTCTTTGAGTTAAGGCAACTTATAATACATGTTAAATTTTTATTAAATTATACTTTAACTTTTATATTTAAAGTTTATAAATTATTTTATCTTTATGAATAAACATATTTTCTATTAATGCAATAATTATGTTATTCTTCAAAAATATTTTTATTATAAATAAAAAATATTCAATATACAAATTTATGGAAAACATAAATTAACTGTCTGAACATATTAAAAGTAGTAAGTCAATTTCCTGTCCATCGTATTTACGTAAATGAATAATAATTACTATAATATTTATTATTTACTTAAATAATTAATAAAACAGAATTTAAATTTTCATCACTAAATGCCTTCAATAAAAGCCTTTCACCACGTATATACTGGCACAGGGTGGGGGTTGAGACTCTCTCTTCATTTCAACCGTTCATCCCTGCAATAATGTAATCTTGTCTACTTGAGGGATGGATATAGTCGAGCCTTGAGAAATATGAAGGGAGCTCTAACCCCACCACACATGTTAAGGCATATCTTATGCAAGCTAGTCTGGTGTTCAAAGACTTGAGAATTCATTATCGGTGTATGAAGACTTAAGAATTCATTGTCGGTTGATTCCAACAAGCTTCATAAGGATCACTTTAGAATGGTATTACTCATGTTTTCATCCTTGTATATTGATTCGATCGATACTCTATGCAAAAGGTTCACTTTGTGCAAAAGGTTCACGACTCACTACGCTAGTTGTAAGCTCATTGTAACTGATTCTGCCTCCTTACAATACGTGGTTCAAGGGGACCACGAAACTCTTGGCTGATTCTAAACCCATCCTATGGGAATAAGAAGATTGGGAGGATGTGAGAAGATTGGAATGGTGCAAGAAGATTGAAGGGAGAATGAATCAGCGAGAAGATTGGGAGGATGCAACATGTGAGAAGATTGAAAGACGGAAGAGGAAATGAAGCGAAATTAGAGTTTCAACCTTTAACTCTTTAAATAGTGCGAGCTTGCGAGTCGCCTCCAAGACCTGGGTTTGGCTCGCAAGTTGCGCCGGGCGGGCTATCATGGATTGTAACCCTAGATTTTTTCTGAAAAAATTGATACAAACCCACGCGTGTCACAAGGTCTGTGGGTCAGCTCGCACAACCCGTGTGGGTTTGGACCAGTTTTATGAAATTATTCAATATAAAAATTTATGGAAAACATAAATTAACTATATCAATGGATTAAAAAGTACTTTAAATCAATTAATTTTCCTACATCAAATTTACGTAAACCAATAACAATCAATACATTATTTACTTATACAATTAATAAAACTAACTTTATTTTTTCATCAATTACCTTACAAAATTAAATTTCAATATATTTATATGAAAGAATTTTTTTATATTCTAAATTCATAACTTTAAATTAATTTATCCCAAAGAACACAACCTTTCAATAATATTTCTTTTCTCATAATTTTTCATATAATTTTTTTAGAAAGACATAATTCTTCATTTTACTTTAACTAAAGAAGAAGATAGAAATAAATAAATCCTTCACAAAATTTAAACTTGATCACAAAATATTATTTAAAGTTCTCATAATCCAGCCATAAAATATTTTAACATCTTTATTACACTTAATTCAATTACTCCGTTTTTTTTTTCAGTGTGTTTATTACAAGAAATAACGTTAAGTTTGTTTGAAAACCCACTATAAGATTGTGTTGTGATGTTTGTTTCTTTGTGACTTTGCTGCTTGTTGAAAACATTTATTTGTGACTTTGCTTCTTGTTGAGAACAGCTACTTAAAAGTCACATGCTATTTTTCTTTCTTCGAGTTAAGACAATTTATAATACATGATAAATTTCTATTAAATTATACTTTAACTTTTATATTTAAACTTTATAAATCATTTTATGTTTATGGATAGACATATTTTCTATTAATGCAATAAATAAAAAATATTCAATATACAAATTTATGAAAAACATAAATTAACTGTTTATCCATAATACCAGCACCAGCATAAATGATTTGAATAATTTCTTCAATTAAAAAACTATAATTTATATAAACCCTGACCTATGGATACGGTCACCTATGGGGATCGAACTTATATCCATGTGGTTAAAACCCACGACTCTCCATCTGAGCTAAGATGACTTGACCTAAGATTTAAAAATTGAAAGAAGGAAAACATTTGATAGTGTTAAACAAAATGTATTATCTATAAATAGATGAAGAAGAGAATAAAATCTTAATTTTATATAGTCTTAAGAAATATTAAAATCGATGTTGTTTCTTTATTAAACACTTTTTTCCATGTAAAGTAACCTTGAGCATGACTATTTATATAATATTATATAATTTTAGTATTTTACTTAATATAAATTTCAAGAGTTAAGAATAGTTCTTTATAATTTATAAAGGAAAAAGTTAGAAATTATTACTAAATTTAAGAAATATCCATGGTAGATAAAAAAAAGTTATTTAACTTAATTCAATTTCAATAATAATATCATTGATTTTTTCAAAATATCTATATCTTTCATATTTTTGTTTATTTTTTTCTTTTACTTTCTACACAACTAAATCAAAGGAAAAACAAAATTTATCTTCCTTTCCTTCCATTTTCTTTTTTACTAAACAATTAAAAAAAAAAATTGGTAAACAACTAGAATATGCAAACAACCAGACATCACGTCATAAAATGTGAAGAGAGAAATACGTATATATATAAAATGTGAAGAAAGAGAAATACGTATAAATTTTGTGAGTAAGTTGACTTATTAGCTATTTATTACAGTTATTAACGAAGTAAAGTTGATTAAAAAAATCATTATACTTTTTTTTTCTTCTCTTTCTCCTTCTTTTCTTCATTTTTCTTTCCTAGGACTTTCTTCTCTAAACCCAAAAAAAATAATTTATGTGAATTAAAACAACAAAAAGTATAAATTTCTAAGGAAAGATGTTTAAACGATAATGGATTAAAATAATATAAAGACTTAAAATATCACCGGTAGAATAAGTGGTAAATAATTATATTTATTAGTACATCTATATTTTACTATATATTTAATATAATATTTATTTTTCTTATTAATAAATAAATTTATTATATTAAAAAATTCAATAGAAATATTTTTTCAATCATTAATAATTTTATTTAATATATCAAAAAATAATTTAATACAAATAGTTATTGTCGAGAATTAATAAATGCATTAAATGAATTAAGAAATAATACAAATACTTATTTCAATCTGTGATGGAATTCTCTTTATTTTTTCATTGTCTCCCACAAAATCCAATATTTATATATTTGTGTAAAGGATATAGTCCTTTATTTTTTTTTTTATAATTCATGTCTTTTTATTTATTTCTTCAAGGCAAACCTTATTTTTTCTTTAACCATTAAAAAAAAGTACTTGAACAAAACTTTTAGAAAGTATATTAATTATCATTTCAATTTTTTTTTTTAAAAAATAATATTTTAAACAAACATGGTACATCAAAATTATTCAGGTTAAATTTAAGATTCACTTTATTAGTTATAAAAATTCTGTAAAAATTTAAAAATTAACTTTTTCAGTAAATAAAAAAAGTCATAGTATACAAGTAACGAAACCTCCTACAAATAATTTGAACTATTTTTACACTTAGGATCCGTTTGATTTTTTACAAAATTTAGCGTATCGTAAGTGACAAATATTTTTGTTTAAAATTTAATTTGAAAAAAGAGTTATACAATCATACAAATCAAACAAATGAGACAGCACAAAATTTCATTCTTTTACTATTCAAAAAATCATCGAATAAAAAATTATATATGTACATAATTGTTCAAAGGCTCATTTTTATCTTAATTTTAAATTATTTTTTAAATTTTAATTATTTATAAATTTTATTATTATTATTTGAATTTAAAATTATCTATAATAATTTTATCAAATTATTTATATTTAATCATCATTGTCAATTAATTTACTTCCTTTTATATATATATATATATATATATATTTTAAAATTTAAATTTAAATAATATTTAATAAACTATCATTATCAATTAACTAACTTGTAAATGTTCTGAATTTTAAATTTAAATAATATTTACTAATTTTATAAATTATATGAAAATAAATATTATTAAATTTACTCTACTAATTTTATATTATTTGACCTGTGTTGTCCATTGTATATCAAATATTAAACAAGATAAAAAATTATCTAGTACTTTAGTGATCTATATTGTACTGTTCTCTTTAATATTTTACAAATCAAACCCACGCTTAATAATAAATATGAAATTTGAATAATTTATTAAAATTTGAAAAATTTATAATATATGGTGATTTTTTTTTAAATTATATTTTTATTTTCTATATTATCATTGTATAAATTATTTTATCTTTATTAATATAAATATTTGTTATAGGTATGTCAATTAAGACACGAACAAAATTTAGATATAAATATGTTAGGTTATAATTAATTCATGATATTTATATTCTTACACTCTTAAAGAGTTATACAACTCATTTTTAACCTAACATTTATGTACATTATTTTGTAAAATTTAATTTTTATATATTTCTTTATTCTTTCATGAGTTATTGAGTTTAATATTTCTTTCTTCGTAAATTTTTGTATATATTTTTAAAGGACACAATTTTTTATATATATTTTTTAATGATAAAAGATTCTCTCTCATCGTGACAGATTTCTGAAATGTGTAATAATTAAGCAAGTCAAATGTTTAGATTCACTTTTTGGATCTAATTTTTTTAAAAAATATAAAATTAACCTTTTAAATATTAAGGTAGATAAGATTTAAGATTTTATATAAATTTAAAATTTAAGATTTTAAATAAGAAACACTATGTTAAAAAGAGTGCTTTGCTAAAATAATAAACATTCCATCAAAAATATTTTTTTTATTATGTATTTAATACATTATTTATTTTATTTATTAATATTATATACTATAAAAAAAACCAATCAATATAAATATTATACTAAACATCAATAAATAAATTAATATGTCAACAAAGACTTACTACAAATTTTCATGGACAATTATTAATAAATATATTACATATCAAGAACCTTATTATGTTTAACATGTCATAAATATTTTTGAAGAGAATATAACACATGATAAATAAACAATAATTAATACAATATTTATTATTTATTTAGATAAATAATAAAATAAACTTTAAGTTTTCATAACTTCCCCTATCAACTTAATTTAATATATTTATTTGAAAGAACTACTTTTAATATTCTTAATTCATATATTTTAATTTATTTATTACAAAGAACACAACCTTTCATTAGATTTTCTTTTCTCTTAATTTTTCACATATTTTTTAATGAAACTCTTCATTTTTCTTTAACTAGAAGAAGAGAGACTAAACAAATCAGATCTGATTCAAACTTGTCTGCATAATACTATTTTTCTATTTCTGCCCCGCCAACTAACCAATTAACTGAGGGAAAGAAAAAGTTCTCATAATTTAGTTATAGAAATTTTTAATGTCTTTATTATACTTCATTCAATTATTTTATTTTTTATTATAAGAAATAACGTTAAATTTGTTTAAAAATCTTTTATTTCTAAGTTATGACTTTTATATGTTTGTAAAACTGTGATGGCTATTCTTTATATCTGGTTAAAATTCACTTGCTCTTCTCTAAGAGCTAAGGCAATTTGAAAGCAAGATTTAATTTAATTTATGGAAATTACACCAAGAAGAAAAGAGACTAAAGGTTTTTTTGTTTTTTTTTTTCTTTTGAAACTTTTATAAAAATTGAAAGAAGGAAAACATTTGATAGTCATTAACTAAAATAAGAGAAGAAAAATTTAATTTTACTTAATCTTGGAGTTTTAAAATTGATGTTTTCCTTTATTAAATATTTTTTTGTGACTATTTATATAATATTATATAATTTTAGTATCTTATTTAAATTATATTTAAGAAATATCCATGGGTAGATAAGAAAAAGTTATTTAATTTAAATTCAAATTCAATAATAATATCAATGATTGTTTCAATGTATCTATATTTTTTTATATTTTTGTTTATATTTTCTTCTGCTTTATACACAATTAATAGGAAAAAAATTTCTTCTACTTTATACACTACCCTTATTTTTTCTTTAACCATTAAACAAAAAAGGTACGCAAACAAAACTTTTAGAAAGTGTAATATTGATTATTATTTTAAACTATTTTTAAAAAAACGATTAATATTTTAAAAAAATAGGGTACTGTATTAGTTACAAAATTTTATAAAAAGATTAATATTTTAAAAAGATTCTGTAAAAAAATTAAAAATTAAATTTTCCAGTAAATAAAAAAGTCGTAGTTATAAAACCCCTTAAAAATAATTTGACCCGTTTTAGCTTACTGTACATGAAAAATATTTTTGTTTAAAATTTAATTTAAAAAATGAATTATACAACCATATAAATTAAGCAAGTGACACAACACAAACTTTCATTTTTTCATTATTTAAAAAACTCACCTAACCAAAAATTTACATGTGCATAATTGTTATCTCATTTATCTCTTAATTTTAAATTGTTTTTTAAAATTTTAACTATTTATAAAATTTATTATTATTATTTGAATTTAATATTATCTATAATAATCTTTTCGAAGCATTTATATTTAATCATAAAAAATAATGAGTTTGGTGAGTACCACAATTTAGATTTCTCTGTCCTATGTGTGAGTATCAGCATGGGATTCCAACCAACTTCAATGATGAGGATTTTTTCGTAAATACTTCGGTTTTTTTTTTTAAAAATGTTATGATAAAAACAAGTTTTTATCGTACATACTACACAACAAAACTTATTTTGATTATATTATAATAATTGGAAGTACTTATAGAATGTGCAACTTTGCAATACACGAATTTGGTTATGACAAATGTATTTTCATTGAACATTAAACCCACATATAAAACAACGTATATTGATACATAAGTAAACAAGGAGATTTTCTTCCTATATTTGACTTGCTGCATTCTTTAACCATGTGAATTTAAAAAACAATATCTTTAATTAAATTTACACCTTCATGTCATGTCATGGCATAATTATTGTATGGTACTTATAATTTTCTCCCCTGATTAATTTTTAGAAGCAAAACAAAAGAGGATTCTTGAAGTGATGAATATCCCAGGTTTGACAAAAGACCATTTTCTAGTCATTTGCTATATGCACTTGTTTTTGCATCCATCTATGCACTTGTTTTTGAGGTAGAAACATTTTATGTCTCAGACGCTTTTTGGTTGCTTCCGGTACCCTCTAATTTTTATGTAATAATGATCAAAGAAATTAGCTGTGTTTGTTGTTGTTTTGTTTTTGGACTTTTAAGCCCCTTTGATAATAAAATAAAAAATAAATAAATAAAGTAATGAAACTCATTAATAAACAGTGCACCCTTTTTCTCCCGCATAAAGTTCCATTGTCTTCTCACTCAAACCTATGTCTTCCCATTTCTTGGGAGGACTCTCCGTAACCCTTTGTGCTGATTGCATGCTTTCATTCTCTCTCTGCCTTCTCCTCCTGAAGCAAAATTGCACATCCTATACGTACTTCTAATTATTATAATATAATCAAAATAAGTTTTATTGTGTAGTATGTCCGATAAAAACATGTTTTTCTCGTAATATTTTTGTTCTAAAAATTGAAGTGTTTAACCGAAAAAAATCTTCATCATTGAAGTTGGTTGAAAACCCATGTTGATACTCACACAAAGAGGACAAAGAAATCTAAATGAGGTGTACTCATCGAACTCATTATTTTCATGTTAATTAGAAAAATTTACCTTTACTTTTCCTGTATTTGAGTTTTTTTCGTAATATTTTTTTGTAAAAGATGTTTTATTGATCTTACATCATCACCCAATTCTTCTTCAACTAATGGTTCTTCTGTTTTCTTTAAGGTTAATAAAACTCCTCCTGTTTTTACAATAAATTAGCAAGAATAAATGAGTAAGAACATTATGTTTTTATTCACATATGGATCAATGAAAACCTAAAAATGATAGAACACACAACAATACTTACGCAGTAATTAAACTTCAAAGTCTTTTATACAAAACTACATGGTTCAAACAAATAGAAATATTAAATTTTATCTAAATCTTTACTTATTTTTTATTTTGATTACGTGATATAGATATTTGAATACAGTTATAAAATCTTAAAACATTAATGAAAATAATTTGAAAATTTTTTCACTAGAATAAAATCATTGTAGACAGGGTATTCATTAGAACAGTTGCTAAGTCCACCGTCTTACTTATGCTTCATGTGAATAAAGTCTATTTTAGATATTGTATGTTGTCTCTAAAAAAAAATTCAAGTAAAAAAATTTAAGTTTAGTTTATTTAAATAAATTAATCTATTATAATATTATATTTATTTTTTTTGGTAAACAAATAAATTTCAATAAGCATTAACAAAGTTCAAATAATTCTCAAATAGCTCAATTTATGTAGGTTTACAAGATGTCATATAGTATCTTCTTATCTTTGTAATGAAAAGGATATTTTTAATGTTTGAAAACGCATCTTACCAATATTATTTGTAGAACACATGCATGTATGTTATTCATGAAAACTATTAAGAATGGTCAGAGTGTTCCAAAAAGTTAAAAGTTGGGTCTTAATTTCTATATACTATTTTCTCTTTTTCATTTTTCTTTTACTGTAACATTTAATATATAATTTATCATATATGAGTAAATTATTTTTAAAAACTAAATATTAAAATCAGTTTAAATATTATTTTGAGTACAAATTTTTGAAAAATAATTTTATTAAAATATAAGATATTACTAATTTTTAAATAAAAATATACATAAAATATTTCACAATAAGACTAAAATTCAATAACAAGAATTAATATACTTTTATTAACTGTAATCCTTTCAGGTGAATATTAATTTTCTACCTAAACTGCGAATTAATTTATATCCTCGATACACTATTTCACCCGAAAGTTATGCATCCATTTCGTTTGTTAAAAGTTAAATTATTATATATGATAAATATTTTTATTTAAAATTTGATTTAAAAATAATATAATAAAAAAATTAAAAATTGAGACAGGTCAAAAATGTATTTTTTAGTAAAAAATTATTAAATAAAAAACTGTGCAACGTATAAAGTATTTAATAGATAAAAACATTAAAGTTTCATAATTTTATATCACCCTATTTGTATTTCAGAAAATTTATCATATAATTATTTTAAATTAATGATACAACAATCTTATTTATTTATATATATATTATTTATTAATGTTATATTTATTTTTCCCGATGGGTAGCTAGTTGAATAGACTTTAGTTGAATAAATAATGAATAAAATTAAATATTTATAGAGTTATTAATTAAAAAAAAATTATCACCTAATAGTATGTTTGATTTTTATGAAAAAATTAAGACATTGATAATGAATGTAGAAATGAGTGTATTAAATAACAAATTATAAATATATTAATTTATTGAAATGTTCGTATAACATGTATTAAATGTATAATTAAATGTTGTGTTAGATATATATGTTAGGAGACGTTATGTGAATTTGTTTTATATTGATCGAGTTTCATGAAATAGTAATATATATCTTCAAAACATCTTAATACGTCAATGTTAGAGGAGTTATTATGGCGAAGTAGGTTGGTCTGCATTGTCGAAGGTCGGCATTTTGTCGAATTCATTTCTCATTAATTAGGACACACTTCTCTAGGCGCTCTCCTCAATCTATAAATAGCTTCAGGGAGTACAATTTTGATATTTTGCTTCTCATTCTCCTTTGTACTTGCTTTTCTTTCGACTCTTTACCTTAAACACGCCGGTCAATAGTAGCTTAAGCATCGGAATGCCTTTGAATGTATACTCCCCCACCTCGACGGAAACCACGAATCCAGACTCGTTCAACCGACCAAACCCACCTTCTTGTCCACGTCATTTGCTCCTCACGTGACATCTATTTTCGATAAGAACATTTTGGCCCTCACTGTGGGGCCTTAATAAAAATCTTCCAAGGCCACCTTCACATAGTTAATACCCAAAATTAGACCTTAGCTTCATCATCATATCTCAACATGGACATTTCCCTTCTAGACTCTTTGAAAGTCTATAATGCAGTTAATGGAGTCAAGAGCCAGCTTGATGAAAACATGGAGAAGTTAGGGCTCGACACAAAGATGAAATTCAAGCCTTAAAGGATCAATGCCAAGAAGAAATTATGGCACTACGCCATAAAGTGTTGTCTATGCAGAATTAATGCATAAACCTGAACACAACACCCACGTTGAGCACGAGGCCGAGTTGTGTCCAGCAAGAAAGCATGGCAAGAAGTCTAAGTCCCCAACCCTAGACTTAGACACGAGACAACCTCACTTTTCTACCCTAGAAGTTATCCCCAGGATTGCACAAACTCTTACCCCATAGTCGTGCCCTCAATAAATGCCCTTCACAATGCATATACTGGCGCGAGGTGAGGTTTAGACTCTCTCTTCATTTCAATCGTTCACCCCTGAAATAATGCAATCATGTCTTCCTAAGGGATGGAAATGGTCAAGCCTCGAGAAGTATGAAGGGACCTCTAACCCCACCGCACATGTTAAGGAATATCTTACGCAGGCCAATCTAGTGTTCAAAGACTTGAGAATTCATTTTCGCTTGTTTCTAACAACCTTGAAAGGGATCGCTTTAGAATGGTATTACCCGTTTCCGCCCTTATCTATTGATTCGTTCGATACTTTGTGCAAAAGGTTCACGACTCATTACGCTAATTGCAAGCCCATTGTAACTGATTCCGCCTCCTTACAACACGTGGTTCAAGGGGACCACGAAATCTTTGCTGATTGCTAACCCATCCCTTCCAAGTCACTCCTTACCATTCCCTTCATGAATGAAGATTTCAGCGTTAATAATCCATATCAAGATGATCCTATGCGGGTTAGAAAAGTTTTGATCAACCAAGGAAGCTTTCTCGACATCCTTATTGGTCAGTCTTTAATTAATTGGATATCTCGGAGTCAATGGTGCAGTCCTACCCGGATCCACTCCTTGGTTTTGTAGGAGAGTAGGTACACACCAAAGGTTATGTGGAGTTGTTGAAAAACTTTAGAAGCGGGGAGAAATACCGAACTAAAATGGTACGATTTATTGGTAGGTGTTGATACATCAAACTACGTGATTATAAGAAGGAGGACGCTAAGCTGTCTTGGTGCAATTGTCTCTACTTTGCATATGCCCATGATATTCAAAGTGGGGAGATTTCAATCGTGAAGGCGAATCCCAAGATGGCTCATGAATGTTACGCATAGAGTTTGAAGGTTGTCCCTTATTCACGATGACATATATTTTGTAAGAATGTGATACTAGCAAATTATAGGATAGGGGATGCATGTTTCATGACCCAATGGAAGGATCAAACACATGTCCTTAGGAAAATTACTCAAATGGCTGAATCAACATGTTCTCTGTTAATGGTAGCATTATGTTTGACAATATTAAATTTTATATCGTACATAACATATAATTTAACGCAATTTATTCAGTCTGTATTATAAATTTATAATATTAATTTCACTTTAATAAAATTTATTTTTAGGTAAGAAAATATCTTTTAATATGAAATTTTTTAAAATTAGCGGTTGTGTTATTTTTTAATATTTGATGGATAAATTTTTAATTTTTTGGGTTTTATGTAGTGTCAATTAGCACCGTAAACTTTTGTTATCTCTTGATCTTAAATTGTTTAAAAATAAATTATATTAAAAATCCATGAAATTTCTATCAAATATTATTATTTTTTAAAAAAATTATCATATTATATAATTTAATTTTTAAATTAATTAGCTAGTAGTAATATGCATAAATTGAATTGAATTCTCCACTAGAATGGTGGACCCTACAACACAACCTGAATCAATGGATCACATTGCACATAATAGGGTATTAGAATAGTATCACCACGTGAAACACATGCAGATATAAGGGTGGGCAGGATTTAATTTGAACAACATAAAATGATTAACCTGGGTAAAAATAGTGTGGAGGGTGAATTAGAAAACAAATTTCATTAATAGAGTTAGTTAGAAACTATTTTTTTGGAGGGATTGTTTTTTAAGATGAAATTTTGATTTCGACTTCGTATGATGCTGACACATGACGCTTTTTGAATGGTGGGGAGTTAAAAGAATGAAATATAAAAAAATTTTGTGAGGAAGTTGAAAGAATTTTTTTACGTTTGCTGAAGACTTGATGTGTAGTGTTCTCTGAATGGTCCAAGAGAATTGAAAAAATTATATAAAAATAATTAAAATTAAACACTAACAATTTAAATTAAACTAACAATTTAAATTAAACTAAAATAAATAACTACCTAACATAAATTTTTAAATCAGATATAACTAAACACAACAAACATTAAATATTAAATATTAGTTAAAATTTTTGTTAATGCCACCAGATTAAGATTAAAATTATATATAACTAAATGCAACAATCATTAAATATTTAATCTTAAAAATTTTATTACATTTGTCACCAGATTAAACACAATAAACATTAAAAATTAAAAATTAAAAATTTAAATCTGGTAAGTAAATGTTAAATAAAATGACGTAACAAAATATTTAACTAATTTTTAATATTTAATGTTTATTGTGTTTAGTTATGTTTAATTTAAATTTTTATGTTATGTAGTTATTTATTTTAGTTTAATTTAAATTGTTAGTTATTCATGAATTTTTTTATATTTAATTTTTATTTAACTATTTTTTTAACTTCCCTTAACCATTCTGAAAATATTATCCCAGCGAACATGAAAAAATTCATTTTACTTCGTCACAATTCTTTTTTTATATTTAATATTTTTTTATTTAATTTTTTTGACTTCCCTTAAATCATTCATAAAGTGTCACGTGTCAAGCTTATATCGAAGTCAAAATATTTTTTCGACTTCCTCACAAATTGCCACGTGTCAGTGTTTTCGTCTTCAAAAACAACTCATCCCATTAAAATAGTTTCTAACTAACCATATTAACATAATTTTAATATAGGAAGTTTACCTTGATTAACCTTTAAATATATGAATTATTGGAACTATAAAGAACGAGGAGAGATTAAAAAAATAAGTTTTTTCTTTTCTTTTCAAATTTTTATAAAATTTGAAAGAAGGAAACATTTGATGGTCATTAACTAAAATGTATTACCTCCAAGTGGACGAAGAAGAGAAGAAAGTCTTAATTTTATATAATCTTGGAACAATATTAAAATTGATGTTTTTTCTTTATTAAATATTGTATAATTTTAGTATCTTACTTAATATAAATTTCAAGAATTAAGAATAGTTCTTATATTTTATAAAGAAAAAAGTTAAAAATTATTTTCTAAGGACTAAATTTAAGAAATATCTATTGGTAGATCAGAAAAAGTTATTTAATTTAAATTCAAATTTAATAATAATATCATTGATTTTTTCAAAATATTTATTTTTGTTTATTTTTTTTCATCAACTTTCTACAAAACTAAATCAAAGGAAAAAAAATTTTATCTTCCTTTCCTTCCATTTTCTTTTTTTACTAAACAATTAAAAAAAATCATTGTACTTTTTATGTTTTTTTCTCTTTCTTTCTTTCCTTTATCTTTCTTTCCTAGGACTTTCTTCTCTAAAACAAAGCCATAAAAGAAATTTATAAGGATTAAAATAAAAAAGATTATAGATTTCTAAGGAAAAATGTTTAAACTTTAAAAAATAATAGATTAAAATAATATAAAGATTTAAAATGTCACCGATAGAATAAGTCCTAAATCAATATCAGTGTTGTTAGATTAGGTTGTACAAGAGAAAAAAAAATTCTTTAATCTCCTCTTTTTTCATTTATGAACTCCTTTAAGCGAGTTAATAGTTTTCAATTGGTTAAACTTCATGTCACACTTAGATAAAACTATTATAGACTTCACTGAATTAAAAAAAAATTGTAAAAAAGAAAGGTTATATTTTACCGTTATGCAAAGTAAAATAGTTACATGTAATCATAACTTTTAATCTAGTAGATATATGTACAAATTTATGTGGTGGTGTGTTTTGTTAAAATAATAAACACTCGGTTAAAAACATTTTTTATTATGTATTTAATATATTATTTATTCATTAATATTATATTTATTATATACTATAAAAAAATAATCAATATAAATTTTATATTCATCATCAATAAATGAATTGATAATTAATAAATACTCAATACAAATATTCATCATTACATATTAAAAATTTTATCCTAGTTCAACGTGTCACAAATATTTTTAAAAGAAATTATAATCTTCGATGAAAACAAATAAGTTGTTTATAGCTGTCATATCATCAGTAGCTTGTGCATGTTATCTTTTTTTTTTTTTTTTATTATTAAAATTTAATTTTCATATATTTCTCTTTTTAGAAGAAAGTAGTATCCTCGGGGAGAGCAGATAGGTTGTTCATAGTTGTCATGTCATCATGCATGTTATTTTTATTTTTTTTATTTTTAAGAACACAATTTTCATATATTTTTTTCCATAAATTTCTATATATTTCTTCAAAAGGCAACAATTAATATATTTTTAAACCAAAAAAAATAAAAAATCAATTTCATCTCAACATGTTATTCAGTAGGCGATTAGACCTTTCAGAATGTGTAATCAAACTTTTTTAAAAAAATTAAGATTAATCTTTTAAATAAATAAAGCATGTCATACTTCTAGTAGTCGTAAGTAGAGAATAATCCTCACTTTACAAGTTGGTTTTGTAGAGTTGAGTTAAACCCATAACTCACGTTTCAAAATAGTATCAAAGTCTATCCTACTATTATTTGTAGATGTTGGGTGACCACTTATTGTGAGACCGATATTAAATCACCCATTTGAATAGTCTCCAAAGTTCAGTCTCGAAAAATCCATGCCATCTTGAGAGGATATTATATAAGTGAAAAATAATCACTTATCTTGAGAGATAAATGAGAAACAATCCTCACCTTACCTGCATCAGATCATGTAAATCAAGAACATTTAACACAATATTTATTTAAACAATCAATAAAATTGGCTTTAATTTTTTTATTCCTTCCCCCGACAAAACTTAATTTACATAAATTTATATGAAATACAAAATTTTTAATATCCTTTATTCATAACTTTTAATATATTTTTCCAGAAGGACACCACCATTCATTAATTTTTTTTGGAAGGACATGACCTGTTATTTTTCATTAACTAAAGAAGGAGAGAGAGTGAGCAAATAAATCCTTCAAAACCTTGGAGACTAGAGAATCATATAGTTTTTCTCTCTTCCCGTCCCGCCAATTCATATATAGATTTTAAGTAATTTTTTAAAATTTAATAAATTTATAGTTCAAGATTTTAATTAGATTATATTTTTATCTTTTCTATTAATTATAATGTAAAATTTATTTTATCTTTATAAACACATATTTTTTTATTGTACACTCTCTTGGTTTTAAATTATATAAGTTTTTGAAGAAAAAAATTGTATTATATCATATGTAACTTATGAAAATCAATGAATCATTACTTAACTTTTATTTCTATAACATATTATATTTATTTTTATTATGATTTTACTCATTATTTTAGTTAATTAATAAAGTAAGAGAAAGGTAATACATCAAGTATTCCATATATTTCATATCAGTTAAAAATTATTCTATATTTCTTTTTAATAATAAATTTTTGCAATACTTAAGTTTGAGATTAACTGTGTTAGTTAAAAAATTCTGTAAAAAATAAAAAATTAACTTTTTCGGTAAATAAAAAAGTCACAGTTATACAAACCCCTTAGAAATAATTTGATCCGTTTTAGCGTACTATACATGACAAATATTTTTGTTTAAAATTTAATTTAAAAAAGAATTATACAACCATATAAATTAAACAAATGTCAAAAAAAAACATTCATTTTTTTATTATTTAAAAAATGACCGAACAAAAAATTGTACATGTGCATAATTGTTTAAAGGAACATGTATCTCATTTATCTTTTAATTTCCAATTATTTTATAACATTTTAATTATTTATAAATTTTATTACTATTATTTAAATTTAACATTATCTATAATAATCTTATCAAAGCATTTACATTTAATATTTTCATTATCTATAATAAGCTTAATGTTGCTCCAATAAAATTGTTATGCTTACTAGGAAGTATAACTTATTGGTACCCTTGAATTAAGTGAACACCCGGTGATGTTGTTACGACAATTTCCCTTAACGTGAAGTAGGACCATTTTGCTCTATCAAAATGAATAAATTATTTAATTATTATTAAGCACTACTTATATAAATATCACTTTTAAAAACTAATAACAAAAAAAATAATGTTATATATTGATAGTTTATATTCTAATGAATACTTGGTCTACAATGATTTTATTCTAGTGAAAAAGATTTTAAATTATTTACATTAATGTTTTAGAATTTTATAACCACGGTACATGAGTTAAATATCTATATCAAGTAATCAAAATAAAAATTAAGTGAAGATTTAGATAAAATTCAACAAATAAAAAATATTTCTATTTCTATCTATATCACGTAGTAATAAATTAGAGTATGAGATTGCAAGTGAAGATGAAGAAGTTGATGTTCAAAACACAAGTGAAACAATTTTCAAAAAGTTTGAACTTTGGAAAATGTGAACTGAGGTTGAATTTGAGGTTGGAATGGTGTTTGACTCACTTGCGCAATTCAAGCATGCTATAAGGGAATATGCAAATCTGTATGGTTCTGAGGTGAATTTCAATTTTCGGAACATTTCAAAATAAAATTTTTAAGTTATTATTTTTTATTTTAGAAATTTCAAAATTATTTTTTACATTCCTGAACAATATTCAAAAATTGTAATTATATTTTGGAATGTAAAATAAAGTTCTAAAATGCTGTTTTATTCTGGAACAATTACGGAACAACATTCTGAATTTGGTTTTTTTCATTTTGGAATAAAATAACAATTTCAGAAGAGAAGAAGAATAAATAAGAAAGTGTATTTTTAGAATGATAATCAGTTTTTGGTCTTCCCCTCCAATGGTGTCCATTCTGAATTTGGTTTTTTTCATTTTGGAATAAAATAAAAATTTCAGAAAGAAGAATAAATAAGAAAGTGTATTTTTTAGAATAATAATCAGTTTTTGGTCTTCCCCTCTAATGGTGTCCTATCATGCATATAACCAACTTAATATAGTGAGACATGACTATACAAGATTGCTGTAGAAGTTTACACTTCAACCTAATAAAAATTATTATTGATATCGCATTACTTATTATAAAAATTAATACTTATCATGCACAATCATTTATAAATAGATAATAATATATAATTATTTTATATTATCAGTGCATCAAGGTATTTTGTTAAATTGATCGTGTTAAATAGTAACTTTTTTCATAATTAAAAATATCAACTTTAATATTCTTTCATATAATTTTATACTCTTAGAATTTTATGTGACATTGAAACTCACTTAACACTGGTAACTAAATTCGCGCACGTGAACAGATTGAAACTCACTTAACAGATTTAAATCAACAGAGCATACACATAGGAAATCAGGTGGACTCGTTGACAACCTTTAGAAGCGGGGAGAAATTTCGAACTGAAACGATATTGATATATCAAATAACGTGATTACAAGAAAGATAACATTAAACTGTCTTTTATGCAATTGTCTTCACTTTACATATGGCCTGAAGTTCCTAACTAATGGGGAGATTTCAACCGTGATGGCCAATCCCAAAATGGCTCATGAACGTTCTCCCTTATTCACGATGGTATGTATTTTGTAAGAATATGATACTAGTAAATTATAGGATAGGGATGCATGTTTTATGACCCAATGAAAGGATCAAACACATGTCCATTGAGAAAATTGCTTAAACGGCTGAATCAACATGTTCGGTTAGTATGATGTATGACAATATTAAATTTTATATCGTACATAACATATAATTATGAAAAAAATATTTTTTAATCTTTTATTCATAAACATTAATATATTTATCTTAAAGGATATACAATTTCCTTCAAAATTTTTCATATATTTCTATGGAAGAACATAAGGGGTGGGTAAGCGGGCTAGCTCGTCTTGCTTAAGACCCGCCCGCGTAGGCTTACAAGTTTAGTCCGCCCTGCAATGCCAAATAGACCTAACTTGATGGTCTGTCTTCGCCCCGCGAACCCTATAGTCTAAACAGTTCGGGGAGAGGAGACAAGTTGTCCATAGTTGTCATGTCATCGGCTTGTGCATGTTATTTTTATTTTCTCTATTCTTTAGTAGAACTCAATTTTCATATATTTCTTTAAAGGATACTACTTTTTGTTCATAAATTTTTATATATTTCTTCAAAGGATAACCCTTTATATATATTTTTTAACCATAAAATTCCATTTTCATCTCGACATTTTAGTCAGGCGATTAGACCTTTGAGAATGTGCAGTCAATTTTTTTTTATAAATAAAGCAAGTCATATTTCTAGTAGTCATAGGCAGGAAGCAATCCTCACCTTACAAGCTGGTTTTGTAAGGCTGAGTTAGACTCATAACTCATGTCTTACTATTATTTGTAGATGTTGAGGTCATCTATTGTCAGACCAATGTTGAATCACTTATTTGAATAGTCACTAAAATTCAATCTCAAAAAATCCAATCTTTAGCAGGAGTGTTATATAAGTGAGGAATATTTCTCACCTTTTATGTAAGTGAGAAACAATTACTCACTTTAGAAATATTATATAAATAAGAAACAATCCCCACTATACATGCATCATAAATCAAAAATATTTAATACAATATTTATTTAAACAATTAATAAAATTAGCTTTAATCTTTTATTCCTCTCCCCACTACAACTTAATATTTTTTAGTTCCATGGGTACACACAATTTAGATTTCTTTGTCTCTTCTGCTTGAGTATCAGCATGGGCTTCCAACCAACTTCAATGATGAGTATTTTTTTTTGTTAAATACTTTAATTTTTACAACAAAATAAATTATATGAAAAACACTTTTTTATCGTACATACTACCCAATAAAACTTATTTTGATTATATTATAATAATTAGAAGTACGTTAGGATGTGAAACTTATTTTCATTACGACAAACGTATTTTCATTGCGCATTAAACCCACAATTTATATTGATACATAATTAAACAAGGAGATTTTCTTCCTATATTTGGCTTGGTGCATTCTTTAACCATGTGAAATTAAAAAAATATCTTTAATTAAATTTATACCTTCATTTTCGCAACATTCCAAGATAAAATATTGAAGTTATTATTTTTTATTCTAGAAATTTTAAAAATATATTTTACATTCCTAAACAATATTAAAAAATTGTAATTATATTTTGGAATGTAAAATAAAGTTCTAAAATGCTGTTTTATTCTGGAACAATTACCTATCAGCATTTTGAATTTGGTTTTTTTCATTTTGGAACCAAATAACAATGTCAGAAGAAAAATAAATAAGAAAGTGTATTTTTTGTATAAAAAAAATGACGAGTGTGTGAATAATAGGAAAATAGTTCAAAACCACAGCCCATGAATTTTGTGAAGTAAAGTCCAAAGCAAGAAACTCTGAGCAGGTCCAATAATAGATAAAAGAGATGTGGATAATAGATTGACATTATAACTTAAAAAAATCTAAAATTTATCTTCTAAAGAAACTAGACAAGTTAGACTATATCCAGATTAAGTCCTAGACTCAGAATAAATAAGTTAACAATGACATGTATTAATTTTTAGTAATTTTTAAAATTTTGATGAATTTATAATATAAGTTGAATTTTAATTTGATTATATTTGAATTTTTTATATTGTTAGTATGTAAATATTTTTTATCTTTATCAATACACCTATTTCTTATTATATATTTAACAAAATATTTATTTTATTTATTCATAAATATATTATTACATTAAAAAATTTAATACAGATATTCATTTCAATCATTAATAAGTTCTCTTTATTTTTAGTTTTCTCTCCCACCAAATTCAGTTTCAATATATTTGTCTGGGACACAACTCTCTCTTTATTTTTCATTATTATGTCTTTTCATATATTTCTTCAAGGAGGTAACCCTTCGTTTTTTTTCTTTAACCATTAAAAAAAATAAAGAGAGTGCGTTAACAAATCTATTAGAAAGTCTAATATATATTAACCTTATCTTTTTTAAAAAAAAATTAAAAGTTAAAATGAATCTTATAAATAAATAGGACATATTAAAAAAATGTTTAGAAAAATAAAAATTAACTTTTCTAGTAAATAAGAAAAGTCAATCTTATACAAGTTAAGCTAATGACCACCTATAAATAATTTAATTTATTTTCACATAGATATGAATTTTACATAAATCACATGGAGCAGGATTCGTGCAGGCAGGGTACTAATTTTTAAACAAAAAAAAACAAATAAAAAATATTAATATCTATCTGTATTTTTTATTTGTTTGTTTTTAATTTAATATCTTTTATTTGTTTGTTGCTCTTTCAGATTCTAATATCTTTTATTTGTTTGTTGCTCTTCAAGATTCTAAAATTTTTCATTTGTTTGTTCTTAGTTTAAAAAGTAGTATCTTTTATTTGTTTGTTATTCTTCCATATTTTAATATTTTTCATTTGTTTGTTCTTAGTTTAAAAACTAATACACCGTCTGCACCGAGCCTGACACATGCGATACACCCTCTTAAATCATGCCACGTGGACCAATGACGTGTTTGGTGCTTTGGTCTTAGGCGCTCAACATGACAGCTCAACATGACAGTCAATCAAGCTCTTCCACGTGTCATCTTCTGAGGTGTGGCGCCCATCCGTGTTCCGTTTCCATTACAAAACGAACCCACCCACAGGTAAAATGTTTGTAACCAGGCCCAGTTACGGAATCAGTTAAGTTTGTTTGAAAACCCATTATAAGAAATAACGTTAAGTTTGTTTGAAAACCCAATGTAAGAATCTGTTTTGTGACGTTTGTTTCCTTGTGACTTTGCTTCTTGTTGTAAACAGTTACGGTGGAGATTATTTGTTTATGAGTTCTGACTTTTGTGTGTTCGTGAAACTATGATGGTTATTCCTTCGGCCTCGTAATACAAACCTATGATGGTTAAAAATCGTCTAATTAACCCAAATAGGCCACTTGCTGAAACTAAATCCGTAACTGGGCCTGATTACAAACATTTTACCTAGGGGGTTCGTTTTGTACCGGAAGCGGAATGCGGATGGGCGCCATACCTTAGAGGTTGACAAATGAAGAGCTTGATTGGCTGTAATGATGAGCGCTCAAGGCCAGAGCGCCAAACACGACATTGGTCCACGTGACATGTTTTAAGATGACGTATCGGGTGTGGCTGGATCCGTCTAGGCAATGTACTAATTTTTAAACTTAAAACCAAACAAATAAAAAATATTAGTACTTATTTTTTATTTTTTTGTTTTTAGTTTAAAAATTAGTACATGTCTTTGTAGCTTTGCTTCTTGTTGAAAACAGCTACCGTGGAGAGTTTGTGTCTGAGTTGTGACTTTTGTGTGTTCGTGAAACTGTGATGGCTATTCCTTCGGCCTCGTAATATGAACCTACGGTTGGTTAAAAGTCGGCTAATTGACTCAAATAAGCCAGTTACGGAAACTAAATCTATAAGTGGGCCTTGTTACAAACATTTTACCTGGGCGTTCATGTTGTAACTAAAGCGGAATGTCGATGGGTGCCACACCTCAGAGGTTGACACGTGGAAGAGCTTGATTGGCTAGCATGTTGAGCGCCTAGGGCCAGAGCGCCAAACAAGCCATTGGTCCATGTGACATGTTTTGAGAGGGTGTATCGCGTGCGGGGATTCGTACAGGCGGGGTACTCATTTTTAAACTTGAAAACAAACAAATAAAAAATATTAGTATCAGTCCGTTGCTCTCCCATATTCTAGTATTTTTTATTTGTTTGTTTTTAGTTTAAAAATTAGTACCTGTGTCTATTGCTCTTCCATGTTCTAATATTTTTTATGTGTTTATTTTTAATTTAAAAATAGATTTTTGTTTCAAGATTTTTTTTCCTTTACTCTGTTGCTCTTCCATATTCTAATATTTTTTATTAGTCTGGTTTTAATATTTTTTATTCGTTTGTTTTTAGTTTAAAAATTAGTACCCCGTCTGCACCGATCCCGCTACACGCGATACACCCTCTCAAAACATGCCACGTGGACCAATGGCGTGCTTAGCGCTCTGGTCCTGGGCGCTCAACATGGTATGTTTTTAGTTTAAAAATTAGAACCCCGTCTGCACCGATCCTGCTACACGCGATACACCCTCTCAAAACATGCCACGTGGACCAATGGCATGCTTGGCGCTCAACATGGTAGCCAATCAAGCTCTTCCACGTGTCGACCGCTGAGGTGTGGCGCTTATCCGCGTTTCCCTTCCTTTACAAAACGAACCTCCCAAGTAAAATTTTTGTAACCAGGCCCAGTTACAGATTTAGTTAAGTTTGTTTGAAAACTCACTATAAGAAATAACGTTAAGTTTGTTTGAAAACCCACTATAAGAATCTATTTTTTGACGTTTGTTTCCCTGTGACTTTGCTTCTTGTTGCAAACAGTTACAGTGGAGAATGTTTGTTTCTGAGTTGTGACTTTTGTGTGTTCGTGAAATTGTGATGCTATTCTTTTGACCTCGTAATACGAACCTATGATTGTTAAAAGTCACATGCTCTTTCTCTTCATTCAGTTAAGGCAACTTATAATACATGCTAAATTTTTATCAAATTATACTTTAACTTTTATATTTAAACTCTATAAGTCATTTTATCTTTATGAATAGACATATTTTCTATTAATGCAATAATTATGTTATTCTTTAAAACCATTTTTATTATAAATAAAAAATATTCAATATAAAAATTTATGGAAAACATAAATTAACTATCTGAACATATTAAAAAGTAATAAGTCAAGTTCCTATCCATCAGATTTACGTAAATCAATAATAATTAATATAATATTTATTATTTACTTAAACAATTAATGAAACAGACTTTAAATTTTTATCACTAAATGCCTTCAATAAATGTCTTTCACCACGTATATACTGGCACAGGGTGGGGTTGAGACTATCTCTTCATTTCAACCGTTTACCCCTACAATAATGCAATCTTGTCTACTTGAGGGATGAATATGGTCGAGCCTTGAGAAATATGAAGGGAGCTCTAATCCCACCACACATGTTAAGACATATCTTGTGCAGGCCAGTCTGGTGTTCAAAGATTTGAGAATTCATTGTCGGTGTATGAAGACTTGAGAATTCATTGTCAGTTGATTCCAACAAGCTTGATAAGGACCACTTTAGAATGGTATTACTCGTTTCCATCCTTGTCTATTGATTCGATCGGTACTCTATGCAAAAGGTTCACTCTGTGCAAAAGGTTCACGACTCACTACGCTATTTGCAAGCTCATTGTAACTGATTCCGCCTCCTTACAACTCGTGGTTCAAAGGGACCATGAAACTCTTTGCTGATTCCAAACCCATCCTATGGGTGTGAGAAGATTGGAAGGGTGTGAGAAGATTGGAATGGTGCGAGAAGATTGAAGGGAGAATGAGTCAGCGAGAAGATTGGGAGGGTGCAACATGTGAGATGATTGAAAGGCGACAGAGGAAATGAAGCGAAGTTGCGCGGGGCGGGCTTTCATGAATTGTACCCCTAGATTTTTTCTGAAAAAATTGATACAAACCCGCGCGTGTGACAAGGTCCGCGGGTCAGCTCGTAGACCCCATGACCCGTGTGGGTTTGGACCAGTTTTTTGAAAAATATATAGGGGTACAGTCCGTAAAAGCCCGCCCCGCACAACCCGCAAGCTTTGCGGGTCAAACCAACGGGGTCCGCGAGGCGACTCAGAAGCCTGCACTATTTAAAGGGTTGAAAATTAAAAACCTAATTTTGCTTCATTTTTCCTGCCACCTCTCAATCTTCGTGCACATCACACCCTCTCAATCTCCTAGTCAGCTCATCCTCCTTTCAATCTTCTCGTGCCCTCCCAATCTTCTAACACCCTTTAATAATCTCGCACCCTCCCAATCTTTTCGTCTGCATCAGTTTCGCTTTCTCCCAAATAAAAAATATTCAATATAAAAATTTATGGAAAACATAAATTAACTATATCAATGTATTAAAAAGTACTTTAAGTCAATTAATTTTCCTACATCAGATTTACCTAAACCAATAAAAATCAATACAAAATTTACTTATACAATTAATAAAACTGACTTTATTTTTTCATCAATTACCTTACAAAATTAAATTTCAATATATTTATATGAAAGATTTTTTTTTATATTCTAAATTCATAACTTTTTATTTATATATCCCAAAGAACACAACCTTTCAATAATATTTCTTTTCTCATAATTTTTCATATATTTTTTAGAAAGACATAATTCTTATTTTTCTTTAACTAAAAAAGAAGATAGAAATAAATAAATCCTTCACAAAATTCAAACTTGACCACAAAATACTATTTAAAGTTCTCAAAATCCAGCCATAAAATGTTTTAACGTCTTTATTACACGTCATTCAATTACTCTGTTTCTTTCAGTACAAGAAATAACGTTAAGTTTGTTTGAAAACCCACGGTAAGAATCTGTGCCGTGATGTTTGTTTCTTTGTGACTTTGCTGCTTGTTGAAAACATTTCTTTGTGACTTTGCTTCTTATTGAAAATAGCTACGATGGAGAGTTTGTGTCTGAGTTGTGACTTTTGTGTGTTTGTGAAACTGTGATGACTATTCCTTCAACCTCATAATATGAACCTACAACTACATAGTTAAAAGTCACATGCTCTTTCTCTTTCTTTGAGTTAAGACAAGTTATAATACATGATAATTTTTTATTAAATTATACTTTAACTTTTATATTTAAACTTTATAAATCATTATATGTTTATGAATAGACATATTTTCTATTAATGCAATAATTATGTTATTCATTAAAAATATATTTATTATAAATAAAAAATATTCAATATACAAATTTATGGAAATCATAAATTAATCGTCTCAACATATTAAGTCAAATTTCTCTCAGTCAGATTTACGTAAATCAATAATAATTAATATAATATTTATTATTTACTTAAATAATTAATAAAATTAATAGAACAGACTTTAAATTTTCATTACTAATTGCCTTTAATAAATGCTTTCACCACATATATATTGACTCAGGGTGAAGTTCAGGTTCTCTCTTCATTTTAATTGTTCACCCCTGAAATAATGCAATCTTGTCTCCCAGACGGGTGGATATGGTCGAGCCTCGAGAAGTATGAAGGGGCCTCTAACCCCATCGCACATGTTAAAGCATATCTTATGCAAGCCATTCTAGTGTTCAAAGACTTGAGAATTCATTTTGGTGTCTGAAGACTTAAGAATTCATTGTCGGTTGTTTCCAACAAGCTTGTTAAGGACCGCTTTAGAATGGTATTACTCATTTCCACCTTTGTCTATTGATTTGTTCGATACTCTATGCAAAAGGTTCACGACTCACTGCGCTAATTACAAGCCCATTGTAACTGATTCTACCTCCTTACAACATGTGGTTCAAGGAGACCACGAAACTCTTTGCTGATTACAAACTCATCCCTCCCAGATCACTCCTCGTCATTACCTTCATGAATTAATGAAGATTTCAGTGTCAATAATCCATATCAAGATGATCCTATGGTGATGACAACCACAATCACCAACTAGCGAGTTATCTTGGAATCAATGGTGCAGAAGGTTTGCCCCTTATTCACGATGACATATATTTCGTAAGAATGTGATTACTGACACAACTGAATCAACATGTGCTATTAATATTATGTATGACAATATGTCTTATTAATATTATTATGATAATATTAAATTTTATATGTGCAACTATCCACTAGAATGATGGACCATACAACATAACGTGAATCAATGTATCATCATTATGGTTAAAAGCCACAACTCTCCATCTGAGTTAAGGTGACTTAGACCTAAGATTTAATTTCAAGAACATAACCTTTGACTACAAGGATTAAGAAAATAAGTCTTTTTTTTTCCTTTTCTTTTGAAATTTTTTAAAAATTGAAAGAAAGAAAATATTTAATAGTCGTTAAATAAAATATATTATCTCCAAGTAGACGAAGAAGAGAATAAAATCTTAATTTTATATAATCTTATAACAATATTAAAATCGATGTTGTTTCTTTATTAAACACCTTTTTCATGTAAAGTAATCTTGACCATGGCTATTTATATAATATTATATAATTTTAGTATTTTACTTAATATAAATTACAAGAATTAAGAATAGTTTTTTATATTTTATAAAGGAAAAAGTTAGAAATTATTATTTGAGGACTAAATTTAAGAAATATCCATGATAGATAAGAAAAAGTTATTTAACTTAATTCAATTTCAATAATAATATCATTGATATTTTCAAAATATCTATATCTTTCATATTTTTGTTACTTTTTACACAACTAAATCAAAGGAAAAAATATTTTATCTTCCTTTGTTTCCATTTTCTTTTTTACTAAAAAATTAAAAAAGAAAAATATTTGGTAGACAACTGGAATACGCAAACAACCAGACAATCAATTATAAAATGTGAAGAGAGAAATACATATATGTATAAAATGCGAAGAAAGAGAAATACGTATAAATTTTGTGAGTGAGTTGACTAGTTGGCTGTTTATTGGAGTTGTTAGCGAAATAAAGTAAATTAAAAAAAACATTGTATTTTATTTTTTCTTCTCTTCCTCCTTCTTTTCTTCATTTTTCTTTCCTAGGACTTTCTTCTCGAAACAACAAAAGAAATTTATGTGAATTAAAACAAAAAAAAGTATAGATTTCTAAGGAAAGGAAAGATGTTTAAACTTTAAAAGATAATGGATTAAAATAATATAAAGACTTAAGATATCACCAGATAGAATAAGTGGTAAATCATTATATTTATTAATACATCTATATTTTACTATATATTTAATATAATATTATTTTTCTTATTAATAAATAAATTTATTATATTAAAAAATTCAATAAAACTATTTTTTTCAATCATTAATAGTTGTATTTAATATATCAAAAAATAATTTAATACAAATAGTTATTGTCAAAAATTAATAAATGCATTAAATGAATTAAGAAATAATACAAATACTTATTTCAATCAGTGATGGAATTCTCTTTATTTTTTCATTTTCTCTCCCACAAAATTCAATATTTATATATTTGTGTAAAGGATATAGTCCTTTATTTTTTTTTATAATTCATGTCTTTTTATTTATTTCTTCAAGGCAAACCTTATTTTTTCTTTAACCATTAAAAAAAAAGGTATGTGAACAAAACTTGTAGAAAGTGTAATATTAATTATCATTTCAAATATTTTTAAAAAAAGATTAATATTTTAAACAAACAGGGTACTGTATTAGTTAAAAAATTTTATACAATATTTATTATTTACTTAGATAAATAATAAAACAGACTTTAAATTTTCATAACTTCCCCTACCAAACTTTATATTTATTTATTACAAAGGACACAACCTTTCATTAGTTTTTCTTTTCTCTTAAATTTTCACATATTTTTTGACCAAACTCTTAATTTTTCTTTAACTACAAGAAGAAGAGACTAAACAAATCTAATCTGCAAAATTTAAATTTGTCTACATAATACTATTTTTCTATCTCTCCCCGCCAACACTATTTTTCTATCTCTGCCCCGCCAACTAATTAATCAACTGACGGAAAGAAAATATTCTCCTAAATCAGTCATAGAAATTTCTAACACTTTTATTACACTTCATTCAATTATTCTATTTTTTTCATTGTTTTTATTACGTTAGAATTTATGTTGTGATGTTTGTTTTTTCATTATTTTGCTTCTTGGTGAAAGCACTTATGGTGAAGAGTGTTTATTTCTGAGTTATAACTTTTGTATGTTTGTAAAACACCTTTATTACACTTCATTCAATTATTCTATTTTTTCATTGTTTTTATTACAAGAAATAACGTTAAGTTTGTTTGAATATCCACTGTTAGAATTTGTGTTGTGATGTTTGTTTTTTTCGTGATTTTGCTTTTTGTTGAAAGCAATTATGGTGGAGAGTGTTTAGTTATGGTGGAGAGTGTTTATTTCTGAGTTATGACTTTTGTATGTTTGTAAAACTGTGATGACTATTCTTTATATCTAGTTAAAAATCATGTGCTCTTCTCTGAGAGCTCAGACAACTTGAAAGCAAGATTTAATTTAAGATTATAGAAACTACACTAAGAAGAAAAGAGATTAAGAAAGTTTTAAGAAAGTTATTTTTTTTTTCCTTTTGAAACTTTTATAAAAATCGGAAGAAGGAAAATATTTGATGGTCATTAACTAAAATAAGAGAAGAAAATTTTAATTTTACGTAATCTTGGAGTTTTAAAATTGATGTTTTACTATTTATATAATATTATATAATTTTAGTATCTTATTTAATTTATATTTAAGAAATATCCATGGATAGATAAGAAAAAGTTATTTAATTTAAATTCAAATTCAATAATAATATCATTGATTGTTTCAATATATCTATATTTTTTTTTTATATTTTTGTTTATATTTTCTTCGACTTTATACACAACTAAAAGGAAAAAAAATTAAACAAGTGACACAACACAAACTTTCATTTTTTTCATTATTTAAAAAACTCACCGAACAAAAAATTTACATGTGCATAATTGTTATCTCATTTATATCTTAATTTTAAATTGTTTTTTAAAATTTTAAATATTTATAAAATTTATTATTATTATTTGAATTTAATATTATCTATAATAATCTTATCGAATCATTTATATTTAATCATTGAAAATAATGATTTCGGTGAGTACCACAATTTAGATTTCTCTGTTCCTATGTGTGAGTATCAGCATGGGATTCCAACCAACTTAAATGATGAGGATTTTTTCGTAAATACTTCAGTTTTTTTTTTAAAAAAATGTTATGAGAAAAACATGTTATTATCGTACATATTACACAACAAAACTTATTTTGATTATATTATAATAATTGGAAGTACGTATAGAATGTGCAACTTTGTAATACACGAATTTGGTCATGACAAATGTATTTTCATTGAACATTAAAACCACATATAAAACAAATGTATATTGATACATAAATAAACAAAGAGAAATTAAAAAAAATATCTTTAATTAAATTTACACCTTCATGTCATGTCATCTAAATTTCTAAACGCAAGTCTCCTAACACAAACAAAATAACTAACTTAAGAAGAAAGAAAATATAAAACAGATATATGAAAATAGAAGAATACTCACGAATCACCCACAATCTTTTTATATTAAAGAGAAATTTTCTTTTTAAGTAATCAACTGAATATACATCTTTCAAAAACTGAAAAATACAATTCCACTAAGCATAAACCACTTACGTCTTACGCAAATATAATGAGCCTGTTGGGAACAACTTGTTTTGCTGGCAAAATACACTATAGAGTCAAAACAAAACTCAGCCAAACTAGGGCACGTGACAGCAATTTAACTAAAGAATTCAAACATTAACAAGTTTACAAGGCGCGTGCATGTACAAGGCATAATTATTATATGGTACTTATAATTTTCTCCCTTGATTAGTTTTTAGAAGCAAAACAAAAGAGGATTCTTGAAGTGATGAATATCCCAGATTTGACAAAAGACCATTTTCTAGTTATTTGCTATATGCATTTGATTTTCCATCCATCTATGCACTTGTTTTTGAGGTAGAAACATTTTATGTCTCAGACGCTTTTTGGTTGCTTCCGGTACCCTCTAATTTTTATGTAATAATGATCAAAGAAATTAGCTGTGTTTGTTGTTGTTTTGTTTTTAGACTTTTAAGCCCCTTTGATAATAAAATAAAATAAAAAAATAAAGTAATGAAAATCATTAATAACGTGTTTTTCTCATAATATTTTTGTTCTAAAAATTGAAGTGTTTAAACGAAAAAAATCTTCGTCATTGAAGTTGGTTGAAAACCCATGTTGATACTCACACAAAGAGGACAAAGAAATCTAAATGATGTGTACTCATCGAACTCATTATTTTCATGTTAATTACAAAAATTTATCTTAACTTTTCCTGTATTTGAGTTTTTTTCGTAATATTTTTTGTAAAAGATGTTTCATTGATCTTACATCATCACCCAATTCTTCTTCAACTAATGGTTCTTCTGTTTTCTTTAAGGTTAATAAAACTCCTTCTATTTTTACAATAAATTAGCAACAATAAATGAGTAAAAACATTATATTTTTATTGACATATGGATTAATGAAAACCTAAAAATGGTAGAACACACAACAATACTTATGCTGTAATTAAACTCCAAGGTTCAAACAAATAGAAATATTAAATTTTATCTAAATCTTTACTTATTTTTTATTTTGACTACGTGATATAGATATTTGAATACAGTTATAAAATTCTAAAACATTAATGAAAATAATTTGAAAATTTTTTCACTAGAATAAAATCATTGTAGACAGGGTATTCATTAGAATATAAACTATCAATATATTACATTATTTTTTTCGTTACTAGTTTTTAAAAGTGATATTTATATAAGTAGTGCTTAATAATAATTAAATAGTTTATTCATTTTAATCGAGCAAAATTGTCCTCATTCACGTTGAGGAAAATTGTCGTAACAACATCACCGGGTGTTCACTTAATTTGAGGGTACCACTAAGTTATACTAGTTTTTTTATTATTATTTATTTCTATAACTTGAATTGTCCTATGAAAATATTGAATGATTTTGACAACAAATTACTTCCTAGTAAGCATAAAAATTTACTGTGGAGCACCATTAAGCTTCCAATCACAAAAAAAAAAAAAAAAAAAACTCTATATGAATCCGGATCCATGAACAAAACAATGACCAACGACTAAAGTAGTGGTGTCAAGATAGAAAACTAACCACAACCAAAACAACAAACTCATTATGAATGAAAATCACATATCTTTTCTTCCTCTTGATGAAAGCAAATATGCTTTCCTCTAGGAGCTCACAAATGCTCTTTTATCTCATGAGCATATTCATTAATATGTAACCTTCTAGTTTGTTTAAACAGTTGCTAAATGGTTTATTGCAAATGGATTATTCCTATTCTTATACTTAGTGTCTCTTACTTATGCTTCATGTGAATAAAGTGTATTTTAGATATTTAAAACAAATTTAGGTTTAGTTTATTTAAATAAATTAATCTATTATAATATTACATTTATATTTTTTTTGTAAACAAATAAATTTCAATAAACATTAGCCAAGTTCAAATAATTCTCAAATAGCTCAATTTATGTAAGTTTACAAGATGTCATATAGTGTCTTCTAATCTTTGGAATGAAAAGGATATTTTTAATGTTTGAAAAGGCATCTCACCAATATTATTTGTAGAACACATGCATGTATGTTAATTTCTATATACTATTTTCTCTTTTTCATTTTTCTTTTACTATAACTTTTAATATATAATTTATCATATATGAGTAAATTATTTTTAAAAACTAAATATTAAAATCAGTTTAAATATTATTTTGAGTACAAATTTTTGAAAAATAATTTTATTAAAATATAAGATATTACTAATTTTTAAATAAAAATATACATAAATATTTGACAATAAGACTAAAATTCAATAACAAGAATTAATATACTTTTATTAACTATAATTTTTTCAGGTGAATATTAATTTTCTACCTAAACTGCGAATTAATTTATATCTTCGATACACTATTTCATCCGAAAGTTATGCATCCGTTTCATTTGTTAAAAATCCGTTTCATTTGTTAAAAGTTAAATTATTATATATGATAAATATTTTTATTTTAAATTTGATTTAAAAAGAATATAATAAAAAAATTAAAAATTGAGACAGGTCAAAAATGTATTTTTTAGTAAAACATTATTAAATAAAAAACTGTGCAACGTATAAAGTGTTTAATAGATAAAAACTTTAAAATTTCTAATTTTGTATCACCCTATTTGTATTTCAGAAAATTTATCATATAATTATTTTAAATTAATGATACAAAAATATTATTTATTTTTATACATATATATATATATATATATATTACTGTCATTAATGTTATATTTATTTTTCTTAATGTTATATTTATTTTTTCTAGTGGGTAGCTAGTTGAATAGACTTTAGTTGAATAGATAGCGAATAAAATTAAATATTTATAGAATTAATAATTAAAAAAAAAAACTATCACTTAATAGTATGTTTGATTTTTATGAAAAAATTAAGACATTATAATGACTGTAGAAATAAGTGTATTAAATAACAAATTATAAATATATTAATTTATTGAAATGTCTGTATAATATGTATTTAATGTATTATTAAATGTTCTATTAGATATATGTGTTAGGAGAGGTCATGTTAACTTGTTTTATATTGATTAGGTTTTATGAAATAGTAATATATATTCTCAAAACATCTTAATACGTCAATATTATAGGAGTCATCATGGTGAACTAGGTCGGTTTGTATCATTGGAGATTAGTATTTTGTCGAAGTCATTTCTCATTAATTAGGATTGTCGAAGTCATTTCTCATTAATTAGGATACACTTTTCTAGGCACTCTTCTCAACCTATAAATAGTTCTAGGGAGTACAATTTTGATACTTTTGCTTCTCATTCTCCTTTATACTTGTTTTTCTCTCAATTCTTTACCTTAAACACTCCGGCTAATACTAGCTTAAGCATCAGACTGTCTTTGAATGTATACTCCCCACCTCGACGAAAACCATGAATCCAGACTCGTCCAATTGACCAAACCCACCTTCTTGTCCACATCATTTGCTCCTCACGTGACATTTATTTCTAGTAAGAACATTTTGGCGCCTACCATGGGCCCTAATAAAAATCTTCCAAGGTCACCTTCACATAATTAATACCGAAGTTAGACCTTAGCTTCATCATCATATCTCGACATGGGCATTTCCCTTCTAGACTCTTTGAAAGCCTGTAATGCGGTTAATGGAGTTAAGAGCTAGCTTGGTGAAAACATGAAAAAGTTAGGGCTCGACAAGGACTTTTTTATGAAATCATAGTCTAAATGAGAAGTTAAGAAAGTCAAAGGCAAAAATTATCAACTTACCATTGTTGGTCCCTATGTGTGAATCTAGAGGGGGGGGGGTGAATAGATTCTTGTTAAACTTTACCCCAAATTCGCGTGTTTCTAATTCCTTTTAATTCAACCGAAAGCTAATCTTGATTACCTATCAATTACCTTTCAATTACAGATTCAATTACAAGTTCAATTACTGATTCTATTCCAAACCAATTAATGAGTTGATTATCAATACAGTTTCCAAATACAGAGCAGAATATGATCAATAACAATATAGTGAAAACTGTAAAGAGAGTAAGGAAGAAGATGAGTGCACAGCGATGTATACTGGTTCGGCCAACTGCCTACGTCCAGTCCCAACCCAACAACTGTTGCGATTGGTTTTCCACTATCAAATGATTCCTTTTGTATCCTTTTACATTCACTCTGCAACAAGCAATACAAACAGAAATCAAAACACCCAAAACTGTTCTTCAACCTGAAGAACAGAACTTCCCAGACCTTGGCACCTCCAAGATCAAAACTTTGAGAATCACTTCTCAAACACAATGCTCTATCTAGAGAGACCTCTCTCCTAGAGCAACAACCCAGAATTGGAAAATACAAAGATCAGTAAAGAATACACCTCAAGTGCAGAATCTGATCACAAATGAACACTATGAAATCCACCCAATCACAGGAATGAATCAAGTTTCCCTTTGTCTTTGAAAACCTTGATGAACTCTATGTAAAGAGCATATGAAAGTGTAAGAGTTGATTCAAGAAGCTAGGTTTTTCAGCACTTTCATATGTTTCATCAAGGATATACTTATAGAACAAATTTGGAGGGAGAAAACGTGCAAAACTGAGCTACAACGGTCAATGTAATTGATCCCAAATGAATGTAATCGATTACACTAGCCGTTAGAACCCTCCAATTTGAATTTTCCAGGCATGTAATCGATTACAACGAGATGTAATCGATTACATCAGTGTTCCCAGGCCATGTAATCGATTACATGAATGATGTAATCGATTACACCAGAGGGCCAAAAACATGTAATCGATTACATTACCCATGTAATCGATTACACCGAAGAGGAAGATCAATGTAATCGATTACATCAAGCCATGTCGATTACATCGATGAAAAAATGGATTTCCAGAATTTTCAAAGCTGTTTTTCACAATTGGAAATCAAACATTAGTCACTTGATCAACCATACACAAGTTTAAAACATCTCTGGGGCCTCAACACAAAGAACTCAACACATATATGCCTATACTTCAACAATCAATACATAGATATATCCTACTTACACTTCATCTATGGAAAACCGAAAATACATTCATCAAAACCAAAACACATAAGAGAGACACAATCAGCATTCTTCAAGCTTCAAGTCCAACAATCTCCCCCTTTTTGGTTTTGATGTACCAAATCACATATGAGGTTTTCCTAGAACTTTTAGGATATGTGTTGTTCTTTGAAAGTCCTGCATATGTTAGAAATCTCCAGAAAATACCATATGCATATGCACTACTAATCAACCATTCATTCAAGTATGTATGACATGATTCAAATACAAATATAGATCAAGACCAATGAATCATAAAACAAACCGAATTTTATTTAATATCAAGGACAATCACTTAACATAGTTCAGAAATCAATAAAACAGTAAAAACTTCAAAAACATAAATTCTCCTAAACAATATCAACTAAACAAAACCAGGAACAACCTATCAAAGCTACTCTCAACTCAACTCCCCCTTACTAGAATAATCTATACTATTCTTCCCCTATTTGGTATATCAAACCAAAAAGAGAGATACAGCAGAGGAGTCACTGATCATCACCATCATCATCATCTTGGTTGAGGCGCTCCATGATGGTTTCCATCAAGGACTTCATGTCAAGGAAATGCAGATTTTGATTCCTTTCCAATTCTTTAATCTGCTTTCCCAGATCATCTTGGCGCTTATCCATCTCCTCCAACCTATCTAGCACAATGGACTCAAAGCGAGACTTAGGGATGTACTCCCCGTACCATTAATCCTCATCATCATTAGAGGAAGAAGCTTCTTCTGGTTGTTGTTCTCTTTGTTGTTCTTCTTCTTGTTGTTGTTGTTGTTGTGGTCGTTGTTGTTGTGGTTGCACATCATCTTTTGAAACCCATCCAATGACCTGAATATCTTTCACCAATTCGCGACTTTCATTGGAAACATCCACCTGACAATGCTCAAGGATACGAGAGATGAACAATCCATAAGGACATTTGTATTCAAGCTTCCTCTGAACTTTGACCATATTTTCCATCATAACACGAGCCCAATCCACTTGAATACCGTTCTTCATAGCAGCCATCAACACCAAATCTTCTTCCATGATTTGGGCATGGTTGGTTCCTCTTGCTGCCAAAATCCAGCATATCGTATAGTGAAGAAGACGATCGTCAGTGTTAAGATCGCCAATGCCAAAAGTCTTTCTCAAACCTCGTTCTCTCCTTGCTGCTGTTTCAGCTTCCCATGCCTCAAGATTCTTCAACAAGCTCATATAGAAAGCATTTTTCTCAAGCTCAAAACCCTCTTCCATCAGATTTTCCATAGTGGGAATAATACCATCATCAGTTATCCCAGCATATTGAAAGAACAAATCAGGAGTCAAAACAATGGACACACCCTTGACCTCAGATTTCACTCTCCTAGAACCAGAATGAATTTTCATATTGGCATAGAATACTCTTACCAAATCAGGGTATATGAAACCCTTCAGCCCAACAAATTTCTCCAAGTTCTGATCTCTAAGCATGGAGTGAAACGTGAAACCTTCATTGTCCAGCCATTGTAGGTCAAGAATCTTCACAGGTACGAGTTCCTTGGTTGCAAAATCCATATAGAATTCGGACTCTTGTTCAGCAGACGTGAACCATGCGTTGTGAGGACGACCCACGTCTTCTCCGGATGTAGCAGGAGCTTTTCTCTTGGAGGAGGATTCTTGCCTGTGCTTCGTGCGTCTCTCCTCTTGGGCATTCCTATGGGTTCTTGTTTTCGTTCTCTTGCTGCTCCCTGGTCCTTCCATTGCTTAATGTTGGTGGTGAAGAAGAAGATGAAGAAGGTTGAAGATGAATGTGGGATAGAGAGAATGGAGGCCGTGAGAGATTAGGGTTTGGAAGAGAAAGGGAATGTGAATGTGAAAGAAAAACCCTAACACAGCACTAATAAAGATCACAAAAGACTAGGTTCAGTGAATGTGTGCAAATGGGCTTCCAAAAACATGGAACACAAAGCCCAGAAATGAAGAACAAAGCTCTGAAAAACACTTCCAGAGCGCATGTAATCGATTACATTCATGATGTAATCGATTACATTCATGATGTAATCGATTACATCAGAACCAAAAACCCCATGTAATCGATTACATTGTTATTGTAATCGATTACATCAGAACCAAAATATCATGTAATCGATTACATACATGTTGTAATCGATTACATCCTATAGAAAACCAGAAAACAAGTTGAAATAAAGCTATGAACTGCAATGTTAATGATTTTCACATATAGGATGATTGAAAAGCATTTGATTCATCATATAAAAGGTCAAGATCATGTTATGCAATGAATTCATATCAAGTTTAAGCACAAATGAATGATTAAACTAACATACTTACAACACTTTATGTGAGATGTTCTTCACTTAGAATACCAAGATTGGTTCTAAGTTTGAAGAACCTCTCCTCATGGCGGGTTTGGTGAAGATATCCGCGAGTTGATTCTCGTGTCAATGAATTCCACCTCAACATCTCCCTTCTCAACATGATCTCTAATGAAGTGATGACGCACCTCAATGTGCTTCGTTCTTGAGTGTAAGACCGGGTTCTTTGTGATACTGATGGCACTTGTGTTGTCACACTTGATTGGAATATGATCAAGCTTAAGTCCAAAATCCTCTAGTTGTTGCTTGACCAAATGGTGAGCACAATGACTACTACAGCTATATACTATATACTCTGCGAGTTGAAAGAGCTACACAGGCTTGCTTCTTGCTATACCATGAGACCAAGCTTCCTCCAAACAAATGACACACACCACTTGTGCTTTTCCTATCGGTTTACAACCAAAGAAAGTCGGCATCACTAAAACCAACCAATGTGGATACGTACCTTTTGGATACCACAAACCACGATTCGTAGTTCCTTTGAGATACTTCAAGATTTTCTTCACAGTGCCATGTGTGATTCCTTTGGTGCATTGGAATCTTGCACAAACACACACACCGAACATGATGTCCGGCCTACTTGCTTGTGAGGTACAAGAGTGATCCAATGATCCTCTATATCTTGATTGGTCTACACTTTGTCCAGCTGCATCATTATCCAAGTAGAGATTAGTTGACATAGGAATGTTTGAGATCTTACAACTCTCCATGTCGAATTTCTTCAACAATTCCTTGGTGTACTTTGCTTGATGTATGAAGATTCCATCTTTCAGTTGTTTGACTTGCAATCCTAGGAAGAATTTGAGTTCTCCCATCATAGACATGTCAAACTCCCCCTGCATGCTATTCACAAACTCTTCACACAGAGATTTGTTAGTTGATCCAAAAATGATATCATCAACGTAAACTTGAACCAACAAAATACAGTTTGACTTTCTCCTTATGAAGAGAGTCTTATCAACATTACCTCTGTTGAACCCTTTTGACAACAAAAACTTACTCAGCCTTTCATACCATTGTCTAGGGGCTTGTTTTAGGCCATAGAGGGCCTTTTTTCGGTTGTACACATGCTCAGGGTATCTGAAATCAGTGAATCCAGGAGGTTGTGAAACAAAAACTTCTTCATTGATATAGCCATTCAAGAAAGCACTTTTAACATCCATTTGAAACAATTTGAAATCATGTATGCAGGCAAAAGCAAGTAAAACTCTAACATCTTCTAGTCTAGCAACAGGGGCATATGTTTCACCAAAATCTATTCCTTCTTGTTGATTATATCCCTTAGCTACTAGTCTAGCCTTATTCCTAACCACAACTCCATTCTCATCTAACTTATTCTTAAACACCCATTTTGTTCCAATTACATTCATATCTCTTTTAAAAGGTACTAACTCCCATACGTTATTCCTTTTAAACTGATTCAATTCTTCTTGCATAGCACTCATCCAATATTCATCATTTATAGCATCATCAACACAAGAAGGTTCAAATTGAGATACAAATGCATAATCATCACAGAACATGTTATGAGTAGATCTAGTAGTTACTCCCTTATGGATGTCACCAATGATGTTGTCAAGAGATAAATCTCTTGATTTCCTCCATTCTTTTGGAAGATCATGAGAAGTAGTTGGTGGTTCTTGCTGTTCTTCTTTGCTTGTGCTTTCTTCACCTACATGCTCATCATCATCAACAAATACACTTCCCTTTTGGGGATTGTTAGTTTCATCAAACTTGACATGCACAGATTCCTCAATGCACATTCTCCTTTTATTAAAAACTCTATATGCTTTACTTGATGATGAATACCCAATAAACACACCCTCATCAGCCTTGGCATCAAACTTACCAAGAGGCTCTTTGCTATTATTCAAAACAAAACACTTACACCCAAATACCCGAAAATGAGAGATATTGGGTTTCTTGCCTTTATAGAGTTCATAGGGGTTTTCTTTAAAAGAGGTCGAATCACAATTCTATTTAGAACATAGACGCAAGGAAAACCGCATCGCCAAAAATATTTAGGCAAATCACTTTCATTCAACATAGTTCTTGCTAGTTCTACTAAAGATCTGTTTTCCTCTCAACAACCCCATTTTGTTGTGGAGTTCTTGGAGCGGAAAAATTGTGATCGATTCCATATTTTTCGCAAAACTTTTCAAAATGTTCATTTTCAAATTCCCTCCATGATCACTTCTAATGGACTTGATTTTCAAATCTTTTTTCGTTTTGAATCTTTTTAGCAAGTATTTTGAAAACTTTGAAAGTGGTGTCTTTACTTGGTATAAAAGCAACCCAAGCAAAACGAGAGTAGTCATCTACAACAACTAATCCATATAGATTTCCACCTAAACTAGCAGTTCTAGATGGACCAAAGAGATCCATGTGCAGCAATTCAAGCGGTCTAGAAGTTGAAACAACATTTTTAGATTTGAAAGAGTTTCTAGATTGCTTGCCTTTCTGACATGCATCACATAGGCCTTCTCTTTTGAATTTTAATTCAGGTAGTCCTTCTACTAAGTTCTTAGATGACAGTTTATTAAGTTGATGAACATCAATATGTGCTATACGTCTATGCCAAAGCCAAGATAGATCATCATTAGACGTAAGACATGCATGATATGATGATGAGTGATCAAGTTCAAGTATATAGATGTTACCTCTTCTCTTACCTACCATCAATACCTCATTCGATTCGTTGTTATTGATCTTGCAGCAGCCTTTGTCGAATGAAACTTGATAGCCTTTGTCGCACAATTGGCTAATACTTAGAAGATTGAACTTCAAACCTTCTACAAGCAGTACATCTTCAATCACGGAGTTGGATTTGTCTCCAACATCACCAATACCCAGAATTTTGCCTTTGTTATTATCTCCATATACTACTGAACCAGATTCTTTGGATTTGAAGGAGATAAAGTTACTCTTGTCACCCGTCATATGTCTTGAGCAGCCACTATCCAAATACCATGTTGAGTGTTTGGCTCTCAAGCACACCTACACAAAGAAAGTTATCATTTGGTTTTTGGTACCCAAATCTTGTTGGGTCCTTTCATGTTAGAACTGTGACTATCTTTCTTTATCCATTTAAACAATCCATTATCCAAGCCTTTCTTTCTAATCATGCAGTTATAATGATTATGTCCAGATTGCATACAATAACTACATGAGAAGTTTCTATACTTGCTAGTTTGTTTAAATGTATGGAACTTCTTTTTATTCCTTTTTAAAGGGGCAGTAAAAGATTTACACTTTGAGCAGGGCAATTTCAACTTATCATTTTCTTCTTTCAATTCTTGAATATTGGTTTTCAAAACAGAAATTTCATTTTCTAAATCTGCAACTCTGTTTTTCAAAACCTTACTTAGTTTTTCAAATTTTTCTGCTTCTTTAAATAACTCACAAAAAGCAGTATATAGTTCATCATAATCATTATCATTTTTAGAAGAGTCAGAATCACTTACCTCATTATCCGAATCTGGTTTAGCCATAAGACATAAGTTGGCTTCCTCATTTTCGCTTTCACTGGAGGATGAGCAGTCATTTTCTTCCCAAGCAATGTAGGCCTTTTTCTTCCGATACCGGTCCTTCTTGGGTTTTTCTTCTTGCTCCACTCTTCTAGGCTCACCTTCTTGTTTGATTTCTTCACGTTAGGACACTCGATCTATAGTGTCCACCTTTGCCACATTCATAGCATGTGACCTTTGAAGATGAGCCTTTTCTAGCATTGTTGAATCTCCTTTTGTTGTTGTTCTTCTTCATGAACCTTTTGAATTTTCTGACCATGAGATTCATTTCTTGCTCAGACTCATTTCCACAGCTTGATGATGCATCACTCTCACTAGCTGTGTCTTCCATTTTTAGTGCTAGCCCTTTGGCTTTCTTATCTTTTTGTTCTTCATCAGCAATACGGGACATATCCATTTCGTATTCCCTCAGCTTACCAAATAACTCTACACTGGTCATCAATGCTAAGTTCTTTGATTCGGTGATTGTTTGTGATGTTGGTTGCCATTTTCTCGCTTAAGGATTTCAGCACCTTTACGTTGACTTCTTCTTCAACGAATATCTTACCAAGTCTTTTAAGATGATTCACAATGTGTGTGAATCGTTTCTCGCATATCCATTATGGACTCGCCTTGTGCCATTCTAAATGTTTCGTACTCTTGGATCAAGGTATTCTTCCTTGCCCTTCGTACTTCAGCGGTACCTTCATGTGTGACCCTTATTAGATCCCACGCTTCTTTGGCTGTGTTACAAGCTGAAATTCTAAAAAATTCATCAGAGTTTAAAGCAGAATGTATGATATTTAAAGCTTTAGCATCATTTTCTGCTCTCCTAATTTCTTCTGGTTCCCACTTCTCAAATGGTTTTTCTAATTCATTTCCATCAACTATATATGTGGGGATTTTGAAATCAGTTATAACTGCTTGCCAAATACTTCTATGAATAGACTCCATAAAAATTTTCATCCTAACTTTCCAAAAAGGATAGTTATCACCACAAAACAGAGGAGGTCTATTAATAGAGGCACCTTCAGCAAATGGTAATTGATTACTGGCCATTATGGATCAAATTCTAGAGAAACTTACTAGAAGTAGCTCTGATACCAATTGTTGGTCCCTATGTGTGAATCTAGAGGGGGGGGGGTGAATAGATTCTTGTTAAACTTTACCCCAAATTCGCGTGTTTCTAATTCCTTTTAATTCAACCGAAAGCTAATCTTGATTACCTATCAATTACCTTTCAATTACAGATTCAATTACAAGTTCAATTACTGATTCTATTCCAAACCAATTAATGAGTTGATTATCAATACAGTTTCCAAATACAGAGCAGAATATGATCAATAACAATATAGTGAAAACTGTAAAGAGAGTAAGGAAGAAGATGAGTGCACAGCGATGTATACTGGTTCGGCCAACTGCCTACGTCCAGTCCCAACCCAACAATTGTTGCGATTGGTTTTCCACTATCAAATGATTCCTTTTGTATCCTTTTACATTCACTCTGCAACAAGCAATACAAACAGAAATCAAAACACCCAAAACTGTTCTTCAACCTGAAGAACAGAACTTCCTAGACCTTGGCACCTCCAAGATCAAAACTTTGAGAATCACTTCTCAAACACAATGCTCTATCTAGAGAGACCTCTCTCCTAGAGCAACAACCCAGAATTAGAAAATACAAAGATCAGTAAAGAATACACCTCAAGTGCAGAATCTGATCACAAATGAACACTATGAAATCCACCCAATCACAGGAATGAATCAAGTTTCCCTTTGTCTTTGAAAACCTTGATGAACTTTATGTAAAGAGCATATGAAAGTGTAAGAGTTGATTCAAGAAGCTAGGTTTTTCAGCACTTTCATATGTTTCATCAAGGATATACTTATAGAACAAATTTGGAGGGAGAAAACGTGCAAAACTGAGCTACAACGGTCAATGTAATTGATCCCAAATGAATGTAATCGATTACACTGTTGGAACTAAAGCTTGATGAGGTTTTGGTGTCTCTCTTGGTGTTTTTGATTTTGATGTAATGTAATTTTGGTTTTCTTAGATGAATGTATTTAGGAGTTTTTCATGTGTATTGATTGGTTAGAATAGGAATGTGTGTGTTGTTCTCTGTTTGAAAATTCATCAGACGATACATCAGACGATAGGTATCAGACGATACATATCAGACGATAGGTATCAGACGATAGTATCAGACGATATATATCAGACGATACATATCAGACGATATACATCAGATGATAGACTTCAAAGTTTACTCATTCAGTCTGAAGAATTGCATCGTCTGACCTGGGAAGTAAAAGAACAGACGAAAGTAACTCCAACATTTCAAAATCTAAGAGTTACAATGGAGTAATCGATTACCATAAGGCTGTAATCGATTACCACGAGCCAGTAATCGATTACCATAAGGGTGTAATCGATTACCATGTGAAGAAAATCACCCAGAATGAATTTCATCTCGGCAGTAATTGATTACCACGATCTGTAATCGATTACCACCGCAAAGAATGTTTAAAAGTTGCCTGAAATGATTTTTCTAACATCCCACTTGATTGCCCACTTATTTAAATCAATTTTAAACTTCATAAAAGTCAATATTTGAGGCTCCAACGGTTCAATTTGAGGCTCCTCCAACGTTCTGATTTTTGGAGATCAAATTGTCAACAATTGAGGCTCCATCTTACTCTATAAATAGAAGCTACTTTGAAAAACAAAAAAAAACAGAGTTTTATATAGAGTTTTTGTACAGATTTGAAAACACTCTTGAAAGACTTGAAATTCATTTTCAGAAAAGCCTATACACTTTCAAATCCTCTCTAAGAGAGCTTATCATTTTCTTCAAGAGAAATCACTAAGAACTTCAAGAGTTCTTGAAAGAGTTTTTGAGAAAAGGCAACAATAGTCATTCTACTGATTGGGTGGTATTCAAAGTTCTATTAAATTGTGATCAGAATCTACACTCCAGGTGTTTTCTAAACTGATCTTTTGTTTGTCAATTTGATTGTTGAGTTATTACTCTAGGAGAGAGGTCTCTCTAGATAGAGTAAGAGTATTTGAGAAGTGTTTTCTCAAAGGTTTGATCTTGGGTGTGCCAAGGTCAGGGAAGAACTGTTCTTTGGGTTGAAGAACAGGTTTGGGTGTTTTGATTTCGTTTTTGTGTTGCTAGTTGCGAGTGAATGTAATAGAACACAAAAGGGATCATTTGATAGTGGAAAACCAATTGCAACAGCTTGTTGGATTGGGACTGGATGTAGGCATTAGGTGAACCAAGTATAAATCACGTGCACTCTTCTTCTTCCTTACATTCTTTATCATTTACCATATATTGCTGCTATCATTGTTTAACTTCTGCAATTTGTTTGGTAAATTGGTAATTAACTCAGTAATTAACTTGGTAATCAACTTCAACTGGAAAGGGTAGATACACATTGTATAAACTGAATATTGATTACATATTTGCTATTGATAATTCCTTTGATATTTCTGCTGCAACTTGAATATACTTTGTTTGAATTAAAAGGAATTTGTAACTCACGAAAAATAGGCCAAAGTGAACTAGAATCTATTCACCCCCCCTCTAGATTCACCCAAAGGGACCATCAATTGGTATCAGAGCTACTTCTAGTAAGTTGCTCTAGAATTTGATCCATAATGGCCAGTAATCAATTACCATTTGCTGAAGGTGCCTCTATTAATAGACCTCCTCTGTTTTGTGGTGATAACTATCCTTTTTGGAAAGTTAGGATGAAAATCTTTATGGAGTCTATTCATAGAAGTATTTGGCAAGCTGTTGTAACTGATTTCAAAATCCCCACATATATAGTTGATGGAAATGAATTAGAAAAACCATTTGAGAAGTGGGAACCAGAAGAAATTAGGAGAGCTGAAAATGATGCTAAAGCTTTAAACATTATACATTCTGCTCTTAACTCTGATGAATTTTTTAGAATTTCTGCTTGTACAACAGCAAAAGAAGCTTGGGAGCTTATCATGGTAACTCATGAAGGTACAACGGAGTACGAAGGGCAAGGAAGAATACCTTGATCCAAGAGTATGAAACCTTCAGAATGTTGCAAGGAGAATCCATAATGGAGATGCAGAAACGGTTCATACACATCATCAATCATCTTAAGGGACTTGGCAAAAGCTTCGTAGAAGAAGAAGTGAATGTCAAGATTCTAAAGTCTCTAAATAGAAAATGGCAATCCACTGTGACAGCCATAACTGAGTCAAAGAATCTTGCTTGCAATGACAAGTGCGAGCTATTTGGCAAACTAAGAGAATATGAGATGGATATGTCTCGCATTCTTTGATGAAGAACAAAAACATAAGAAAGCCAAAGGTCTAGCACTAAAGATGGAAGACACAGCTAGTGAGAGTGACTCATCATGCTGTGGAAGTGAATCAGAAGAAGAGAATATGAATCTCATGGTAAGAAAGTTTAAAAGGTTCATGAGAAAGAACAATGATAAAAGGAAATTCAACAATTCAAGAAAAGGCTTCAAGAGGAATGAAGGTTCGTCTTCAAAGGTCACGTGTTATGAGTGTGGAAAGATGGGTCACTACAAATCGGAGTGTCCCAACATGAAGAAAAATAACAAGAAGAGTGAACCAAGAAGAGTAGAACATGAGGATCGACCCAAGAAGGACAAATTCCGCAAGAAAAAAGGCCTACTCATTGCTTGGGAAGAAAATGACTCCTCATCCTCGAGTGAGAGTGACAATGAAGAAGCAAATCTATGTCTCATGGCAAATCCAACTACGGATGATGAGGTAAGTGATTCCGATTCATCTGAACAAGATTATGATGAGTTATATAATGCTTTTTGTGAACTCTTTAAGGAAGCTGAAAGAATAGAAAAATTGAACAAAGTTTTAAAAAACAATATTTCTGATTTAGAAAATGAAATTTCTGTTTTAAAAACTAATGTTCAAAATTTGGAAAAAGAAAATGCTGCATTAAAACTACCCTGCTCAAAGTGTAAATCTGTAGATGCCTCTTTGAAAACTAATAATAAGAAGTTCTTTGCATTTAAACAAACCAACAATAACAACTTTTCCATGCGGTTATTGTATGAAATCGGACACACATCTTATAATTGCATGATTAGAAAGAAAGGAATTTCTAATGGCTTGTTTAAATGGATTAGGAAAGATAATCACTGCACTAACATTCATGGACCCAAAAAGATTTGGTTACCAAAATCAAAATGATATCTTTTTCTGTGTAGGTGTGCTTGAGAGCCAAACACTCAACTTGGTATTTGGATAGTGGCTGCTCAAGACATATGACTGGTGACAAGAGCAATTTTATCTCCTTCAAATCCAAAGAATCTGGCTCGGTAGTATATGGAGATAATAACAAAGGGAAAATTCTGGGTATTGGTGCTGTTGGAGACAAATCCAATCCTGTCATTGAAGATGTACTGCTTGTAGAAGGATTGAGATACAATCTTCTGAGTATTAGCCAACTCTGTGACAAAGGTTATCATGTGTCATTTGATCAAGGAAGCTGCAAAATTTGTAGCAGTTAATCAAATGAGGTACTAATGGTTGGTAAGAGACATGATAACATCTACATCCTTGAACTTAATCATTCATCATCATATCATGCATGCCTTACATCAAATGATGATTTATCTTGGCTTTGGCATAGACGTATAGCACATATTGATGTTCATCAACTTAATAAACTGTCATCTAAAAACTTAGTAGAAGGGTTACCTGACTTAAAGTTCAATAGAGAAGGTCTATGTGATGCATGTCAAAAGGGCAAGCAGTCTAGAAACTCTTTTAAATCTAAAAATATTATTTCAACTTCTAGACCACTTGAGCTATTGCACATGGATTTGTTTGGACCCTCTAGAACTGCTAGTTTAGGTGGAAACCTATATGGACTAGTTTTAGTAGATGACTACTCTAGATTTACTTGGGTTGCATTTATACCAAGTAAAGACAATGTCTTCAAAGTTTTCAAAATTATTGCCAAAAGGATACAAAACGAAAAAGATTTGAAAATTAAGTCCATTAGGAGTGATCATGGAGGTGAATTTGAAAATGAATATTTTGAAAAATTCTGTGAAAAATATGGAATTAATCACAACTTTTCTGCTCCAAGAACTCCACAACAAAATGGAGTTGTTGAAAGGAAAAACAGATCTTTAGTAGAACTAGCTAGAACTATGTTGAATGAAAATGATTTGCCTAAATATTTTTGGGCTGATGCAGTTTCCACTTCTTGCTATGTTCTAAATAGAATTGTGATTCGTCCCATTTTAAAGAAAACCCCCTATGAACTCTATAAGGACAAAAAGCCTAATATCTCTCATTTTAAGGTATTTGGCTGCAAATGTTTTGTTCTAAATAATGGCAAAGAACCTCTTGGTAAGTTTGATGCCAAGGCGGATGAGGCTGTTTTTATTGGGTATTCTTCAACTAGTAAAGCATATAGAGTTTACAATAAAAGAAGAATGTGCATTGAGGAATCTGTGCATGTAAAGTTTGATGAATCTAACCATCCCCAAAAGGGAAGTGTTCTTGGTTCTTGTTGATGATGATGTAGAAACAGGTGAAGATAGCGAGTAGAAACCTCAAGAACAGCAAAATCCACCAACCACTTCTCATGACCAGCCAAAAGAATGGAGGAAACCAAGAGATCTTTCTCTTGACAACATCATTGGTGACATCCATAAGGGAGTATCTACTAGATCTTCCTATAACATGTTCTGTGATGATTATGCTTTCGTATCTCAATTTGAACCCTCTTGTGTTGATGATGCTATTAATGATGAATTTTGGATGAATGCTATGCATGAGGAGTTAAATCAATTTAAAAGGAATGATGTTTGGGAATTAGTTCCTTTTAATAGAGATATGAATATAATTGGAACAAAATGGGTGTTTAAAAATAAGCTAGATGAGAATGGTAAAGTGGTTAGGAATAAAGCAAGACTAGTAGCAAAGGGTTATAACCAACAAGAAGGAATAGATTTTGATGAAACTTATGCCCTCATTTTGCTAGGTTAGAAGTGTGAGAGTTTTACTTGCCTTTGCCTGCATTCATGATTTTAAACTATATCAAATGGATGTTAAAAGTGCTTTTCTGAATGGCTATATCAATGAGGAAGTTTTTGTTTCACAACCTCCTGAATTTATTGACTTTAGTTACCACTGAGCATGTATATAAACTTAAGAAGGCCCTCTATGGTCTTAAGCAAGCCCCTAGACAATGGTATGAAAGATTAAGTACATTTTTGTTGTCAAAAGGGTATCACAGAGGAAATGTTGATAAGACTCTCTTTATTAGAAAGAAGTCTAACTGCATTTTATTGGTTCAAGTATATGTTGATGATATCATTTTTGGATCAACCAATCAATCTCTGTGTAAAGAATTTGTGGATAGCATGCAGGGTGAGTTTGACATGTCTATGATGGGAGAACTCAAATTCTTCCTAGGACTGCAAGTCAAACAACTAAAGGAAGGAATCCTCATTCATCAAGCAAAGTACACTAAGGAATTACTGAAGAAATTTGACATGGAGAGTTGTAAAATCTCTAATATCCCTATGTCACCTAATCTCTATTTAGATAATGATGCTGGGACTAGGAGTAGACCAAACCAAATATAGAGGGATCATAGGATCACTTTTATATCTTACAGCCAAAGCGGACGACATAATGTTCGATTAGTGTCGTATTTGTGCAAGATTTCAATCTGCACCTAAACAATCACATATGAATCTTTGTTAAGAGAATCTTAAAATATCTCAAAGGAACTATAAACCGTGGTTTATGGTATCCTAAGGAACATCCCCTAATCTGGTAGGTTTTAGTGATGCAGATTTTTCTTTGGATGCAAAACTGATAGGAAAAGCACAAGTGGAGTATGTCACTTGTTTGGAGAATGCTTAGTCTCTTGGTATAGCAAGAAACAAGCTTGCGTTGCTTTATCAACAACGGCGAAGCGAGTATGTTGCTGTTGTCTTGTAGTAGGCTGCTCAAACCATTTGGTTAAAGCAACAACTTGAGGATTTTGGACTAAAGCTTGATCATATCCCTATCAAGTGTGACAACACAAGTGCAATTAGTATCACTAAGAACCCGTCTTACACTCTAGAACAAAGCACATTGAGGTGCGACATCATTTCATAAGAGACCATGTTGAGAAAGGAGATAAATGTAGAGTTTATTGATACGGAGAGAATCACTCATGAGATATCTTCACAAAACCTTTGCCAAAGGAGAGATTCTTCAAACTTAGAACCAATCTTGGTATACTAAGTGAAGAACACCTCTCTTGAACTCCCTAAACATAGTAAGAATACTCATTCATAATGCTTTAACATGATATGAATTCATTACATTCAATAGATATGACCAACACAATTGCGAGAATATGGAAAATTAAGTGTTTTTAGGATTACTCTCATAATCGATTATCACACACTTGTAATCGATTACCATGCTCGTTTTAGGCAAATCTTTAATTTGCTCTCGGCGATGTCGATTACCACCTAATGGTAATCGATTACCACGAGTCGAAAAAGAGCCCTCTTTAGATTACTCTCGGCGAATGTCGATTACCATACAATGGTAATCGATTACCACTCTCTGAGAGCTTACTTCAAGTGCTAATGGGCCTCTTCTCGGAAATTCAATTCAAGATTCAACGAATCTAGACCAAAATTTGAGAGGTTTAATGAGGATTTCAGATTTTAGGGTTCATTCTAATCAAATCCAAACCATAGAACCCCTTTCTCACTCTAAAACTCTCTCATCTCTCTCTAAAACTCTTCATCTTCTTCTTCAATTCATCCATGGAAGGTCAAGGAAAAGGAAAACGAACCAAACACATGGGTCACAAATCCACTTCAAGTGTTCCATCTCGTTCAAAGAAAGGAGAATCATCTTCCAAAAGGAAGAACTCCTCAACTCTGAAGAAACCATGGAGGAACACATTCACCCATGGTTCACCTCTAAAGCTCAAGAAAAACTCTTCTATGGCAAGTATGCGGGAAAGGAGCTTGTTCTGCCAAAAATTTTGGATACAATGTGGCTGGATCTTTGAAAGGTTTATCTTTCAAACGCTTCTCGTGGGAACAAAATCTTGAGAAGTTCGTTAGTCGAAGGGTTACATCTATCCTGATTTGGTGAGAGTATTCTACTCCAACCTTCGACCAGACGATGATTCCGAAATGCTTGAGTCTGAGGTAAAAGGCAAACCCATCATTTTCTCTAGAGATTTATTCTTTCAAATTGCTGGATTCAGAGAGGAGGGTATTAGACCCACATTTGAATTATTGAAAGAACAAGGAATCCATCTTAACAAAGATTCTGTTTATATGAGTTTCTTGAGAAATCCCCAATTTGGGAAGCGAAAAAGGCTGCTAGAAAAGAGAATAGGAAGAAAATCACATATAATATTGGTGGGTTGAATGCTTGATGATAGACTTTTACATTACACCATTTGTTGGATATTGGTCAAAGAGGAGCCAACCATGCCCAATTAACTGAAGAAGATTTAGTGATAATTTTTGCTCTGAAGAATAGGATTCAGATTGATTGGCCTTATGTTGTGATGGACAACATGCTAAAGGCAAAGAAATTCATGGATAATAAGTGTCCCTACTCTCTGTTCATCTCACGTGTACTTGAGTATTTTCAAGTTGATGTCACAAATGAACATAGAGAGCTGTAAAGGACATTCACATCATAGGAGAAAGAGCATTAAAAATGATGAGATTGGTACAATCGATCTTTGGATGGATACCAAGGGAGGAAGCACAACCAGAGCAACAAAGACAAGAAGGAGATGCATCTCAATCACATCCAGATGATGATGATTCAACTGCAGGGGAATACATCCCCAAGTCACGCTTCGAGTCCATTGTCATTGATAGATTGGACGAGATTGAGAAACGCATAGAAGAGGTAGATGAAGCAAACGAAGAGCGCTTCCAAGAGCTCAAGGAAATGATGGAATCTCTTCATGCTCGTTTTGATACTATGTAGTGTTCCTTTCCTATAGATTCCCTTTTTGCTTATTGATATACCAAATAGGGGAGAAATCATAGGTTATTCTAAGACGGGGAGAGAAATCATAGGCTATCCTAGATCGGGGAGAAATAGAAATTACGGTAGTGCTCTGTTTATTATGAACAAACTGAATTTTTTTTTATGGTTTAAAATCTGCAATGTCTTCAATTATCCTGGTCATTAATCTTTGAATATGAACTGAATCATGTCTTATGAATGAATGATTCTATATGATATTGCTCTGATACATAATGGAATGTATGGTGAAACTGCAATATACTATGTATTTGGTTATTTCTATCAATTGCAGGAATTTTAGAAGATCAACACATATTCAAAAAAACTCCAAAGAAAACCCTTGTTGATATTTGGTACATCAAAACCAAAAAGGGGGAGATTGTTGGAACTAAAGCTTGATGAGGTTTTGGTGTCTCTCTTGGTGTTTTTGATTTTGATGTAATGTAATTTTGGTTTTCTTAGATGAATGTATTTAGGAGTTTTTCATGTGTATTGATTGGTTAGAATAGGAATGTGTGTGTTGTTCTCTGTTTGAAAATTCATCAGACGATACATCAGACGATAGGTATCAGACGATACATATCAGACGATAGGTATCAGACGATAGTATCAGACGATATATATCAGACGATACATATCAGACGATATACATCAGATGATAGACTTCAAAGTTTACTCATTGATCGAAGAATTGCATCGTCGACTGGGAAGTAAAAGAAACAGGCAGAAAGTAACTCCAACATTTCAAAATCTAAGAGTTACAATGGAGTAATCGATTACCATAAGGCTGTAATCGATTACCACGAGCCAGTAATCGATTACCATAAGGGTGTAATCGATTACCATGTGAAGAAAATCACCCAGAATGAATTTCATCTCGGCAGTAATTGATTACCACGATCTGTAATCGATTACCACCGCAAAGAATGTTTAAAAGTTGCCTGAAATGATTTTTCTAACATCCCACTTGATTGCCCACTTATTTAAATCAATTTTAAACTTCATAAAAGTCAATATTTGAGGCTCCAACGGTTCAATTTGAGGCTCCTCCAACGTTCTGATTTTTGGAGATCAAATTGTCAACAATTGAGGCTCCATCTTACTCTATAAATAGAAGCTACTTTGAAAAACAAAAAAAAACAGAGTTTTATATAGAGTTTTTGTACAGATTTGAAAACACTCTTGAAAGACTTGAAATTCATTTTCAGAAAAGCCTATACACTTTCAAATCCTCTCTAAGAGAGCTTATCATTTTCTTCAAGAGAAATCACTAAGAACTTCAAGAGTTCTTGAAAGAGTTTTTGAGAAAAGGCAACAATAGTCATTCTACTGATTGGGTGGTATTCAAAGTTCTATTAAATTGTGATCAGAATCTACACTCCAGGTGTTTTCTAAACTGATCTTTTGTTTGTCAATTTGATTGTTGAGTTATTACTCTAGGAGAGAGGTCTCTCTGGATAGAGTAAGAGTATTTGAGAAGTGTTTTCTCAAAGGTTTGATCTTGGGTGTGCCAAGGTCAGGGAAGAACTGTTCTTTGGGTTGAAGAACAGGTTTGGGTGTTTTGATTTCGTTTTTGTGTTGCTAGTTGCAGAGTGAATGTAATAGAACACAAAAGGGATCATTTGATAGTGGAAAACCAATTGCAACAGTTGTTGGATTGGGACTGGATGTAGGCAGTTGGCTGAACCAGTATAAATCACTGTGCACTCTTCTTCTTCCTTACATTCTTTATCATTTACCATATATTGCTGCTATCATTGTTTAACTTCTGCAATTTGTTTGGTAAATTGGTAATTAACTCAGTAATTAACTTGGTAATCAACTTCAACTGGAAAGGGTAGATACACATTGTATAAACTGAATATTGATTACATATTTGCTATTGATAATTCCTTTGATATTTCTGCTGCAACTTGAATATACTTTGTTTGAATTAAAAGGAATTTGTAACTCACGAAAAATAGGCCAAAGTGAACTAGAATCTATTCACCCCCCCTCTAGATTCACCCAAAGGGACCATCATACACTAGCCGTTAGAACCCTCCAATTTGAATTTTCCAGGCATGTAATCGATTACAACGAGATGTAATCGATTACATCAGTGTTCCCAGGCCATGTAATCGATTACATGAATGATGTAATCGATTACACCAGAGGGCCAAAAACATGTAATCGATTACATTACCCATGTAATCGATTACACCAGAGAGGAAGATCAATGTAATCGATTACATCAAGCCTGTAATCGATTACATCAGTGAAAAATGGATTTCCAGAATTTTCAAAGCTGTTTTTCACAATTGGAAATCAAACATTAGTCACTTGATCAACCATACACAAGTTTAAAACATCTCTGGGGCCTCAACACAAAGAACTCAACACATATATGCCTATACTTCAACAATCAATACATAGATATATCCTACTTACACTTCATCTATGGAAAACCGAAAATACATTCATCAAAACCAAAACACATAAGAGAGACACAATCAGCATTCTTCAAGCTTCAAGTCCAACAACCATCTCAGAAATTATTATAGCGGTTTCCTTCTAATTTTTGTTGGGTTTATTTGATTTAGTTAAGTTTGTTGAATAAAGTCCTATTATACAGGAAGTAGTTTTTATCTCTTCTGTTAGCATATCTTTATCATTATCAGGGTTGTTTCCTGCACTTTCTATCAATAAAGTTGAGCGTTTCACAAATCATTTGAGTGCATTTGAGTGCATTTTCCTACATTTGGTATCAGAGCTCCATAACAGGGGTCTGATCTGTGAGTGTGGATAGAAAATTGCAGTTTTCTTCAGAGTAAAACGAGTCAAGCATAATGGCAGAATGTAGCAGCAGCGAATTTGTGCAACCAGCCATTCCCAAATTTGACGAACATTACGATCATTGGGCAATGTTGATGGAAAATTTTCTTTGCTCCAAAGAATATTGGGATCTCATTGAGAATGGGATATCAGGGGCAAAGAGACAGAGAAACAGAAGTTGAAGGATTTGAAGGCAAATAATTACCTTTTCCAAACTATATATCGAAATATCTTGGGACTCAATGAAACACAAATACAATGGCTCCACTAAGGTGAAGAGGGCACAGTTGCAGGCACTTCGGAAGGACTTTGAGACCCTCCACATGAAGGAGGGTGAGACTATTGATAATTTTTTTTGCTCGCACTCTCACTATAGCTAATAAAATGAAGGCTCATGGTGAGATGATGAGCCACGCAACTATCATTGAGAAAATTTTGAGATCCATAACTTCAAAATTTGATTATGTGGTTTGTTCTATTGAAGAATCCAATGATTTGGATACGATGACTATTGATGAATTGCATAACAGCTTGCTAGTCCATGAACAGATAATGAACGACCATTGTGAAGAGGAGCAGGCCTTGAAGGTCATCCACAAAAACAATATTTACATAGGCAGGGGATGAGGAGGTTTTCGTGGAGGAGGACACGTAGGAGGACGAGGAAGAGATCGCGGTAGACAATCTTTCAACAAGGCTACTGTTGACTGCTTTAAATGTCACAATATAGGACATTTCCAATATGAATGTCCCCAGTGGGAGAATGGAGCAACTATACAGAACTAAATGAAGAAGAAGAGTTGTTGTTAATGTCATATGTTGAGCCTAACCATGCCAGAAGAGCAGAGGTTTGGTTCCTTGACTCCGGATGTAGTAATCACATGTGTGGGAGCAAAGAGTGGTTTTCCGATTTGGATCTCCACTTTTGGCAGACTGTGAAACTGGGAAACAACTCAAAGATGGCAGTTATGGGGAAAGGAAACATCTGGATGCAAGTCAATGAAATCACTCATGTAATATCTGATGTTTATCACATTCTTGAGTTGAAAAATAACCTGCTAAGTATGGGCCAGCTTCAAGAAAAAGGTGTATTAATTCTTATTCAACATGGGAAGTGCAAAGTTTTTCATCCTGATAAGGGTCTGATCATTGAGTCTGAAATGAGCACAAATAGAATGTTTGTCGTGCTCGCACATATGAAGCTTGAAGCTACAACATGTTTTCAAGCAGTAACAGAAGATGAGAGTTATCTATGGCATTGCAGGTTCGGGCATTTGAGATTTAAAGGCTTAAGAACTCTTCAGAGCAAAAAGACAGTTCATGGCTTGCCTTCACTCACAGAGCCAAACAAATTGTGCACTGCTTGTTTAGCCGGAAAATAACACAAAGAACCCTTTCCGCAAAAAGCTTTTGGAGGGCATCACAAAAGCTTGAGGTAGTACATGCTGATATATGCGGCCCCATCAGAACTGCATCAAACAGTAATAAGAGGTAATTCTTGAGTTTTATTGATGATTTTAGTCGTAAAACCTGGATTTACTTCTTAAATTAAAGTATGAGGCTCTTACTGTGTTTAAAAGATTCAAGGCTCATGTTGAAAAGGAGGCAGATGTTTACCTGAAATGTTTAAGGAAGATAGAGGTGGTGAATTTACCTCAACTGATTTTGAGACATTTTGTAGAAAAATTGGCGTATCTAAACAATTGACACCAGCCTATTCTCCTCAACAAAATGGTGTCGCGGAGAGGAAAAATAGAACTGTGATGAACTTGGTACAATGTATGCTGACGGAGAAGCAAGTTTCGAAGAATTTTTGGCCCGAAGCATTAGATGGTGTGTTCATGTACTCAACAGTGCCCCACTTTAGCTGTACAAAATAGAACTCCAGAGGAAGCATGGAGCGGTGTAAAGCCTACAATGCAATATTTCAATTATCAAAGTTTACTTTGAATGGCAAAAGATGCCTAATGCCTTAGTTTGTATTGAATATATAAAGCAATGTACAAAGAATAATGTGCTGAAATCTAGGCTAATTACAGGGGCTAATTACATGGATTCATAGCCATTTATGTGCTAATTCTAATCTATTCTATTAATGGCTGATTCTATCTTATTTATGGTAATAGAAAAGAATAATAATAGTTGTACACATAAATATAAACTATATATGGCAACATCCCCCCTCAAATTGGTTTATCTAGAAGCATCAATTTGCCCACAAGAAACTGATGGCGTTTTCTAGTGTGAGACTTGGTGAATAGATCAGCAACTTGTAAAGTTGTTGGAACATGGGAAAGAGAAAGGAGGCGTGTATCAACAACTTCACAAATGTAATGACAGTCTACTTCAATATGTTTCGTAAGCTCGTGGTAGACCGGGTTGGTAGCAATTTGAATGGCACTTGTGTTGTCTGCATGAAGAGAAGTGGGGTTAGATTGTGGAAAGGTAAGTTCAACCAACAATCCCCGAAGCCAAGTTATTTCGGAACATGCAGCAGACATGGCGCGATATTCTAACTCAGTTGAAGATTTGAAGACACGATCTTGCTTCTTACTCTTCCATGAAATCAAGGAATTCCTAAGGAACATGCACCAACTAGTGACAGATCGACGAGTATTTGGATAGCCCGCCCAATCTGCATCACTATATGCGGCCAATTGGATAGAAGAACCAGTAGAAAAAAATAAACCACGAGAAGAAGTACCCTTAGATATCGAATGATACGGCGAACAGCAGCCATGTGAAGATGTCCTGGAGAGTGCATGAATTGACTAACTTGTTGTACAACAAATGAGAGATCAGGCCGTGTAATTGTTAAGTAGTTGAGGCTTCCTACTAACTGACGATAGAGCAGAGGATCAAAAAGGGGCTCGCCCTCATCAACATGATACTTAACATTCACCTCAAGAGGAGTATCAATAGAGGAGGATTCTTGAAGACCAGCTAAATGAATTAATTCCTGTGTGTACTTATGCTGATGTAAAAAAATGCCAAAAGAGTCCCTTTGAACCTCAAGCCCCAAAAAATATGTAAGGTGACCAAGATCTTTCATGTGAAAAGACTCCTGAAGATGTTGCTGCAATTGGGCAATCAGTAAAGAATCATTCCCAGTGATAACAATGTCGTCCACATATACCAAAAGAATGACAATTCCAACAACAGTGGTTCGAAGAAACAGGGAGGAGTCATATTTGCTTTGCATAAGATTAAATTGAAGCAAAGTGGAGCGGAATTTGTCAAACCATGCATGAGAGGCCTGTTTCAAACCATATAAGGAGCGATTCAACTTACAAACTTCTTTGGTAGAAGAGGAAAACAAACCAGGAGGGGGCAGCATGTATATTTCCTCTTTGAGATCACCATGGACGAAAACATTCTTGACATCAAATTGTTGAAGAGACCAGCTTTGTAAAGCAGCAATAGCAAGGATTGTTCGAACCGTAGTCATTTTGGCTACGGGAGCAAATGTCTCCTCATAATCGATCCCATACTCTTGCCGGTGACCCAAGGCAACTAACCGAGCCTTGTAACGATCCAAAGATCCATCAGAGCGAAGCTTAACTGAGTAAACCCATTTACAGCCAATGGGTTTGACATGACTCGGACATTGAACAATATCCCATGTCTGATTTTCTTGAAGGGCCTGAAGCTCCTCCTTCATTGCTCTTTGCCAACACTCATGTTTGGCTGCATGTGAATAACAAGAGGGAACAAAAATATTAGACAAAGCAGCAGTACAAAAGATATACCGAGCAGGAGGACGGGAAACTCGAGTAGACCTCCTGGGTACACTGGGAACAGGATCAATTGGAGTAGCTGCAGTTGAGGAACGTCGTTGATACACAAAGCCAGGCTTGAAGCGGTGAACAACAGTTGAATGATCATCAAATGTTGGAAGAATAGCCACTTCAGGTGAGGAACTATCATGAGAGGGAAAAAAATTCAGATTCTCAAAGAAAATAACATTGCGGGAAATGCAGAATCTTTTAGAAGCAGGATCATAACAAACAAATCCTTTGTGATTAGTGTTGTACCCCATAAATGCACATTTAACATATTGAGCTGACAACTTGTGACTTTCATGGGAAGGCAAGTGAAAAAAACACACGCAGCCAAAGATACGCAGATGCTTGTAGTCAGGAGGATGGTCATAAAGACGAAAATAAGGAGAGTCAAGATTCAAAGTCTGAGAAGGTAGTCGATTAATCAAGTAAACTACAGCGGACAGAGCTTCAACCCAAAATTTAGGTGGAACAGAGGATTCAAGTAACAAAGTGCGAACCACATCCAAGAGATGACGATTTTTCTGTTCTGCTAAGCTGTTTTGTTGAGGGGTATATCGACAAGAACACTGTGACAGAATTCCTTTTTGAGTCAAAAAAGCATGAAATTCATTAGACATGTATTCTCCACCAGAATCTGATCGAAGAACTTTAATAACAGAGGTAAATTGGGTTTCAACATAGGCAAGAAATGTTTTAAACACTGGAAGTACTTCAGATTTGGATCGAAGAAAATAAATCCATGTAAATCTGCTATAGTCATCAATGAACGTCACAAAGTATTTATATTGTGCATGAGAAATAACAGGAGAAATCCCCCAAACATCACTATGGATAACCTCAAAACATCTTGTTGCACGACTACCCGAAATTGGAAAAGGAAGAATTTTATTATTTCCTAATTTACAAGTAGAACAGTCAAAAAAAGAACGAGACAACGATATCTGATCAGATTGTCCTAATAAAGCAGGGTTGAACAAGTGAGACAAAATAGCCGGATTAGGATGCCCCAAGCGTTTATGCCACATTTCACTCTTATTGGCAATGGAAGAAGAGAAAGCAACATGACTAGGAATATGCAGCGGAAAGAGTCGTCCAACTTTAGGTCCCTTCGCGATCACTGTCCCTGACACTTGATCCTGCACAAAACAACCATCACGAGAAAAATGGACATCAAAGTGATTGTCTACCAATTGGCCAACAGACAGAAGATTATGTGAGAGTTTTGATGAGACAAGAACATTATTGAAAGCAGTGGTAATATCTCCAACCGCAGAAATAGGAATAAGATTACCATTAGCAACTTGAATATGTTCAGAACCATAATACGTACGAACATTTTTAAGCAAACTGGTGGAACTAGTCATATGATTGGATGCTGCAGAGTCAAGAAGCCAAGATTTAGTTTGGGAAAGACCTTTACCTTGAATCCCTAAAGCTGAAAAAGCCGAGATAATCATCTGCTGCACCATTTCAGGAGTAAGAACAGCAGGAGCAGGATCTTGAGTAGAAACCAGTGCAGTTGTGGCCATGTTTGCATCCTGACCAGCAAAGGCGTTGACTACATTGGCTTGAAAAGCAGTGGGCTGACGTTTTGGAGGACGAATAGGGCACTCTTTGATGATATGACCTGGCTTTTTGCAATAATTGCATAATTTCTTAGTACAATTTGCAGCAATATGACCATAGTTATTACAACTGAAACACTTAACTTGACTCATATTCCTACTGCTGCCTCGTCCTTGTGCTGCAAAAGCCACCTGGGGAGTCGACAAAGTGTCTTGTGAAAGATTGGCTTGATTGAAAAGACACTGCTCTTCACGAAGTAATTTAGCAAAACATGTATCCAAGGTTGGAGCAGAATCACGACTCATCAGATTAGAATGCACATTTTCAAATTCTGAACGCAGTTTCATCAAAAATTGATCACGTTTGCTGGTCTCATGTACCTCCAAGACAGCAGGAAGAGACTCTATAGAAACCGAAGAACACACAATATCAGAAAATTCAGCCTTCAAAGATTTTGAAAACCAGAATAATACTCCTGAATAGACAAGTTGGCCTGAGTGTAGGAAGCAATCTCACACTCCAATTGAAATCTTCGAGCTGAATTGGTTTGGTTGTAAACCTTCTTCAAATATTCCCACATAGATTTGACAGTTTTATGGGGGCTTAGATGAAGAACAAGTTGTTGATCACAAGACGCAGTGATCAAAGACATCACTCTAGCATCCTTGACATTCCATTGAGCTAGTTGTGTAGGATCCGTAGGAGTTGGTGCAGTGCCATCTATATGACCCCATAATTCCTTTCCAGTAACAAACAACTGGAATTGAAATTCCCATAAAGAATAATTCTTCCCAGTAAATTTGACACAAAACTCAGAATTGGTAGCAGCCATGATGGGAAAGAAATGGCGAGAGCAGACCAGGAAGGAGAAGAAAAAAACTCGCTAACAGGATCAAAGACAAGACCATGATGTTGAACAACAGGCAAGAACAGGAAAAAAATTCCTGCGCTGGAATTTCAGATAAAAAATGGAACCCTAGAATGCAGGCTCTGATACCATATCAAAGTTTACTTTGAATGACAAAAGATGCCTATTGCCTGAGTTTGTATTGAATATATAAAGCAATGTACAGAGAATAATGTGCTGAAATCTAGGCTAATTACAGGGGCTAATTACAGGGATTCATAGTCAATTATGTGCTAATTCTAATCTATTCTATTAATGGTTGATTCTATCTTATTTATGGTAATAGAAAAGAATAATAATAGTTGTACACGTAGATTAGGGTTTCAACTTAACCCTTTACAAAGTGCGAGCGTGCGGGTCACCCCGCAGACCCCACGGGTTTGGTCCGCAAAGCCCGCGAGGCGGGCTTTTACGGACTGTACGCCTAGATTTTCCTGAAAAAATTAATCCAAACCTGCGTGGATTACAAGATCCACAAGCCAGCCCCTAGACTTCCACCCATATACCCACCTTAATCATAACTCATTATTTTTCTTTAACTAAAGAAGAAGAGAGAGTGCATGAATAGATCCTTTGCAATATTCTGGACCACATAATCATACTCTTTTTCTCCTCTCCAGTTTCATCAATTTATATATGAATTTTAATTAATTTTTGTAAAATATAATAAATTTATTGTTCAAAATTGATTTTTTTTATATATTTCTCTAAAGGATACTATCTTTGATATTTTTTATCCGGAATTTTTTATATATTTCTCGAAAGGACACCATCTTTTTATATATTTTATTAACCACAAATAATAAAAGGTCGTTCTCATTTCAACGTTTATTCAACACGTGACTAACCTTCCTAGGCGCCTTTCAAAGAGTGTAAGATTTTATTGCTTAATTTCTTTCAAATAAATATAGCAAGTCAGACTTCTAGAATTCAATACAAATATTATAGTAATCATCAGTAAATAAATTATTATCTCAACAAATACTTACTACAAATATTCATGGTCAAGCATTAATAAATGTATTACACATGAAGAACGTTACTCGGGTTTAACGTGTCACAAATATTCTTAAAAGAGAACAATACCTTCAGGAAAACAGACAAGTTGTGTATAGTTGTCATGTGATCAGCTTGTTCATATTATTTTTATTTTCATTATTCTTTAGTAGAACTCAATTTTCATATATTTCCTTAAAGGATACTACTTTTTATTTCATAATTTCTATATATTTCTATAAAAATATTCCAAGGCCACCTTCACATGGTTAATACCCGAAATTAGACCTTAGCTTCGTCATCATATCTCGATATGGGTATTTCCCTTCTAGATGCTTTGAAAGCCTATAATGTAGTTAATGGAGTCAAGAGCCAGCTTGATGAAAACATGGAGAAGTTGAGGGCTCAACACAAGGATGAAATTCAAGCCCTAAAGGAACAATGCCAAGAAGAAATTATGGCACTGCGCCATCAAGTGTCGTCTATGTAGAATGAATACATCTGATTACAGCACCCACGTTCAGCACAAGGCAGAGTTATGTCCATCAAGACAAGAAGTCTAAGTCCTCAACCCTAAACTTGGACACGAGACAACCTCACTTTTTTATATCATTCTATTTGTATTTTAGAAAATTTATTGTATAATTATTTTAAATTAATGGTACGACAATCTTATTATATATATATATATATATATATATATATATATATATATTATTGTCATTAATGTTATATTTATTTTTCCCGTTGGTTAGCTAGTTGAGTAGACATTAGTTGAATAAATAGTGAATAAAATTAAATATTTATATAATTAATAATTAAAAAAAAAACTATCACCTACTAGTATATATGATTTTTATGAAAAAATTAAGACATTGATAATGAGTATAGAGATGAGTATATTAAATAACAAATTATAAATATATTAATTTATTGTAATGCCCGCATAACATGTATTTAATGCACCATTAAAATTAAAAGTTATATTAGATATATGTGTTAGGAGAGGTCATGTCAACTTGTCTTACACTAACTGAGTTTCATGAAACATTAATATGTATCCTCAAAACATCTTAATACGTCAATGTCAAAGGGGTCATCATGGTGAAATAGGTCGGTCTGCATCATCAGAGGTCGACATTTTGTCGAATTCATTCCTCATTAATTAGGACACACTTTTCTAGGCGCTCTCCTCAACTTATAAATAGCTTCAGGGAGTACAACTTTGTTATTTTGCTTCTCATTCTCCTTTGTACTTGCTTTTCTCTCAACTCTTTACCTTAGACACTTCGGTCAATAGTAGCTTAAGCATTGGAATGCCTTTGAATGTATACTCCCCACCTCGACGAAACCACGAATCCAGACTCGTTCAACTGACCAAACCCACCTTCTTGTCCACATCATTTGCTCCTCACGTGACATCTATTTCCGGTAAGAACATTTTGGCTTCACTGTGGGGCCTTAATTAAAATCTTCCAAGTCCATCTTCACATAGTTAATACCCGAAGTTAGACCTTAGCTTCATCATCATATCTCAACATGGACATTTCCCTTCTAGACTCTTTGAAAGCCTCTAATGCAGTTAATGGAGTCAAGAGCCAGCTTGATGAAAACATGGAGAAGTTAGGGCTCGACACAATGGAAGGATCAAACACAAGTCCTTAGGAAAATTACTCAAATGGCTGAATCAACATGTTCTCTGATAGTAGTAATATTATGTTTAACACTAATGGAAGGATCAAACACATGTCCTTAGGAAAATTACTCAAATGGCTGAATCAACACGTTCTCTATTTGTGGTAGTATTATGTTTGACAATATTAATTTTTATATCATACATAACATATAATTTAACGCAATTTATTCGGTCTGTATTATAAATTTATAATATTAATTTCACTTTAATAAAATTTATTTTTAGTTAAGAAAATATCTTTTAATATGATTTTTTTAAAAAATTAGCGGTTGTGTAATTTTTTATTTAATATTTAATGGATAAATTTTTAATTTTTTGGGTTTTATGTAGTGTCAATTAGAATTGTAAATTTTTGTTATCTCTTGACCATAAATTATTTAAAAATAAATTATATTAAAAATCCATGAAATTTCTATCAAATATTATTATTTTTTAAAAAATTATCATATTATAAAATTTAATTTTTAAATTAATTAACTAGACTAACATTCATTAGTAATATGCATAAATTGAATTGAACTATCCACTAAAATGCTGAACTCTACAACACAACCTGAATCAATGGCACATAAAAGGGTAGCCCACGATTTAATTTGAACAGCATAACATGATTAACCTGGTTAAAAAGTGTCATCCAAGGTGAATTAGAAAATAAATTCTGGATTAGTTAGAAATTATTTTTTTGGAGGGTTTTTTTTAAGACAAAATTCTGATTTCGACTTCATATGATACTGACACATGACGCTTTCTGAATGGTCTAAGGGGAGTTAAAAAAATTAAATATAAAAAAATTTTGTGAGGAACTGGAAAGAACTTTTTCACGTTCATTGAAGACTTGACATGTAGTGTTCTCTGAATGGTCCAAGGGAATTGAAAAATTAAATAAAAAAATTAAATATAAAAAAATTCATGACTAATTAACAATTTAAATTAAACTAAAATAAATAAATACCTAATATAAAATTTTAAATCAGATCTAACTAAAAGCAACAAACATTAAATATTAAAAATTAATTAAAACTTTTTGTTAGTCTGCCATCATATTAAAATTAAATATAACCAAACACAACAAACATTAAATATTAAAATTTAGTTAAAAATTTTGTTACATTTGCAGCCAGATTAAACCAATAAAAATTCAAAATTAAAAATTAAAAATTTAAATCTAATGAGTAAATGTTAAATTAAATCTGGTGGTAGTAACAAAAATTTTATCTAATTTTTAATATTTAATATTTGTTGCGTTTATTTATTTTAATTTAAATTTTTATGTTAGGTAATTATTTATTTTAGCTTAATTTAAATTGTTAGTTAATCATGAACTTTTTTATATTTAATTTTTATTTATTTATTTTTTAACTTCCTTTAACCATTCAGAAAACATTGTCCCAGTGACGAATGTGAAAAAATTCTTTTTACTTTCTCACAATTTTTTTTTATATTTAATAGTTTTTTTATTTAAATTTTTTAACTTCCTTAGAACATTCAGAAAACGCCACATGTTAAGCCCACATCGAAGTCAAAAAAAAAAAATCTTTGAGTTACAAATCGCCACATGTCCATATCTTCGTCTTTTTCTTAAATGAAAGTCGAAATCAAAATTTCATCTTAACAAATAACCCCTCCCAGAAAAACAGTTTCTAAGTAATCCTATTAACAGAATTTGTTTATTAACTAAAATGTATTACCTCCAAGTGGACGAAGAAGAGAAGAAAGTCTTAATTTTATATAATCTTGAAACAATATTAGAATTGATGTTTTTTCTTTATTAAATATTATATAATTTTAGTATCTTACTTAATATAAATTTCAAGAATTAAGAATAGTTCTTATATTTTATAAAGAAAAAAGTTAGAAATTATTTTCTGAGGACTAAATTTAAGAAATATCTATGGGTAGATAAGAAAAAGTTATTTAATTTAAATTCAAATTCAATAATAATATCATTGATTTTTTCAAAATATTTATATTTTTTTTATTTTTTTTCTTCTACTTTCTACACAACTAAATCAAAGGGAAAAAAATTATCTTCCTTTCCTTCCATTTTCTTTTTTACTAAATAATTAAAAAAATTATTAAACTTTCTATGCAGTTTCTTCTCTTCCTCTTTCATTCCTTCAGTTTTCTTTCCCAGTACTTTCTTCTCTACAATCACAGCCAAAAAAGAAATTTATAAGGATTAAAATAAAAAAAATTTAGATTTTTAAGGAAAAATGTTTAAACATTAAGAAATAATAGATTAAAACAATATAAAGACTTAAGATGTCACCGATAGAATAAGTGGTAAATCAATATCTGTGTTGTTGGATTAGGTTGTATAAGAAAAAAAAAATCTTGCTTTATGAGCTCCTTTAAATGAGTTAATCAATTTTAAATTTGTTAAATTTCTGTCACAATTTAGATAGAACTATTATAGACTTCACTAAATTAAAAAAGTGTAAAAAAAAAGTTGTATTTTACCATTATGCAAATGAAAAATCATAACTTTTAATCGAATGTATGTACATCATTTATGTGGCAACAGTCAAATCACTTATTTTTTAAAATAGTAAATATTTGATAAAAATATTTTTTATTATGTAATTAATATATTATTCAGTTTATTCATTAATATTATATTTATTATATATTAAAGAAAAACATTAAATATAAATATTATATTAATTATCAATACATAAATTGATATATCAACAAATACTTAATATAAATATTTATGGTTAATCATTGATTAATGTATTACACATTAAGAATCTTATCTTAATTTAAAGTGTGTAAATTTTTTTAAAAGAGAACAATGTTTCTGAATAAAACAGACAGGTTGTTCATAGGTGTTTAAGAGAACTCAATTTTCATATACTTCTTTAAAAAAGAGTATCGGGGAAGCAAACAAGTTTTCTATAGCTATCATGTCATCGACTAGTGTATTTTATTTTTATTTTCTTTATTCTTTAGCAGAACTCAATTTTTATATATTTCTTTAAAGGATATTACTTTTTGTGCATAAATTTTATATATTTCTTCAGAGTATAACCCTTTCTATATTGTTTTAATCATAAAAATTACTTTCATCTCAACATTTTATTTAGGTGATTAGACTTTTGAGAATGTGTAGTCAATTTTTTTAAAAAAATTAAGATTAATCTTTTAAATAAATAAAGCAAGTCATATTTCTAGTAGTCATAAGTGAGAAGCAATCCTCACCTTACAAGCTGAATTTGTAGGGTTGAGTTAGATCACATATTAAGATGGTATCAAAGTCTATCTTACTATTATTTATGGATGTTGGAGTCATCTATTGTCATACAGATATTGGATCATCTATTTAAATAGTCACCAAAGTCCAATCTCAAAAAATCTAGCCTTCAGCACGAGTGTTCTATAGATCGGGAGCATTTTTCACCTTAAAAATATTATGTAAGTGGGGAGCAATCTTTCACCTTAGGGATGCAATATAAATGGAAAATAATCCTCATCTTACATGTTTCAAATTAGATAAATCAAAAATATTTAATATAATATTTATATAAACAATTAATAATATTAGCTTTAATATTTTCATCCTCTCCCAATAAAACTTAATTTTTTTAGTTACGGTGAGTACACACAATTTAAATTTCTTTGTCTCCTCTCTTTGAGCATCAGCATGGGCTTCCAACCAACTTCAATGATGAGAATTTTTTTTGGTTAAATACTTCAATTTTTACAAAAAAAATATCATGAGAAAAACACGTTTTTATCGTCGTACATACACAACAAAACTTATTTTGATTATATTATAATAATTGAAAGTACATATAGGAAATGCAACTTTGCAATTCGTGTTATAACACACGTATTTTCATTGCGCATTAAACTCATATATAAAACAAACTTATATTGATACATAATTAAACAAGGAGATTTTCTTCCTATATTTGTCTTCGTCTTCCATTCTTTAATCATGTGAAATTAGAAAAATATCTTTAATTCAATTTACACCTTCATTTTTGCAACATTCCAAAATAAAACTTTTAAGTTATTATTTTTTATTTTAGAAATTTCAAAATTATTTTTTACATTCCTAAACAATATTAAAAAATTGTAATTATAGTTTGGAACGTAGAATAAAGTTCTAAAATGCTGTTTTATTCTGGAAAAATTACCGTGCAGCATTCTGAATTTGGTTTTTTTCATTTTGGAATAAAATAACAATTTCAGAAGAAAAAGAATAAATATGAAAGTGTATTCTTATAATAAAACAAATGATGGGTGTGTAAATAATAAAAGAATAGTCCAAAACCATAGCCCATAGATGTTGTGAAGTAAAGTCCAAAGCAAGCAACTTTGAGCAAGTCTGAGGATGATAAAAGGGCAGTCGATTAAAAAGCCCCATGCTCTTCCTTTGAATTAAGGCGACTTGGATGTTGGATGCAGAGTTTAATTTAAACAACATAACATGATTAACCTTTGATCATAAATATTATAGAAACTATAAAAAAAGAGATTAAGAAAATAATTTATTTTTCTTTTCTTTTGAAATTTTTATAAAAATTAAAAGAAGAAAAATTAATCAAGATCTATATCTTCAAATAGACACGGATAAGAGAAAAAAGTCTTAATTTTATGTAATTTTAGAACAATATTAAAATCGATGTTTTTTCTTTATTAAATATTTTTTTCATGCAAAATAATCTTTACTATGACTATTTATATAATATTATATAATTTTAGTATCTTACTTAATATAAATTTTAAGAATTAAGAATAGTTCTTTATATTTTATAAAGGAAAAAGTTAGAAATTATTTTTTGGGGACTAAATTTAAGAAATACCCATGGATTTAAAAATTTATTTAATTTAAATTCAAATTAAATAATAATATTATTGATTTTATTTTTCAAAATATCTATATCTTTTATATTTTTTTTCTTCTACTCTTTCTACACAATTAAATCAAAGGAAAAAAAATTATCTTCCTCTCCTTCCATTTTCTTTTTTTTTCTCTTTCTCTTTCTTTCCTTATTTTTCTTTCTTAGAACTTTCTTCTCTGAAACAAAGTTAAAAAAGAAATTTATAAAGATTAAAATAAAAAAATTATACATTTACAAGGAAAGATGTTTAAATTTTAAAAGATAATGGATTAAAATAATATAAATACTTAAAATATCACCGATAAAGTAAGTGATAAATTAACATCAGTGTTGTTGGATTATGTATTACAAGACCAAATAAATTCTTTAATCTCCCTTTCCTTCTTTTGTGAACTACTTTAAGTGAGTTAATCAATTTTCAATTTGTTAAACTTAATGTGATAACTTAGATAGAACTATTATAGACTTCACTAATTTGAAAAAAGTGTAAAGCAAAAAGAAAAAGTGTTATATTTTACCATTATGCAAATAAAAATAGTTGTATTTACTTTTAATCGGGTAGATGTATGTACATAATTTATGTGGAAGTAGACAAATCAATATGTTTTTTTTTAAAATAATAGACACTCAATAAAAATATTTTTTATTATGTATTTAATAGATTATATATTTTACACATTAATATCATATTTATTATATACTATATTATATTAATCATCAATAAATGATTTGATATGCGAATAAATAATTAATACAAATATTCATGGTCAATCACCGGTAAATTTATTACACATCAAGAATCTTATCCTAGTCTAATGTGTCACAAAAATTCTTTAAAAAAAAATAATGTCATTGAAGAAAGTAGACAAGTTATTCATAGTTGTCATGTCATCAGTTTGTGAATGTTATTTTTGTGTTCTTTTATTTTTTTTAGTAGAACTCAATTTTCATATATTTCTTTAAAAGAGAGTAGTGCCTTTGAGAAAAACAGACAGGTTGTCTAAAGCTGTCATGTCATTAACTCATGAATATTATTTTTATTTTCTTTATTCTTTAGTAGAACTCAATTTTCATATATTTCATTAAAGGGTACTACTTTTTGTTTATAAATTTCTATATATTTCTTCAAAGGACAACCCTTTATATATTTTTTTAACCATAAAAAATAAAAAATCACTTTCATCTCAACCTTTTATTCAAGCGATTAGACATTTGAGAATGTATAGTTAATTTTTGTTTTAAAAAAAACTAAGTTTAATATTTTAAATAAATAAAGTAAGTCATATTTCAGGAGTAATCCTTCCAAGCAGGATTGGGACCACCAGTTGCAAACCGATGTTGGATCACACATTTAAATAGTCTCCAAAATCCAGTCTCGAAAAATCCAGTCTTCAACCTATACATAGTCCTTACTTGCTTTGTTTATTTAAAAGGTTGATTTTATATTTTCTAAATATTTTATATTAATAATGTTAATCTTAAACTTAACTTTATAAAGTTTAACTAACTTAGTCTGATACAGGAATAACTATAACTATTCTGAAAGCGATGATAATTGAGCTGAAAATGTAAGCTCAATTATCCATAATGACCTTAGTAAGAGTCATGAAGTGAATATCGTGTTATATATGTTGCATAATTTATCTATTTTATTATGTTAATAGTTTGTAAAAATATTTTAAAGTGAAAAAAAATATTTGAATGAAAATAAAAATATATTTACCTGAAGCTTAAATTTATTAAATTATAAAAATATTTTAATTAAAATTAATAAGAAATATGTTCTTATGTTTTTACAATATTTTCTTTATGTATTAACTCTCTTTTCTATGTGTTCTATTATTTTATATATTTACTATCATTTTTATTTTAACTTTTATTATTAATTTAATAAAAATATATAAATATTTTTGTAAGAAAATACTGCAGACAAACTTTTTTAGAGAAAAATATTACTGCAAATAAAATTATTAAATTATTATTCCACAAATAAATAATTTTATATTAATTTAAAATTTTCGATTGAAAATTAAAATGATATTAGATATTTAAATTTTAGAAAATAAACATGATATAAAATTTAAATTTTTCATACTTGTACATAGAAACATGTTAATAATGGTTAGAGTACTTTCATATAATCAAATATTTTCTCTATAAGATGTTAATAGAATCAAGCATAGAAATTTTACACTCGAGGAACTAAAGAATAAGATAGAGAATGGTGTGTCTTGTATAAATAGGAGGATATAAATGCAAATGGGGTTACAAAATGTGACATAATATCTATTAAGAGAGATTAAATTCTTGAATAGATTACACTTATATCTTTTAAAAGATTAATCCTTAACTTGTAAAAAATACTCCAACAAAAAAAAAAGAAGAGAAAAACTTTGAGAACATAACAAAGATTCTATTATAATAGGGGAAACTATTTATTGGAGGACAAATTTTATTGTGTTGCGGCTTATAATAGTCACATCTCATCACTTTCGAAGACTACTAGCTCAGTTGAGGACAATTTATTGGAGGACAGATTTTATTGTGTCAGGGTTGATAATAGTCACATCGCATCACTATCTTCTCATCAACCTCACATTAATGATGATAAATATTTCCATAAACTTTTGCACAAACTTGAACTTAAAATGGCTGCCACAAAGAAGCATCTTCTCCACTCTCTAATAACACTTTCCTTTCTCGTTCTTTTACTCTCAAAATTTCCTAAAAGCCTTTACTGACTTATGTATTAGAGTACATTCCCCTCTCTATAAGGACGTTCTTTTCCGATTGTACGAAAACCCTTGATTGAACTCTTTATCCTCGTATAGACAACCTCGACAACTAGACTTGACACATCCATGCATCACTCATTATTTTTGGTAAGAACACAATGAAATGGACTATATAAACTATAGCATATAGAGATAGGGCCTATTACATGTATATAAGTAAGGTGTAAATCTTAGTCTATGAGTCGGTTTAAAGGATTGAATTAAGTCCATCACCCGATTTGTATGTGTTGGAAGTCCTATGTTGCCTAAAGATAGGACATATTACATGTATATAAATGAAGTGTAAACCTCACTCTATAAGCCGATTTATTGGATTGAGTTAGTAATAGAATCAGAATATACTTTTGAGCATTGTAATTTTCTCTTGAAAATATTATTGTTTTTACAACGTAGTTTATTGGTGGGACTAAGCTTATACAGTTACACTTTTGTAACCCTATGACATCTTCTACTAGAAGAAACAGCAGAGCCTAATCTATGTGATAAGTGCCTCTCATGCACTTCACTTTCAACTTCATTTTATATAATGTAGTGTACATGTCTCTGTAGGGCAGTTATCACTGCCTTGCTACAAGGTAAATATGCTTTAGAAACCTCATAACATGTTGCAATTGCATCAAGGCATCAGCCAAATATCAACATATATTCCAAGGCATCAGCAGCTGCTGCATTGACAGATGCCAGTGCATTTGGTGGGGGCTCCATGAAGAAAATAAATGAGCTTAAACAATGATGAATAAAAATTAATATTGGTATCGTATTAATTATTATAAAAATTAATACTTATCATGCACAATCATTTATAAATAGATAATAATATATAATTATTTTATATTATCGGTGCATAAGGTATTTTCTCTTATTAATATATATATATATATATATATATATATATATATATATAAATGTTGAATTGATCTGCTAAATAATAACTTACGATTAATAAGTGCTGTATTTTAGTAAATTTATGCATTAATCTATGAAATTGTACGGTAAGTATAAAATATTTTAATACTTGACATTTTTAAATAAATACAATATATACTTCGACCACATTTTCATATAATATTTTAATACCCAGACTTGTTTTATTCTTTCCTGTCATGTTCCAATTGCTCTACAAATTAATTATTCAAATAAGTCATAAAAGATATAATTAACATACCTTATCCACTTTTTCATAATTAAAAATGAATAATTGTAATATTCTTTCATATCAATTTTACCCGCACTAAAAATCACTCTGAATGATTTTTTTTTTTTTTATGAAATTACATACTAAATGAGAAGTTAAGAAAGTCAAAAACAAAAGTTATCAACTTATAATCTCAAAAATTATTGTAATGTTTTCCTTCTAATTTTATCTCTTACAAATATACTACCAGGCAAGAAAAACATGAGTACACTGGAACGAGGCTCTAGTTAAGTTACATGTACAAAAAAGTTTATACTCTTAGAAATTTTATGTGACATTAAAACTCACTTAACTTTAATAATTAAATTTGCGCACGTGAATAGAGTCATGTCATGTAAACATCTAAATACAGGACTCGTAACGCAAACAAAATAACTTAGTTGAGAAGAAAGAAAGTATAAAGAGCTATACACGAATAATAGAAGAATACTCACGTACCACTCATAGTCTTTCTATATTAAAGAAAAAAATCTATAGTAAGCAATTCAGCATACATCTTTCAAAATTGAAAAATTCAGTTCCACTACGCATAAATCACTTACCATGAGCCTGTTGGGAATAACTAGTTATAAAATATGAAGAATATTTATAATAAGCCTGTTGGGAATAACTAGTTATAAAATGTAAAGAGAGAAAAACATATATTCTTGTGAATAAGTTGACTGATTAGTCGCTTGTAATAAAGTTTAATAAAAAAAAACTTAATTTAACATGATCACGAGAAATGTGTCACCTTTTTATAAGCTGTGATGAAACTTGAGATTAGTGATATGTTTTTCTCTAACTAATTAGTTTCTTTATTGGTGTTGCAATACATGTGTAAGACATAATTATTATATGATACTTATAATTTTTTCCTTCCTTCTCTTCTCTGTAGAAGGAAATGATATTATTGTCAATATATAATAAAAAAGAATAAAATTAATCGAATTTTCTTGATATAGAGACAATTAAGAAGGCTACATAAGTAAATATATAACCTACGAAAAAGTGGGTTAATCCAACCAATCTTATTTGCACATTGGAAAGAGTCACAAGTTTATTTCTTCAACAAATGAAATTAGTTAAAGGTGTGCACCCATGTTAAAGTTTCAATCAATTCCTGCTAATATTCGCACCAGGAAATTAAGAATATAAATCCACACCCAGAATATTTTTTAGAAGCAAAACCAAAGAGGATTCTTAAAGTGATGAATATCCAGATTTGACAAAAGACCATTTTCTACTTATTTGCTATATGCATTTAATTTTCCATCCATCTATGCACTTGTTTTTGAGGTAGAAACATTTTATATCTTAGACGATTTTTTGTTACTTCCTGTGCCCTCTATTTTTTATGTAATAATGATCAAAGAAATTAGCGGTGTTTGTCGTTGTTGTTTTGTTTTTGGACTTTTAAGCCCCTTTGATCGTAAAATAAAAAATAAATAAATAAAGTAATGAAACTCATTAATAAACAATGCACCATTTTCTCCCACATAAAGTTCCATTGCCTTCTCACTCAAACTCATGTCTTCCCATTTCTTGTGAGGACTCTCCGTAACCCTTTTTGCTGATTATGTTTCCTTATCATAGTCTATTATTGGACCTGCTCTTTTATCATCCTTTATTATTGGACCTGATAAATGTTGCTTGCTTTGGACTTTACTTCACAATATTCGTACTATTTACACACCCATATTTTTTTTATTCTAAAAATACAATTGTTTATTTATTCTTCTTCTGAAATTGTTATTTTATTCTGAAATGAAAAAAAAAAAATTCAGAATGCTGTTCGGTAATTGTTCCGGAATAAAACAGCATTTTAGAACTTTATTTTACATTCCAAAATATAATTACAACTTTTGAATATTGTTTAGGAATGTAAAAATTAATATTGAAATTTCTAGGATAAAAAATAATAACTTAAAAATTTATTTTGGAATGTCGCAAAAATGAAGATGTAAATATAATTAAAGATATATATTTTTTTAATTTCACATGGTTAAAGAATACAGGAAGCCAAATATAAGAAGAAAATCTCCATCAATATACATTGTTTTATATGTGGGTTTAATGCGCAATGAAAATACGTCTGTTATAACCAAATTTGTGTATTGCAAAGTTGCACATCTTATAGTACTTTCAATTATTATAATATAATGAAAATAAGTTTTGTTGTGTAGTACGTACGATAAAAACGTTTCTTCTCATAATATTTTTGCGGTAAAAACTGAATTATTTAACCAAAAAAAAATCCTTATAATTGAAGTTGGTTGGAAGCCCATACTAATACTCAGGCCCGACATGTATAAAGGGCCGGGTTCCAATTTTTATATAATAATAATAATAATAATAATAATAATAATAATAATAATAATAATAAATTTTAATTCTAAGACATTGAAAATTTTATACAAATTCATATATTTAAAATTGACCTAAAATAAAGTAGATGTATCTAAAGATTAATCGTTTCAAAATAATTCTCTATATGCACAATACATAGACATTTTATTTTATTTTAAAATTGAATCAATTTAATAAGTTTAAAAGAATTTACAGTTAAAAATTTCTCAATAGGTAATATTGCTTCAATACCTAACTACAAGACAATTACAATATCAATCAATATTGGCAGGTTAGTACAATATTTAGCTTATATTTTAATTGGATAAATGTTTAATTTATTTCCAAGTATAATATTATGTAATTTTGGCCTTTTAACTAAATGATAAAAATAATATATTTTATGATTTAAAGAAAATTAAAATATATAACAATTATTTTAAAAAATAATACTATATTCTTTATAATAAATTAATTTTATTTTTTAAATAATTATTAATAAGAATGACTAAATTGAAACCAAACTTTCTCTAAGTGGAGAGAAAAATATAACATAATAATAAAAAATAAAATTTTACCAAAATTTAAAATAAAAATGAAAAAAGAGAAAATAAATTATCCCTCCCAAACATAAACATTGACTCCGCGCGTGCATATCCCAAACCTAGACGTTGAGATGCATATCCTCACACGGAGGGGACAAAAAAAATCTAAATTGTGTGTGCTCACCGAACTAATCATTTTGTGTATTTTCCTATTTCACGTTGAGGGAAATTGACCTAACAACATCACTGGTTCACTTAAATTAGGGTATCACCAAGTTGAATTGTGCTAATGAAAATATTGAATGATTTTGACAACAAATTACTTCCTAGTAAGCATAACAATTTTACTGGAGAAAAAAAAAATACTCAATGAATCCTGATCCATGAACAAAACGATGGCCAACCACCAAAGTAGTGGTGTCAAGAGAGAAAACCAACCCAATCCCACCAAAACAACAAACTCATTGCGAATGAAAATCACATATCAGAATTTTCTTTCTCTTGATGAAAGCAAATATGTTTTCCTTTAGGAGCTCACAAATGCTATGTTGAAATCATTTCTCATTAAGTAGGACACACTTTTCTAAGCACTCTTCTTAATCTATAAATAGCTCCAGGGAGTATAATTTTAATACTTTTACTTCTCATTCTCCTCTGTACTTTATTTTCTCTCAACTCTTTATCTTAAACACTCCGGTCAACACTAGTTTAAGCATCAGACTGTATTTGAATGTATACTCCCCCACCTCGACAGAAACCACGAATCCAGACTCGTTCAATCAAGCAAACCCACCTTCTTGTCCATGTCATTTTCTCCTCACGTGACATCTATTTCTAGTAAGAACATTTTGGCGCCCACCGTGGGGCCCTAATAAAAATCTTCCAAGGCCACCTTCACATAGTTAATACCCGAAGTTAGACCTTAGCTTCATCATCATATCTCGGCATGTGCATTTCCCTTCTAGACTCTTTGAAAGCCTATAATACGGTTAATGTAGTCAAGAGCTAGCTTGGTGAAAACATGGAGAAGTTAGGGCTCGCAAGTTGCGGGGGGCGGGCTTTCACAAACTATACCCCTAGGTTTTTTCTGAAAAAACTGGTACAAAAATTGGTAAAAACTGATGCAGACCCAGCGACCTGTGCAGGTTTGGACCATTTTTTTGAAAATAATATAGGGTTATAGTCCGTAAAAACCCGCCCAGCACAACCCGCAAGGTTTGCGAGTCAAACAAGCGGGGTACGCGGGGCGAGTCAAAAACCTGCACTATTTAAAAGGTTGAAAGTTGAAAGCCCAATTTTGCTTCATTTCCCCTGCCACCTCTCAATCTTTACACACGTCACACCCTCTCAATCTCCTCCCCGACTCGTTGTCTCTTTAATCTTCTCGTTTCTCTCAATCTTCTAACACCCTCTCAATCATCTCGCACCCTTCCAATCTTTTCGTCTGCATCAGTTCCACTTCTGCTATCGTTTTGTCAAGTAAAAATTATTTAATATAAAAAGTTATGTCAAACATAAATTAATTGTATCAATGTTTTAAAAAGTACTTAAGTAAAGTCATTTTCCTACATCAGATTTACGTAAACCAATAACAATTAATATAATATTTACTTATACAATTAATAAAGCTAACTTTAATTCTTCATCAATTCCCTTACAAAATTTAATTTCAATATATTTATACGAAAAGATTTCATTTGATATCCTAAATTCATGACTTTTAATTTATTTATTCTGTAAGACACAACCTTTCAATAATATTTCTTTTCTCATAATTTTTCACATATTTTTTTAAAAGGACATAATTCTTCATTTTTCTTTAACTAAAAAAGAAAAGAGAAAGTAAATAAATCCTTCAAAATTTGCAAAATTTAAATTTGACCAAAAATAATATTTTTCTCTCTCTACTCTGTTCCCACCAACTAACCAATCAAAGAGGGACCAATCAAAGAGGAAAGAAAAAGTTCTCAAAAATCAGCCATAAAAAGTTTTAACGTCTTTATTACAATTCATTCAATTACTCCGTCTTTTCAGTGTCTTTATTACAAGAAATAACGTTAAGTTTGTTTTAAAATCACTATAAGTATTTGTGATGTGTTGGTTGTTTCTGTGTGACTTTGTTTTGCTTCTTGTTGAAAACAATTTTCGGTGCAAAGTGTTTGTTTTTGAGTTGTTGTGACTTTTGTGTGTTTGTGAAACTGTGATGGCTATTCGTTCGGCTTCAGACAAGGAAATGGAACTTGGATTGGTTCGGCTTCTGCACCGGAGCAGAACGTGAACCTGGATCGGGTTCGCCTGCATCAGTTACATTGTCGCTTCTGCTCTCGTTCGGCCAGAATCAGTTTCGTCGGCACTGCTACTATTTCGCTAGAACCAGTTCCGCACCTGTTGTTGTTCCACCAAAATCAGTCTCAATCTCAAACCCTAACGACAACACTATTTTTATAAAAAGAAGATGAAGATATGGTTATGAAAAGGATCAAGCATAAAAAATGGAATCATTTGTTGTAGATAATTAAAAGTTTATGTTATTGACTTATTTTATTAAGAATTTATTAGGTAAAATATAACATTTTTTTTTAATTTCAGATTAGGATTATTTTATTTTTGTTAACTAGACTTGCGGGCCAGCCTGTTTGGCCCACGAGGCAGGAGCGGACTACGAAGTTAGGTCCATTTGGCAGAGCGGGGAGGACCAAGATCTTCATGGGTCTACACAGGCGAGCCAGTCAGCCTACTCACATCTAGGTTTAACGTGTTGCAAATATTCTAAGAAGAGAGCAGTGTCTTTGAGAAAAGCGGACAGGTTGTCCATAACTGTCAATGATTGGTTAGTTGGCGGGAACCGGACAGAGAGAGAAAAACAATATTATGTGGCCAAGTTTGAAATTTGCAAGTTTTGAAGGATTTATTTACTCCCTCACTCTTCTTGTGAGAAAAATTGAACAAAGAGAGTAATTCTAGAAGTCTAACTTGCTATATTATTTGAAAAAAATTGAGCAATAAAATTTATCTTACACCCTCTGAAAGGTGCACGAGAATATATATATATATATATATATATATATATATATATATATATATATATATATATATGGGCCAACTTGTCTTACACTAACTAGGTTTCATGAAACATTAATATGTATCTTCAAAACATCTTAATACGTCAATGTCAAAGGGGTCATCATGGCGAAATAGTTCGGTCTGCATCATCAGTGGTCGCCATTTTGTCGAATTCATTCCTCATTAATTAGGACACACTTTTCTAGGCGCTTTCCTCAACCTATAAATAGCTTCAAGGAGTACAACTTTGATATTTTTCTTCTCATTCTCCTTTGTACTTGCTTTTCTCTCGACTCTTTACCTTAAACACTCTAGTCAATAGTAGCTTAAGCATCGGAATGCCTTTGAATGTATACTCCCCATCTCGACGAAAACAACGAATCCAGATTCGTCCAACCGACCAAATCCACCTTCTTGTCCACGTCATTTGCTCACGTGACATCTATTTCTAGTAAGAACATTTTGGCGCTCACTATGGAGCCTTAATAATAATCTTCCAAGGCCACTTTCACATAGTTAATACCCGATGTTAGACCTTAGCTTCATCATCATATCTCAACATGGACATTTCTCTTCTAGACTCTTTGTAAGCCTATAATGTTGTTAATGGAGTCTAAGAGCCAGCTTGATGAAAACATGGAGAAGTTTGGGCTCGACACAAGGACGAAATTCAAGCCCTAAAGGATCTATGCCAAGAAGGATTATGGCACTATGCCATCAAGTGTTGTCTATGTAGAATGAATGCATAAACCTGAATACAACACCCACGTTGAGCTCGAAGCCGAGTTGTGTCCAGCAAGAAAGCAAGACAAGAAGTCTAAGTCCCTAACCCTAGACTTAGAAATGAGACAACCTCACTTTTCTACCCTATAAGTTATCTCCAGGATTGCATGCACTCTTTCCCCATAGTCGTGCCCTCAATAAATGCCCTTTACAATGCATATACTGGCGTGGGGTGAGGTTTAGACTCTCTCTTCATTTCAACCGTTCACCCCTGAAATAATGCAACCTTGTCTTCCTAAGGGATGGAAATGGTCGAGCCTCGAGAAGTATAAAGGGACCCCTAACCCCACCGCACATGTTAAGGCATATCTTACGCAGGTCAGTCTATTGTTCAAAGACTTGAGAATTCACTTTCGGTTGTTTCTAACAAGCTTGAAAGGGATCACTTTTGAATGGTATTACCCGTTTCCACCTTTATTTTTTTCTTCGTTCCATACTTTGTGCAAAAGGTTCACAACTCACTACGCTAATTGCAAGCCCATTATAATTGATTCCGCCTCCTTACAACATGTGGTTCAAGGTGACCACGAAACTCTTTGTTGATTGCTAATCCATCCCTCCCCGATCACTCCTTACCATTCCCTTCATGAATGAAGATTCCAGCATTAATAATCCATATCAAGATGATCCTATGCGGGTTAGAAAAGTTTTGATCAACCAACGAAGCTTTCCCGACATCATTTATTGGTCAGTCTTCAAAAAATTGGATATCCCAGAGTCAATGGTGCAGTCCTACCCGGATCCACTCCTTGATTTTGCAGGAGAATAGTTACACACCAAAGGTTATGTGGAGTTGTTGACAAACTTTAGAAGCGGAGAGAAATACTGAACTAAAATGGTATGATTTATTAGTAGATGTTGATACATCAAACAACGTGATTATAAGAAGAAGGACGCTAAACTGTATTGGTGCGTCCATGATATTCAAAGTGGGGAGATTTCAACCGTGAAGGCGAATCCCAAAATGGCTCATGAATGTTACGCATAGAGTCCGAAGGTTACCCCTTATTCATGATGACATATATTTTGTAAGAATGTGATACTAGTAAATTATAGGATAGAGGATACATGTTTCATGACCCAATGGAAGGATCAAACACATATCCTTAGGAAAATTACTTAAATGACTGAATTAACATGTTCTCTGTTAGTGTTAGTATTATGTTTGACAATATTAAATTTTATATCGTATATAACATATAATTTAACGCAATTTATTCGGTATGTTTTATAAATTTATAATATTAATTTCACTTTAATAAAATTTATTTTTAGTTTAGAAAATATCTTTTAATATGATTTTTTTTTTTAAAATTAGCGGTTGTGTAATTATTTAATATTTGATGGATAAATTTTTAATTTTTTGAGTTTTATGTAGTTTCAATTAGCACCGTAAATTTTTGTTATCTCTTGATCATAAATTATTTAAAAATAAATTATATTAAAAATTCTTGAAATTTCTATCAAATATTATTATTTTTTTAAAAAGTTATCATATTATAAAATTTAATTTTTAAATTAATTAACTAGACTAACATACATTAGTAATACATATATTGAATTGAACTATCCACTAGAATTGTGGACCCTACAACACAACCTAAATCAATGGATCACATTGCCCATAGTAGGGTATTAGAATAGTATCACCACATGAAACACATTGCACATAAAAGGGTAGGGCAGGATTTAATTTGAATAGCATAACATGATTAAGCTAGGTAAAAGTAACGTGGAGGGTGAATTGAAAATTTTGATTTCGACTTCATAGCATGCTGGCACGTGCCGCTTTCTGAATAGTTTAAGAGGAGTTAAAAAAATTAAATATAAAAAAATTGTGTGACGAAATTGAGAGAGTTTTTTTTTCCATGTTTGCTGAAAATTTGATATGTAATGTTCTCTGAATGGTCTAAAGAAATTGAAAAAATTAAATAAAAAAAAGTTAAATATAAAAAAATTCATAACTAACTAACAATTTAAATTAAACTAAAATAAATAATACATAACATAAAAATTTAAATCAGATATAACTAAACACAACAAACATTAAATATTAAAAATTAATTAAAATTTTTGTTAATCTGCAACCAAATTAAAATTAAATATAACTAAACATAACAAACATTAAATATTTAATCTTAAAAATTTTGTTACATTTGTCACAGATAAAACGTAATAAATATTAAAAATTAAAAATTAAAATCTAGTGAATAAATGTTAAGTTAAACCTGGTGGTAGACGTAACAAAATTTTTAATTAATTTTTAATATTTAATGTTTGTTGCATTTAGTTATATTTAATTTAAATTTTTATATTATGTAGTTATTTATTTTAGCTTAATTTAAATTGTTAGTTAATCATGAATTTTTTATATTTAATTTTTATCTATTTATTTTTTTAACTTCTCTTAACCGTTCAGAAAACACTATCCCTGGCGTGAAAAAATTCTTTTTACTTCTTCACAATATTTTTTTTATTTAATTTTTTTAACTTTCTTTGGACCATTCAGAAAGCGCCACGTGTCAAGCCCACATCGAAGTTAAAAAAATTTCGAAGTTGAAATCAAAATGTTGTCTTCAAAAATAACCCCTCCTACGAAAATAGTTTCTAACTAACTCTATTAACAAAATTTGTTTTCTAATTCACCCTCCATAAGATTTTTACCTTGTTGAACCTTTGAATATAAGAATTATAGGAACTACAAAGAACGAGGAGAGATTAAGAAAATAAGTTTTTTTTTTCTTTTGAAATTTTTATAGAAATTGAAAGAAGGAAAACATTTAATGGTCATTAACTAAAATGTATTACCTCCAAGTGGACCAAAAAAGAAGAAAGTCTTAATTTTATATTATTTTGGGGCAATATTAAAATTGATGTTTTTTCTTTATTAAATATTATATAATTTTAGTATCTTACTTAATATAAATTTCAAAAATTAAGAATAATTCTTATATTTTATAAAGGAAAAAGTTAGAAATTATTTTCTGAGGACTAAATTTAAGAAAAATCTATGGGTAGATAAGAAAAAGTTATTTAATTTAAATTCAAATTCAATAATAATAATATCATTGATTTTTTCAAAATATTTGTATTTTTTTTTTATTTTTTTTCTTTTACTTTCTACACAACTAAATCAAAGGGAAAAAAATTATCTTCCTTTCCTTCCATTTTCTTTTTACTAAACAATTAAAAAAATATTATACTTTCTATGCATTTTCTTCTCTTCCTCTTTCTTTCCTTCAGTTTTCTTCTCTAGAAGCAAAGCCAAAAATAGAAATTTATAAGGATTAAAATAAAAAATTTATAGGTTTCTAAGGAAAAATGTTTAAACTTTAAAAAATAATATAAAGACTTAAAATGTCACCCATAGAATAAGTGGTAAATCAATATCATTTTCTTGCTTTATAACCTCCTTTAAATGAGTTAATGAATTTTTAATTTGTTAAACTTCTGTCACAATTTAGATAAAACTATTATAGACTTCACTAAATTAAAAACAGTGTAAAAAAAAAAGTTGTATTTTATCATTATGCAAATGCAAAATAGTTGCACGTAGTCAAAACTTTTAATCCAGTGGATGTATGTACATCATTTATGCCGCGACAGACAAATCACTATATTTTTTAAAATAGTAAAGTCTTGATAAAAATATTTGTTATTATGTAATTAATACTTTATTTAGTTTATTCATTAATATTATATTTATTATATATTATAGAAAAACATGAAATACAAATATTATATTAATTATCAATAAATGAATTGATATGTCAACAAATACTTAATAGTCGATAAATGTATTACACATTAAGAATCTTATCCTAGTTTAAAGTGTTGAATTTTTTTTAAAAGAGAACAATGTTTCCGAGGAAAAAATAGATAGGTTGTTAATAGGTGTTATGTCATTATCCTGCATGTTATTTTTATTTTCTTTATTTTTTTAGAGAACTCAATTTTCATATATTTCCTTAAAAAAGAGTGATGTCTTCGAGGAAAGTAAACAAGTTGTCTATAGCCGTCATGTCATCGGTTAGTGTATATTATTTTTATTTTCTTTATTCTTTAGTAGAACTCAATTTTCATATATTTCTTTAAAGGATACTACTTTTTGTGCATAAATTTTTATATATTTCTTTAAAGGATAACCCTTTATATATCGTTTTAATCATAAAAATCATTTTCATCTCAATATTTTATTAAGGTGATTAGACTTTTAAGAATGTGTAGTCAATTTTTTTAAAAAAAATTAAGATTAATCTTTTAAATAAATAAAGCAAGTCATATTTCCAGTAATCATAGGTGGGAAACAATTCTCACCTTACAAGCTAGTTTTGTAGGGTTGAGTTAGATCACAAAGTCTATCTTACTATTGTTTATGGATGTTGGGGCCATCTATTGTCAGATAGATATTTGATCACCTATTTAAATAGACACCAAAGTCCAGTCTCAAAAAATTCAGTTTGAATATAATTGTCTAGGGACACAACTCTTTATTTTTCATTTACTTTTCATATATTTCTTCAATGAGGTAACCTTTCATATTATTTTTCTTTAACCATTAAAAAACTAAAGAGAATGTGTTAACAAATCTTTAAGAAAGTCTAATATTAACCTTATCATTTAAAAAAAATTGAAATTTAAGATGAATCTTTTAAATAAACGGACTATATCAAATTTATATAGGTTAGGTAGATTAATTTTATTAGTTAAAGAAATCTCTAGAAAATTAAAAATTAACTTTTCCGGTGAATTAGAAAAGTCAAACTTATATAAGTCTCTAGTAAATAATTTAACTTATTTTCACATTTAATTATATATGTGAATTTTACGTAATTATAAACATGGTAATTAGGGGTGGGTATAGGGGTTGAAGTCCATGGGCCGGCTGGCGGACCCCGTAAGCCGTGTGAGTTTGAACCAATTTTTTTTTAAATAAAATAAAATAAATCTAGGGGTACAGTATGCAAAAGTCTGGCTGCACTACCAACGGGCTTTCCGGGGTCAAACCTGTGGGTCCACAGGGCGACCCGCAAGCCCATGCTATTTAAAGAGTTGAAAGTTGAAACCCTAATTTTGCTTCATTTTCCCTGTCTCCTCTCAATCTTTTCGCATAACTCACCCTCACAATCTCCTCGTTGACTCATTCTCCCTTCAATATTCTCGCACTCTCCCAAACTCTTCGCCTCCGTTGCCGGTTCGCCAGAATCAGTTCCGCTCCTATTGTTGTTCCGCCAAAACCAGTCCCAATCTCAAACCCTAACGGCTGCACCGTTTTTAGGAAAAGAAGATGAAAATGTGGTTATAGAAAAGGATCAAGCATAGAAAATGGAATCATTTGTTGGAGATAATTAAAAGTTTATGTTATTGAACTATTAAGAATTTATTTTGCTTGTGGGGCAGAGGCGGACCACCAAGTTAGGTTCGTTTGGCATTGCGGGGTAGGGATGACCAAACTCTCTGCGGACCTACGCGGGCGGGCCCGCCTACCCACCCCAAGGTTTAACGTGTTGCAAATATTCTTAAAAGAGAGAAAAAATAATATTCTGAGGTCAAGTTTGAATTTTGCAAGTTTTGAAGGATTTATTACTTCATCTCTCTTCTTTTTAAAAAAATTGAATAAAGAGAGTAATTCTAAAAGTCTAACTTGCTATATTTATTTGAAAAAAATTAACAATAAAATTTATCTTACACCCTCTAAAAAGCCCACTTGAAGGTAATCACGTGTTAAATGAATGTTGAAGTAAGAGTTATCTTTTATTATTGGTAGTTAACAAAATATATAAAACAATAGTGTCTTCTCAAGAAATATATAAAATTTCTGAATAAATAAATATCAAAGATAGTGTCCTTTAGAGAAATATATGAAAATTAAGTTTTACAAGATAATTAAAATAATAAAAATAATATAATTAATAGTTGTAATAAATATTTATATTAAATTTTATTTATGTTATGCATTTATTAATGACTAACAATGAATATTTTTATTAAATATTTATTGATATATTATATATTTATACATTTATTAATGATTAATATAATATTCGTTTTGAATATTATTTTACAGTGAATAATAAATATATTTATTGATGAATAAAATAAATAATGTATTAAATGTATGATAAAATCATATATTTGGATTGAGCACTTACTCTTTGGATTGAGCACTTACCTGCCAACCTACAATGACTATATTAAAAGTTATAGTTGTTAGGTACGATATAATTCTATTTTTACCTGAGACTGAAATTGTCCAAATGAGTTAACTATATCTTAGCATATATAAATATTTATCATGGGATAATTGATGTATACCTATAATAAATATGTGTATTAATAAAGATAAAATAATTTTGTATAACGACAATATACAAAAAAATAAAAATATAATCTAACAAAAATTCACCATATATAAAAAATTTAACAAATTTTTCAAAAATTACTTAAAATTCAAATCTATTATCAAGATTTACTTTGATCTATTAAAATTTGAACAAAATAATAAAGAAAAAAAAAACAATGGAGTATAAATAATCATGTACAAGGCAATTTTTTATCTTCTCAATATTTGATAGATAATGGATAACAAAGGTAAAATTTGATGTGGGTAAGCGGGCTGGCCCGCCCCGTCTAAGGCTCGCCCGTGTAGGCCTGTGAAGAGCTTGGTTCACTATGCTCCGCCCCGCAATTTTCAAACGGACCTAACTTGGTGGTCCCTTGCCCTGCGGGGCCAAACGGGCCGACCCGCGAATCTAGTTAAAAAAATTAAAAAAGTACTAAATCTGGAATTTAAAAAAATGCTAAAAAACATGCTATATTTTACTTCTTAAATTTTTAATAAAATAAGTCAACAACATAAATTTTTAGGGTTTAAGATTGAGACTGGTTTTGGCGGAACAACTGAGGAAACGAAATTGGTTCTAGCGAAATGACAACGGTGTTGGTAGGTCTAGTTTTAGCGAAAGTGGCAACAGAACTGATGCGAGTGAAGAGATCAATAAGGTGCGAAAGAAGATTGAACGCAAAATGAGTCGCGAGGAGATTGGAAGGGGGCAACGTGTGAGAAGATTGAGAGGCGGCAAAGAAAATGAAGCGAAGTTAGGGTTTCAACTTTTAACCCTTTATATGGTGCGGGCTTGCGGGTCGCCCCGCGGACCCATCGGGTTTGGCCTGCATAGCCCGCGAGTTGCATGGGATGGGCTTTCGCAGACTTTACTCTAGATTTTTCTAAAAAAATCGGTCCAAACTTGTGCAGGTCGCGATGTCTGCGAGCCGGCCCATGAACTTCAACCCCTATACCTATCCCTAGCTGTCATGTCATCAGCAAAAGCAGATAGGTTTTCCATAGCTGTCATGTCATCAACTCGTGCATGCTATTTTTATTTTGTTTATTCTTTAGCAGAACTCAATTTTCATATATTTCTTTAAAGGATACTACTTTTTGTTCATAAATTTCTATATATTTATTCAAAAGACAACCCTTTATATATTTTTTTAACCATAAAAAATAAAAAATCACTTTCGTCTGAGCATGTTATTCAGTAGGCAATCAGACCTTTCAGAATGTGGAGTCAATTTCTTTTTAAAAAGTTGAGATTAATCTTTTAAATAAATAAAACAAGTCATATTTCTAGTAGTCATAAGTGGGGAGCAATCATTTCCTTGCAAACTGGTTTTGTAGAGTTGAGTTAGACCCATAACTCACATTTCAAGATGGTATCTTATAGATATTGGGCGACCATCTATTATCAGACTGATTACTAATCATCCATTTGAATAGTCTCTGAAGTCCAGCCTTGAAAAATCCAATCTTCAGCGTGGAATATTATATAAGTGGGGAACATTCCTTACCTTAACCTTGTGTTTGGATGAGGTAATTGATTGGAGCAATTCATTTGTTCTGAGGAATTGAATTACTGTCAATTCAATTGACTTGTTTGGATAAAACATTTTGAAGAATTTAAAATGATGTCATTTTGAGAAGGAACTTCAAATGAGTAAATTTGGGGAATTTCAAATTCCATGTAGAAGTGAGGCATTTCAATTCCTTTTGAGTCATTTCACGATTCTCTCTCTCAACTCTTCAGCTCCTCACACATTTTCTAATAATTTAAAACTATTTCACGATTATCAAGTTATGTAATTATTTATTTCTAATAATTTTTAAAATTAATGCGAGACTACGCAATTCAAAATTTTTAATTAATTTACATTTAATTATTTATTATGTTTTTAATTATTCAATATTAAAAAATTAATTATTAAATATTTTGAAACATTAAAATTCATCATGTAACATTAAAACTATTTTGAATATTTAAGTATTTAAAAATGGTTAATATTTATTTTTATTCAGTATTAAAATTTAATTTTTAAATAAATATTTAAAAATGAAAATTTGAATTTCTTGGAAATTAAATTATTTTATCCAAACAAAGAAATTAAAATGCAAGAAATTGAATTGATTTATCCAAACAAGATGAATACAAAATGAAAGGAATTTAAATCAAGACAATTAAAATGCTGGATATTTAAATTTCTTAAAGATTTTGAAATTTCCCATCCAAACACAGCCTAAGAGTATTATATAAATGAAAGAGCAATCCCTCACCTTAAAAGATGAGTGCGGAACAATCATCACATTGCCTTAATCAAATTACATAAATCAAGAATATTTAGTACAATATTTATTTAAATAATCAATAAAATTGGCTTTAATTTTTTGTATTCTTTCCCCCAAGAAAACTTAATTTTCATAAATCTATATGAAATACAAAATTTTTAATATCCTCTATTCATAACTTTTGATATATTTATCCCACCCGGTTCACCAGTTCTACCACTGCAGGGTCCAATCATACTTAAAAGAAGAGTTTGATCCTTGCCCAAAAGAAACGAATGCTAGTTATATGATTAACACATGTAAGTCGAACATTATTTTTGGGGAGCTAGCCAAAAGAAAAAGAGACTCCTAGCGTGAAGGTGGATTGTCTTGCCCAGGAGGTGGGGACAGTTGAACACAAAAATAGTGAGTCAGTAAATAACTTTTTTCTTTAAGTTTTCTTGAAGGACGCAATCATTCATTAATTTTTCTTTCTCATAATTTTTTTTTGGAAGGACATGACCCATTATTTTTCATAGAGAGAGTGAGTAAAAAAAAGTAAGAGAAAGGGTAGTACATCAAGTATTTATAAATTTTGTTATTATTATTTGAAATTAACATTATCTATAATAATCTTATCAAAGCATTCATATTTAATCATCATTATCAATTAATTAAATTCAATTTTCTTCATTTTAATTTTAATATTTTGATACTTGTTTTTTTTTTCACCCCACCGAAAAAACTGTAAATCATACTGGTTATTAAATTAAATGTTTTTCATATTTGGAAGCTATTATAGATATTTGATTTGTATACATGGTGTTCTTTTGGACATAAGAGTAAAAGGGTTTTGGTGTTGTTATGACAAGTGGTGAATGAAATAGTTGAAGGAAAGAATGATGAGAATGTTTGAAGAATTATACAACCATATAAATTAAACAAATGACACAACACAATTTTATTATTACGATAATTTCCCTTAACGTGAATTAGAACAATTTTCCTCGATCAAAATGAATAAATTATATTTAATTATTATTAAGCACTACTTATATAAATATCACTAAACTAGTAACAAAAAAATAATGCAATATATTGATGGTTTATATTCTAATGAATACCCAGTCTACAATGATATTATTCTAGTGAAAAAAATTTAATTATTTTCATTAATGTTTTAGAATTTTATAACAACTGTACATGAGTAAAATATCTATATCACGTAATCAAAATAAAAAAATAAGTAAAAATTTAGATAAAATTCAATATTTCTATTATTTGAATCATGTAGTTTTATATAAAAGACTTTGGAGTTTAATTACTGAATAAGTATTATTGTGTGTTCTATTTCGGTTTTCATTAATACATATATGTCAATAAAACACTAAAATAAAGAGGATTCTTTTAGTTAAATACTTCAATTTTCACAGACAAAATATTACGAGAAAAATACGATTTGATCGTATTGCATATCAAGAATCTTATTCTAATATAATGTGTCACAAAAATTCTTAAATAAGAGCATTGCCTTTGAAGAATACAGACAAGTTGTTCATAGCTGTTATGTCGTCAGCTTGTGGATGTTATTTTTGTGTTTTTTTATTTTTTTAGTAGAACTCAATTTTCATATATTTCTTTAAAAGAGAATAGTGTCTTTGGGAAAGCAGACAAGTTTACTAAAGCTGTCATGTCATTACTTCATGAATATTATTTTTATTTTCTTTATTCTTTAGTATAACTCAATTTTCAAATATTTCATTAGAGGGTATTACTTTTTGTTCATAAATTTCTATATATTTCTTCAAAGAATAACCCTTTATATATATTTTTTTAACCATAAAAAAATAAAAAATCACTTTCTTCTCAACATTTTATTCAAGCCATTATACCTTTGAGAATGTATAGTCAATTTTTTTTTAAAAAAAAAACTAATTTTAATCTTTTAAATAAATAAAGCAAGTCATATTTCTAATAGTAATAGGTGAGGAGCAATCCTTCTAAGCCGGATTTGTAAGGTTGAGTTAAACTCATAACTTACATTTTATGATGACATCAGAGTCTATCCTGCTATTGTTTGTAAATGTTGGGACCACCAGTTATCAGACCGATATTGGATCACACATTTGAATACTCTTCAAAATCCAATCTCGAAATATTTTGTCTTCAACCTGTACATAGTCCTTACTTGCCTTGTTTATTTAAAAGGTTGATTTTATATTTTCGAAATTTTTTATATTAATAATGTTAATCTTAAGATTAACTTTATAAAGTTTAACCAACTTAGTCTTATACAGGGATAGCTATAACTATTTTGAAATTGGTTGTAATTGGGCTGGATAATGAAAATGTAGGCCCAATTATCCATAATGACTTGAGTAAGAGTCATGAATACAGGGATAGCTATAACTATTCTGAAATTGGTGGTAATTGGGCTGGATAATGAAAATGTAGGCCCAATTATCCATAATGACCTGAGTAAGAGTAATGAAGTGAATATCCGTGTTATATATGTTGCATAATTTATCTATTTTATTATGCTAATAGTCTGAAAATTTATTATAAAAATATTTTAAAGTGAAAAAAAATAATTGAATGAAAATAAAAATATATTTACCTGAAGCTTAAATTTATTAAATTATAAAAATATTTTAATTAAAATTAATAAGAAATATGTTCTTATGTTTGTACAATATTTTCTTTATGTATTAACTCTCTTTTCTATGTGTTCTATTATTTTATATATTTACTATCATTTTTATTTTAAATTTTATTATTAATTTAATAAAAATATATAAATATTTTTGTAAGAAAATACTGCAGACAAACTCTTTTAGAGAAAAATATTACTGCAAATAAAATTATTAAATTATTATTCCACAAATAAATAATTTTATATTAATTTAAAATTTTCTATTGAAAATTAAAATGATATTAGATATTTAAATTTTAGAAACTAGGCATGATATAAAATTTAAATTTGTCATACTTGTGCATAGAAACATGTTAATAATGGTTAGAGTGCTTTCCTATAATCAAAATTTTTTGAATAGAATCGAAATTTTACATTCGAGGAATTAAAGAATAAGATAGAGAATGGTGTGTCTTGTATAAATAGGAGGATGCAAATGCAAATGGCGGCATTAGACAAAATGTGACATAATATAGAGATCAAATTCTTATGAAGATTACTAATTCAGTGGCCAAGGACAATGTGGATGACACACATATTAAAGTTATTAACAAACATTAACAATATCCACGTCTTCTCACCAACCTCACATTAATAATGATGAATATTTACATAAACTTTTGCACCAACTTGAACTTATAATGACGGTTAGGAAACATCTTCTTTACTCTCTAATAATATTTTCCTTTCTCGTTCCTTTATTCTTAAAATTTCCTAAAAATCTTTATTTACTTAAATATTAAAGTACATTCCCTGACGTTCTTTTCCTATTGTACGGAAACTCAGCTCGACACATCTATGCATCACTCATCCTTTTTGGTAAGAACACAATGAAATGGATTATATAAACTATAGCATATATTAATATACTAGAGGAATCCTTTAGAGATAGGGCCTATTACAGTGAGATGTAATTGTAATTAGTTTTTACATGCCTAAACAATATTAAAAAATTGTAATTATATTTTGGAATGTAGAATAAAGTTCTAAAATGCTGTTTTATTCTGGAACACTTACCGAACATCATTCTGAATTTGGTTTTTTTCATTTTGGAATAAAATAACAATTTCAGAAGAAGAATAACTAAGAAAGTGTATTTTTAGAATAAAAAAACTGATGGGTGTGTGAATAGTACGAAAATTGTCCAAAATCATAACCTATGGATGTTGTGAAGTAATGTCCGAAGCAAGCAACTTTCAGCAGGTCCAATAATAGAGGATGATAAAAGAACAGTACATAAGGAAAACATAACCACGATGGAATCCATTTCTCTCTCATGAGACTCATCTTCTCTCACCATTCTCATTAGACGTTCATTACCATCAACAAGACACAACCTAAAAACTTAATAAAATGAGCACAAATATAATGAGCCTGTTGGGAATAACTTGTGTTTGCTGGCAAAATACACACTATAAAATCAAAACAAAACTCAGCCAAACTAGGGCACGTGACAGCAATTTAACTAAAGAATTTAACATTACACGACATTAACAGGTTGCATGAGCGCCATTCATTGAGTTTTACATCTTGATTCAAATAAAATAGTCATTAGTGTTACGTATTAGGAAGGTATTTTTATAACCCTCTTAGCAACTTCTCTTCTTACGTTATCTTGTAAGATAAAAATAAACTGATTTTATTTTATATATCAAAAGACATTTAAAAATCAAATCTTGTACAATAAAAATTCCTGTGAACAAATTTTATAATAATAAGATATTTTTCCTTTATAAATATTTTTATATTACTTGTATATTTGGTATTAGAAAAAAAATATAATAATATTACTCATACATTTATTTACTTGATTTATTTGGTATATAGTGTCTTCTTATCTTTGGAATAAAAGGATATTTTTAATGTTTGAAAACGCATCTCACCAACAAACTTATTGTAGAACATGCATGTTATTCATGAAAACTATTAACAATATTCAGAGTTCTCAAAAAGTCAAAAGTTAGGAATAAACTTCGTATAATACACATGTGTCTGTCTTTCTGTGCCTGTATAATAGACACACAAATGTTGGAGGATACATACTTCAACTTGATGTATGGTTTCCAAAGTGTCTCCCTCTCCTCTGGAGTTCAAATCTATCAACAGATTATTTCTAAATCATTATATAATTTACTATGAATGTATCAAACTTAAATTAAATATAATTTTAAAAAATTTATATTGATTAAAATATTAATTTCCATCCATTAAAACCCTAACATTGATTATTTTTTTTTGTTACAATTGATTGAGTGATTATAAAGATATATTTAGTCAAATTAAAATTATTTCATAAAACATATTACAAACACCAGAAATTAGAATTTTATAACAACTGTACATGAGCCAAATATCTATATCACATAATCAAAATAAAATAATAAGTAAAGATTTAGATAAAATTCAATATTTGAACCATGTAATTTTGTATAAAAGACGTTGGAGTTTAATTACTGTGTAAGTAAGTATTATTGTGTGTTCTACATGATAAAAGAACTAATATTTGTTGATTTTTATTCCATGTAACAATTCAAATATATATAGGAAGGGTGCACTTAATCATCCTGATTTCATGCTAATCAATTGTCTAATATAATTTGTTAAGTATATTAACAGATTCAGATACTTGATTACCGTAAATAGAGCTAACAAATATCTTTCAGATATACTGATATGATAGGAATATTCCAGCGTATCACCCCCCCTCAAGTTGGAGCATGCAAATTGTGGATGCCCAACTTGGACAACAATGAGTCAAACTGTGTGGTGCCATGAGACTTTGTAAAGATGTAATGTAAAAGATAGAACACAAAAAGGGGGGTTGAATTGTGTTTTATATTAAAAAAAAATTTCCTTTTGTCTGTGAGTTTAAATATGTTCAGACGAAATGATTTTAATCTTCAAGGATTGTTTTTAAAGGATAGACGTTATAGTTTAATTATCCCCGTTAGTCAAAAAGCTTAGAGAAATAAATATACAAGTATTTTATACTGGTTCGTCTATATAAGACTACGTCCAGTTACCCAGTAACAACTGAGTTTTCACTACCAACCGTGAAAGGGTTACAAGTATTATTTGCGACCAACCACTTCTGGCTATAATACGATATTCTTTGAACACAACCTTCGTAGGCTAAACAACAGGTATTTTTTGAACAACCAACCTCCTTAGGCTAAAACACCACACAAGTGGATTTGAAAAAGATGTTTTAAACAAGAAAGATTCTTCTTCGCAGAGAGGGTTTTACAATGAAGTACAACATATATAGTGAGCGAAATCACAGAAGATTGAATAATAGAAGCGTGTTCGCCAACTGAACTCTGAAGGAGTGAAGTCTTTAAATAGGCAGCGTCTTCAGATATCCGTTAGACACAGAAGAATGCCGTTGAACATTTTCTTGAGAGCTTCCAAAAGGTGTCAGATAGTACTCGCGTGATTGATGGCGTGTGCAGCGAATTTAGATAGCGTGCAAAGTATTTTTTCTGACATGTACAGAGACTTTGACAAAAAGGTGAAGACCTTTTCGAGTTGCATGTGTAAGCGCGAATCCCCATACTGATCTTGGATGCTTCTAAAGAGTACTTCTTAAGATTTGAAATCTTGACACTAATGACTCATACTTTGTTTCACTTCTTGGACAGACGATACACTTCTTCAGTCTAAGAGATTTCGTCTTATCTTATCGTCTGATAACTTTGACTTGAGACAGACGAATGACTTCAATTTTTGAGGGGTCATCTTCCGTCTGTGCTTGTTTCGTTTGACTTGCTTGCTGATGTTTCGTCTGAGAAAGTTTCGTCTGTCTTGTAGAAATCAAAACTTTAAATGTGTTAATCATCTTGATCTAACATGTCAGCAAGTTGAGTGTGTGTAGGAACATGACAAGGATGTATACGATTCTGAAGTATTTCATTTCGAACAAAGTGGCAGTCCACCTCGATGTGTTTCGTCCGTTCATGGAAGACAAGGTTTTTGGCAATATGAAGGGCAGCTTGGCTATCACAATAATGGTGCATTGGTTTAGGGTGAGAAACACCGAGACAAGTGAGAAGGTCCTATAACCATTTCAACTCACAAGTGGCGTGAGCCATGGAGCGATATTCCACTTCTGCAGAGACTGTGTGTTGTTTCTTAGTTTTCTAAGACACGGGGGATTGTCCAAGAAGAATGAACCACCTAGTGAGAGACCTGCGAGTGAGGTGGCAGCTAGCCCAATCAGAATCACACCAAGCATACAGGCGAAGGTCATTGCCTCGTCTCAAGAGGATTCCTGGGCCTAGGTTCCCCTTTAAGTAGCGCACTACGCGCAAGGCGGCCTGCCAGTGCTCCTGCTGCGGTTGATGCATGAACTGAGATAGAATGTGAACACTATAGGAGAGTTCAGGTCGAGTGAAGCACAAGTAAATGAGACGTCCAACTAGACGACGATATGAGCTAGGATCTACAAGCAGTGACCCCTCTGCCAGTGCTAAGCGATGGTTCTCTACTAACGGCGTGGAAGCCGATTTGGCCCCAAGTAAGCCGGTTTTTGCAATTATGTGAAGGGCATATTTGCGTTGACATAGATAGATGCCGGTAGGGGATCGAGCAACCTCTACTCCGAGGAAATATTTTAATCTTCCTAAGTCCTTCATGTGAAAACACCGATGAAGATAATCTTTGAATGCTTGGACAGCCATTTGATTATTGCCTGTAATGACTAGATCATCTACATAAACCAACATTTCAAGTTGTGTGAGGTTCTGTTGAAGAGTGAACAAGGAATAATCAATTTAAGATTGACGAAACCCATGTTGAAAAAGAGTAGCTGAAAGTTTAACAAACCAACAACGTGGAGCTTGTCGTAAGCCATACAACGATTTGCGAAGCTTGCATACCATTCCGTGGTCGGACACTTTGAAGCCGGGGGGAAGTTTTATGTACACATCTTTTTTAAGGTCACCATGCAAAAACGCATTGTGAACATCCATTTGGTGAACCTCCCAATCTTTAGCCGCAGCTACTGCTAAAATAGTGCGGATAGTGACCATTTTGGCCATAGGAGCGAAAGTCTCATTATAATCCAACCCTTCCACTTGATGGTTTCCAAGAATGACAAGGCGTGCTTTGAATCGTTCAAGGCTACCGTCAGAGTGATATTTGATCTTATATATCCATTTGCATCCAAAAGCTTTCTGTCCTGGAGGTAGAGCGACAAGATCCCAAGTACCATTATTTTTGAGTGCTTGTATCTCAAGAGCCATGGCCTCCCTCCATCGAGCATCTTGTACAGCGTCCGAAAAATGGGCTAGTTCACGTTCTGCTTGAAGCGCTGTGAGAAAAGCACGATGCTGGAAGGAAAACTTATCACACGTTACATAATGTTTCAAAGGGTAGACCGTACCTGAGAATGGTGGGGAAGAGGGGGAACGTTCTGTTGGGTTGAGGCGTATCGTGGTGTTTGTCACGTAGTCACGGAGTTTCATGGGGTTTCGGTGGCTGGTGTTAATAGGGCTTCATCAGCAGTTGTGGTATGGCCTCCCTATCTTCGTTAGTGGTGTTTGCAGGAGCAATGAGCTCAATTAAATCATCACCTAAAGTGGGCTCTTCTAGTGTAGCATCTTGGTCATGATTTCAAGTGGGGCCTTCCTCATCAAATGTAAAAAGAGTGGATGCATCACCAGTATTAGGACGAGAAGCAAAAGGGAATTCATCCTCCACAAACTTCACATCACGAGATACAAAGATAATTTCCCTTTCTAAATAAAAAGTTTTCCATCCTTTTTGTCCATATGGATACCCAACAAAAACACATGGTCGACTTCGGCTATCAAATTTATCAGTCGTTCGATGTTGTGCATAGCACAGGGAACCAAACACCCGCAAGTGGCCATAAGTGGGTGATTTACCATGCACCATTTCAGATGGTGTCTTCCCTTTAAGAACTGAAGAGGGTGTCAAATTAATCAAATATCCTGCAGCCAAGATGCATTCTCCCCAGAATTTAAGAGGCAGTTTTCCTTGAAACCGCAAGGCACGTGCGACATTCAAAACATGTCGATGCTTCCTTTCTACTCTTCCATTTTGTTGAGGAGTCCCAGTGCAGGAAGTTTGATGAATTATGCCATGTTTCAGAAAATATTGCTTTAAGCACATAAATTCAGTGTCATTATCACTACGTACCATTTTAACTTGTCGATTATACTACCTCTCAACTAGAGAAAAGAAATCCATCATTTTTTATGCCACTTCTTTCTTTTCACGCAACAAGTATATTCATACAGCTCCCGAGCAATCATCAACTAAAGTAAGAAAATATGATGCACCGCAAGATGAAAGAGTACTATATGGTCCCTATAAGTCACAATGTATCAAATCAAAATTATTTGAAGCACGACTATCACTTAAAGGAAATTTTTCTCTTATCTGTTTGGATCTTTCACACACCTCACAAACTTTATTCAAGCTTTCACTTTTACAACTATTTCTCAGACCAGGAATCATTTAAGTAACTTTCAAAACGGATGTCCCATTCGCTTGTGACAAAGGTCAAGTTGTTTATTTACACCAATCTGACACGCTGTCACACCACGCATGCCACGGTACACGCAAAGCCCGTTTTTCCATTCGCCCGCTCCAATCAGCATCCTCGAAGATAGGGTCTATATTACACATAGCTTTTTAGTGAATAATACTTGACAATTTTCATCATTGATTAATTGTGACACAGAAATCAAATTGCATTTTAATTTTGGTACATATAAAACATTTTTCAACATTAGTCCTCCCTCAAGGACCACTGTTCCTTCTTTGCTTGCAACTATGTGTTCTCCGTCTCGTAGCCCCACCGGATAACCTTGTTGGACTTGAAGCCGAAGAAGTCGTCTCTTATTTTTAGTTTTGATCTACTTGTAATCTTGATTTTAATGATAGATTGTAAATAGGAGCTTAATTGTATTGATTGTTTTAGAATAGGCTTTGAGTGTGGTTTTTATTCAATCTCACTTCACAGAGAAGTTGAATCTACTCTGAGAATCAAGCTAGAGCAGTTTGGGAACCCTTTTTTTTATTTGAAAAGTTGAAAACTGTTGTTTAAAATGTTCTTAAGCTGAAGTAATCGATTACCATATATCAGTAATTGACTACCAACAGTTTGAGAAAACAGGGAAGCCCAAAACACTCTGTAGTAATCGATTACCACATCCTAGTAATCGATTACTTCGTGCTTGAGATAACAGAGAAGGCAAAATCTCTCTGGAGTAATCGATTACCACATTCTAGTAATCGATTACCACACCCGAATTCATCTCAAAAAGCTTTTGAACTGCTATAAATTGAAACCTCTTTGATTTGTTTAAAAAGAAGAGAGATCCTTGAGTTTTTCAAGAAGAAAGGAAGAGCGAAAAACTATTTTTACAAAGAACACAAGTTCTAAGAATTCTCTTCAAGATTTTAAAAGAAGATTTTCTCTAGAGATGAAAAGTGTGTGAAGGATTGAATACATTGGTTATAATCTTGATCAGATCATACACAACAGGTGTAATCTTTACTGATCTTTATCTTGTTTTTGTATTTCGTTTTGGTTCAAGACTCTTAAGAGAAAATTGTTCTCTAGAAGAAGAGTTAAGGAATTTGAGAGAGGTGCTCTCAAAGGTGATTCTTGAAGGATTCAAGAATTAGAGAGATATGGTCTTAGGAGAAGAACATATGTTTTGGTTATTTTGATTTTGTTTGTGTTTGTATTAGACACAAGAATCATTATAGTGGAAAAACCGATCGCAACAGTTGTTGGGTTGGGACTGGACCAGGATAAATCTCTGTCCAAACTTTCTCTCTACCTTATCTCTTATCTTTCTCTGTATTTCTCGCTTTACAATTTTCTTCTGTGTCCGCTGCTAAATCTCTGAACTGATATTTGTAACTCAGATAAAATTGAATCGGGAAAGAAAGTGAGAAAAAGATAAAATTGAACATAGGGAACTTGAATCTATTCACCCCCCCTCTAGATTCAACATAGGGACCAACAATTGGTATCAAGAGTTTTAACTAGTAAATCAATCTAGTAATCCTACATAGTTCCCTGTGATGGCTTGTAATCTTTTACCCTTCGCTGAAGGGTGTAACACCCCTTGTAACATCCCCTCTTATTTACTTATTTTACTTATTTTTAATTAATAATTTAAAGTGGTTAATGATGTAGTAAATAAAAGAGAGATTTAGGAAACAACACTTTCATTACATAAAATTTAAAGTTCATTACAAATAGATTTCATAACTTTGTCCTTTTATTATTTTACATAACTACCTTTCTACTATCTCAGAACATCTACCCAACACTTCTACACGCAAAACATAGCAAGCACCTTCACACAAGATAGTAGCAACAACCAGTGACAACTTCTTAACCCCGCAAATCTGTAAAAATAGAATTGCAAGGGTGAGCTTTCCTTAATCCTCAAATAATTTTAATTATAGTAAAACTTTTGAAAATAAGGAAAAATATTCATAAAACCAATATTCTTTAATATTCTTCAATTTCTTTAAAAATAGTAATTTATTGATATAAAACCTGTGTCCAAACCATTAATTCAATTCACAAGGTAAAAGCACCAATCAACCATAAAACGAATCAGTAATTTATCACAATAATCATGTATTCAATCAAAACACATAATCACTAATGTATGCTCCTAAGCCTACATGATGCATGCACCTCCACCATGCATTTTCACTCTTCACTCGAAATGCAATGTGGCGCCCTCCACTGAAAATAGCCTGGGGCATCTGATTCTCACTCTCAATCAGACCCACCAGAGGTAGACACTCCGTAATTGTCGAGTTCCCTCAGTGTCCGGCAGGACCTCCTCCGCAACATGTGATCATCATGAGCAGGGCAATTTCCCCACCAAGAGAACCCCCTCTAGTCCACGGTATTCCACTCACACGGACGGGAATCCGTAACTTACGACTTGGTCTACTACTATCCGGTCATCATGCAACATGCTCTAGGACCTTGAATTGTATAATGACCTTCATCATATCTCAAATATCGACCTTTCCACCAGGTCATCTTTATCTCACCTCATTCTAAGCATTGCCCATTCACCAAGCAATCTTAGAATGTTGCTTCTCCACTAGGCATTTCAAATCGGTCATTAAGCAATTCAAGTCCATCACCACTTATTCATATCCAACTCAAATCCAGACATATTTCGATATGAAATCAACACCAAGAAACACCAATAAACACCAATAAATCAAGAAACCAAGAATCAAGAAACACCAAGAATTATCAAGGAAACATCAAGAACCAATAAACAAGACCACACTTTTCCTCGTAACAAGAATAATTCTGTTTCGATGTGGAAGATCTGACAAAAACCGCAACCACGAGCATACTAAGAATTATCTTCGCACCTTAGTATCCGAAAAACTAAAGAAATATAATGAAAGTAACAACAAAACAAAGAATAGAAGAGTAGGATAAGGACGCTTCCCTTACAGGGTTTCTCTCGGCCTTCCTATACTCTTCCTCTACTTACTTGCTCCTCTTTTAGAGATATTTCTTCCTAAGAGAGAAACTTGAGAGAATATAGAAATGTTCTTTGGTTTGTTTTCTCATCCAAATCCCTAGGCCCTATTTATAGAATTCCCAAGGTACTATTTGCAATGAGAATATTCTACGAATATAGAATATTCTACGAAATATTCCACGAGAATATTACGAGAATATTCTACTACAAGAATTTTACTATTTACCTCGGTGATTTTACTATTTACCTCATGATTTTATTATTTATTACAAGTAATTTTACTTTTTACCACAAGTAATTTTATCACAAGAATTTACTATTTACCATAGTAATTTTACTATTTACCACAAGATAATTTTATTATTTACCACAAGAATTTACTATTTGTACAAGTAATTTTACTATTTGCACAATTTACTATTTGTACAGTAATTAACTATTTACTATTTACTATTTACTATTTACTAATTAACTATTTAACTATTTACTATTTACTATTTACTACAGTAATTTACTATTTACTACAGTAATTTCAAAAATTCATAATTTTCAATTATTTTTATATTTCTCTCTGTTATAAAAACCTCTCTTAAACTATATTTAAATTTTTGGGATGTTACAGAAGGAGCTTCTATAAATAGACCTCCATTGTTCTGCGGTGATAACTATCCGTTCTGGAAAGTTCGCATGAAAATCTTTATGGAATCTATTCACAGAAGCATCTGGCAGGCTGTGGTAAATGAGTACAAAGTTCCAATGAAAATAGAAAATGGAAATGAAATAGAAAAACCTTTTGAGGATTGGGATATAGATGAGATTAAGAGGGCTGAAAACGATGCTAAAACTTTGAACATTATACACTCTGCCCTGAATTCTGATGAGTTTTTTAGAATTTCTGCCTGTACTACAGTAAAAGAGGCATGGGAGCTCATCACGGTAACTCATGAAGGTACTGCTGAAGTTAGGAGAGCTAGAGAGAACACACTCATTCAAGAATATGAAACATTCAAAATGTTCCAAGGAGAATCAATAATGGAAATGCATAAGAGATTCACACATATCATCAACCATCTCAAAGGACTTGGCAAGAACTTCATTGAAGAAGAAGTGAATGTCAAGATTGTGAAATTGCTAAATAGAAAGTGGCAACCTATCCGGATGACAAATAAATCAATTAAAGAACCTTGCATTGCAAGTAACAAAGGCTTTAACTGTTGGGAAACTTAGAGAGTACGAAATGGATATGACTCGCATGGCAGATGAGAAACAGAAGGACAAAAGAGCCAAAGGAATTGCTCTCAAGATGGAGCATACTGAAATAGAATCTGAATCCTCTGAAGACGAAAATGACTCACAGGAAGATCAAGTGAACTTGATGGTGAAGAAGTTCAGAAAATTCATGAAAAACAATTCTAAGAAGAAATTTGGTCAACCAAGAAAGGGAGTCAAAAAGCAAGACAACACTTTAGTCAAAGTAACATGTTATGAATGTGGAAAGATTGGGCACTATAGATCAGATTGTCCAAACCTGAAAGGAAGCAACAACACTGAAGTAAGAAAATCTGAAAGTGAAAGAAATATCAGAAAAGAAAAGAAGAAAAAGAAAGCCTACATAGCTTGGAATGAAGGCTATACATCCTCAACATCTGAGAGTAAGAATGAGGAAGCAAATCTGTGCTTAATGGTCAAATCATCCAGTGAGGTAAGTGATACAAACTCTACCATGGATGAATATGATGAACTACATTCTGCTTTTTGTGAGCTTTACAATCAAGCTGAAACTTTTGAAAAAGAAAATATAGTTTTGAAAAAGCAAATATCCCTGCTAAAACAGAAAGTATGTGATTTAGAGAATGATATTTCAAAACTAAGAAAAGAACTCAACACCTCTACAAACTGTGTTCACATAAGAATGCATGATAACATGAAATCTGGAAACTCTAAACATGCTAATTTAACTTGCACCTACTGCATGAAATCTGGACATAAATCCTTTAATTGCATGATAAGAAAGAAAGGAATTTCCAGTGGTAAGTATAGATGGGTTAAGAAAGAAAACTGTAGCACTAACTTGCATGGACCCAAGAGAAGCTGGATACCAATCGCAAAATAAGTTCTTTTTCTCTTGCAGGAAAGCCTAAATAGTAGAAACTCAATATGATACTTAGACAGTGGTTGTTCAAGGCATATGACAGGTGATAGAAGGAATCTTAGCACCTTCACACCAAGAGAAACTGGATCAGTTGTATATGGAGACAACAACAAAGGAAAAATACTAGGCTACGACACAATTGGATACAAAGCTAATACAGTGATAGAAGATGTATTGCTGGTCGATGGATTAAAGTTCAATTTACTGAGTATTAGTCAACTATGTGACAAGAACTACAAAATTGCATTTGATGATGAACATTGTCTTATCAGCAACAAAGACTCAGATGAACTTCTTATGGTTGGCAAAAGATCAAATAACATCTACATATTGGAAGTAGATCACTCATCCCCTTACTCTACATGTTTAACTTCTAATGATAATCTGTCTTGGCTATGGCATAGGAGAATAGCACATATTGACATATTGCATTTAAATAAACTTGTATCTAAAGAACTAGTTTTTGGACTTCCTAAACTGAAGTTTTCCAAAGAAGGACTATGTGAGGCTTGTCAAAAGTCCAAGCAGGCAAAAACATCTTTCAAAAATATTAAACATGTTTCTACAAATCAGCCGCTTGAACTCTTGCATTTAGACTTATTTTGTCCATCTAGGATAGCTAGTTTTAGAGGTAATCTGTATGGGCTAGTCATTGTAGATGACTACTCAAGATTTACTTGGGTTTTGTTTATCAAGAAAAAGGATCAGGCCTTTGGAGTTTTCAAGGTACTTGCCAAGAAAATTCAAAACAAAAAGGATTTGAAAATTAAAGCTTTAAGAAGTGACAATGGTACTGAATTTAAAAATAGCTATTTTGAAAGCTTTTGTAAAAAACATGAGATATCACACTGCTTTTCAGCTCCCAGAACTCCTCAGCAAAATGGAGTAGTGGAGAGGAAAAATAGGTCACTTGTAGAACTAGGGAGAACCATGCTGAATGAGCACAGGATGGCTAAACACTTCTGGGCTGATGCTGTGAACACTGCATGTTATGTTCTCAATAGAGTCTCTATAAGACCCATTTTGTTGAAAACCCCTTATGAGCTTTTCTATGGCAGAAAACCAAACATTTCTTACTTTAAAGTTTTTGGATGCAAATGCTATGTTTTAAACAATGGCAAGGACCCTATTGGAAAATTTGATACAAAGGCTGGTGAAGCCATTTTCCTTGGTTATTCAAATACAAGTAAAGCATATAGGATCTTTAACAAAAGAACAATGTGCATTGAAGAATCTGTCCATATTAGATTTGATGAAACTAACACTTTCCAAAAGGAAAGCTTGTTGCGTAATGATGATGAAACAGGTGAAGAAAGCATAGAAGTTGATCATATGCATCAGCAAACTCAAACAACCCCAATGTCTGATCAAGCAAAAGAATGGAGGACACCTAGGAACCTATCACTTAACAATATCATTGGTGACATTCATAAGGGGGTAACTACCAGATCCTCACAGAATCTATTTTGCTATAATATCGCTTTTGTATCACAAAGTTGAACCTCCAAAGATAGAAGAAGCCTTGAGCAATGAATTTTGGATCATGGCTATGCAAGAAGAACTTAACAAGTTCAGAAGAAATGGAGTTTGGGAACTTGTTCCAGAAAAAGGCAACATGAATATCATTGGCACAAAATGGGTATTCAAGAATAAACTGAGTGAAGATGGAGTTGTGGTCAGAAATAAAGCAAGGCTTGTGGCAAAAGGCTACAATCAACAGGAAGGAATTGACTTTGAGGAAACCTTTGCCCCTGTTGCAAGACTTGAAGCAGTAAGACTACTCCTAGCTTATGCATGCATCAACAACTTCAAGTTATTCCAAATAGATGTAAAGAGTGCATTTTTAAATGGGTACATAAATGAAGAAGTCTATGTAGCACAACCACCAGGTTTCACAGACGCTACTTGGCCTACACATGTTTACAAACTTCATAAAGCCTTATATGGGTTGAAGCATGCTCCTAGGAAATGGCATGATAGATTGAGTAAGTTTCTCATATCAAAAGGATTCCACAGAGGTAAAGTAGACAAGACTTTGTTCATTAAGAACAAATCTAACTACATTCTATTGGTTCAAATTTATGTTGATGACATTATCTTTGGATCATCTAACCAACAACTTTGTGAAGAGTTTGTGAGCAATATGCAGGAAGAATTTGACATGTCCATGATAGGAGAACTAAGTTTCTTTCTAGGACTCCAGATCAAACAAATGAATGGTGGCACGTTCATTCACCAGGCTAAGTACACTAAAGAACTACTCAGGAAATATGATATGATTAACTGTAAAGTGTCAAATATACCTATTTCTACTAACACTTATCTTGAGATTGATGAAGCAGGTCATGAAGTTGATACTACCTTATACAGAGGAGTTATAGGATCTTTACTATATCTTACAGCCAGTAGACCTGACATTATGTATGTTGTATGCTTATGTGCTAGATTTCAATCTACACCTAAGCAATCTCATTGGCTAACAGTAAAGAAGATTCTTAAATACCTAAAAGGTACTATAAGTTGTGGGTTGTGGTATCCAAAAGGAACCTCACCATTACTTGTTGGTTTCAGTGACTCTGATTTTGCAGGTAGCAAAACAGATAGGAAAAGCACTAGTGACACATGTCACATTTTTGGAGAATGCTTGATATCTTGGCATAGCAGGAAACAAGCTTGTGTAGCACTGTCAACTGCAGAAGTTGAATATGTAGTTGCGGGAAGCTGTTGTGCTCAAGCAATTTGGTTGAAGTACCAACTAGAAGATTTCGGGCTAAAGATAGATCACATTCCCTTGAAATGCGACAACACAAGCGCTATAAGTATCACAAGAAATCCTGTACTGCACTCAAGAACAAAACACATTGAAGTCAGACATCATTTCATCAGAGATCACGTCGAAAAAGGAGATTGTGACATCGAATTCGTAGATACAGAAAATTAGTTAGCAGATATTTTTACCAAGGCATTACCAAAAGAAAGGTTTTACAAACTTAGATCAAACCTCGGCATTTTGAGTGAGGAACATCTAAACTAAACCCTTCTACTTGATTACACTCATCCATAAAATTGTTTTTGTGAAAATTTTTCAAAGAAAATCTTTTTCTGATAGAAATAATCGATTACCAAAGAAAGATAATCGATTACCTCGAATCAATTTCATTCAGAGAAGGATTTGGCACTGTAGTAATCGATTACCACGATCTCGTAATCGATTACCTCAGAAACCAGTTTTTAAAAGCTTTTGAAAATTGCTCTGGAGTAATCGATTACCAGAATGAAGTAATTGATTACCACGACTGTTTCTCTTGATTTTCTTCTTCTCTCTATATAAGGAACTGAGATAATCGATTTCCAACTGCTGGTAATCTATTACCTCGTTCTTGGACTAATTTCTTGGGCTTTTTCTCTCTTATAAGAAGTGTAGGTGAAACCCTACAATTCACTATTCATCTTATTCCTCCAAAAACCCTAGAAATCACTCCTTCTCTCTCAGCAACCATGGAAGAACAAGGAAAGGGAAAAAGAATCAAGATGAGAGCCAATAGATACTCTCAAGAAGAGATAAAAGGCAAGAAGAAGGTAGGAGAATCCTCCAAAAGGAAGAAACCTACTTCACCAGCTCAACCGGAAAGAGATCAACCCCCTCCACCTGAATCTGCGATCAACCGTTGGTTCAGTACCAAAGGACAAGAAACAAGATTCAATCTGGATTTCGCAAATAAAGGTCTTGTTCCACCAAGGATTCTAGACCTACAATGGCTAGATAGTCAGAGTTTTAGTTTCCAAACCTACCTGAGGCAACAACATTTGGAGAGATTTGTGGGAATGAAAGGCTTTATCTACCCGGATTTGGTTCGAGTCTTCTATTCAAATCTCAAACCAAACATGGAACGAATGACTGTAAGTTCTGAAATTAAGGGTATTAAAATAACCTTAACCCCTGCACATTTTCTTCAAATTGCTGGTATCAGGAAAGAAGGAATCGTGGCACATGTAGACAAACTCCGAGAGAAAGGATTTGATCTGCAAAAGGACACCTTCTACATGAGCATGCTGAGGAACCCACAGAATTGGGAAGACGAAAGGAATTCAAGGAGATCACAAGGCAAAAAGGTGACATACAACATTGAAGGCCTAACTGCTGATGATAGGCTACTACACTACACCATTTGCTGGATCTTAGCCACTAGAGCAGCAAATCATGCACAAATCAGTGAAGATGACATGATACTCATGGCAGCACCGAAGAATGGAATTCAAGTGGATTGGACTCACATCATAATGGACAACATGCTGAAGACTAGAAGACTTTTAGATAATAAATGTCCATATTCTCTGTTTATTTTTAAATTAATTGAAATTTTTCAGATTGATACGACTAATGAATCCAGAAAATTAGTCAAAGATGTCAACATAATCAGTGACAAAGCCTTGAAGATGATGAGGCTGATCAAAACTGATGCAGGATGGATCACCAGAGAAGAACAACAAGCAAATCCACAAGAAGATCCAGAAGGAGCACAAAATGAAGATGAAGACAACCTTGCATCTAGAAAGTATATTCCAAAATCATGATTTGAATCCATCATGATTGACAGATTGGATGAATTAGAAGAAACTGTCAAAAAAAGGATAGATGATCTGGGAAAGCGTCAAGACTTGCACTTCCTGGAGATGAAGGATCTGATGGAGACAATCATGGAAAGACTCAACCAAGATGACTCAGATTAGTAACTTCAACTCTACCTCTCATAATCTTATTTGATATACCAAATAGGGGGAGTAGTAGAAGTGTAGTTATTATTATATGTTTTCATTCATGTTTTCATTTGATGTTATTTGAATTATCTTTGAACTGTTTGAATCTGTAATTTCTCAAGTATTTTACTTAGGGGGAGCAGATCATTAAAATTTGAACAATTATGGATTACTGTAATAGCACTAGATTTAATTTCTTTGCAATTGATTACTTAGATGCCATAATATTTCTGTAAATTGAAAAGTGATATGGATTGTATATTATCTATAAGTTGTATGAAAGAAAAAAAAAAAGGAGATACTAACATTGCAGGACACATCAAAGCCTTTAGATTCTCGACTACACTATGATTTGGTACATCAAAACCAAAAAGGGGGAGATTGTTGGACTTGAAGCTGAAGAAATCGTCTCTTGTTTTTAGTTTTGATCTATTTGTAATCTTGATTTTAATGATAGATTGTAAATAGGAGCTTAATTGTATTGATTGTTTTAGAATAGGCTTTGAGTGTGGTTTTTATTCAATCTCGCTTCACAGAGAAGTTGAATCTACTCTGAGAATCAAGCTAGAGTAGTTTGGGAACCCTTTTTTTTATTTGAAAAGTTGAAAACTGTTGTTTAAAATGTTCTTAAGCTGAAGTAATCGATTACCATATATCAGTAATCGACTACCAACAGTTTGAGAAAACAGGGAAGCCTAAAACACTCTGGAGTAATCGATTACCACATCTTAGTAATCGATTACTTCGTGCTTGAGATAACAGAGAAGGCAAAATCTCTCTGGAGTAATCGATTACCACATTCTAGTAATCGATTACCACACCCGAATTCATCTCAAAAAGCTTTTGAACTGCTTTAAATTGAAACCTCTTTGATTTATTTAAAAAGAAGAGAGATCCTTGAGTTTTTCAAGAAGAAAGGAAGAGCGAAAAACTGTTTTTACAAAGAACACAAGTTCTAAGAATTCTCTTCAAGATTTTAAAAGAAGATTTTCTCTAGAGATGAAAAGTGTGTGAAGGATTGAATACATTGGTTATAATCTTGATCAGATCATACACAACAGGTGTAATCTTTACTGATCTTTATCTTGTTTTTGTATTTCGTTTTGGTTCAAGACTCTTAAAAGAAAGTTGTTCTCTAGAAGAAGAGTTAAGGAATTTGAGAGAGGTGCTCTCAAAGGTGATTCTTGAAGGATTCAAGAATTAGAGAGATATGTTCTTAGGAGAAGAACATATGTTTTGGTTATTTTGATTTTGTTTGTATTTGTGCAGTGTGTTTGTATTAGACACAAGGAATCATCATAGTGGAAAAACCGATCGCAACAGTTGTTGGGTTGGGACTGGACCAGGATAAATCTCTGTCCAAACTTTCTCTCTACCTTATCTCTTATCTTTCTCTGTATTTCTCGCTTTACAATTTTCTTCTGTGTCTGCTGCTAAATCTCTGAACTGATATTTGTAACTCAGATAAAATTGAATCGGGAAAGAAAGTGAGAAAAAGATAAAATTGAACATAGGGAACTTGAATCTATTCACCCCCCCTCTAGATTCAATTAAGGTTCCTGTCATATGATTAGATGTTCCACTGTCTATTATCCATAACTCTGAAACTTTATCACCGATATTTTTTAGTTTTATTTGCGTTGCGTGAGTTCTACATTTCCACCAGGGTCTGCCACTGTTCATTGTTTAGCCCCTCCATCGCATGTCTTGGTTCAATTTCACTATTGACTTCACCCACTTGTGCCAACTTGGCCACCTCTTCCACGAGCTATACCTTGTCCTTTATTTTGCGTAAGTTCTCCCCACCATTCTGAATATCCAATGAGTTAAAAACATCATTTAGTATCATGACCTGCCTTGCCACAATGAGAGCAAGTTACTGACTTATCCTTCATGGATTGGACTGTCCACCAATCCTCTGTCTCTGACGTCCCTTCCTTTGGTTACTTGTGGATTTCATCAACTAAACCCCATTTTTTCTGAGCACGTAAAGATACTTTCACTGCACGTGCCCATTCTTCATAATTCTTTCCTTGTAGTTGCACCTGGGTGATTACACTCCCGGGGTTTTCACTTGTGTTTGGGTCATAAGGTGAAGGAACCTTCTTAGTTCCATCCTCTCGAGTTTTCTCCAGTATCTCAATGAGGTTTCCCTTCTGCTCCTGTCATTGTAGCAGCAGAATTCTACCTTCAAACTCTGATACCATGATAAAAGAACTAATATTTGTTGATTTCTATTCCATGTAACAATTCAAATATATACACGAAAGGTGCACTTAATCATCCTGATTTCATGCTAATCAATTGTCTAATATAATTTGTCAAGTATATTGACAGATTTAGATACTTGATTATAGTAAATATAGAGCTAACAAATATCTTCCAAATATACTGATATAAATATAATTAGATTGATAGGAATATTCTAATGTATAAGTACCATTTTAGGTTTTTATTAATGTATAAGTACCATTTTAGGTTTTTATTAATGTATAAGTACCATTTTAGGTTTTTATTAATGTATAAGTACCATTTTAGGTTTTTATTAATGCATATGTCAATAAAAAACAGAATGTTCTTACTCATTTATTGTTTATAATTAAAAACAAAAGAGTTTTATTAACCTTAAAAAAAAATCAGAAGAATCATTAGTTGAAGAAGAATTGGGTGATGATGAAATATCTTTCACAAAAATATTACGAAAAAAACTCAAATACAAAAAAAGTTAAAGTAAATTTTTCTAGTTAACATCACAATAATGAGGTCGGTGAGTGCACACAGTTTAAATTTCTTTGTACCCCTCTGTGTGAGTATCAGCATGGAAACAATCTTTTATATAATTTTTCTAATATAAAAGACAAAAGATCACTCTCATATATGAATGGTCGCTCTTATCTCTCAGAATACGTAATCAATTTCTTTCACGTACAAATCAAATATCTAGATTCACCTCTTTACCTATTTTTTTTTTTAAAAAAAAATATAAAATTAACTTTTTAAATTGTAAATTGCATAAGATTTAAGATTTTATATAAATTAAGTGGTAGTCCTCTTAATTGAAAACTATTTTTATTTTTACTGATAGAAATTGGATATAAATATTAATTAATTTATATAAAACTTATAAGTTTATAATACATGGTAATTTTTTATTAAACTATATTTTAATTTTTATATTTAAACTTCATAAACCATTTTATCTTTTATAAATACATATATTTTCTATTAATAAAATATTCATATTATCCTTAAAAAATATATTTATTGTAAATAAAAAATATTCAATATAAATATTTGAGATAATCATGTATTAATTTATTAAAAAATATTTAAGAGAAGTCATTATCTCAAATTACGTAAATCAAGAAAATTTAATATAATCTTTATTTAAGCAATTAACAAAACTGACTTTCAGGTTTTCATCCCTTCTCCAAAAAAAATTTAATTTTCATATATATTTATATGAAAGACAAAAAATTTAATATCTTTTATTCATAGACTTTAATATATTTATCGGACGGACAATTTGTTTCATAATTTTTCACATATTTCTCTCAAAGAACACAAGGGTGGGTAAGTGAACTCGTCCATTCCACCTAAGACTCGCCCGTATTGGCTTACGAAGAGCTAAGTCTGTCTTGCCTCGTCCCGCAATGCCAAACAAACTTAACTCGGTGGTTCACTCCGTCCTCTAAATGAGTCGATGAGCGAACCTAGTAAAAAAATTAAAAAAATGCTAAACCAAGAATTTAAAAAAATACTAAAAAATGTTATATTTTACCTCTTAAATTATTAATAAAATAAGTCTAACAAAATAAATTTTTAGGGTTTTGAGATTAAGACTGGTTTTGGCAGAACGATAGCAGAATAAGAACTGGGTTTGGCGGAAATTAAGACTGGTTCTATTAGAATGATAGAAGAATAAGAACTGGTTTTGGCGGAACGAAAGTGGAAGCGAAACTGGTTCTGGCGGAACGGTAGCGGTGCTGGCAAAGCGGCAGCAGATTTGATGCAAGTGAAAAGATTAGGAAGGTGCATGTGAGAGAAGATTGAGAGGGAGTAGGAAAAATGAAGCGAAATTAGGGTTTCAACTTTGTTGGACCTAAAGCTTGATGATGCTTTGGTGTCTCTCTTGGTGTTTTTGATTTTGATGTTAATGTAATTTTGGTTTTCTTAGTTTGAATGTATCTAGGAGTTTTCTATGTATTGATTGTTGAGTTTAGGCATAAATGTGTTGAGTTCTTTGTTTGAGGCCCCAGAGATGTTTTAAACTTGTGTATGATTGATCATGTGACTAATGTTTGATTTCCATTTGAGAAAAACAGTTTTAAAATCCTTGGAAATCCATTTTTCACTGATGTAATCGATTACAGGCTTGATGTAATCGATTACATTGATCATTCTCTCTGGTGTAATCGATTACATGCTTCAATCGATTACCATGGCAAAAATATTTTGAATCCTCTTGCTGCTTGATTTCACCCTAGATGCACTCCGAATTGGCTCTTCGTGTCTTCATGAGATTTGTAGCTCTATCAATCCTCTTTCATTTGCAAAAAACCAGAGCTCAAAACGATATCTGTAGAAGAAGTTATGCCAATTTTGGTGAAAGTGCTCAAGCAGTGTGCCAGCACAAACCAGGAGCATTCTCATCGATGTAATCGATTACATCTCCAATGTAATCGATTACATGGCCTGGGAACACTGATGTAATCGATTACATCTCGTTGTAATCGATTACATGCATAGAAAATTCAAATTGGAGGTTCTAACGGCTAGTGTAATCGATTACATTCATTTGGGATCAATTACATTGACCAGTTGTAGCTCAAATTTGCCGTTTTCATGCTCCAAAATGTTTTATAAATACTCTTTTGATTGAAACTGAACTTGGTTCTTGGGTGAGAAGCTTTAGAAATGTTCAAACACTTTTATATGCTCTGAAAATAGAGTTTATCATCTTCTCCAAGAAACCCATAAAGAACTTCAAAAGTTCATCATGTTTTCACAAAGAAAGGGCAAACTTGATTTTATCTCTCATCAGGTGGCATTCATTGTGTTATCTTTTGTGATCAGAATCTACACTCCAGGTGTACTCTAAACTGATCTTTTGTTTACCATTTTGGTTGTTGGGTTATTGCTCTGGAGAGAGGTCTCTCTGGATAGAGTAAGAGTCTTTGAGAAGTGTGTTCTCAAAGGGTTTGATCTTGGAGGTGCCAAGGTCAAGGAAGACCTGTTCTTGGGTTGAAGAATGGGCATTGAGTGTTTTGATTTCGTTTTTGTGTTGCTTGTTACAGAGTGAATGTAAAAGGACACAAAAGGGATCATTTGATAGTGGAAAGCCAATCGCAAATGATTGGTTGGGTTGGACCGGACGAGGCGATTAGCCGGCCAACCAAAGATAAATCATCGTGCACTCTTCTCTTCCTTCATCTCTTTACCGTTTACCTTACATTGCTATTATCACTATTTTATCTCTCGCAATTTGTTCGGTAATTGAATCGGTAATTAACTCGAGAATTGACTCGGTAATCAACTAAAACTGGAACAACTAGATACTTGATGTTGATTAAGTTTTAGATATTGATTAATAACGTTTTTCGATTATTCCTTTTGGTATTCCCAATTGTCTCGGTGATATTCTCTCGTTTATCTGTCTCATCTATTGATAGGTATTCAAGAGTAGTTTTGATTGAATTAAAAGGAATTAGAAACTCAGAAAAAATAGGGCAAAGTGGAACGTGAGTCTATTCCCCTCCCTTAGATTCACACCCATAGGGACCAACAATTGGTATCGAGCCTTATCTAGTAAATTACTCTAGATTTTGATCCATAGTTCCCTAAAATGATGCCTTGAAACTACCCTGTTCAAAGTATAAGTCTTTTGATGCCTCCTTGAAAAATTATAGCATGAAGTTCTTTGCAACATTATAATTGTTCATAATAGCTCTATTCTCATATTTGATTATAATTCTCTCTTTTTTTGCTTTTGATATACCAAATAGGGGGAGAAGTATAAGTTGATAGAATATAGTTGATAGGGGGAGAAAGGAGTAAGTATAAATGAACAATTATTTCATGAATCTGCAATATTTCTATTTTGTGCTTGCATTGCTAACAATTGCAGGATTCCTAGAAGATCAACACACATCCAAACTCCTAAGAAAACCTTGGTTGAGATTTGGTACATCAAAACCAAAAAGGGAGATTGTTGGACCTAAAGCTTGATGATGCTTTGGTGTCTCTCTTGGTGTTTCTGATTTTGATGTTAATGTAATTTTGGTTTTCTTAGTTTGAATGTATCTAGGAGTTTTCTATGTATTGATTGTTGAGTTTAGGCATAAATGTGTTGAGTTCTTTGTTTGAGGCCCAGAGATGTTTTAAACTTGTGTATGATTGATCATGTGACTAATGTTTGATTTCCATTTGAGAAAAACAGTTTTAAAATCCTTGGAAATCTATTTTTCACTGATGTAATCGATTACGAGGCTTGATGTAATCGATTACATTGATCATTCTCTTCGGTGTAATCGATTACATGCTTCTCGTAATCGATTACCATGGCAGAAAATATTTTGAATCCTCTTGCTGCTTGATTTCACCCTAGATGCACTCCGAATTGGCTCTTCGTGTCTTCATGAGATTTGTAGCTCTATCAATCCTCTTTCATTTAAAAAAACCAGAGCTCAAAACGATATCTGTAGAAGAAGTTATGCCAATTTTGGTGAAAGTGCTCAAGCAGTGCGCCTGAGCACAACCAGGAGCATTCTCATCGATGTGTAATCGATTACATCTCCAATGTAATCGATTACATGGCAGGGAACACTGATGTAATCGATTACATCTCGTTGTAATCGATTACATGCATAGAAAATTCAAATTGGAGGGTTCTAACGGCTAGTGTAATCGATTACATTCATTTGGGATCAATTACATTGGCCGTTGTAGCTTAAATTTGCCGTTTTCATGCTCCAAAATGTTTTATAAATACTCTTTTGATTGAAACTGAACTTGGTTCTTGGGTGAGAAGCTTTAGAAATGTTCAAACACTTTTATATGCTCTGAAAATAGAGTTTATCATCTTCTCCAAGAAACCCATAAAGAACTTCAAAGAGTTCATCATGTTTTCACAAAGAAAGGGCAAACTTGATTTTATCTCGATGGGTGGCATTCATTGTGTTATCTTTTGTGATCAGAATCTACACTCCAGTGTACTCTAAACTGATCTTTTGTTTACCATTTTGGTTGTTGGGTTATTGCTCTAGGAGAGAGTCTCTCTGGATAGAGTAAGAGTCTTTGAGAAGTGTGTTCTCAAAGGGTTTGATCTTGGAGGTGCCAAGGTCAAGGAAGACTGTTCTTGGGTTGAAGAATGGGCATTGAGTGTTTTGATTTTGTTTTTGTGTTGCTTGTTACAGAGTGAATGTAAAAGGACACAAAAGGGATCATTTGATAGTGGAAAGCCAATCGCAACAGTTGGTTGGGTTGGGACCGGACGTAGGCGGTTATTAATAACCAAGATAAATCACATTGCACACTCTTCTCTTCCTTCATCTCTTTACCGTTTACCTTACATTGCTATTATCACTGTTTATCTCTGCAATTTGTTCGGTAATTGAATCGGTAATTAACTCAAGAATTGACTCGGTAATCAACTAAAACTGAACAACTAGATACCATGTTGATTAAGTCGCATATTGATTAATAACGTTTTCTGATTATTCCTTTTGGTATTCCCACCGTGTCTCCTGATATATTCTCTTTATCTGTCTCATCTATTGATAGGTATTCAAGAGTAGTTTTGATTGAATTAAAAGGAATTAGAAACTCAGAAAAATAGGGCAAAGTGGAACGTGAGTCTATTCCCCCTCCCTTAGATTCACACCCATAGGGACCAACAATTGGTATCGAGCCTTATCTAGTAAATTACTCTAGATTTTGATCCATAGTTCCCTAAAATGATGCCTTGAAACTACCCTGTTCAAAGTATAAGTCTTTTGATGCCTCCTTGAAAAATTATAGCATGAAGTTCTTTGCAACATTATAATTGTTCATAATAGCTCTATTCTCTATATTTGATTATAATTCTCTCTGTTTTGCTTTTGATATACCAAATAGGGAGAAGTATAAGTTGATAGAATATAGTTGATAGGGGGAGAAAGGAGTAAGTATAAATGAACAATTATTTCATGAATCTGCAATATTTCTATTTTGTGCTTGCATTGCTAACAATTGCAGATTCCTAGAAGATCAACACACATCCTAAACTCCTAAGAAAACCTTGGTTGAGATTTGGTACATCAAAACCAAAAAGGAGATTGTTGGACCTAAAGCTTGATGATGCTTTGGTGTCTCTCTTGGTGTTTTTTGATTTTGATGTTAATGTAATTTTGGTTTTCTTAGTTTGAATGTATCTAGGAGTTTTCTATGTATTGATTGTTGAGTTTAGGCATAAATGTGTTGAGTTCTTTGTTTGAGGCCCCAGAGATGTTTTAAACTTGTGTATGATTGATCATGTGACTAATGTTTGATTTCCATTTAAGAAAAACAGTTTTAAAATCCTTGGAAATCCATTTTTTCACTGATGTAATCGATTACAGGCTTGATGTAATCGATTACATTGATCATTCTTCTTTCGTGTAATCGATTACATGCTTACCAATCGATTACCATGGCAGAAAATATTTTGAATCCTCTTGCTGCTTGATTTCACCCTAGATGCACTCCGAATTGGCTCTTCGTGTCTTCATGAGATTTGTAGCTCTATCAATCCTCTTTCATTTACAAAAAACCAGAGCTCAAAACGATATCTGTAGAAGAAGTTATGCCAATTTTGGTGAAAGTGCTCAAGCAGGTGCGCCCAGGCACAACCAGAGCATTCTCATCGATGTAATCGATTACATCTCCAATGTAATCGATTACATGGCCTGGGAACACTGATGTAATCGATTACATCTCGTTGTAATCGATTACATGCATAGAAAATTCAAATTGGAGGGTTCTAACGGCTAGTGTAATCGATTACATTCATTTGGGATCAATTACATTGACCGTTGTAGCTCAAATTTGCCTTTTCATGCTCCAAAATGTTTTATAAATACTCTTTTGATTGAAACTGAACTTGGTTCTTGGGTGAGAAGCTTTAGAAATGTTCAAACACTTTTATATGCTCTGAAAATAGAGTTTATCATCTTCTCCAAGAAACCCATAAAGAACTTCAAAGAGTTCATCATGTTTTCACAAAGAAAGGGCAAACTTGATTTTATCTCTCGATTAGGTGGCATTCATTGTGTTATCTTTTGTGATCAGAATCTACACTCCAGGTGTACTCTAAACTGATCTTTTGTTTACCATTTTGGTTGTTGGGTTATTGCTTTCTAGGAGAGAGGTCTCTCTCGATAGAGTAAGAGTCTTTGAGAAGTGTGTTCTCAAAGGGTTTGATCTTGGAGGTGCCAAGGTCAAGGAAGACTGTTCTTGGGTTGAAGAATGGGCATTGAGTGTTTTTGATTTCGTTTTTGTGTTGCTTGTTACAGAGTGAATGTAAAAGGACACAAAAGGGATCATTTGATAGTGGAAAGCCAATCGCAACTGCTTGGTTGGGTTGGGACCGACGTAGGCGATTAAGTAGAACCAAGATAAATCACCGTGCACTCTTCTTTTCCTTCATCTCTTTACCGTTTACCTTACATTGCTATTATCACTATTTTATCTCTGCAATTTGTTCGGTAATTGAATCGGTAATTAACTCAGTAATTGACTCGGTAATCAACTAAAACTGGAACAACTAGATACTGATGTTGATTAAGCTGCATATTGATTAATAACGTTTTTCTGATTATTCCTTTTGGTATTCCCACTGTCTCAGTGATATTCTCTGTTTATCTGTCTCATCTATTGATAGGTATTCAAGAGTAGTTTTGATTGAATTAAAAGGAATTAGAAACTCAGAAAAATAGGGCAAAGTGGAACGTGAGTCTATTCCCCCCTCCCTTAGATTCACACCCATAGGGACCAACAAACTTAACCCTTTACAGAGTGCGTGCGGGTCACCCCGCAGACCCGGTTTGACCCACAAACCCCACGGGTTTGGTTTGGAGAGCCCGCAAGGCAGGCTTTTACGGACTGTACCACTAGATTTTCCTGAAAAAAATTAGTCTAAACTTGCGTGGATTGCAAGATCCACGAGCCAGCCCCTGGACTTCCACCCATTCATTTTTCTTTAACTAAAGAAGAAGAGAGAGTGCATGAATAGATCCTTTGCAAAATTCTGGACCACATAATCATACTCTTTTTCTCTCTCCCAGTTCCGCCAATTTATATGTGAATTTTAAGTAATTTTTGTAAAATGTAATAAATTTATAGTTCAAAATTGATTTTTTTTATATATTTCTCTAAAAGACACTATCTTTGATATTTTTTATTCAAAATTTATATATTTCTTGAAAGGACATCATCTATTAATCACAAATAATAAAAGGTTGCTCTCATTTCAACATTTATTCAACACGTGACTAACCTTCTTAATGCCTTTGAAAGAGTGTAAGATAAATTCTATTGCTCAATTTCTTTCAAATAAATATAGCAAGTCTGACTTCTAGAATTCAATACAAATATTATAGTAATCATCAATAAATAAATTAATATCTCAACAAATACTTACTACATGTATTACACATGTAGTACACATGGTCAATCATTAAAAAATATATTACACATGAAGAACCTTACACGAGTTTAACGTGTCACAAATATTCTTAAAAGAGAACGGTACCTGTACCTTCAGGAAAGTAAACATGTTATGCATAGTTATCATGTGATTAGTTTGTGCATATATATATTTTTTATTTCTTCAAAGAACAAAACCTTCATATATTTTTTTAACCATATAAAATAAAAAATTACTTTCATCTCAACATTTCATTCCGTAGGCGATTAGATCTATCATAATGTGTAGTTAATTTCTTCTAAATAAATAAAGCAAGTTATATTTCTACTATTACCTATTTCTTTATTTTTTTAAAAGAATAAAATTAACCTTTTAAATAATAAGGTAGATAATGTTGAAAATCTAATATTGGACCACCCATTTGAATAGTCTCCATGTTCGAGAAGTCCGGTCCTCGATGTGTATGGATGGGTAAGCGGGCCGACCCACCCCGCCTAAGGCTCGCCCGCATATGCCCGTGAAGAGCTTGGTCTACCCCGCCTCTCCCCCCAATGCCAAACGGACCTAAGTTGGTGGTCCACCCCCACCTCGCAGGTCAAACAAGTTTGGTTGCGGGCCTTGTTTAAAAAATTTAAAAAAATGTTAAATATGGAATTTTAAAAAAATGCTAGAAAAGTGTTATATTTTACCTCTAAAATTCTTAATAAAATAAATCAACAACATAAAATTTTAATTATCTCCGACAACAAATTTAAATTCTTAATAAGTAAACAACAAAAACTTTTAATTATCTCAAACAAATGATATCATTTTTGAAGCTTGATCATTTTCCATCACCACATCTTCATCTTCCTTTCCTAAAAAGGGTGTTGTCATTAGGGTTTGAGACTGGGACTTGTTTTGACGGAACGATAACAGAAGCAGAACGACAGGGGAAGCAGAACTGGCTCTGGCGGAACAACAGCGGAAGCGAAACTGGTTCGGGTGGAATGATAATGGTGTTGACGAAATTGGTTCCGTTGGAATAGAGATAGAAGCGGCAGCGAAAGCTAAACTAATGTAGGCGAAGAGATTGGAAGGGTGTGAGAAGATTGGGAGGGTTTGAGAAGATTGAGGGGTGCGAGAAAATTGAAGGGAGAATGAGCCAACGAGATGATTGAGAGGGTGCAACGTGTGAGATGATTTAGAGGCGGCAAAGAAAATGAAGCCAAATTAAAGTTTCAACTTTTAACCATTTAAATAATGCGAGCTTGCGGGTCACACTGCGGACCCCGTGGGTTTGGCCCGCAAGTTGCGCGGGGCAGGCTTTCACAGACTGTACCCCTAGGTTTTTCTGAAAAAATTGGTACAAAAATTGGTAAAAACTAATGCAGACCACGTGACCCGTGCAGTTTTGGACCAATTTTTTGAAAATAATACAGGGGTATAGTCCGTAAAAACCCACCCTGCACAACCCGCAAGGTTTGCGGGTCAAACCAACGGGGTACGCGGGGCGACTTAGAAGCCTGCACTATTTAAAAGGTTGAAAGTTGAAAGCCTAATTTTGCTTCATTTCCCCAGCCACCTCTCAATCATTACACACGTCACACCCTCTCATTCTCCCTTTAATATTCTCGTATCTCTCAATCTTCAAACACCCTCTCAATCATCTCACTTCCTCCCAATCTTTTCGTCTGCATCAGTTCAGCTTCTGCTGTCGTTCTATCAAATAAAAATTATTTAATATAAAAAGCTATGCAAAACATAAATTAACTGAATCAATGTATTAAAAAGTACTTAAGTCAAGTCATTTTCCTGCATAAGATTTTTGTAAACCAATAATAATTAATACAATATTTACTTATACAATTAATAAGGCTAACTTTATTTCTTCATCAATTCCCTTACAAAATTTAATTTCAATATATTTATATGACACAACCGTTCAATAATATTTCTTTTCTCATCATTTTTCACATATTTTTTTAAAAGGACATAATTTTTCATTTTTTTTAACTATAGAAGAAAAGGGAAAGTAAATAAAACATTCAAAATCTGTCAAATTCAAACTTGACCACAAAATACTATTTTTCTCTCTCTAATCCGTTCCCACCAACTAACTAATCAAAGCGGGACTAATCAAAGACGAAAAGAAAAATATCTCAAAAACCAGCCATTAAAAGTTTTAACGTCTTTATTACATTTCATGTAATTACTCTGTCTTTTCAGTGTCTTTATTACAAGAAATAAAGTTAAGTTTGTTTGAAAACCACTATAAATATCTGTGCTGTGTTGGTTGTTTCTGTGTGACTTTGTTTTGCTTCTTTTTGAAAACAATCTTGGTGGAGAGTGTTTGTTTTTGAGTTGTTGTGACTTTTGTGTGTTTGTGAAACTGTGATGGCTATTCGTTTGGCTTCAGACATGGAAATTGAACTTGGATCGGTTCGGCTTCTGCACCGGAGCAGAACGTGAACGTGGATCGGGTTCGCCTGCATTAGTTACGTTGTCGCTTCCGCTCTCGTCCACCAGAATCAGTTTCGTCGGCACTCGCCAACTAACCAATCAAAGTGGGACCAATCAAAGAGGAAAAGAAAAGGTTCTCATAAACCAACCATAAAAAGTTTTAACGTTTTTATTACACTTCAATCAATTACTCCGTCTTTTCAGTGTCTTTATTACAAGAAATAATATTAAGTTTGTTTGAAAACCAGTTAAGTATATGCGTTGTGTTGGTTGTTTTTGTGTGACTTTGTTTTGCTTCTTATCGAAAATAATCTTCGGTCGAGAGTGTTTGTTTCTGAGCTGTTATGACTTTTGTGTGTTTGTGAAACTGTGATGGCTATTCGTTTAGCTTCAGACTTGGAAATGGAACTTGGATCGGTTCGGCTTCTGCACCGGAGCAGAACGTGAACGTGGATCGGGTTCGCCTGCATTAGTTACGTTGTCGCTTCCGCTCTAAATCGTCCGCTTAATCGACCGTTTTCAAGACTTTAGCCAACTAACCAATCAAAGTGGGACCAATCAAAGAGGAAAAGAAAAGGTTCTCATAAACCAACCATAAAAAGTTTTAACGTTTTTATTACACTTCAATCAATTACTCCGTCTTTTCAGTGTCTTTATTACAAGAAATAATATTAAGTTTGTTTGAAAACCAGTTAAGTATATGCGTTGTGTTGGTTGTTTTTGTGTGACTTTGTTTTGCTTCTTATCGAAAATAATCTTCGGTCGAGAGTGTTTGTTTCTGAGCTGTTATGACTTTTGTGTGTTTGTGAAACTGTGATGGCTATTCGTTTAGCTTCAGACTTGGAAATGGAACTTGGATCGTTTCGGCTTCTGCACCGGAGCAGAACGTGAACGTGGAACGGGTTCGCCTGCACCAGTTACGTTGTCGCTTCCGCTCTCGTTCCGCCAGAATCAGTTTCGTCGGCACTCGCCAACTAACCAATCAAAGCGGGACCAATCAAAGAGGAAAAGAAAAGGTTCTCATACACCAGCCATAAAAAGTTTTATGGTCTTTATTACACTTCATTCAATTACTCCGTCTTATCAGTGTCTTCGTTACAAGAAATAATCTTAAGATTGTTTGAAAACCAGTATAAGTATCTGTGTTGTGTTGGTTGTTTCTATGTGACTTTGTTTTGTTTCTTGTTGAAAACAATCTTCTGTGGAGAGTGTTTGTTTCTGAGTTGTTGTGACTTTTGTGTGTTTGTGAAACTGTGATGGCTATTCGTTCGGCTTCAGACTTGAAAATAGAACTTGGATCGGCTTCTGTAGGTGAAGAACATAAATGTGCATCGGGTTCGCCTGCATCAGTTACGTTGCCGCTTCCGCTCTCGTTCCGCCAGAATCAGTTTTGTCGGCACTCACCAACTAACCAATCAAAGCGGGACCAATCAAAGAGGAAAAGAAAAGGTTTTCATAAACCAGCCATAAAAAGTTTTAACGTTTTTATTACACTTCATTTAATTACTCCGTCTTTCCAGTGTCTTTATTACAAGAAATAATGTTAAGTTTGTTTGAAAACCGGTATAAGTATCTGCGTTGTGTTGGTTGTTTCTGTGTGACTTTGTTTTGCTTCCTGTTGAAAACAATGTTCGCTCGAGAGTGTTTGTTTCTGAGTTTCTATGACTTTTGTATGTTTGTGAAACTGTGATGGCTATTCGTTCAGCTTCAGACTTGGAAATGGAACTTTCATCGTTTCGGCTTCTGCACTGGAGCAGAACGTGAACGTGGATCGGGTTCGCCTGCATCAGTTACGTTATCGCTTACGCTCTCGTTCCAACAGAATCAGTTTCGTCGGCACTCGCCAACTAACCAATCAAAGCGGGACCAATCAAAGAGGTAAAGAAAAGGTTCTCATAAACCAGCCATAAAAAGTTTTATGGTCTTTATTACACTTCATTCAATTACTCTGTCTTTTCAATGTCTTCATTACCAGAAATAATCTTAAGATTGTTTGAAAACCAGTATAAGTATTTGTGTTGTGTTGGTTGTTTCTGTGTGACTTTGTTTTGCTTCTTGTTGAAAACAATCTTCTGTGGAGAGTGTTTGTTTATGAGTTGTTGTGACTTTTGTGTGTTTGTGAAACTGTGATGGCTATTCGTTCGGCTTCAGACTTGAAAATGGAACTTGGATCAGCTTCTGTAGGTGAAGAACATAAATGTGCATCGGGTTCGCCTGCATCAGTTACGTTGCCGCTTCCGCTCTCGTTCCGCCAGAATCAGTTTTGTCGGCACTCACCAACTAACCAATCAAAGCGGGACCAATCAAAGAGGAAAAGAAAAGGTTCTCATAAACCAGCCATAAAAAGTTTTGTCGTCTTTATTACACTTCATCCAATTACTCCGTCTTTTCAGTGTCTTTAATACAACAAATAATGTTAAGTTTGTTTGAAAACCAGTATAAGTATCTGTGCTGTGGTGGTTTTTTCTGTGTGAGTTTGTTTTGCTTCTTATTGAAAACAATCTTCTGTGGAGAGTGTTTGTTTCTGAGTTGTTATGACTTTTGTGTGTTTGTGAAAATGTGATGGTTATTCGTTCAGCTCCAGACATGGAAATGGAACTTGGATCGATTCGACTTCTGCACCGGAGCAGAACGTGAACGTGGATCGGGTTCGCCTGCATCAATTACGCTGCCGTTTTCGCTCTCGTTCCGCCAGAATCAATTTTGTCGGCACTCACCAACTAACCAATCAAAGCGGGACCAATCATAGAGGAAAGGAAAAGGTTCTCAAAAACCAGCCATAAAAAGTTTTATCGTCTTTATTACACTTCATGCAATTACTCCGTCTTTTCAGTGTCTATAATACAAGAAATAACGTTAAGTTTGTTTGAAAACCAGTATAAGTATCTGTCTTGGTGTTGGTTTTTTCGTGTGACTTTGTTTTGCTTCTTCTTGAAAACAATCTTATGTGGAGAGTGTTTCTTCCTGAGTTGTTATGACTTTTGTGTGTTTGTGAAAATGTTATGGTTATTCGTTCAGCTCCAGACATGGAAATGGAACTTGGATCGATTCGACTTCTACACCGGAGCAGAACGTGAACGTGGATCGGGTTCGCCTGCATCAATTATGCTGCCGCTTCCGCTCTCGTTCCGCCAAAATCAGTTTTATCGGCACTCACCAACTAACCAATCAAAGCGGGACCAATCAAAGCGGAAAAGAAAACGTTCTCATAAACTAGCCATAAAAAGTTTTAACGTCTTTATTACACTTCATTTAATTACTTCGTCTTTTCAGGGTCTTTATTACAAGAAATAATGTTAAGTTTGTTTGAAAACCAGTATAAATATCTGTGCTGTGTTGGTTGTTTCCGTGTGACTTTGTTTTGCTTCTTGTTGAAAACAATCTTCGGTCGAGAGTGTTTGTTTCTGAGTTGTGTGACTTTTATGTGTTTGTGAAACTGTGATAACTACTCTTTCAGCTTCAGACTTGGAAATGGAACTTGGATCGGTTCGGCATTTTGTCGAATGCATGCCTCATTAATTAGGACACACTTCTCCAGGCCCTCTCCTTAACCTATAAATAGCTTCAAGGAGTACAACTTTGATATTTTTCTTTTCATTCTCCTTTGTACTTGCTTTTCTCTTGACTCTTTACCTTAAACACTCCGGTCAATAATAGCTTAAGCATCGGAATGTCTTTGAATGTATACTCCCCCACCTCGACGAAAACTACAAATCTAGACTCGTTAAACCGACCAAACCCACCTTCTTGTCCATGTCATTTGCTCCTCACGTGACATCTATATCCGGTAAGAACATTTTGGCGCTCACTGTGGGGCCTTAATAAAAATCTTCCAATGCCATCTTCACATAGTTAATACCCGAAGTTAAACCTTAGCTTCATCATCATATCTCAACATGGACATTTCCCTTCTAGACTCTTTGAAAGCCTATAATGCAGTTAATGGAGTCAAGAGCCAGCTTGATGAAAACATGGAGAAGTTAGGGCTCGACACAAAGACGAAATTCAAGCCCTAAAGGATCAATGCCAAGAAGAAATTATGGCACTACGCCATAAAATGTTGTCTATGCATAATGAATGCATAAACCTGAACACAACACCCACGTTGAGCACGAGGCCGAGTTGTGTCCAACAAGAAAGCAAGACAAGAAGTCTAAGTCCCCAACCTTAAACTTAGACACGAGACAACCTCACTTTTCTACCCTAGATGTTATCCCTGGGATTGCACGAACTCTTACCCTACAGTCATGCCCTCAATAAATGCCCTTCACAATGCATATACTGGCGCGGGGTGAGGTTTAGACTCTCTCTTCATTTCAACCGTTCACCCCTGAAATAATGCAATCCTGTCTTCTTAAGTGATGGAAATGGTTGAGCCTCGAGAAGTATGAAGGGACCTCTAACCCCACCACACATCTTAAGGCATGTCTTACACAGGCCAGTCTAGTGTTCAAAGACTTGAGAATTCATTTTCGGTTATTTCCAACATGCTTGAAAGGGATTGCCTTAAAATGGTATTATCCGTTTCCGCCCTTATCTATTGATTCATTCGATATTTTGTGCAAAAGGTTCACGACTCACTACGCTAATTGCAAGCCTATTGTAACTGATTCCGCCTCCTTACAACACGTGGTTCAAGGGGACCACGACATCTTTGCTGATTGCTAACCCATCCCTCCCCAGTCACTCCTTACCATTCCCTTCATGAATGAAGAATTCAGCGTTAATAATTCATATCAAGATGATCCTATGCGGGTTAGAAAAGTTTTAATCAACCAAGGAAGCTTTCCCGACATCCTTTATTGGTCAATCTTCAAAAAATTGGATATCCCGGAGTCAATGGTGTAGTCCTACTCGGATCCACTCCTTGGTTTCCCAGGTGAATAGGTACATACCAAAGGTTATGTGGAGTTGTTCACAAACTTTAGATGCGGGGAGAAATATCGAACTAAAATAGTACGATTTATTGGTAGATGTTGATACATCAAACAACGTGATTATAAGAAGGAGGACGCTAAATTGTCTTGGTGCAATTGTCTCTACTTTGAATATGCCCATGATATTCAAAGTGGGGAGATTTCAACCGTGAAGGCGAATCCCAAGATGGCTCATGAATGTTACGCGTAGAGTCTAAAGGTTATCCCTTATTCACGATGACATATATTTTGTAAGAATGTGATACTAGTAAATTATAGGATAGGAGATGCATGTTTCATAACCCAATGGAAAGATCAAACACATGTCCTTAGAAAAATTACTCAAATGGCTGAATCAACATGTTCTCTTTTAGTGATAGTATTATGTTTGACAATATTAAATTTTATATCATACATAACATATAATTTAACGCAATTTAAAATTTATAATATTAATTTCACGTTAATAAAATTTATTTTTAGTTAAGAAAATATCTTTTAATATGAAATTTTTTTAAAATTAGCGGTTGTGTAATTTTTTAATATTTGATGGATATATTTTTAATTTTTTGGGTTTTATCTAGTGTTAATTAGCACCATAAATTTTGGTTATCTCTTGACCATAAATTATTTAAAAATAAATTATATTAAAAATCCATGAAATTTCTATTAAATATTATTATTTTTTAAAAAAATTATCATATTATAAAATTTAATTTTTAAATTAATTAGCTAGACTAACATTCATTAGTAATATTCATAAATTAAATTGAACTATCCACTTAAATGGTGGACCCTACAACACAACCTGAATCAATGGATGACATTGCCCGTAACAGGGTATTAGAATAGTATCACCACATGAAACACATTGCACATAAAAGGGTAATGCAGGATTTAATTTGAAGAGCATAACATGATTAACCTGGGTAAAAGTGCTGGGAGGGTGAATTAGAAAACAAATTCCCTTAATAAGGTTAGTTAGAAACAATTTTCTTAGATGAGTTGTTTTTGAAGAAGAAATTTTGATTTGAACTTCATATGATGCTGACACGTGGCGCTTTCCAAATGTGGGGCTTTTGAATGGTCTAATGGGAGTTAAAAAAATTAAATATAAAAAAATTTTGTGAGGAAGTCAAAATAATTTTTTCACGTTTGTTGAAGTTCTCTAAATGGTTCAAGGAAATTAAAAAATTAAATAAAAAAATTAAATATAAAAAATTCATGACTAATTAACCATTTAAATTAAACAAAAAAAAATAACTACCTAACATAAAAATTTAAATCAAATATAACTAAATGCAACAAACATTAAATATTAAAAAGTAGTTAAAATTTTTGTTAGTATGCCACCAGATTAAAATTAAATATAACTAAACACAACAAACATTAAATATTGAAAATTAGTTAAAAATTTTGTTACATTTACCACTAGAATAAACGCAGTAAACATTCAAAATTAAAATTAAATCTAGACGTAACAAAATTTTTAATTAATTTTTAATATTTAATGTTTGTTGCGGTTAGTTATATTTAATTTATATTTTTATGTTATGTAGTTATTTATTTTAGCTTAATTTAAATTGTTAGTCAATCATGAATTTTTTTATATTTAATTTTTATTTATTTATTTTTTTAACTTCCCTTAACCATTTAGAAAACACTATCCCAGCGGCAAACGTGAAAAAATTCTTTTTACTTCCTCACAATTTTTTTCATACGTGTCAAGTCCACACCTAAGTCAAAAAATTTCTTTGACTTCCTCACAAATCGCCACATGTCAGTATCTTCGTCGAATGGGAGTTGAAATTAAAATTTCTTCTTAAAAAATAATCTTTCTTAGAAAAATAGTTTCTAACTAGCCTGTTAATAGAATTTGTTCTCTAATTCACCAAGACTTTTACCCGATTAACCTTTGAATATAAGAATTATAGGAACTAATAAAGAACGACGAGAGATTAAGAAAATAAGCTTTTTTTTTCTTTTGAAATTTTTATAAAAATTAAAAGAAAGAAAACTACCTCCAAGTGGATGAAGAAGAAAAGAAACTCTTAATTTTATATAATCTTGAAGCAATATTAAAATTGATGTTTTTTCTTTATTAAATATTATATAATTTTAGTATCTTACTTAGTATAAATTTCAAGAATTAAGAATAGTTCTTATATTTTATAAAGAAAAAAGTTAGAAATTATTTTCTGAGGACTAAATTTAAGAAATATCTATGGGTGGATAAGAAAAAGTTATTTAATTTAAATTTAAATTCAATAATAATGTCATTGATTTTTAGAAAATATTTATATTTTTTTTATTTTTTTTCTTCTACTTTCTACACAACTAAATCAAAGGGAAGAAAAATTATATTCCTTTCCTTCCATTTTCATTTTTACTAAGCAATTAAAAAAATTATTATACTTTCTATGCATTTTCTTCTCTTCCTCTTTCTTTCCTTCAGTTTTCTTTCCCAGTACTTTCTTCTCTAGAATCAAAGCCAAAAAATAAATTTGTAAGGATTAAAATAAAAAAGATTATAGATTTCTAAGGAAAAATGTTTAAACATGAAAAAATAATAGATTAAAATAATAAAAAGACTTAAAATGTCACCTATGGAATAAGTGATAAATTAATATCAGTGTTGTTGAATTAGGTTGTACAAGACAAAAAAAATTCTTTAATCTCCATTTTCTTGATTTATGAATTCCTTTAAATGAGTTAATCAATTTTCAATTTGCTAAACTTCTGTCATAATCTAGATAGAATTATTATAGACTTCACTAAATTAAAAAAATGTAAAAAAAAAGTTATATTTTACCATTATGCAAATGAAAAATAATTACACGTAATCATAACTTTTAATTAGGTGGTGGATGTATGTACATCATTTATGTGGCAGCAGTCAAATCACTATATTTTTTAAAATAGTAAATATTTGATAAAAATATTTTTTATTATGTAATTAATATATTATTCAATTTATTCATTAATATTATATTTATTATATATTAAAGAAAAACATTAAATACAAATATTATATTAATTATCAAGAAATGAATTGATATGTCAACAAATACTTAATATAAATATCCATGGTCAATCATTGATAAATGTATTAATCTTATCTTAGTTTAAAGTGTGTAAAATTTTTTAAAAGAGAACAATGTTTCTGAGGAAAACAGACAGGTTGTTCATAGATGTCATGTCATTGTATTGTGCATGTTATTTTTATTTTCTTTATTTTTTTAAAAGAACTCAATTTTCATATATTTTTTTAAAAAAGAGTATCGGGAAGCAAACAAGTTGTCTTTAGCTATCATGTCATCGGCTGGTGTATGTTATTTTTATTTTCTTTATTCTTTAGCAGAACTCAATTTTCATATATTTCTTTAAAGGATATTACTTTTTGTGCATAAATTTTATATATTTCTTTAGAGGATAACTCTTTATATATCGTTTTAATCATAAAAATCACTTTCATCTCAACATTTTATTCAGGTGAATAGACCTTTGAGAATGTGTAGTCAATTTTTTTAAAAAAAATTAAGATTAATCTCTTAAATAAATAAAGCATGTCATAATTCTAGTAATCATAGGTGTCAAACAATCCTCACTTTACAAGCTAGTTTTGTAGGGTTGAGTTAGATCATATATTAAGATGGTATTAGAGTCTATCTTACTATTGTTTATGAATGTTGGGGTCATCTATTGTCATATAGATATTGGATTACCTATTTAAATAGTCACCAATAAAAATCTAGTCTTGAACAAGTGTATTCTATAAGTCAGGAGCATTTTTCACCTTAAAGGTGTTATGTAAGTGAAGAGCAACAATCTCTCACCTTAGGGATGCAATATAAATGAAAAACAATCTTCATCTTACATGCTTCAAATTAGATAAATCAAAAATATTTAATACAATATTTATTTAAACAAATAATAAAACTAGCTTTAATCTTTTCATCCTCTTTTAGTAAAACTTAATTTTTTTTAGTTACTTGAGTACACACAATTTAGATTTGTTTGTCTCCTCTCTGTGAGCATCAGCATGGGCTTCCAACCAACTTCAATGATGAGAATTTTTGTGGTTAAATACTTCAATTTTTACAACAAAAATATATGAGAAAAACACGTTTTTATCGTCGTAAATACACAACAAAACTTATTTTGATTATATTATAATAATTGGAAGTACATATAGGAAATGCAACTTTGCAATTCGTGTTATAACAAACGTATTTTCATTGCGCATTAAACTCATATATAAAACAAACGTATATTGATACATAATTAAACAAGGAGATTTTCTTCCTATATTTATCTTCCTGCATTCTTTAATCATGTGAAATTAAAAAAAATATCTTTAATTAAATTTTATTCTGGAACAATTAACGAGCAGCACTCTGAATTTGGTTTTTTTCATTTTGGAATAAAATAACAATCCCAGAAGAAGAAGAAGAAGAATAAATAAGAAAGTGTATTATTATAACAAAAAAAAATATGGGTGTGTAAATAGTAAAAGAATAGTCCAAAACCATAGCCCATAGATGTTGTGAAGTAAAGCCCATAGACGTTGAGAATTCATTTTCTGTTGTTTCCAACAAGCTTGAAAGGGATCGCTTTAGAATGGTATTATCCGTTACCACCTTTATTTTTTTTTGTTTATTCGATAATTTGTGCAAAAGGTTCATAGCTCACTATGCTAATTGCAAGTCCATTGTAACTGATTCCGCCTCCTTACAACATGTGGTTCAAGGGGACCACGAAACTCTTTGTTGATTGCTAACCCATCCCTCCCTGGTCACTCCTTACCATTCCCTTCATGAATGAAGATTTCAGCATTAATAATCCATATCAAGATGATCCTATGTGGGTTAGAAAAGTTTTGATCAACCAAGAAGCTTTCCCGACATCATTTATTGGACAATCTTCAAAAAATTGGATATCCTAGAGTCAATGGTGCAGTCCTACCAAGATCCACTCCTTGATTTCGTAGGAGAATAATTACACACCAAAGGTTATGTGGAGTTGTTGACAAACTTTAGAAGCGGAGAGAAATGCCGAACTAAAATGGTACGATTTATTAGTAGATGTTGATACATCAAACAACATGATTATAGGAAGGAGGATGCTAAACTATCTTGGTGCAATTGTCTCTACTTTGCATATGTCCATGATATTCAAAGTGGGGAGATTTCAACCGTGAAGGCGAATCCCAAAATGGATCATGAATGTTACGCATATAGTCCGAAGCTTGCCCCTTATTCGAAGGTTGCCCGTTGTTCACAATGACATATATTTTGTAAGAATGTGATACTAGTAAATTATAGGATAGGAGATCCTTGTTCATTATGACATATATTTTGTAAGAATGTGATACTAGTAAATTATAGGATAGGGGATACATGTTTCATGACCCAATGGAAGGATCAAACACATATCCTTAGGAAAATTACTCAAATGACTGAATGAAGATGTTCTCTGTTAATGTTAGTATTATGTTTGACAATATTAGATTTTATATGGTATATAACATATAATTTAACGCAATTTATTTTATAAATTTATAATATTAATTTCACTTTAATAAAATTTATTTTTAGTTAAGAAAATATCTTTTAATATGAATTATTTTTAAAATGAGCAGTTGTGTAATTTTTTAATATTTGATGGATAAACTTTTAATTTTTTTGGGTTTTAGGTAGTTTCAATTAGCACTATAAATTTTTGTTATCTCTTGATCATAAATTATTTAAAAATAAATTGTATTAAAAATCCATGAAATTTCTATCAAATATTATTATTTTTTAAAAAAGTTATCATATTATAAAATTTAAATTTTAATTTAATTAACTAGACTAACATACATAAGTAATATACATAAATTGAATGAACTATCCATTAGAATGGTGGACCTTACAACACAACCACACAACCTGAATCAATGGATCACATTGCCCATAGTAGGGTATTAGATTAGTATCACCACCTGAAACACATTGCACATAAAAGGGTAGTGCAGGATTTAATTTGAACAGCATAACATGATTATCCTAGGTAGAAGTCACGTGGAAGGTGAATTAGAAAATAAATTCCGTTAATAAGGTTAGTTAGAAACTATTTTCTTGTAAGGGTTATTTTTGAAGACAAAATTTTGATTTCGACTTCATAGCATGCTGACACGGCTATTTGAATGGTTTAAGGGGAGTTAAAAAAATTAAATATAAAAAAAATTGTATGATAAAGTCGAAAGAATTTTTTCACGTTTGCTGAAAACTTGCATGTAGTGTTCTCTGAATAGTCCAAGAGAATTAAAAAAAATAAATAAAAAGAATTAAATATAAAAAAATTCATGACTAACTAACCATTTAAATTAAACTAAAATAAATAACTACATAACATTAAAATTTAAATCAGATATAACTGAACACAACAAACATTAAATATTAAAATTTAATTAAAATTTTTGTTAGTCTGCCACAAGATTAAAATTAAATATAACTAAACGTAACAAACATTAAATATTTAATTTTGACAATTTTATTACATTTGCCACCAGAGGCAATAAATATTAAAAATTAAAAATTTAAATTAGGTGAGTAAATGTTAAATTGTAACAAAATTTTTAACTAATTTTTAATATTTAATGTTTGTTGCGTCTAAGTATATTTAATTTAAATTTGTATGTTACGTAGTTATTTATTTTAACTTAATTTAAATGGTTACTTAATCATGAAATTTTTTATATTTAATTTTTATTTATTTATTTTTTTAACTTCCCTCAACCGTTCAGAAAACACTATCCCAGCGTGAAAAAATTCTTTTTATTTCCTCACAATTTTTTTTATATTTAATATTTTTTTATTTAATTATTTTAACTTCCTTTAGACTATTCAGAAAATGCCACGTGTCAAGCCCACATCAAAGTTAAAAAAATTTCTTCAACTTCCTCACAAATCATCGCGTATCTTTGTCTTCTTCGTTGATGGAAGTAGAAATCAAAATTTTCGTCCCATTCCAAGAAAATAGTTTCTAACTAAACCCTATTAACAGAATTTGTTTTCTAATTCACCCTCCACAAGACTTTTACCCTGATTAACCTTTGAATATAAGAATTACAAAAGAACAAAATAAGCCTTTTTTTTTTCTTTTGAAATTTTTATAAAAATTAAAAGAAGGAAAACATTTGATGGTCATTAACTAAAATGTATTACCTCCAAGTGGACGGAGAAGAGAAGAAAGTCTTAATTTTATATAATTTTGGGGCAATATTAAAATAGATGTTTTGTCTTTATAAAATATTATATAATTTTTGTATCTTACTTAATATAAATTTTAAGAATTAAGAATAATTTTTATATTTTATAAAGGAAAAAGTTAGAAATTATTTTCTGAGGACTAAATTTTAAAAATATCTATAGGTAGATAAGAAAAAGTTATTTAATTTAAATTCAAATTCAATAATAATAATAATATCATTGATTTTTTCAAATTATTTATATATTTTTTTAATTTTTTTTCTTCTACTTTCTACACGACTAAATCAAAGGGAAAAAAATTATCTTCCTTTCCTTCAATTTTCTTTTTTATTAAACAATTAAAAAAATTATTATACTTTCTATGCATTTTCTTCTCTTCTTTTTTTTTTTCCTTTAGTTTTCTTTCCCAGGACTTCTTCTCTAGAAACAAAGCCAAAAAAGAAATTTATAAAGATTAAAATGAAAAAGATTATAAATTTCTAAGGAAAAATGTTAAACTTTAAAAAATAATATAAAGACTTAAAATGTCAGCAATAGAATAAGTAGTAAATCAATATTAGTGTTGTTGGTTTAGGTTGTACAAGACAACAAAAATTCTTTAATAACCATTTTCTTGCTTTATGAGCTTTTAAATGAGTTAATCAATTTTCAATTTGTTAAAATTCTGTCACAATTTAGATAAAATTATTATAGACTTCACTAAATTAAAAAAAGTGTAAAAAAAATTGTATTTTACCATTATGCAAATGTAAAATAGTTGCACGTAATCATAACTTTTAATACTGTGGATGTATGTATATCATTTATGCTGGCAGTCAAATCACTATGTTTTTTAAAATAATAAACACTTGATAAAAATATTTGTTATTATGTAATTAATATTTTATTTAGTTTATTCATGAATATTATATTTATTATATATTATAGAAAAACATTAAATACAAATATTATATTGATTAAATAAATGAATTGATATATCAATAAATACTTAATATAAATATCTATGTCAATCATCGATAAATGTATTACACATTAATAATCTTATCCTAGTTTAAAGTGTCAATTTTTTTTTTTTAAAGAGAATAATGTTTCTAAGGAAAATAGACAGGTTGTTCATAATTGTTATGTCATTATCTTGTGTATATTATTTTTGTTTTCTTTCTTTTTTTAGAGAACTCAATTTTCATATATTTTTTTAAAAAAGTCTTCGAGGAAAGCAAACAAGTTATCTATAGCTATCATGTCATCCACTGGTGTATATTATTTTTATTTTCTTTATTCTTTAGTAGAACTCAATTTTTATATATTTCTTTAAAGGATACTATTTTTTGTGCATAAATTTTTATATATTTCTTCAGAGGATAACCCTTTATATATCGTTTTAATTATAAAAATACTTTCATCTCAACATTTTATTAAGGTGATTAGACCTTTGAGAATGTCTAGTCAGTTTTCTTTTTTAAAAAAATAAGATTAATCTTTTAAATAAATAAAGCAAGTCATATTTCTAGTAGTCATAGGTGGGAAATAATTCTTACCTTACAAGCTGGTTTTGTAGGGTTGAGTTAGATCACAGAGTCTATTACTATTGTTTATGGATGTTGGGGTCATCTATTGTCAATAGATATTAGATCACCTATTTAAATAGTCACCAAAGTTCAGTCTCGAAAAATTCAGTCTTCAGCAAGAGTGTTCTATAGATGGGGAGCATTTTTCACCTTTATGTAAGTGAGGAACAATCTCTCACCTCAGAGATATTGAGAAGCAATCCTCACCTTACATGCTTCAAATTAGATAAATCAAAAATATTTAATACAATATTTATTTAAATAATTAATAAAACTAGCTTTAATCTTTTCATCTTCTCGAAACAAAATTTTTTTTTTTTTTTTTGAGTTACGTGAGTACACACGATTTAGATTTCCGCAACATTCCAAAATAAAACATTTAAGTTAGTAGTTTTTTATTCTAGAAATTTCAAAATTACTTTTTACATTCCTAAACAATATTCAGAAATTGTAATTATATTTTGGAATGTAAAATAAAGTTGTAAAATGCTGTTTTATTCTGGAACGATTACGGAACAGCATTCTGAATTTGGTTTTTTTCATTTTGAAATAAAATAACAATTCCAAAAGAAGAATAAATAACAAAGTGTATTTTTATAATAAAAAAAAAATATGGGTGTGTGAATAGTACGAAGATAGTCCCAAACCTTAGGCCGTGGATGTTGTAAAGTAAAGTCTAAGTCCAATATAATAAATGATGATAAAAGAGCAGTGGATTAAAGTCTAAATATATAATCCATTTCTCTCTCAACTCATATTCTCTCATAAATATGGTAAAAATTAATACTTATCATGCACAATCATTTATAAATAGATAATAGTATATAACTATTTTATATTATCGGTGCATCAAGGTATTTTCTCTTATTACTATCGATATAAATCAACGTTTTTTTAAGATGAATTAATCATACTAAATAATAACTGACGATTAATAAATGTTATATTTTAAAAAATTATTTAAATGATTTAATGATAAGTCGAGAATTATAGACAACGGGAGTATTACTTCTTTAGAATATATGGATATTCTTTATAATTGTATATTAATTAATTATTCTGATAATAATTACATTCGTTAACTTGTTTCATAAATCTAAGAATAATCTTTTAAATACATAAGACATGCCGGGTTAAGTAGCAGATCTTCATTTTATTTAATTATGTAAGAATAAAAGTAAAGACAGTCCCTAGACAAACATTTTAGAAAACAAAATGATTAACTTTACAATTTTATTTCCTAACAACTGCAATACGCAGTGAACTATGCAATACGTAGTTAATCAGCTAATAACAAAAATTTATTATGTATTTAATAACTGATTTAAAAAAAATATAAATTAAAAATATTTATAAAAATACTTACATTTTCTTTTTAAAAAAAAAACTCACCACTTCTATCCTATTTTTCTAGCTCCCCTAGGAACACGTACATGTTAAGTCCTCGATCCCTAATAAATAAGTTAACTTATTTTTCACCTTTTAAAATACATATGGATTTTAAGTAATTTTATAAAATTTGATGAATTTATAATACAAGATGAACTTTAATTAGATAATATTTAACTTTTTAATATATTGTTAGTATATAAATTTTTGATATGTTTATCAACACATCTATTTCTTATTATATATTTAACACAATATTTATTTTATTTATTAATAAATATATTTATTATATTAAAATTTTTAATACAAATATTCATTTCAATCATTAATAAATTCTCTTTATTTTTCATTTTCTCTCTCTCAAAATTCAGTTTAAATATTATTGTCTAGGGATACAACTCTTTATTTTTCATTTACTTTTCATATATTTCTTCAATGAGGTAATCATTCATTTTTTTTTCTTTAACCATTAAAAAAACAGAGAATGTGTTAACAAATTTTTAAGAAAGTCTAATATTAACTTTATCATTTAAAAAAAATTGAAAATTTAAGATGAATCTTTTAAATAAACGGACTATATCAAATTTATATAGGTTAGGTAGATTAATTTTATTAGTTAAAGAAATCTTTAGAAAATTAAAAATTAACTTTTCCGATAAATCAGAAAAGTTAAACTTATACAAGTTAAGTATAAGTCTCTCTTAAATAATTTAACTTATTTTCACATCTAATTATATATGTGAATTTTACGTAATTATAAACATGGTAACTAGGGGTGGGAAAAGGGGTTTTAGTAGTAGTCATAAGTAGGGAACAATCATCTCCTTACAAACTGGCTTTGTAGAGTTGAGTTAGATTCATAACTCACATTTCAAGATGTTATCTTGTAGATGTTGGGCGGCCACCCGTTATCAGATTGATTACTAATCATCCATTTGAATAGTCTCCGAAGTCCAATCTTAAAAATTCCAATCTTTAGCGGAGTATTACACAAGTGGGGAACATTCCTTACCTTAAGGGTGTTACATAAATGAAAAAGCAATTCCTTACCTTAAAAGATTAGTGCGGAACAATCATCACTTTGCCTTAATCAAATTACATAAATCAAGAATATTTAGTACAATATTTATTTAAATAATCAATAAAACTGGCTTTAATTTTTTTATTCTTTCCCCAACAAAACTTAATTTTCATAAATCTATATGAAATGCAAAATTTTTAATATCCTTTATTCATAACTTTTGATATATTTATCCCACCCGGTTCACCAGTTCTACCACTATAGGGTCTAATCATACTTAAAAGAAGAGTTTGATCTTGGCCCAAAAAAAACGAATGTTAGTTATATGCCTAACACATGCAAGTCGAACATTATTTTTGGGGAGCTAGCCAAAAGAAAAAGAGACTCCTAGCGTAAATAGTGAGTGAGTAAATAACTTTTTTCTTTGAGTTTTCTTGAAGGACTTTTTTTTGGAAGGACATGGCCCATTATTTTTCATAGAGTGAGTAAATAAATCCTTCAGAGCCTTCAAAATTCAAACTGGACCACAGAATCTTATAGTTTTTCTTTCTTCCCATTCCGCCAATTCATATATGGATTTTACGTAATTTTTTAAAATTTAATAAATTTATAGCTCAAAATTTTAATTAGATTATATTTTTATCTTTTATATTAATTATCATGTAAAATTTATTTTATCTTTATAAACACATTTATTTCTTATTGTGTACTCTCGGTTTCAAATTATATAAGTTTTTAAAGAAAAAAAATTGTATTATATCATATGTCACTTTCGGAAATCAATGAATCATTACTTATTTTATTTAATGAATATCCTTAACTTAATAAATATAAAAATATTAATCTTAATTTTTAATTTTATAAAATATTATATTTATTTTTATTATGTTTTTACTCATTATTTTAGTTAATTAATAAAGTAAGAGAAAGGGTAGTACATCAAGTATTTATAAATTTTATTATTATTATTTGAAATTAACATTATCTATAATAATCTTATCAAAGCATTCATATTTAATCATCATTATCAATTAATTAACTTCAATTTTCTTCATTTTAATTTTAATATTTTGATACTCGTTTTTTTTTTTCACCCCACCAGAAAAACTGTAAATCATACTGGTTATTAAATTAAATGCTTTTCATATTTGGAAGCTATTATAGATATTTGATTTGTATACATGGTGTTGTTTTGGACATAAGAGTAAAAGGGTTTTGGTGTTGTTATGACAAGTGGTGAATGAAATAGTTGAAAGAAAGAATGATGAGAATGTTTGAAGAATTATACAACCATATAAATTAAACAAACGACACAACACAATTTTATTATTACGATAATTTCCCTTAACGTGAATTAGGACAATTTTCCTCGATCAAAATGAATAAACTATATTTAATTATTATTAAGCACTACTTATATAAATATCACTAAACTAGTAAAAAAAAAAATAATGCAATATATTGATGGTTGATATGTTACTGAATACCCAGTCTACAATGATATTATTCTAGTGAAAAAAATTTCAAATTATTTTCATTAATGTTTTAGAATTTTATAACAACTGTACATGAGTCAAATATCTATACCACGTAATCAAAATAAAAGAAATAAGTAAAATTTTATATAAAATTCAATATTTCTATTTGTTTGAACCACTTAGTTTTGTATAAAAAACTTTGGAGTTTAATTACTGAATAAGTATTATTGTGTGTTCTATCATTTTTCGATTTTCATTAATACATATGTCAATAAAACACCAAAATAAAGAGGATTCTTTTAGTTAAATACTTCAATTTTCATAACAAAAATATTATGAGGAAAACACGATTTGATCATATTAGACATCAAGAATCTTATCTTAGTCTAATGTGTCACAAAAATTTTTATTAGACAAGTTGTTTATAATTGTCACATCGTCAGCTTGTCGATGTTATTTTTGTGTTCTTTATTTTTTTTAGTGGAACTCAATTTTTATATATTTCTTTAAAAGAGAATAGTGTCTTTTAAGAAAGCAGACAACTTTACTAAAGCTGTCATGTCATTAGCTCATAAATATTATTTTTATTTTCTTTATTCTTTAATATAACTCAATTTTCAAATATTTCATTAGAGGGTACTACTTTTTGTTCATAAATATCTATATATTTCTTCAAAGGATAACCCTTTATATATTTTATTTAACCATAAAAATAATAAAAAATCACTTTCTTCTCAACATTTATTCAAGCCATCAGACCTTTGAGAATGTATAGTAAATTTTTTTAAAAAAACACCTAAGTTTAATCTTTTAAATAAATAAAGCAAGTTATATTTCTAATAGTAATAGTGAGGAGCAATTCTTCCGAGCCGGATTTGTAAGGTTGAGTTAGACTCATAACTTACATTTTAAGATGACATCTTATTTGTAAATGTTGGGGCCACCAGTTATCAGACCGATATTGGATCACACATTTGAATACTCTTCAAAATCCAGTCTTCAAATATTCGGTCTTCAATCTGTACATAGTCCTTACTTACCTTGTTTATTTAAAAGGTTGATTTTATATTTTCTAAATTTTTTATATTAACAATGTTAATCTTAAGCTTAACTTTATAAAGTCTAACCAACTTAGTCTTACACAAGGATAGCTATAACTATTCTGAAATTGGTGGTAATTGGGCTGGATAATGAAAATGTAGGCCAAATTATCCATAATGACGTGAGTAAGAGTTATGAAGTGAATATCCGTGTTATATATGTTGCATAATTTATCTATTTTATTATGCTAATAGTCTGAAAATTTATTATAAAAATATTTTAAAGTGAAAAAAATAATTGAATGAAAATAAAAATATATTTACCTGAAGCTTAAATTTATTAAATTATAAAAATATTTTAATTAAAATTAATAAGAAATATGTTCTTATGTTTTTACAATATTTTCTTTATGTATTAATTCTCTTTTCTATGTGTTCTATTATTTTATACATTTACTATCATTTTTATTTTAAATTTTATTATTAATTTAATAAAAATATATAAATATTTTTGTAAGAAAATACTGCAGACAAACTTTTTTAGAGAAACATATTACTGCAAATAAAATTATTAAATTATTATTCCACAAATAAATAATTTTATATTAATTTAAAATTTTCGATTGAAAATTAAAATGATATTAGATATTTAAATTTTAGAAACTAGACATGATATAAAATTTAAATTTGTCATACTTGTACGTAGAAACATGTTAATAATGGTTAGAGTGCTTTCATACAAACAAAAATTTTCTCTATAAGATCAAGCATAGAAATTTTACATTCAGAGGAACTAAAGAATAGGATAGAGAATAGTGTGTCTTGTATAAATAGGAGGATGCAAATGGGAGCATTAGATAAAATGTGACATAATATAGAGATCAAATTCTTGAATAGGTTACACTTATATCTTTTAAAAGATTAATCCTTAACTCGGGTAAAATATACTTCAACAAAAAAAAATGAGAAAAACTTTGAGAACATAATAAAGATTCTATTGTAATATGGGAAACTATTTATTGGAGAACAAATTTTATTATGTCGCCGCTGATAATAATCACATCACATCACTTATGAAGATTACTAACTCAGTGGTCAAGGACAATGTGGATAACACACGTATTAAAGTTATTAACAAACATTAACGTCTTCTCACCAACCTCACATTAATGATGATAAATATTTACATAAACTTTTGCACCAACTTGAACTTATAATGACTGTTTAGAAGCATCTTCTTTACTCACTAATAACATTTTCCTTTCTCGTACTCACTTAAGTATTAGAGTACATTCCCCAACTCTTAACTGAGCTATTCATTCTCGGATAGACAACTTTGACAACTAAGCTTGACACATCTATGCAACTTTGAGCGGTGCCAATAATAGAGGATGATAAAAGACCAGCCCATAAGGAAAACATAACCACGATGGAATCCATTTCTCTCTCATGAGACTCATCTTCTCTCACCATTCTCATTAGACGTTCATTACCATCAACAAGACACAACCTAAAAACTTAATAAAAATTATTATTGGTATCGTATTAATTATTATAAAAATTAATACTTATCATGCACAATCATTTATAAATAGATAATAATATATAATTATTTTATATTATCGGTGCATATAGGTATTTTCTCTTATTACTATTGATATATATCAACATTTTTTATGTTGAATTGATCTGCTAAATAATAACTTACGATTAATAAGTGCTGTATTTTAGTAAATCTATGCATTAATTTATGAAATTGTATTATAATAATACTTGATATTTTTAAATAAGTACAATATATACTTCGACCACACTTTCATATAATGTTTCAATAACCAGATTTGTTTCACTCTTTTGTGTCATATTCCAATGTCATGTTCTAATTCCTCCACAAATTAGTTATTTAAATAAGTTATGAAAGGTATAATCAACATATCCTATCCTTTTTTTCATAAATAAAATAATTAATTTTAATATTCTTTCATATCAATTTTTCCCCGCACTAGAAATCACACTGAATGACTTTTTTATGAAATTACAGATTAAATGAGAAATTAAGAGAGTCAAAGACAAGTTATCAATTTATGATCTCATATATTATTGTAATGGTTTCCTTCTAATTTTATCTCTTACAAATATACTGCTAGTCAAGAAAAATATGAGTACCCTAGAACAAGGCTCTAGTTAGGTTACATGCACAGAAAAATTTATATTCTTGCGAATTTTATGTGATATTGAAACTCACTTAACACCACTAACTAAATTCGCCCACGTGAACAGAGTCATGTCATGTAAACTTCTAAACGCAAGACTCTAATGCAAATAAAAATAACTGAGTTGAGAAGAAAGAAAGTACATAAGAGCTATAAGCAAATAGAAGAATACTCACATATCACCCATAATCTTTCTATATTAAAGAGAAAAATTTATAGTATGCAACTGAGCATACATCTTTCAAAAACTGAGCATAAACCAGTTACGTCTTATGCAAATATAATGAGCCTGTTGGGAATAACTTGTGTTTGCCGGCAAAATACACACTACAAAATCAAAACAAAACTCAGCCAAACTAGGGCACGTGACAGCAATTTAACTAAAGAATTCAACATTACACAACATTAACAGGTTGCATGAGCACCATTCATTGAGTTTTACATCTTGATTCAAATAAAATAGCCATTAGTGTTATGTATTAGGAAGGTATTTTTATAACCCTCTTAGCAACTTCTCTTCTTACGTTATCTTTTAAGATAAAAATAAACTGATTTTATTTGATATATCAAAAGACATTTAAAAATCAAATCTTGTACAATTAAAACTACTGTGAACAACTTTTATAATAATAAGATATTTTTCCTTTATAGATATTTTTATATTACTTGTATTTTTTGGTATTAGAAAAAAAATATAATAATATTACTCATACATTTATTTACTTGATTTATTTGGTATATAGTGTCTTCTTATCTTTGGAATAAAAGGATATTTTTAATGTTTGGAAACGCATCTCACCAACAAACTTATTGTAGCACATGCATGTTATTCATGAAAACCATTAACAATGGTCAGAGTTTTCAAAAAGTCAAAAGTTAAGAATAAACTTCGTATAATACACACGTGTCTGTCTTTCTGTGCCTATATAATATGCACACAAATGTTGGAGGATACATACTTCAACTTCATGTATGGTTTCCAAAGTGTCAAACTTAAATTAAATATAATTTTAAAAAATTATATTAATTAAAATATTAATTTTCATCCATTAAAATCCTAACATTGATTTTTTTTTTTGTTACAATTGATTGAGTGATTATAAAGATATATTTAGTCAAATTAAAATTATTTCATAAAACATATTACAAACACCAGAAACTAGAATTTTATAATAACTGTACATGAGCCAAATATCTATATCACGTAATCAAAATAAAATAATAAGTAAAGATTTAGATAAAATCCAATATTTAAACCATGTAATTTTGTATAAAAGACGTTGGAGTTTAATTACTCCGTAAGTAAGTATTACTGTGTGTTGTACATATAAAAGAACTAATATTTATTGATTTCTATGTAATAATTCAAATATATATACGAAGGGTGCATTTAATCATCCCGATTTCATGTTAATCAATTGCCTAATATAATCTGTCAAGTATATTGACAGATTCAGATACTTGATTACGATAAATAGAGCTAACAAATATATTCCAGATATATTGATATAAATATAATTAGATTGATAGGAATATTCCAGCGTATCACCCCCTCAAGTTGGAGCATGCAAATTGTGGATGCCCAACTTGGACAACAATGAGTCAAACTATATGGTGCCATGAGACTTTGTAAAGATGTCAGCAAGTTGAGTGTGTGTAGGAACATGACAAGAATGTATACGATTCTGAAGTATTTCATTTCGAACAAAGTGGCAGTCCACCTCAATCTGTTTTGTCTGTTCATGGAAGACAAGATTTTTGGCAATATGAAGGGCATCTTGACTATCACAATAAAGGCGCATTGGTTCAGGGTGAGAAACACTGAGACAAGTGAGAAGGTCTTATAACCATTTCAACTCACAAGTGGCGTGAGCCATGGAGCGATATTCCGCTTCTGCAGAGGATCAAGAGACTGTGTGTTGTTTCTTAGTTTTCCAAGACACGGGGGATTGTCCAAGAAGAATGAACCACCCAGTTAGAGACCTGCGAGTGAGGGGGCAGCTAGCCCAATCAGAATCACACCAAGCATACAGGCGAAGGTCATTGTCTCGTCTGAAGAGGATTCCTTAGCCTGGGTGCCCCTTTAAGTAGCGCACTACGCGCAAGGTGGCCTGCCAGTGCTCCTGCCACGGTTGATGCATAAATTGAGATAGAATGTGAACATTATAGGAAAGCTCAGGTCGAGTGAGGCACAATTAAATGAGACGTCAACCAGGACAACGATTTGAGCTGGGATCTACAAGCAGTGGCCCCTCTGCCAGTGCTAAGCGATGGTTCTCTACTAACGGCGTGGAAGCCGGTTTGGCCCCAAGTAAGCCAGTTTTTTGCAATTATGTCAAGGACATATTTGCGTTGACAAAGATAGATGCCGGTAGGGGATCGAGCAACCTCTACTCCGATGAAATATTTTAATCTTCCTAAGTCCTTCATGTGAAAACACCGATGAAGATAATCTTTGAATGCTTGGACAACCATTTGATTATTGTCTGCAATGACTAGATCATCTACATAAACCAACACTACAAGTTGTGTGAGGTTCTGTTGAAGAGTGAACAAGGAATAATCAAATTGAGATTGATGAAACCCATGTTGAAAAAGAGTAGCTAAAAGTTTAGCAAACCAACAACGCGGAGCTTGTCATAAGCCATACAGCGATCTGCGAAGCTTGCATACCATTCCGTGGTCGGACACTTTGAAGCCGGGGGGAAGTTTCATGTACACATCTTCTTTAAGGTCACCATGCAAAAACGCAATGTGAACATCTAGTTGGTGAACCTCCCCATCTTTGGCCGCAACTACTGCTAAAACAGTGCGAATAGTGACCATTTTGGCCATAGGAGCGAAAGTCTTATTATAATCCAACCCTTCCACTTGATGGTTTCTAAGAATGACAAGGCATGCTTTGAATCGTTCAAGGCTACCGTCAGAGTGATATTTGATCTTATATATCCATTTGCATCCAAGAGCTTTCTGTCCTGGAGGTAGAGCGACAAGATCCCAAGTACCATTATTTTCGAGTGCTTGTATCTCAAGAGCCATGGCCTCCCTCCATCGAGCATCTTGTACAGCGTCCGAAAAATGGGCTGGTTCACGTTCTGCTTGAAGCGCTGCGAGAAAAGCACGATGTTGGAAGGAAAACTTATCACATGTTACATAATTTTTCAAAGGGTAGACCGTACTTGAGAATGCTGAGGAAGAGGGGGAACGTTCTGTCGGGTTGAGGCGTATCGTGACGTTTGTCACGTAGTCACGGAATTTCACATATGGATGTTTGATTCGCTGTCCTTTACCCATTGGAATGGCAGAGTCAACTGATGGGGTTTCGGTGGCTGGTGTTAATGGGGCTTCATCAGCGGTTGTGGTATGGCCTCCCCTGTCTTCGTTAGTGGTGTTTGCAGGAGCAATGAGCTCAATTAAATCATCGCCTGAAGTGGGCTCTTCTAGTGTAGCATCTTGGTCATGATTCCAAGTGGGGTCTTCCTCGTCAAATGTAAGAAGAGTGGATGCATCACCAGTAGTAGGACGAGAAGCAAAAGGGAATTCATCCTCCACAAACTTCACATCACGAGATACAAAGATAATTTCCCTTTCTAAATCAAAAAGTTTCCATTCTTTTTGTCCATACGGACACCCAACAAAAACACATGGTCGACTTCGGCTATCAAATTTATCAGTCGTTCAATGTTGTGCATAGCACAGGGAACCAAACACCCGCAAGTGGCCATAAGTGGGTGATTTACCATGCACCATTTCATACGGTGTCTTCCTTTTAAGAACTGAAGAGGGTGTCAAATTAATCAAATATCCTGTAGCCAAGATGCATTCTCCCCAGAATTTAAGAGGCAGTTTTCCTTGAAACCGCAAGGCACGTGCGACATTCAAAATGTGCCGAAGCTTCCTTTCTACTCTTCCATTTTGTTGAGGAGTCCCAGTGCAAGAAGTTTGATGAATTATTCCATGTTTTAGAAAATATTTCTTTAAGCACATAAATTCAGTGCCGTTATCACTACGTACCATTTTAACTTGTCGATTATACTGCCTCTCAACTAGAGAAAAGAAATCCATCATTGTTTGTGCCACTTCTTTCTTTTCACACAACAAGTATATCCATACAGCTCGCGAGCAATGATAAACTAAAGTAAGAAAATATGATGCACCGGAAGATGAAGGAGTATTATAAGGTCCCCATAAGTCACAATGTATCAAATCAAAAATATTTGAAACACGACTATCACTTAAAGGAATTTTTTCTCTTATCTATTTGGATCTTTCACACACCTCACAAACTTTATTCAAGCTTTCACTTTTACAACTATTTCTCAGACCAGGAATCATTTGAGTAACTTTCAAAGACGGATGTCCCATTCGCTTGTGCCAAAGGTCAAGTTGTTTATCTACACCAATCTGACACGTTGTCACACCACGCATGCCACGATACACGCAAAGCCCGTTTTTCCATTCGCCCGCTCTAATCAGCATCCTCAAAGATAGGTCCTGTATTACACACAACTTTTTAGTGAATAATACTTGACAATTTTCTTCATTCATTAATTGTGACACAGAAATCAAATTGCATTTTAATTTTGGTACATATAAAACATTTTTCAACATTAGTCCTCCCTCAAGGACCACTGTTCCTTCTTTGCTTGCAACTATGTGTTTTCCGTCTGGTAGCCCCACTGGACAACCTTCTGTTCTTCACTCAAATTCTTTAAGGTTCCTGTCGTATGATTAGATGCTCCACTGTCTATTATCCATAACTCTGAAACTTTCTCACCGATCATTTTTTCAATTTTATTTGCCTTGCGTGAGTTCAACATTTCCACCAGATCTGCCACTATTCATTGTTTATCCCCTCCATCACATGTCTTGGTTCAGTTTCACTATGGACTTCACCAACTTGTTCCACATTCGCACGAACTTGGCCACCTCTTCCATGAGTTGTACCTTATCCTTTATTTTTTGTACGTTCTCCCCACCATTATGGATATCCAATGAGTTGATAACATCCTTTGGCATCATGACCAGCCTTGCCACAATGAGAGCAAGTTACTGACTTATCCTTCATGGATTGGACTGTCCACCAATCCTCTGTCTCTGATGTCCCTTCCTTCGGTTCCTTGTGGGTTTCATCAACAAAACCCAATTTTTTTCGAGCACGTAAAGATACTTTCACTGCATGTGCCCATTCTTCATAATTCTCTCATCGCAGTTGCACCTGGGTGATTACACTCCCGGGGTTGTCACTTGCGTTTAGGTCATAAGGTGAAGGAACCTTCTTGGTTCCTTCCTCTCGAGTTTTCTCCAGTTTCTCAATATGAGGTTTCCCTTCTGCTCCTGTTATTGTAACAACAGAATTCTACCTTCAAGCTCTGATACCATGATAAAAGAACTAATATTTGTTGATTTCTATTCCATATAACAATTCAAATATATACACGAAAGGTGCATTTAATCATCCTGATTTCATGCTAATCAATTCCCTAACATAATCTATCAAGTACTTGATTACCATAAATAAAACTAACAAATATCTTCCAGATATATTGATATATATAATTAGATTAATAGGAATATTCCAATGTATCAGTACTATTTTAGGTTTTTATTAATGCATATGTCAATAAAAAATAAAATGTTCTTACTCATTTATTGTTGCTAATTTATTGTCTATAATTAAAAACAAAAGAGTTTTATTAACTTTAAAAATAATGAGGTCAGTGAGTGTGCACAGTTTAAATTTCTGTGTACCCCTCTGTGTGAGTATAGCATGGAAACAATCTTTTATATATTTTTCTAATGATAAAAGACAAAAGATCACTCTGATATATGAAAGGTCGCTCTTATCTCTCAGAATACGTAATCAATTTCTTTCATATACAAGTCAAATATCTAGATTCACCTCTTTACCTAATTTTTTTTTTTAAAAAAAATATAAAATTAACCTTTTAAATTATAAATTACATAAGATTGAAGATTTAATATAAATTAAGTGGTAGTCCTCTTAATTGATAACTATTTTTATTTTTACTGATAGAAATTGGATATAAATATTAATTAATTTATATAAAATTTATAAATTTATAATACATGATAAATTTTTATTAAACTATATTTTAATTTTTATATTTAAACTTTATAAACCATTTTATCTTTTATGAATACATATATTTTCTATTAATAAAATAATCATATTATCCTTCAAAAAATATATTTATTATAAATTAAAAATATTCAATATAAATATTTGAGAGAATCATGTATTAATTTATTAAAAAATATTTAAGAGAAGTCATTATCTCAAATTACGTAAATCAAGAAAATTTAATATAATCTTTATTTAAGCAATTAACAAAACTGACTTTCAGGTTTTCATCCCTTCTCCCAGAAAAAAATAAATTAATTTTCATATATATTTATATGAAAGACAAAAACTTTAATATCTTTTATTCATAAACTTTAATATATTTATCGGACGCACAATTTGTTTCATAATATTTCCCTCAAAGAACACAAGGGTGGGTAAGTGAGCTCGTCCATCCCACCTAAGACCCGTCCATATTGGCTTACGAAGAGCTTAGCTTGTCTCGCCTTGTCCCGCAATGCCAAACAAACTTAACTCGATGGTTCACCCCGTCCTCTAAACGAGTCAATCCGCGGATCCTGTAAAAAAATAAAAAAAATGCTAAACTAAGAATTTAAAAAAAAATGCTAAAAAATTATTATATTTTACCTCTTAAATTCTTAATAAAATAAGTCAACATAAATTTTTAGGGTTTTGAGATTAAGACTAGTTTTGGCAGAACGATAGCAGAAATAAGAACGGTTTTGGCGGAAATTAAGACTGGTTTTGGCAGAACGATAGTAGAATAAGAATTGGTTTTGGTAGAACAAAAGCGGAAGCAAAACTGATTTTGGCGGAATGGTAGCGGTTCTGGCAAAGCGGCAACAGATTTGATGCAAGTGAAGAGATTTGGAAGGTGCGATGTGAGAGAAGATTGAGAGACGGTAGGGAAAATGAAGCGAAATTAGGGTTTCAACTTAACCCTTTACAGAGTGCTTGTGGGTCACCCCGCAAACCCCAAGGGTCTGGCCCACCGACCCCACAGGTTTGGTTTGCAGAGTCCGCGGGGCAGACTTTTACGGACTATACCCCTATATTTTCCTAAAAAAATTAGTTCATACCTGCGTGGATTGCAAGATCCACGAGCCAGTCCCTAGAGTTCCACCCATTACCCACCTTAATCATAATCCATTATTTTTCTTTAACTAAAGAAGAAGAGAGAGTGCATGAATAGATCCTTTGCAAAATTCTGAACCACATAATCATACTCTTTTTCTCTCTCCAGTTCCGTCAATTTATATATGAATTTTAAGTAATTTTTGTAAAATGTAATAAATTTATAGTTCAAAATTGATTTTTTTATATATTTCTTTAAAAGACGTCACCTAAATATAAAATAAAGAAATAGTTAATGATATAATCAACCAATAACTTAAGACTTAATTATGCAATTACCACGATTTATTCAGTTAAAGTAATTAAGAAGAATTCCTAATTGAAATAGTAATTGTTATTGAATTATATGAATTACTTCGAAATTTCCTTTTTCGTTTCTACCTATCTAGTTTTTTTGGAACTATGTATAACCTTTATTCTTATCTTAACTTAAGTTTTGAACCATTCTTTTAATTATTCAGTTTGTATTGCATTTTTTTAGTCATTGAATATTGAATTCAAGATTATATACCTTTGATATATTTTTATTCAAAATTTATATATTTCTTAAAAGGACACCATCTTTTTATATATTTTGTTAACCACAAATAATAAAAGGTCGCTCTCATTTCAACGTTTATTCAACACGTGACTAACTTTCCCGACGCCTTTGAAAGAGTGTAAGATAAATTTTATTGCTCAATTTCTTTCAAATAAATATGGCAAGTCAGACTTCTAGAATTCAATACAAATATTATAGTATCAATAAATAAATTAATATCTCAACAAATACTTACTAATGTATTACACATGTAGTACACATGGTTAATCATTAATAAATGTATTACACATGAAGAACTTTACACGAGTTTAACGTGTCACAAATATTCTTAAAAGAGAACGGTACCTTAAGGAAAGTAAACATGTTATGCATAGTTATCATGTGATCAGTTTGTGCATATATATATTTTTTTATTTCTTCAAAGAACAAAACCTTCATATATTTTTTTAACCATATAAAATAAAAAATTACTTTCATCTCAACATTTCATTCCGTAGGCGATTAGATCTATCATAATGTGTAGTTAATTTCTTCTAAATAAATAAAGCAAGTTATATTTCTACTATTACCTATTTCTTTATTTTTTTAAAAGTATAAAATTAACCTTTTAAATAATAAGGTAGATAATGTTGAAAATCAAATATTGGACCACCTATTTGAAGTCCAGTCCTAAGGCTCGCCCGCGAAGAGTTTGGTCTGTCCCGCCTCGCCCCGCAATGCCAAACGGACCTAACTTGGTGGTCCGCCCCCGTCTCGCATGCCTCGCAAGTCAAACAAGTTGGGTTGCAGGCCCTGTTTAAAAAATTAAAAAAAATGCTAAATATGGAACTTAAAAAAAAATGTTAAAAAGTGTTATATTTTACCTCTTAAATTCTTAATAAAATAAGTCAACAACATAAATTTTTAATTATCTCCTACAACAAATTTAAATTCTTAATAAGTCAACAACATAAACCTTTAAATATCTCGAACAAATGATTTCATTTTTTAAGCTTAATCATTTTTCATCACCACATCTACATCTTCTTTTCCTAAAAAGGGTGTTGTAGTTAGGGTTTGAGACTGGGACTTGTTCTAACGGAACAATAACAGAAGCAGAATGACAGGGGAAGCAGAACTGGTTCTGGCGGAACAACAGCGGAAGCGAAACTGGTTCGTGTGGACTGACAATGATGTTGACGAAATTGGTTCTGTCGGAATAGAGACGGAAGCGGCAACGAAAGCGAAACTAATGCAGGCAAAGAGATTGGAAGGGTGTGAGAAGATTGGGAGGGTATGAGAAGATTAAGAGGGTGCGAGAAAATTGAAGGGAGAATGAGCCAGCGAGAAGATTGAGAGGGTGCAACGTGTGAGATGATTGAGAGGTGGCAGAGAAAATGAAGCAAAATTAGAGTTTCAACTTTTAACCATTTAATTAATGCGAGCTTGTGGGTCACACTGCGGACCCTGTGGGTTTGGCTCGCAAGTTGCGCGGGGCAGGCTTTCACAGACTGTACCCCTAGGTTTTTTCTGAAAAAATTGGTACAAAAATTTGTAAAAACTAATGCAGAACACGTGACCTGCGCAGGTTTGGACCAATTTTTTGAAAATAATACTGGGGTATAGTCTGTAGAAACCTGCCCTGCACAACCCGCAAGGTTTGCAAATCAAACCGGCGGAAGTGGCAGAAGCGACTTCGAAGCCTGCACTATTTAAAGGGTTGAAAGATGAAAGCCTAATTTTGCTTCATTTCCCCAGCCACCTCTCAATCATTACACACGTCACACCCTCTCAATCTCCTCCCGACTCATTCTCCCTTTAATCTTCTCGTGTCTCTCAATCTTCTAACACCCTCTCAATCATCTCGCTTCCTCCCAATCTTTTCGTCTGCATCAGTTCCTCCCAATGTATTAAAAAGTATTTAAGTCAAGACATTTACCTGCATCAGATTTACGTAAACCAATAATAATTAATACAATATTTACTTATACAATTAATAAGGCTAAATTTATTTCTTCATCAATTCCCTTACAAAATTTAATTTCAATATACTTATATGAAATATTTCTTTTTATATACTAAATTCATGACTTTTAATTTATTTATCCTGAAGGACACAACCGTTCAATAATATTTCTTTTCTCATAAATCCTTCAAAATCTGCAAAATTCAAACTTGACCACAAAATACTATTCTTCTTGTTGAAAACAATCTTCGGTGGAGAGTGTTTGTTTTTGAGTTGTTGTGACTTTTGTGTGTTTGTGAAACTGTGATGGCTATTCGTTCGACTTCAGACTTGGAAATGGAACTTGGATCAGTTCGGCTTCTGCACCGGAGCAGAACCTGAACGTGGATCGGGTTCGCCTACCAGAATCAATTTTGTCGGCACTCGCCAACTAACCAATCAAAGTGGGACCAATCAAAGTTTTAACGTCATTATTACACTTCATTCAATTACTTCGTCTTTTCAGTGTCATTATTACAAGAAATAATGTTAAGTTTGTTTGAAAACCAATATAAGTATATGTGCTGTGTCAGTTGTTTCTGTGTAACTTTGTTTTGCTTCTTGTTGAGATCAATCTTTAGTCGAGAGTGTTTGTTTCTGAGTTGTTGTGACTTTTCTGTGTTTGTGAAACTGTGATGGCTATTCGTTCAGCTTCAGACATGGAAATGGAGCTTGGATCGGTTCGGCTTCTGCATCGGAGCAGAACGTGAACGTGGATTGGGTTCACCTGCATCAGTTACGCTGCCGCTTCCGCTCTCGTTCCGCCAGAATCAGTTTTGTCGGCACTCATCAACTAAACAATCAAAGTGGGACCAATCAAAGAGGAAAAGAAAAGATTCTCATAAACCAGCCATAACAAGTTTTACCGTCTTTATTACACTTCATTCAATTACTTTGTCTTCTTAATGTCTTTATTACAAGAAATAATGTTAAGTTTGTTAGGAAACCAGTATAAATATCTGTGTTGTGTTGGTTGTTTCTGCGTGACTTTGTCTTGCTTCATGTTGAAAACAATCTTCGGTCTAGAGTGTTTGTTTCAGAGTTGTTGTGACTTTTGTGTGTTTGTGAAATTGTGATGGCTATTCGTTCAGCTTCAGACATGAAAATGGAACTTAGATCGGTTCGGCTTCTGCAACGGAGCAGAACGTGAACGTGGATTGGGTTCTCCTGCATCAGTTACACTGCCGCTTCCGCTCTCGTTCCGCCAGAATTAGTTTCGTCGGCACTCGCCAACTAACCAATCAAAGTGGGACCAATCAAAGAGGAAAAGAAAAGGTTCTCATAAACCAGCCATAAAAAGTTTTAACATCTTTATTACACTTCATTCAATTACTCCGCCTTTTCAGTGTCTTTATTACAAGAAATAATGTTAAGTTTGTTTAAAAACCAGTATAAGTACCTGTGTTGAGTTGGTTGTTTCTATGTGAGTTTGTTTTGCTTCTTGTTGAAAACAATCTTCCATGGAGAGTGTTTGTGTCTGAGTTATTGCGACTTTTTTGTGTTTGTGAAACTGTGATGGCTATTCGTTCGGCTTCAGACTTGGAAATGGAACATGGATCGGTTCGGCTTCTGGACTGGAGAAGAACATGAACGTGGATCGGATTTGCCTGCATCAGTTACGCTGTCGCTTCCGCTCTCGTTCCGCCAGAATCAGTTTTGTCGGCACTCATCAACTAAACAATCAAAGTGGGACCAATCAAAGAGGAAAAGAAAAGATTCTCAAACACCAGCCATAGCAAGTTTTATCTTCTTTATTACACTTCATACAATTACTCCGTCTTTTTAGTGTCTTTATTACAAGAAATAATGTTAAGTTTGTTTGAAAACAAGTATAAGTGTCTGTGTTGTGTTGGTTGTTTCTGCGTGACTTTGTTTTGCTTCTTGTTGAAAACAATCTTCTGTCTAAAGTGTTTGTTTCAGAGTTGTTGTGAATTTTCTGTGTTTGTGAAACTGTGATGGCTATTCGTTCAGCTTCAGACATGGAAATGGAACTTGGATCGGTTCGGCTTCTACACCGGAGCACAACGTGAATTTGGATCGGGCTCACCTGCATCAGTTACGCTGCCTCTTCCGCTCTCGTTCAGCCAGAATCAGTTTTGTCGGCACTCATCAACTAACCAATCAAAATGAGACCGATCAAAGAGGAAAAGAAAAGATTCTTATAAACCAGCCGTAACAAGTTTTACCATCTTTATTACACTTCATTCAATTACTCCGTCTTTTCAGTGTCTTTATTACAAGAAATGATGTTAAGTTTGTTTGAAAACCAGTATAAGTATCTGTGTTGTGTTGGTTGTTTCTGTGTGACTTTGTTTTGCTTCTTGTTGAAATTAATCTTCCATGAAGAGTGTTTGTTACTGAGTTGTTATGACTTTTGTGTGTTTGTCAAACTGTGATCCCTATTCGTTCGGCGCCAGACTTGGAAATGGAACTTGGATCGGTTTTGCTTCTGCACTGGAGAAGAACGTGAACGTGGATCGGGTTCGCCTGCATCAGTTACGCTGTCGCTTCCGCTCTCGTTCCGCCAGAATCAGTTGTGTCGGCACTCACCAACTAACCAATCAAAGCGGGACCAATCAAAGAGGAAAAGAAAATGTTCTCATAATCTAGCCATAAAATGTTTTAACATTTTTATTACACTTCATTCAATTACTTTGTCTTTTCAGTGACTTTATTACAAGAAATAATGTTAAGTTTGTTTGAAAACCAATATAAGTATATGTGTTGTGCTGGTTGTTTCTGTTTGTCTTTGTTTTGCTTCTTGTTGAAAACAATCTTCTGTGGAGAGTGTTTGTTTCTGAGTTGTTGTGACTTTTGTGTGTTTGTGAAACTGTGATCGCTATTCGTTCGGCGTCAGACTTGGAAATGGAACTTGGATCGGTTCGGCTTCTGCATTAATTACGCTGCCACTTCCGCTCTCGTTTTGCCCGAATCATTTTGGTCGGCACTCATCAACTAAACAATCAAAGTGGGACCAATCAAAGAGGAAAAGAAAAGATTCTCATACACCAGCCATAACAAGTTTTATCGTCTTTATTACACTTCATACAATTACTCCGTCTTTTTAGTGTCTTTATTACAAGAAATAATGTTAAGTTTGTTTGAAAACAAGTATAAGTGTCTGTGCTGTGTTGGTTGTTTTTGCGTGACTTTGTTTTGCTTCTTGTTGAAAACAATCTTCTGTCTAAAGCGTTTGTTTCTGAGTTGTTGTGAATTTTCTGTGTTTGTGAAACTGTGATGGCTATTCGTTCAGCTTCAGACATAGAAATGGAACTTGGATCGGTTCGGCTTCTACACCGGAGCAGAACGTGAATTTGGATCGGGTTCACCTGCATCAGTTACGCTGCCGCTTCTGCTCTCGTTCCGCCAGAATCAGTTTTTTCGGCACTCATCAACTAACCAATCAAAATGAGACCGATCAAAGAGGAAAAGAAAAGATTCTTATAAACCAGCCGTAACAAGTTTTACCGTCTTTATTACACTTCATTCAATTACTTCGTCTTTTCAGTGTCTTTATTACAAAAAATGATGTTAAGTTTGTTTGAAAACCAGTATAAGTATTTGTGTTGTGTTGGTTGTTTCTGTGTGACTTTGTTTTGCTTCTTGTTGAGATCAATCTTTGGTCGAGATTGTTTGTTTCTTAGTTGTTGTGACTTTTCTGTGTTTGTAAAACTGTGATGGCTATTCGTTCAGCTTCAGACATGGAAACGGAACTTGGATCGGTTCGGCTTCTGCATTGGAGCAGAACGTGAACGTGGATTGGGTTCGCCTGCATCAGTTACGCTGCCGCTTCCGCTCTCGTTCCGCTAGAATCAGTTTCGTCGGCACTTGCCAACTAACCAATCAAAGTGGGACCAATCAAAGAGGAAAAGAAAAGGTTCTCATAAACCAGCCATAAAAAGTTTTAACGTCTTTATTACACTTCATTCAATTACTCCGTCTTTTCAGTGTCTTTATTACAAGAAATAATGTTAAGTTTGTTTAAAAACCAGTATAAGTACCTGTGTTGAGTTGGTTGTTTTTATGTGAGTTTGTTTTGCTTCTTGTTGAAAACAATCTTCCATGAAGAGTGTTTGTTACTGAGTTATTGCGACTTTTGTGTGTTTGTGAAACTGTGATGGCTATTCGTTCGGCTTCAGACTTGGAAATGGAACATGGATCGGTTTGGCTTCTGGACCGGAGAAGAACATGAACGTGGATCGGATTTGCCTGCATCAGTTACGCTGTCGCTTCCGCTCTCGTTCCGCCAGAATCAGTTTTGTCGGCACTCACCAACTAACCAATCAAAGCGGGACCAATCAAAGAAGAAAAGAAAAGGTTTTCATAAACTAGCCATAAAATGTTTTAATGTTTATATTACACTTCATTCAATTACTTTGTCTTTTTAGTGTCTTTATTACAAGAAATAATGTTAAGTTTGTTTGAAAACCAATATAAGTATATGTGCTGAGTCGGTTGTTTCTGTGTGACTTTGTTTTGCTTCTTGTTGAAAACAATCTTCTGTGGAGAGTGTTTGTTTCTGAGTTGTTGTGACTTTTGTGTGTTTGTGAAACTGTGATCTCTATTCGTTCGGCTTCAGAATTGGAAATGAAACTTGGATCGGTTCGGCTTCTACACCGGAGAAGAATGTCAACGTGGATCGGGTTCGCCTGCATCAGTTACGCTGCCACTGCCGCTTCCGCTCTCGTTCCGCCAGAATCAGTTTTTTCGGCACTCATTAACAAAACAACCAAAGTGGGACCAATCAAAGAGGAAAAGAAAAGATTCTCAAAAACCAGCCACAACAAGTTTTACCGTCTTTATTACACTTCATTCAATTACTCCGTCTTTCCCGTGTCTTTATTACAAGAAATGATGTTAAGTTTGTTTGGAAAGCAGTATAAGTATCTGTGTTGTGTTGGTTGTTTCTGCGTGACTTTGTTTTGCTTCATGTTGAAAACAATCTTCGGTCTAGAGTGTTTGTTTCTGAGTTGTTGTGACTTTTGTGTGTTTTTGAAACTGTGATCGATTCAGTTTCTGCACCGGAGCAGAACGTGAACGTGGATCGTGTTCGCCTGCACCAATTATGCTGCCGCTTCCGCTCTCGTTCCGCCAGAATCAGTTTTGTCGGCACTCACCAACTAACCAATCAAAGAGGAAAAGAAAAGGTTATCATAAACCAGCCATAAAAAGTTTTAACATCTTTATTACACTTCATTCAATTGCTTCGTCTTTTCAGAGTCTTTATTACAAAAAATAATGTTAAGTTTGTTTGAAAACCAGTATAAGTATCTGTGTTGTGTTGGTTGTTTCTGTGTGACTTTGTTTTGCTTCTTGTTGAGAACAATCTTCGGTCGATATTGTTTGTTTCTGAGTTGTTGTGACTTTTGTGTGTTTGTGAAACTGTGATGGCTATTCGTTCAGCTTGAGACATGGAAATGGAACTTGGATCGGTTAAACTTCTCACGAGCGAGCATTAACGTGAACGTTGATTCAGTCTCTACATCGATTCTGTTGCCGCTCTGCTCTCGTTTCGCTTAGAATCAGTTTAAATCGGCACTTTCGCCAACTAACCAATCAAACCGGGACCAATCAAAGAGGAAAAGAAAAGGTTCTCATAAACCAACCATAAAATGTTTTAACGTCTTTATTACACTTCATTCAATTACTCTGTCTTTTCAGTGTCTTTATTACAAGAAATAATGTTAAGTTTGTTTGAAAACCAATATAAGTATAGTGTTGGTTGTTTCTGTTTGACTTTGTTTTGCTTCTTGTTGAAAACAATCTTCTATGGAGAGTGTTTGTTTCTGAGTTGTTGTGACTTTTGTGTGTTTGTGAAACTGTGATCGCTATTCGTTCAGCTTCAAACTTGGAAATGGAACTTGGATCGGTTCGGCATTTTGTCGAATGCATTCCTCATTAATTAGAACATACTTCTCTAAGCCTTCTCCTCAACCTTTAAATAGTTTCAGGGAGTACAACTTTGATATTTTGCTTCTTATCTCCTTTGTACTTGCTTTTCTCTCGACTCTTTACCTTAAACATTCTGGTCAATAGTAGCTTAAGCATCGGAATGCCTTTGAATGTATACTCCCCCACCTCAACGGAAACTATGAATCCAGACTTGTTCAACCGACCAAACCCACCTTCTTGTCTACATCATTTGCTCCTCATGTGACATCTATTTCCGGTAAGAACATTTTTGCGCTCACTATGGGGCCTTAATAAAAATCTTCCAAAGCCACCTTCACATAGTTAATACCCGAATTTAGAACTTAGCTTCATCATCATATCTCAACATGAACATTTCCATTCTAGACTCTTTAAAAGCCTATAATGCAGTTAATGGAGTCATAAGCCACCTTGATGAAAACATGGAGAAGTTAGGTCTCGACATAAAGACGAAATTCAAGCCCTAAAGGATCAATGCCAAGAAGAAATTATGGCATTACTCCATAAAGTGTTGTCTATGCATAATGAATGCATAAACCTGAACACAACACCCACGTTGAGCACGAGGCCGAGTTCTGTCTAGCAAGAAAGCAAGACAAGAAGTCTAAGTCCCCAACCCTAGAGTTAGACACGAGACAACCTCACTTTTCTACCCTAGAAGTTATCCCCAAGATTGCACGAACTCTTACCCCACAGTCATGCCCTCAATAAATGCCCTTCACAATGCATATACTGGCGCGGGTTGAGGTTTAGACTCTCTCTTCATTTCAACCGTTCACCCCTGAAATAATGCAATCCTGTCTTCCTAAGGGATGGAAACGGTTGAGACTCGAGAAGTATGAAGGGACCTCTAACCCCACCGCACATCTTAAGGCATATCTTACGCAGGCCAGTCTAGTGTTCAAAGACTTGAGAATTCATTTTCGGTTGTTTCCAACATGCTTGAAAGGGATCGCTTTAGAATGGTATTACCCGTTTCCGCCCTTATATATTGATTCATTCAATATTTTGTGCAAAAGGTTCAAGACTCACTACGCTAATTGCAAGCCCATTGTAACTGATTTCGCCTCCTTACAACACATAGTTCAAGGGGACCACGAAATCTTTGTTGATTCCTAACCCATCCCTCCCCAGTCACTCCTTACCATTCCCTTCATGAATGGAGATTTCAACGTTAATAATCCATATCAAGATGATCCTATGCGGGTTAGAAAAGTTTTGATCAACTAAGGAAGCTTTCCCGACATCCTTTATTGGTCGGTCTTCAAAAAATTGGATATCCCAGAGTCAATGGTGCAGTCCTATCCGGATCCACTCCTTGGTTTCCTAGGAGAATAGGTGCACACCAAAGGTTATGTGGAGTTGTTGACAAACTTTAGAAGCGGGGAGAAATACCGAACTAAAATGGTACGATTTATTAGTAGATGTTGATACATCAAACAATGCGATTATAAGAAGGAGGACGCTAAACTGTCTTGGTGCAATTGTCTCTACTTTACATATGCCTATGATATTTAAAGTGGGGAGATTTCAACCATGAAGGCGAATCTCAAGATGACTCATGAATGTTACATATAGAGTCTAAAGGTTGTCCCTTATTCACGATGACATATGTGATACTAGTAAATTATAGGATAGGGGATGCATGTTTCATAACCCAATGGAAGGACCAAACACATGTCCGTAGGAAAATTACTCAAATGGCTGAATCAACTGTATTAATATCAGTGTTGTTGAATTAGGTTGTACAAAACAAAAAAATTCTTTAATCTCCATTTTCTTGCATTATGAGCTCCTTTAAATGAGTTAATCAATTTTCAATTTGTTAAACTTCTATCATAATCTAGATAGAATTATTATAGACTTCACTAAATTAAAAGAAAATGTAAAAAAATGTTGTATTTTATCATTATGCAAATGAAAAATAGTTACACGTCATCATAACTTTTAATCCAGTGGATGTATGTACATCATTTATGTGGCAGCAGTCAAATAACTTGTATTTTTTAAAATAGTAAACATTTGATAAAAATATTTTTTATTATGTAATTAATATATTATTCAGTTTATTCATTAATATTATATTTATTATATATTAAAGAAAAACATTAAATACAAATATTATATTAATTATCAATAAATGAATTAATATGTCAACAAATACTTAATATAAATATTCATGGTCAATCATTGATAAATATATTACACATTAAGAATTTTATCTTAGTTTAAAGTGTGTAAAATTTTTTAAAAGAGAACACTGTTTATGAGGAAAATAGACAGATTGTTCATAGGTGTCATGTCATTATCCTGTGCATATTATTTTTATTTTCTTTATTTTTTTAGAGAACTCAATTTTCATATATTTCTTTAAAAAAGAGTATCGGGAAGCAAACAAGTTGTCTATAGCTGTCATGTCATCGGCTAGTGTATATTATTTTTATTTTCTTTATTCTTTAGTAGAACTCAATTTTTATATATTTCTTTAAAAGATATTATTTTTTGTGCATAAATTTTTATATATTTCTTCAGAGGATAACCCTTTATATATCGTTTTAATCATAAAAATCACTTTCATCTCAACATTTTATTAAGGTGATTAGACCTTTGAGAATTTGTAGTCAATTTTTTTTAAAAAAAATTAAGATTAATCTTTTAAATAAATAAAGCAAGTCATATTTCTAGTAGTCATACGTGGGAAACAATTTATAGGGTTGAGTTAGATCACAGAGTCTATCTTACTATTGTTTATGGATGTTGGGGCCATCTATTGTCAGATAGATATTGGATCACCTATTTAAATAGTCACCAAAGTTCAGTCTCGAAAAATCCAGTCTTCAACAAGAGTGTTCTATAGGTCGGGAGCATTTTTCACCTTAAAGATATTATATAAGTGAGGAGCAATCTCTCACCTTAAAGACACTGAAAAATAATCCTCACCTTACATGCTTCAAATTAGATAAACCAAAAATATTTAATATAATATTTATTTAAACAATTAATAAAACTAGCTTTAATCTTTTCATCCTCTCCCAATAAAAATTAATTTTTTTTTAAGTTACATGAGTACACACAATTTAGATTTCTTTATCTCCTCTTTGTGATCATTAGCATGGGCTTCCAACCAACTTCAATGATGAGAATTTTTTTGTTAAATACTTCAACTTTTACAACAAAAATATCATGAGAAAAACAAGTTTTTATCATCGTACATACACAACAAAACTTATTTTGATTATATTATAATAATTGGAAGTACATATAGGAAATGCAACTTTCCAATTCGTGTTATAACAAACGTATTTTCATTGCGCATTAAACTCATATATAAAACAAACTTATATTGATACATAATTAAAAGGAGATTTTCTTTCTATATTTGTCTTCCTGCATTCTTTAATCATGTGAAATTAAAAAAAAATATATCTTCAATTAAATTTACACCTTCATTTTCGCAACATTCCAAAATAAAACATTTAAGTTATTATTTTTTATTCTAGAAATTTCAAAATTATTTCTTACATTCCTAAACAATATTCAAAAATTGTAATTATATTTTGGAATGTAAAATAAAGTTCTAAAATGCTGTTTTATTCTAGAACGATTAAAGAGCAGTGGATTAAAGTCTAAATATATAATCCATTTCTTTCTCAACTCATATTCTCTCATAATTATTGTAAAAATTAATACTTATCATGCACAATCATTTATAAATAGATAATAGTATATAACTATTTTATATTATCGATACATCAAGGTATTTTCTCTTATTACTATTGATATAAATCAACGTTTTTTTAAGATGAATTAATCATACTAAATAATAACTGACGATTAATAAATGTTATATATATATATATATATATATATATATATATAATTTTTCATAAAATCTAAGAATAATCTTTTAAATACATAAGACATGCCGGGTTAAGTCGTAGATCCAACCCTTCGATTTTGTTTATTAATAAGTTTCCATACAATAGAGACCATCCTTTCATTTTCATTAATTATGTAAGAATAAAAGTAAAGAGAGTCCCTAGTGTCGTCAGTTATGTAATACATAGTCAATCGACTAATAACAAAAAATTATTATGTATTTTATAAATTGTGTCCAACTGATTTTAAAAAAATTAAAATTAAAAATATTTATAAGAAAACATTACATTTTTTTTAAAATAAAATTCGCCACTCCTACCTTATTTTTTTTAGCTCCCTTGGGAACACGTACATGTTAAGTCCCGGATCCTTAATAAATAAGTTAACTTATTTTTCACCTTTTAAACATACATATGGATTTTAGTAATTTTCATAAAACTTGATGAATTTATAATACAAGATGAAATTTAATTAGATTATATTTGATTTTTTGATATATTGTTAGTATATAAATTTTTGATATCTTTATCAACACATCTATTTCTTATTAAATATTTAACACAATATTTATTTTATTTATTAATAAATATATTTATTACATTAAAATTTTTAATACAAATATTCATTTCAATCATTAGTAAATTCTCTTTATTTTTTATTTTCTCTCTCTCAAAATTTAGTTTAAATATAATTGTCTAGGGACACAACTCTTTACTTTTCATTTACTTTTCATATATTTCTTCAATGAGGTAACCCTTATTTTTTTTTCTTTAACCATTAAAAAAAAAAGAGAATGTGTTAACAAATCTTAAAGAAAGTCTAATATTAACCTTATCATTTAAAAAAAAATTGAAAATTTAAGATGAATCTTTTAAATAAACGGACTATATCAAATTTATATAGGTTAGGTAGATTGATTTTATTAGTTAAAGAAATCTCTAGAAAATTAAAAATTAACTTTTCCGGTGAATCAGAAAAGTTAAACTTATACAAGTTAAGTATAAGTCTCTCGTAAATAATTTAACTTATTTTTACATCTAATTATATATGTGAATTTTATGTAATTATAAATATGGTAACTAGGAGTTGAAGTCCATGGGCCGGTCGGAGGACTCCGCAAGCCGTGTGAATTTGGACTAATTTTTTCAAAAAAAAAAGTAAAAAATTTAAGGGTATAGTATGCAAAAGTCTGCCCGCGCTACCAACTGTCTTTGCGGGTCAAACCCGTGGGTCCACATTGCGACCCGCAAGCCCATGCTATTTAAAGAATTGAAAGTTGGAACCCTAATTTCGCTTTATTTTTCCTGCCTCCTCTCAATCTTTTCGCATATCTCACCCTCACAATTTCCTTGCCGACTCATTCTCCCTTTAATCTTCTCGCACTCTCCCAAACTTTTCTCATGCATCAGTTCCGATGCCAGTTCGACAAAATCAGTTCCGCTCCTATTGTTGTTCCTCCAAAACCCGTCTCAATCTCAAGTCCTAACGGCAGTATCATTTTTAGGAAAAGAAGATGAAAATGTGGTTATAGAAAAGAATCAAGCATAGAAAATGGAATCATTTACTGGAGATAATTAAAAGTTTATGTTATTGAACTATTAAGAATTTATATTTGTTGTTGGAGATAATTAAAAATTTATGTTATTGACTTATTTTATTAAGAATTCATCAGGTAAAATATAGCATTTTTTGAAAATTTCTTATTTAGATTTTTTTAATTAGACTCGCAAGTCGGGTCGTTTTGCCTGCGGGGCAGAGGCGGATCACCAAGTTAGGTTTGTTTGACATTGCGGGGTGGGGAGGACCAAACTCTCTGCGGACCTACGCGGGCGGGCCCGCCTACCCACCCCAAGGTTTAATGTGTTGCAAATATTCTTAAAAGAGAGAAAAAATAATACTCTGAGGTCAAGTTTAAATTTTGCAAGTTTTGAAGGATTTATTACTCCATCTCTCTTCTTTTAAATAAAAATGAATAAAGAGAGTAATTCTAAAAGTCTAAGTTGCTATATTTATTTGAAAAAAATTGAACAATAAAATTTATCTTACACCCTATAAAAAACCGCACTCGAAAGTAATTACGTGTTAAATGAATGTTAAAGTAAGAGCTATCTTTTATTATTGGTAGTTAACAAAATATATAAAACGATAGTGTCTTCTCAAGAAATATATAAAAATTTTGAATAAAGAAATATCAAATATAGTGTCCTTTAGAAAAATATATGAAAATTGAGTTTTATAAGATAATTAAAACAATAAAAAATAATATAATTAATAGTTGTAATAAATATTTATATTAAATTTTATTTGTGTTATGCATTTATTAATGACTAACAATGAATATTTGTATTAAATATTTATTGATATATTATATATTTATACATTTATTAATGATTAATATAATATTTGTTTTGAATATTTTTTTTATTGATTTATTGATGAATAAAATAAATAATGTATTAAATGTATGACAAAACATATATTTGGATTGAGCACTTACTCTTTGGACAAAATTCTATCATTTGGTTATCGGCTTACCTATGACCACTATATTAAAAGTTATAATTATTAGGTACGATATAATTCTTTTTTTTTTTTTTTTACGTGAGACTGAAATTGTCCAAATGAGTTAACTATAACTTAACATATCTAAATATTTATCAGGGGATAATTGATGTATACCTATAATAAATATGTGTATTAATAAAAATAAAATAATTTATATAACGACAATATACAAAAAATAAAAATATAATCTAACAAAAATTCACCATATATCATAAATTTAGCAAATTTTGCAAAAATTACTTAAAATTCAAATTTATTATCAAGGGTTACTTTGATCTATTAAAATTTGAACAAAATAATAAAGAAAAAAAAAACAATGGAGTATAAATAATCATGTACAAGGCAATTTTTTATCTTTTCAATATTTGATAGATAATGGATAACAAAGGTAAAATTTGATGTGGGTAAGCGGCCCGGCCTGCCCCGTCTAAGGCCCGCCCGTGTAGGCCTGTGAAGAGCTTGGTTCACTCTGCTCCGCCCTGCCATTGTCAAAAAGACCTAGCTTGGTGGTCCCCTACCCTGCGGGGCCAAACGGACCGACCCGCGAATCTAGTTTAAAAAATTAAAAAAGTACTAAATCTGGAATTTTAAAAAAAAAATGCTAAAAAAATGTTATATTTTACTTCTTAAATTTTTAATAAAATAAGTCAACAACATAAATTTTTAAGGTTTAAGATTGAGAATGGTTTTAGCGGAACGACTGAGGAAACGAAATTGGTTCTGGCGAAATGACAGTGGTGTTGGCAGAACTAGTTCTAGCGAAAGCGGCAACAGAACTGATGCAGGTGAAGAGATCAATAAGGTGCGAGAGAAGATTGAAGGCAAAATGAGTCGCGAGGAGATTGGAAGGGTGCGACGTGTGAGAAGATTGAGAGGCGGCAAAGAAAATGAAGCGAAGTTAGGGTTTCAACTTTTAACCCTTTATATGGTGCAGGCGTGCGGGTCGCCCCGCGGGCCCAGCGGGTTTAGCCCGCAAAGCCCGCGAGTTGCGTGGGGCGGGCTTTCGCAGACTTTACTCTAGATTTTTCTAAGAAAATGGGTCCAAACCCATGCGGGTCGCGGTGTCTGCGAGCCGACCCATGAATTTCAACCCCTATACCTATCCCTAGCTGTCATGTCATCAACAAAAGCAAATAGGTTTTTCATAGCTGTCATGTCATCAACTCGTGCATGTTATTTCTATTTTCTTTATTCTTTAGCAAAACTCAATTTTCATATATTTCTTTAAAGGATACTACTTTTTGTTCATAAATTTCTATATATTTTTTCAAAAGACAACCCTTTATATATTTTTTTAACCATAAAAAATAAAAAATTACTTTTGTCTGAGCATGTTATTAAATGTGGAGTCAATTTCTTTTATAAAAGTTGAGATTAATCTTTTAAATAAATAAAACAAGTCATATTTCTAGTAGTCATAAGTGGGGAGTAATTATCTCCTTACAAACTGGTTTTGTAAGTTGAGTTAGACCCATAACTCACATTTCAAGATGGTATCTTGTAGATGTTGGGCGGCCACCTGTTATCAGACTGATTATTAATCATCCATTTGAATATTCTCTGAAGTCCAGTCTTAAAAAATCCAAACTTCAGCGTGGAGTATTATATAAGTGGGGAATATTCCTTACCTCAAGGATGTTATATAAATAAAGGAGCAATCCCTCACCTTAAAAGATAAATGCAGAACAATCATCGTCTTACCTTAATCAAATTACATGAATCAAGAATATTTAGTACAATATTTATTTAAATAATCAATAAAACTGGCTTTAATTTTTTTATTCTTTCCCAACAAAACTTAATTTTCATAAATCTATATGAAATACAAAACTTTTAATATCCATTATTCATAACTTTTGATATATTTATCCCACCCGGTTCACCAGTTCTACCACTATAGGGTCTAATCATACTTAAAAGAAGAGTTTGATCCTGGCCCAAAAGAAACGAATGTTAGTTATATGCCTAACACATGCAAGTCGAACATTATTTTTGGGGAGCTAGCCAAAAGAAAAAGAGACTCCTAGCGTAAATAGTGAGTGAGTAAATAACTTTTTTCTTTGAGTTTTCTTGAAGGACTTTTTTTTGGAAGGACATGGCCCATTATTTTTCATAGAGAGTGAGTAAATAAATCCTTCAGAGCCTTCAAAATTCAAATTGGACCACAGAATCTTATAGTTTTTCTTTCTTCCCATTCCGCCAATTCATATATGGATTTTACGTAATTTTTTAAAATTTCATAAATTTATAGCTCAAAATTTTAATTAGATTATATTTTTATCTTTTATATTAATTATCATGTAAAATTTATTTTATCTTTATAAACACGTTTATTTCTTATTGTGCACTTTCGGAAATCAATGAATCATTACTTATTTTATTTAATGAATATCCTTAACTTAATAAATATAAAAATATTAATCTTAATTTTTATTTTTATAACATATTATATTTATTTATATTATGTTTTTACTCATTATTTCAGTTAATTAATAAAGTAAGAGAAAGGGTAGTACATCAAGTATTTATAAATTTTATTATTATTATTTGAAATTAACATTATCTATAATAATCTTATCAAAGCATTCATATTTAATCATCATTATCAATTAATTAACTTCAATTTTCTTCATTTTAATTTTAATATTTTGATACTCGTTTTTTTTTTTCACCCCACCAGAAAAACTGTAAATCATACTGGTTATTAAATTAAATGCTTTTCATATTTGGAAGCTATTATAGATATTTGATTTGTATACATGGTGTTGTTTTGGACATAAGAGTAAAAGGGTTTTGGTGTTGTTATGACAAGTGGTGAATGAAATAGTTGAAAGAAAGAATGATGAGAATGTTTGAAGAATTATACAACCATATAAATTAAACAAACGACACAACACAATTTTATTATTACGATAATTTCCCTTAACGTGAATTAGGACAATTTTCCTCGATCAAAATGAATAAACTATATTTAATTATTATTAAGCACTACTTATATAAATATCACTAAACTAGTAAAAAAAAATAATGCAATATATTGATGGTTTATATGTTACTGAATACCCAGTCTACAATGATATTATTCTAGTGAAAAAAATTTCAAATTATTTTCATTAATGTTTTAGAATTTTATAACAACTGTACATGAGTCAAATATCTATACCACGTAATCAAAATAAAAAAAATAAGTAAAAATTTAGATAAAATTCAATATTTCTATTTGTTTGAACCATGTAGTTTTGTATAAAAGACTTTGAAGTTTAATTACTGAATAAGTATTATTATGTGTTCTATCATTTTTCGGTTTTATTAATCAATAAAACACCAAAATAAAGAGGATTCTTTTAGTTAAATACTTCAATTTTCACAACAAAAATATTATGAGATAAACACAATTTGATCGTATTACACATCATGAATTTTATCATAGTCTAATGTGTCACAAAAATTCTTAAAAAAGAGCATTGCTTTTGAAGAATGCAGACAAGTTGTTCATAACTGTCATGTCGTCAGCTTGTGGATGTTGTTTTTCTGTTCTTTATTTTTTTTTAGTAGAAATCAATTTTCATATATTTCTTTAAAAGAGAATAGTGTCTTTGGGAAAGCAGACAAGTTTACTAAAGCTGTCATGTCATTAACTCAAAAATATTATTTTTATTTTCTTTATTCTTTAGTATAACTCAATTTTAAAATATTTCATTAAAGGGTACTACTTTTTGTTCATAAATTTCTATATATTTCTTCAAAGGATAACCCTTTATATATTTTTTTAACCATAAAAAAATGAAAAATCACTTTCATCTTAACATTTTATTCAAGCTATTAGACCTTTGAGAATGTATAGTCAATTTTTCTTTTAAAAAAAACTAAGTTTAATCTTTTAAATAAATAAAGCAAGTCATATTTCTAATAGTAAAAGTTGAGGAGCAATCCTTCCAAACTGGATTTATAAGGTTGAGTTAGACCCATAACTTACATTTTAAGATGACATCAAAGTCTATCCTGCTATTGTTTGTAAATGTTGGGACCACTAGTTGTCAGACTGATATTGGATCACATATGAATACTCTTCAAAATCCAATCTCGAAATATCCGGTCTTCAACATGTACATAGTCCTTACTTGCCTTGTTTATTTAAAAGGTTGATTTTATATTTTCTAAATTTTTTATATTAATAATGTTAATCTTAAGTTTAACTTTATAAAGTCTAACCAACTTAGTCTTATACAGGGATAGCTATAACTATAGTGAAATTGGTGATAATTGGGCTGGATAATGAAAATGTAGGTCCAATTATCCATAATGACCTGAGTAAGAGTCATGAAGTGAATATCCATGTTATATATGTTGCATAACTAATCTATTTTATTATGCTAATAGTCTAAAAATTTATTATAAAAATATTTTAAAGTGAAAAAAAAAATAATTGAATGAAAATAAAAATATATTTACCTGAAGCTTAAATTTATTAAATTATAAAACTATTTTAATTAAAATTTATAAGAAATATGTTCTTATATTTTTACAATATATTCTTTATGTATTAACTCTCTTTTCTATGTGTTCTATTATTTTATATATTTACTATCATTTTTATTTTAAATTTTATTATTAATTTAATAAAAATATATAAATATTTTTGTAAGAAAATCTTGCAGGTAAACTTTTTTAGAGAAAAATATTACTACAAATAAAACTATTAAATTATTATTCCACAAATAAATAATTTTATATTAATTTAAAATTTTTGATTGAAAATTAAAATGATATTAGATATTTAAATTTTAGAAACTAGACATGATATAAAATTTAAATTTGTCATACTTGTACGTATAAACATGTTAATAATGGTTAGAGTGCTTTCGTATAATAAAAAAATATCTCTATAAGATGTGAATAGATCAAGCATAGAAATTTTACATTCGAGGAACTAAAGAATAGGATAGAGAATGGTTTGTCTTGTATAGATAGGAGGATGCAAATGCAAATGGGACATTAGATAAAATGTGACATAATATAGAGATCAAATTCTTGAATAGATTACACTCATGTCTTTTAAAAGATTAATTCTTAACTCGGGTAAAAAATACAACAACAAAAATAAATGAGAAAAACTTTGAGAACATAACAAAGATTCTATTGTAATAGGGGAAACTATTTATTGGAGGACAAATTTTATTGTGCAGCGGCTGATAATAGTCACTTTGCATCACTTACGAAGACTACTAACTCATTGACCTAGGAAAATTTATTGGAGGATAGATTTTATTGTGTCGCGGCTGATAATAGTCACATCGCATCACTTACGAAGATTACTAACTCAGTGGCCGAGGACAATGTGGATGACACGCGTATTAAAGTTATTAACAAACATTAACAACATTCACGTCTTCTCACCAACCTCACATTAATGATGATAAATATTTCCATAAACTTTTGCACCAACTTGAACTTATAATAACTGTCAAGAAGCATCTTCTTTACTCTCTAATAACATTTTCCTTTCTCGGTCATTTACTCTCAAAATTTCCTAAAAATCTTTACTCACTTAAGTATTAGAGTACATTCCCTGACGTTCTTTTCCTATTGTACAGAAACTCTTGATTGAGCTATTCATCCTCGTATAAACAACTTCGACAACTAGGCTCGACACATCTATGCATCACTCATCCTTTTTGGTAAGAACACAATGAAATGGATTATATTAAATATAGTATATATTAATCTACCGAGGAATCCGTTAGAGATATGGCCTATTACATGTATATAAATAAGACGTAATTGTAATTATTTTTTACATGCCTAAACAATATTAAAAAATTGTAATTATATTTTGGAATGTAGAATAAAGTTCTAAAATGCTGTTTTATTCTGGAACACTTACCGAACATCATTCTGAATTTGGTTGTTTTCATTTTGGAATAATATAACAATTTCAGAAGAAGAATAAATAAGAAAGTGTATTTTTAGAATAAAAAAAATGATGGGTGTGTGAATAGTACGAAAATTGTCCAAAACCATAGCCTATGGATGTTGTGAAGTAAAGTCCGAAGCAAGCAACTTTGAGCAGGTCTAATAATAGAGGATGATAAAAGAACAGTGCATTTCTCTCTCATGAGACTCATCTTCTCTCACGAATCTCATTAGACCTTCATTTACCATCAACAAGACACAACCTAAAAACTTAATAAAAATTAGTATTGGTATCGTATTAATTATTATAAAAATTAATACATATCATGCACAATCATTTATAAATAGATAATAATATATAATTATTTTATATTATCGGTGCATCTAGGTATTTTCTCTTATTACTATTGATATATATCAACATTTTTTTATGTTGAATTGATCTGCTAAATAATAACTGACGATTAATAAGTGCTGTATTTTAGTAAATCTATGCATTAATTTATAAAATTGTATTATAATAATACTTGACATTTTTAAATAAGTACAATATATACTTCGACCACACTTTCATATAATGTTTCATTACCCAGATTTGTTTTACTCTTTCGTGTCATGTTCTAATTGCACCACAAATTAGTTATTTAAATAAGTCATGAAAGATATAATCAACATACCCTATGTTTTTTTCATAATTAAAAATGATTAATTTTAATATTCTTTTATATCAATTTTTCCCCGCACTAAATTCGCGCAAGTGAACATAGTCATGTCATGTAAACTTCTAAACGCAAGACTCTAATGCAAATAAAAATAACTGAGTTGAGAAGAAAGAAAGTACATAAGAGCTATACGCAAATAGAAGAATACTGACATATCACCCACAATCTTTCTATATTAAAGAGAAAAATTTATAGTATGCAACTGAGCATACATCTTTCAAAAACTGAGCATAAACCAGTTACGTCTTATGCAAATATAATGAGCCTGTTGGGAATAATTTGTGTTTGCTTGCAAAATACACACTACAAAATCAAAACAAAACTCAGCCAAACTAGGGCACGTAACAGCAATTTAACTAAAGAATTCAACATTACACAACATTAACAGGTTGCATGAGCACCATTCATTGAGTTTTACATCTTGATTCAAATAAAATAGCCATTAGTGTTATGTATTAGGAAGGTATTTTTATAACCCTCTTAGCAACTTCTCTTCTTACGTTATCTTTTAAGATAAAAATAAACTGATTTTATTTGATATATCAAAAGACATTTAAAAATCAAATCTTGTACAATTAAAACTACTGTGAACAACTTTTATAATAATAAGATATTTTTCCTTTATAGATATTTTTATATTACTTGTATTTTTTGGTATTAGAAAAAAAATATAATAATAATACTCATACATTTATTTACTTGATTTATTTGGTATATAGTGTCTTCTTATCTTTGGAATAAAAGGATATTTTTAATGTTTGGAAACGCATCTCACCAACAAACTTATTGTAGCACATGCATGTTATTCATGAAAACCATTAACAATGGTCAGAGTTTTCAAAAAGTCAAAAGTTAAGAATAAACTTCGTATAATACACACGTGTCTGTCTTTCTGTGCCTATATAATATGCACACAAATGTTGGAGGATACATCAACTTCATGTATGGTTTCCAAAGTGTCTCCCTCTCCTCTGGAGTTCAAATCTATCAATAGATTATTTCTAAATCATTATATAATTTATTATGAATGTATCAAACTTAAATTAAATATAATTTAAAAAAATTATATTAATTAAAATATTAATTTTCATCCATTAAAATCCTAACATTGATTGTTTTTTTTTTTTGTTACAATTGATTGAGTGATTATAAAGATATATTTAGTCAAATTAAAATTATTTCATAAAACATATTACAAACACCAGAAACTAGAATTTTATAATAACTGTACATGAGCCAAATATCTATATCACGTAATCAAAATAAAATAATAAGTAAAGATTTAGATAAAATCCAATATTTAAACCATGTAATTTTGTATAAAAGACGTTGGAGTTTAATTACTCCGTAAGTAAGTATTATTGTGTGTTGTACATGATAAAAGAACTAATATTTGTTGATTTCTATGTAACAATTCAAATATATATACGAAGGGTGTATTTAATCATCTCGATTTCATGCTAATTAATTGTCTAATATAATCTGTCAAGTATATTGACAGATTCAGATACTTGATTACGGTAAATAGAGCTAACAAATATCTTCCAGATATACTGATATAAATATAATTAGATTGATAGGAATATTCCAGCGTATCACCCCCTCAAGTTGGAGCATGCAAATTGTGGATGCCCAACTTGGACAACAATGAGTCAAACTATATGGTGCCATGAGACTTTGTAAAGATGTCAGCAAGTTGAGTGTGTGTAGGAACATGACAAGAATGTATACGATTCTGAAGTATTTCATTTCGAACAAAGTGGCAGTCTACCTCGATCTGTTTCATCCGTTCATGGAAGACAAGGTTTTTGGCAATATGAAGGGCATCTTGACTATCACAACAAAGGCGCATTGGTTCAGGGTGAGAAACACCGAGACAAGTGAGAAGGTATTATAACCGTTTCAACTCACAAGTGGCGTGAGCCATGCAGCGATATTCCGCTTCTGCAGAGGATCAAGAGACTGTGTGTTGTTTCTTAGTTTTCCAAGACACGGGGGATTGTCCAAGAAGAATGAACCACCCAGTTAGAGACCTGCGAGTGAGGGGGCAGCTAGCCCAATTAGAATCACACCAAGCATACAAGCGAAGGTCATTGTCTCGTCTGAAGAGGATTCATTAGTCTGGTTGCCCCTTTAAGTAGCGCACTACGCGCAAGGTGGCCTGCCAGTGCTCCTGCCACGGTTGATGCATAAATTTAGATAGAATGTGAACACTATAGGAAAGCTCAGGTCGAGTGAGGCACAATTAAATGAGACGTCCAACAGGACAACGATATGAGCTGGGATCTACAAGCAGTGGCCCCTCTGCCAGTGCTAAGCGATGGTTCTCTACTAACGGCGTGGAAGCCGGTTTGGCCCCAAGTAAGCCAGTTTTTGCAATTATGTCAAGGACATATTTGCGTTGACAAAGATAGATGCCGGTAGGGGATCGAGCAACCTCTACTCCGATGAAATATTTTAATCTTCCTAAGTCCTTCATGTGAAAACACCGATGAAGATAATCTTTGAATGCTTGGACAACCATTTGATTATTGCCTGCAATGACTAGATCATCTACATAAACCAACACTACAAGTTGTGTGAGGTTCTGTTGAAGAGTGAACAAGGAATAATCAAATTGAGATTGATGAAACGCATGTTGAAAAAGAGTAGCTGAAAGTTTAGCAAACCAACAACGCGGAGCTTGTCATAAGCCATACAGCGATCTGCGAAGCTTGCATACCATTCCGTGGTCGGACACTTTGAAGCCAGGGGGAAGTTTAATGTACACATCTTCTTTAAGGTCACCATGCAAAAACACAATGTGAACATCTAGTTGGTGAACCTCCCCATCTTTGGCCGCAACTACTGCTAAAACAGTGCGAATAGTGACCATTTTGGCCATAGGAGCGAAAGTCTTATTATAATCCAACCCTTCCACTTGATGGTTTCCAAGAATGACAAGGCATGCTTTGAATCGTTCAAGGCTACCGTCAGAGTGATATTTGATCTTATATATCCATTTGCATCCAAGAGCTTTCTGTCCTGGAGGTAGAGCGACAAGATCCCAAGTACCATTATTTTCGAGTGCTTGTATCTCAAGAGCCATGGCCTCCCTCCATCGAGCATCTTGTACAGCGTCCGAAAAATGGGCTGGTTCACGTTCTATTTGAAGCGCTGCGAGAAAAGCATGATGCTGGAAGGAAAACTTATCACATGTTACATAATTTTTCAAAGGGTAGACCGTACCTGAGAATGCTGAGGATGAATCACCAGTAGTAGGACGAGAAGCAAAAGGGAATTCATCCTCGACAAACTTCACATCACGAGATACAAAGATAATTTCCCTTTCTAAATCAAAAAGTTTCCATTCTTTTTGTCCATACGGATACCCAACAAAAACACATGGTCGACTTCGGCTATCAAATTTATCAGTCGTTCAATGTTGTGCATAGCACAGGGAACCAAACACCCGCAAGTGGCCATAAATGGGTGATTTACCATGCACCATTTCATACGGTGTCTTCCTTTTAAGAACTGAAGAGGGTGTCAAATTAATCAAATATCCTGCAGCCAAGATGCATTCTCCCCAGAATTTAAGAGGTAGTTTTCCTTGAAACCGCAAGGCACGTGCGACATTCAAAATGTGCCGATGCTTCCTTTCTACTCTTCCATTTTGTTGAGGAGTCCCAGTGCAAGAAGTTTGATGAATTATGCCATGTTTTAGAAAATATTTCTTTAAGCACATAAATTCAGTGCCATTATCATTACGTACCATTTTAACTTGTCCATTATACTGCCTCTCAACTAGAGAAAAGAAATCCATCATTGTTTGTGCCACTTCTTTCTTTTGACACAACAAGTATATCCATACAGCTCGCGAGCAATGATCAACTAAAGTAAGAAAGTATGATGCACCGCAAGATGAAGGAGTATTATAAGGTCCCCATAAGTCACAATGTATCAAATCAAAAATATTTGAAACACGACTATCACTTAAAGGAATTTTTTCTCTTATCTGTTTGGATCTTTCACACACCTCACAAACTTTATTCAAGCTTTCACTTTTACAACTATTTCTCAGGCCAGGAATCATTTGAGTAACTTTCAAAGACGGATGTCCCATTCGCTTGTGCCAAAGGTCAAGTTGTTTATCTACACCAATCTGACACGTTGTCACACCACGCATGCCACGATACACGCAAAGCCCGTTTTTCCATTCGCCCGCTCCAATTAGCATCCTCAAAGACAGGTCCTGTATTACACACAGCTTTTTAGTGAATAATACTTGACAATTTTCTTCATTCATTAATTGTGACACAGAAATCAAATTGCATTTTAATTTTGGTACATATAAAACATTTTTCAACATTAGTCCTCCCTCAAGGACCACTGTTCCTTATTTGCTTGCAACTATGTGTTTTCCGTCTGGTAGCCCCACCGGACAACCTTCTGTTCTTCACTCAAATTCTTTAAGGTTCCTGTCATATGATTAGATGCTCCACTGTCTATTATCCATAACTCTGAAACTTTCTCACCGATCATTTTTTCAGTTTTATTTGCGTTGCGTGAGTTCAACATTTCCACCAGATCTGCCACTATTCATTGTTTATCCCCTCCATCACATGTCTTGGTTCAGTTTCACTATTGACTTCACCAACTTGTTCCACATTCGCACGAACTTGGCCACCTCTTCCATGAGTTGTACCTTATCCTTTATTTTGAGTACGTTCTCCCCACCATTCTGGATATTCAATGAGTTGATAACATCCTTTGGCATCGTGACCAGCCTTGCCACAATGAGAGCAAGTTACTGACTTATCCTTCATGGATTGGACTGTCCACCAATCCTCTGTCTCCGACGTCCCTTCCTTCGGTTCCTTGTGGGTTTCATCAACAAAACCCGATTTTTTTCGAGCACGTAAAGATACTTTCACTACATATGCCCATTCTTCATAATTCTCTCATCTCAGTTGCACCTGGGTGATTACACTCCCGGGGTTGTCACTTGCGTTTAGGTCATAAGGTGAAGGAACCTTCTTGGTTCCATCCTCTCGAGTTTTCTCCAGTTTCTCAATATGAGGTTTCCTTTCTGCTCCTGTTATTGTAACAACAGAATTCTACCTTCAAGCTCTGATACCATGATAAAAAAACTAATATTTATTGATTTCTATTCCATATAACAATTCAAATATATACACGAAGGGTGCACTTAATCATCCTGATTTCATGCTAATCAATTCCCTAACATAATCTATCAAGTATATTGACAGATTCAGATACTTAATTACCATAAATAAAATTAACAAATATCTTCCAGATATATTAATATATATAATTAGATTAATAGGAATATTCCAACGTATCAGTAGTATTTTAGGTTTTTATTAATGCATATGTCAATAAAAAATAAAATGTTCTTACTCATTTGTTGTTGCTAATTTATTGTCTATAATTAAAAACAAAAGAGTTTTATTAACTTTAAAAATAATGAGGTCAGTGAGTGTGCACAGTTTAAATTTCTGTGTACCCCTCTGTGTGAGTATAGCATGGAAACAATCTTTTATATATTTTTCTAATGATAAAAGACAAAAGATCACTCTTATATATGAAAGGTCGCTCTTATCTCTCAGAATACGTAATCAATTTCTTTCATATACAAATCAAATATCTAGATTCATCTCTTTACCTAATTTTTTTTTTTTAAAAATATAAAATTAACCTTTTAAGTTATAAATTACATAAGATTTAAGATTTTATATAAATTAAGTGGTAGTCCTCTTAATTGATAACTATTTTTATTTTTACTGATAGAAATTGGATATAAATATTAATTAATTTATATAAAATTTATAAATTTATAATACATGATAAATTTTTATTAAACTATATTTTAATTTTTATATTTAAACTTTATAAACCATTTTATCTTTTATGAATACATATATTTTCTATTAATAAAATAATCATATTATCCTTCAAAAAATATATTTATTATAAATAAAAAATATTCAATATAAATATTTAAGAGAATCATGTATTAATTTATTAAAAAATATTTAAGAGAAGTCATTATCTCAAATTACGTAAATCAAGAAAATTTAATATAATCTTTATTTAAGCAATTAACAAAACTGACTTTCAGGTTTTCATCCCTTCTCCCAGAAAAAAAATAAATTAATTTTCATATATATTTATATGAAAGACAAAAACTTTAATATCTTTTAGTCATGGACTTTAATATATTTATCGGACGCATAATTTGTTTCATAATTTTTCACATATTTCCCTCAAAGAATATTTCCCTCAAAGAACATAAGGGTGGGTTAGTGAGCTCGTCCATCCCACCTAAGACCCGCCCATATTGGCTTACGAAGAGCTTAGCTTGTCTCGCCTTGTCCCGCAATGCCAAACAAACTTAACTCGATGATTCACCCCGTCTTCTAAACGAGTCAATCTGCGGATCCTATAAAAAAATAAAAAAAATGCTAAACTAAGAATTTAAAAAAAAATGCTAAAAAATTATTATATTTTACCTCTTAAATTCTTAATAAAATAAGTCAACAACATAAATTTTTAGGGTTTTGAGATTAAGACTAGTTTTGGCGAACGATAGCCAGAATAAGAACTGGTTTTGGCGGAAATTAAGACTGGTTCTGGCAGAACGATAGTAGAATAAGAATTGGTTTTGGTAGAACAAAAGCGGAAGCAAAACTGGTTTTGGCGGAATGGTAGGGGTGCTGGCAAAGTGGCAACAGATTTGATGCAAGTGAAGAGATTTGGAAGGTGCGATGTGAGAGAAGATTAAGAGACGGTAGGGAAAATGAAGCGAAATTAGGGTTTCAACTTAACCCTTTACAGAGTGCTTGCGGGTCACCCCGCAAACCCCAAGGGTCTGGCCCACCGACCCCACGGGTTTGGTTTGCAGAGTCCGCGGGGCGGACTTTTACGGACTGTACCCCTATATTTTCCTGAAAAAATTAGTCCATACCTGCGTGGATTGCAAGATCCACGAGCCAGCCCCTAGACTTCCACACATTACCCACCTTAATCATAATCCATTATTTTTCTTTAACTAAAGAAGAAGAGAGAGTGCATGAATAGATCCTTTGCAAAATTCTGAACCACATAATCATACTCTTTTTCTCTCTCCAGTTCCGTCAATTTATATATGAATTTTAAGTAATTTTTGTAAAATGTAATAAATTTATAGTTCAAAATTGATTTTTTTATATATTTCTCTAAAAGACGTAACCTAAATATAAAATAAAGAAATAGTTAATGATATAATCAACCAATAACTTAAGACTTAATTATGCAATTACCACGATTTATTCAGTTAAAGTAATTAAGAAGAATTTCTAATTGAAATAGTAATTGTTATTGAATTATATGAATTACTTCAAAATTTCCTTTTTCGTTTCTACCTATCTAGTTTTTTTGGAATTATGTATAACCTTTATTCTTATCTTAACTTAAGTTTTGAACCATTCTTTTAATCCTTCGTTTTGTATTGCATTTTTTTAGTCATTGAATATTGAATTCAAAATTATATACCTTTGATATTTTTTTATTCAAAATTTATATATTTCTTGAAAGGACACCATCTTTTTATATATTTTGTTAACCACAAATAATAAAAGGTCGCTCTCATTTCAACGTTTATTCAACACGTGACTAACCTTCCCGACGCCTTTGAAAGAGTGTAAGATAAATTTTATTGCTCAATTTCTTTCAAATAAATATAACAAGTCAGACTTCTAGAATTCAATACAAATATTATAGTATCATCAATAAATAAATTAATATCTCGACAAATACTTACTAATGTATTACACATGTAGTACACATGGTTAATCATTAATAAATGTATTACACATGAAGAACCTTACACGAGTTTAACGTGTCACAAATATTCTTAAAAGAGAACGGTACCTTCAAGAAAGTAAACATGTTACGCATAGTTATCATGTGATTAGTTTCTGCATATTTTTTTTTATTTCTTCAAAGAAAAAAACCTTCATATATTTTTTTAACCATATAAAATAAAAAATTACTTTTATCTCAACATTTCATTCAGTAGGCGATTAGATCTATCATAATGTGTAGTTAATTTCTTTTAAATAAATAAAGCAAGTAATATTTCTACTATTACCTATTTCTTTAATTTTTTTAAAGTATAAAATTAACCTTTCAAATAATAAGGTAGATAATGTTGGAAATCCAATATTGGACCACCTATTTGAAGTCCAGTCCTAAGGCTCGCCCGCGAAGAGTTTGGTCTGCCCCGCCTCGCCCCGCAATGCCAAACGGACCTAACTTGGTGGTCCGCCCCGTCTCGCATGCCTCGCAAGTCAAACAAGTTGGGTTGCAGGCCCTGTTTAAAAAATTAAAAAAAAATGCTAAATATGGAACATAAAAAAAAATGTTAAAAAGTGTTATATTTTACCTCTTAAATTCTTAATAAAATAAGTCAACAACATAATTTTTTAATTATCTCCGACAACAAATTTAAATTCTTAATAAGTCAACAATATAAACTTTTAAATATCTCAAACAAATGATTTCATTTTTTAAGCTTAATCATTTTCCATCACCACATCTACATCTTCTTTTCCTAAAAAGGGTGTTGTAGTTAGGGTTTGAGACTGGGACTTGTTCTAACGGAACAATAACAGAAGCAGAATGACAGGGGAAGCAGAACTGGTTCTGGCGGAACAACAGCAGAAGCGAAACTGGTTCGTGTGGACTGACGAAATTGGTTCCGTCGGAATAGAGACGGAAGCGAATAGAGACGGAAGCGGCAACGGAATCGAAACTAATGCAGGCGCAGAGATTGGAAGGGTGTGAGAAGATTGGGAGGGTATGAGAAGATTAAGAGGGTGCGAGAAAATTGAAGGGAGAATGAGCCAGCGAGAAGATTGAGAGGGTGCAACGTGTGAGATGATTGAGAGGCGGCAGAGAAAATGAAGCAAAATTAGAGTTTCAACTTTTAACCATTTAATTAATGCGAGCTTGCGGGTCACACTGCGGACCCCGTGGCTTTGGCCCGCAAGTTGCGCGGGGCAGGCTTTCACAGACTGTACCCCTAGGTTTTTTCTGAAAAAATTGGTACAAAAATTTGTAAAAACTAATGCAAAACACGTGACCCGTGCAGGTTTGGACCAATTTTTTGAAAATAATACAGGGGTATAGTCTGTAGAAACCTGCCCTGCACAACCCGCAAGGTTTGCAGATTAAACAAGCGGGGTACGCGGGGCGACTCAGAAGCCTGCACTATTTAAAGGGTTGAAAGATGAAAGCCTAATTTTGCTTCATTTCCCCAGCCACCTCTCAATCATTACACACGTCACACCCTCTCAATCTCCTCCCGACTCATTCTCCCTTTAATCTTCTCGTATCTCTCAATCTACTAACACCCTCTCAATCATCTCGCTTCCTCCCAATCTTTTCGTCTGCATCAATTCCTCCCAATGTATTAAAAAGTATTTAACTCAAGATATTTACCTGCATCAGATTTACGTAAACAATTGATACAATATTTACTTATACAATTAATAAGGCTAAATTTATTTCTTCATCAATTCCCTTACAAAATTTAATTTCAATATACTTATATGAAATATTTCTTTTTATATATTAAATTCATGACTTTTAATTTATTTATCCTGAAGGACACAACCGTTCAATAATATTTCTTTTCTCATAAATCCTTCAAAATCTGCAAAATTCAAACTTGACCACAAAATACTATTCTTCTTGTTGAAAACAATCTTCGGTGGAGTGTGTTTGTTTTTGAGTTGTTGTGACTTTTGTGTGTTTGTGAAACTGTGATGGCTATTCGTTCGACTTCAGACTTGGAAATGGAACTTGGATAAGTTCGGCTTCTGCACCGCAGCAGAACGTGAACGTGGATCAGGTTCGCCTGCCAGAATCAATTTCGTCGGCACTCGCCAACTGACCAATCAAAGCGGGACCAATCAAATAGGAAAAAAAAAGTTCTCAAAAACCAGCTATAAAAAGTTTTAACGTCTTTATTACACTTCATTAAATTATTTCGTCTTTTCAGTGTCATTATTACAAAAAATAATGTTAAGTTTGCTTGAAAACCAATATAAGTATATGTGCTGTGTCGGTTGTTTCTGTGTGACTTTGTTTTGCTTCTTGTTTTTGAGTTGTTGTGACTTTTGTGTGTTTGTGAAACTGTGATCGCTATTCGTTCGGCTTCAAACTTGGAAATGGAACTAGGATCGGTTCGTCTTCTGCACTAGAGAAGAACGTGAATGTGGATCAGGTTTGCCTGCATCAGTTACGATGCCGCTGCCGCTTCCGCTCTCGTTCCGCCAGAATCAGTTTTGTCGGCACTCATCAACTAAACAATCAAAGTGGGACCAATCAAAGAGGAAAAGAAAAGATTCTCATAAACCAGCCATAACAAGTTTTACCGTCTTTATTACACTTCATTCAATTACTTTGTCTTTTTAATGTCTTTATTACAAGAAATAATGTTAAGTTTGTTTGGAAACCAGCATAAGTATCTGTGTTGTGTTGGTTGTTTCTGTGTGACTTTGTCTTGCTTCATGTTGAAAACAATCTTCGGTCTAGAGTGTTTGTTTCTGAGTTGTTGTGACTTTTGTGTGTTTGTGAAACTGTGATGGCTAATCGTTCAGCTTCAGAATTGGAAATGGAACTTGGATCGGTTCGGCTTCTGCACCGGAGCAGAACGTGAACGTGGATTGGGTTCGCCTGCATCAGTTACGCTGCCGCTTCCGCTCTCGTTCCGCCAGAATCAGTTTCGTCGGCACTCGCCAACTAACCAATCAAAGTGGGACCAATGAAAGAGGAAAAGAAAAGGTTCTCATAAACCAGCCATAAAAAGTTTTAACGTCTTTATTACACTTCATTCAATTACTCCGCCTTTTCAGTGTCTTTATTACAAGAAATCATGTTAAGTTTGTTTAAAAACCAGTATAAGTACCTGTGTTGAGCTGGTTGTTTCTATGTGAGTTTGTTTTGCTTCTTGTTGAAAACAATCTTCCTTGGAGAGTGTTTGTTTCTGAGTTATTAAGACTTTTGTGTGTTTGTGAAACTGTGATGGCTATTCGTTCGGCTTCAGACTTGGAAATGGAACATGGATCGGTTCGGCTTCTAGACCGGAGAAGAACATGAACGTTGATCGGATTTGCCTGCATCAGTTACGCTGTCGCTTCCGCTCTCGTTCCGCCAGAATCAGTTTTGTCGGCACTCACCAACTAACCAATCAAAGCGGGACCAATCAAAGAGGAAAAGAAAAGGATTTCATAAACTAGCCATAAAATGTTTTAATGTTTTTATTACACTTCATTCAATTACTTTGTCTTTTTAGTGTCTTTATTACAAGAAATAATGTTAAGTTTGTTTGAAAACCAATATAAGTATATGTGCTGAGTCGGTTGTTTCTGTGTGACTTTGTTTTGCTTCTTGTTGAAAACAATCTTCTGTGGAGAGTGTTTGTTTCTGAGTTGTTGTGACTTTTGTGTGTTTGTGAAACTGTGATCGCTATTTGTTCGGCTTCAGAATTGGAAATGGAACTTGGATCGGTTTGGCTTCTGCACCGGAGAAGAATGTCAACGTGGATCGGGTTCTCCTGCATCAGTTACGCTGCCGCTGCCGCTTCCGCTCTCGTTCTGCCAGAATCAGTTTTGTCGGCACTCATCAACTAAACAATCAAAGTGGGACCAATCAAAGAGGAAAAGAAAAAATTCTCAAAAACCAGCCATAACAAGTTTTACCGTCTTTATTACACTTCATTCAATTACTCTGTATTTTCAGGGTCTTTATTACAAGAAATGATGTTAAGTTTGTTTGGAAACCAGTATAAGTATCTGTGTTGTGTTGGTTGTTTCTGCGTGACTTTGTTTTGCTTCATGTTGAAAACAATCTTCGGTCTAGAGTGTTTGTTTCAGTGTTGTTGTGACTTTTGTGTGTTTTTGAAACTGTGATGGCTATACGTTCAGCTTCAGACATGGAAATGGAACTTGGATCGGTTCGGCTTCGGCATCGGAGCAAAACGTGAACGTGGATCGCGTCGCCTCGCATTAGTTACGCCCGCGCTTACGCTCTGTTCCGTTCGCAGAATCAGTTTTGTTGGAACTCGTCAACTAACCAATCAAAGTGGGACTGATCAAAGAGGAAAAGAAAAGATTCTCATAAACCAGCCATAACAAGTTTTACCGTCTTTATTACACTTCATACAATTACTCCGTCTTTTCAATGTCTTTATTACAAGAAATAATGTTAAGTTTGTTTGAAAACCAGTATAAGTATTTGTGCTGTGTTGGTTGTTTCTATGTGACTTTGTTTTATTTCATGTTGAAAACAATCTTCGGTCTAGAGTGTTTGTTTCTGAGTTGTTGTGACTTTTATGTGTTTGTGAAAATGTGATGGCTATTCGTTCAGCTTCAGACATGGAAATGGAACTAGGATCGATTCAGTTTCTGCACCAGAGCAGAACGTGAACGTGGATCGTGTTCGCCTGCACCAATTACGATGCTGCTTCCGCTCTCGTTCCACCAAAATCAGTTTTGTCGGCACTCACCAACTAAGCAATCAAAGAGGAAAAGAAAAGGTTCTCATAAACCAGCCATAAAAAGTTTTAACGTCTTTATTACACTTCATTCAATTGCTTCATCTTTTCAGAGTCTTTATTACAAAAAATAATGTTAAGTTCGTTTAAAAACGAGTATAAGTATCTGTGTTGTGTTGGTTGTTTCTGTGTGACTTTGTTTTGCTTCTTGTTGAGAACAATCTTCGGTCGAGATTGTTTATTTCTGAGTTGTTGTGACTTCTGTGTGTTTGTGAAACTGTGAAGGCTATTCGTTCAGCTTGAGACATGGAAATGAAACTTGGATCGGTTCGGCTTCTGCACCGGAGCAGAACGTGAACGTGGATTCGGTTCGTCTGCATCAGTTACGTTGTCGTTTCTGCTCTCGTTCCGCCAGAATCAGTTTCGTCGGCACTCGCCAACTAACCAATCAAACCGGGACCAATCAAAGAGGAAAAGAAAAGGTTCTCATAAACCAACCATAAAATGTTTTAACGTCTTTATTACACTTCATTCAATTACTCTGTCTTTTCAATGTCTTTATTTCAAGAAATAATGTTAAGTTTGTTTGAAAACCAATATAAGTATATGTGTTGTGTTGGTTGTTTCTGTTTGACTTTGTTTTGCTTCTTGTTGAAAACAATCTTCTGTGGAGAGTGTTTGTTTCTAAGTTGTTGTGACTTTTGTGTGTTTGTGAAACTGTGATCGCTATTCGTTCGGCTTCAGACTTGGAAATGGAACTTGGATTGGTTCGGCTTCTGCACCGAAGGAGAACATGAACGTGGATCGAGTTCGCCTCCATTAGTTACGCTGCCACTTCCGCTCTCGTTTTTCCAGAATCATTTTTGTCGGCACTCATCAACTAAACAATCAAAGTGGGACCAGTCAAAGACGAAAAGAAAAGATTCTCATACACCAGCCATAACAAGTTTTAACGTCTTTATTACACTTCATACAATTACTCTGTCTTTTTAGTGTCTTTATTACAAGAAATAATGTTAAGTTTGTTTGAAAACAAGTATAAGTGTCTGTGCTGTGTTGGTTGTTTCTGCGTGACTTTGTTTTGCTTCTTGTTGAAAACAATCTTCTGTCTATAGTGTTTGTTTCTGAGTTGTTGTGAATTTTCTGTGTTTGTGAAACTGTGATGGCTATTCGTTCAGCTTCAGACATGGAAATGGAACTTGGATCGGTTCGACTTCTACACCGGAGCAGAACATGAATTTGGGTTGGGTTCACCTGCATCAGTTACGCTGCCGCTTCCGCTCTCGTTCCGCTAGAATCAGTTTTGTCGGCACTCATCAACTAACCAATTAAAATGAGACCGATCAAAGAGGAAAAGAAAATATTCTCATAAACCATCCATAACAAGTTTTACCGTCTTTATTACACTTCATTCAATTACATCGTCTTTTCAGTGTCTTTATTACAAAAAATGATGTGAAGTTTGTTTGAAAACCAGTATAAGTATCTGTGTTGTGTTGGTTGTTTCTGTGTGACTCTGTTTTGCTTCTTCTTGAGATCAATCTTTGGTCGAGAGTGTTTGTTTCTGAGTTGTTGTGACTTTTCTGTGTTTGTAAAACTGTGATGGCTATTCGTTCAGCTTCAGACATGGAAATGGAACTTGGATCGGTTCGGTTTCTGCATTGGAGCAGAACGTGAACGTGGATTGGGTTCGCCTGCATCAGTTACGCTGCCGCTTCCGCTCTCGTTCCGCCAGAATCAGTTTCGTCTGCACTCGCCAACTAACCAATCAAAGTGGGACCAATCAAAGAGGAAAAGAAAAGGTTCTCATAAACCAGCCATAAAAAGTTTTAACGTCTTTATTACACTTCATTCAATTACTCCGTCTTTTCAGTGTGTTTATTACAAGAAATAATGTTAAGTTTGTTTAAAAACCAGTATAAGTACTTGTGTTGAGTTGGTTGTTTCTATGTGAGTTTGTTTTGCTTCTTGTTGAAAACAATCTTCCTTGAATAGTGTTTGTTACTGAGTTATTGCGACTTTTGTGTGTTTGTGAAACTGTGATGGCTATTCGTTCGGCTTCAGACTTGGAAATGGAACATGGATCGGTTCGGCTTCTGGATTGAAGAAGAACGTGAACGTGGATCGGATTTGCCTGCATCAGTTACGCTGTCGCTTCCGCTCTCGTTCCGCCAGAATCAGTTTTGTCGGCACTCACCAACTAACCAATCAAAGCGGGACCAATCAAAGAGGAAAAGAAAAGGTTTTCATAAACTAGCCATAAAATGTTTTAATGTTTTTATTACACTTCATTCAATTACTTTGTCTTTTTAGTGTCTTTATTACAAGAAATATTGTTAAGTTTGTTTGAAAACCAATATAAGTATATGTGCTGAGTCGGTTGTTTCTGTGTGACTTTGTTTTGCTTCTTGTTGAAAACAATCTTCTTTGTTTCTGAGTTGTTGTGACTTTTGTGTGTTTGTGAAACTGTGATTGCTATTCGTTCGGCTTCAGAATTGGAAATGGAACTTGGATCGGTTCGGCTTCTGCACCGGAGAAGAATGTCAACGTGGATCGGGTTCGCCTGCATCAGTTACGCTTCCGCTGCCGCTTCCGCTCTCGTTCCGCCCGAATCAGTTTTGTCGGCACTCATCAACTAAACAATCAAAGTGGGACCAATCAAAGAGGAAAAGAAAAGATTCTCAAAAACCAGCCATAACAAGTTTTACCGTCTTTATTACACTTCTTTCAATTACTCCGTATTTTCAGGGTCTTTATTACAAGAAATGATGTTAAGTTTGTTTGGAAACCAGTATAAGTATCTGTGTTGTGTTGGTTGTTTCTGCGTGACTTTGTTTTGCTTCATGTTGAAAACAATCTTCGGTCTAGAGTGTTTGTTTCAGAGTTGTTGTGACTTTTGTGTGTTTTTGAAACTGTGATGGCTATTCGTTCAGCTTCAGACATGGAAATGGAACTTGGATCGGTTCGGCTTCGGCATCGGAGCAGAACGTGAACGTGGATCGCGTTCGCCTGCATTAGTTACGCTGCTGCTTACGCTCTCGTTCCGCCAGAATTAGTTTTGTTGGAACTCGTCAACTAACCAATCAAAGTGGGACTGATCAAAGAGGAAAAGAAAAGATTCTCATAAACCAGCCATAACAAGTTTTACCGTCTTTATTACACTTCATACAATTACTCCGTCTTTTCAATGTCTTTATTACAAGAAATAATGTTAAGTTTGTTTGAAAACCAGTATAAGTATCTGTGTTGTGTTGGTTGTTTCTGTGTGACTTTGTTTTATTTCATGTGGAAAACAATCTTCGGTCTAGAGTGTTTGTTTCTGAGTTGTTGTGACTTTTGTGTGTTTGTGAAAATGTGATGGCTATTCGTTCAGCTTCAGACATGGAAATGGAACTAGGATCGATTCAGTTTCTGCACCAGAGCAGAACGTGAACGTGGATCGTGTTCGCCTGCACCAATTACGCTGCTGCTTCCGCTCACGTTCCGCCAAAATCAGTTTTATCGGCACTCAACAACTAAGCAATCAAAGAGGAAAAGAAAAGGTTCTCATAAACCAGCCATAAAAAGTTTTAACGTCTTTATTACACTTCATTCAATTGCTTCGTCTTTTCAGAGTCTTTATTACAAAAAATAATGTTAAGTTCGTTTGAAAACCAGTATAAGTATCTGTGTTGTGTTGGTTGTTTCTGTGTGACTTTATTTTGCTTCTTGTTGAGAACAATCTTCGGTCGAGATTGTTTGTTTCTGAGTTGTTGTGACTTTAATGTGTTTGTGAAACTGTGATGGCTATTCGTTCAGCTTGAGACATGGAAATGAAACTTGGATCGTTAAACTTCGACCGGAGCGAACGTGAACGTGGATTCGTTCGTCGCATCGATTCGTTACGTCGTTCTCGCTCGTTCGGGAGAATCAGTTTAAGTCAGCACTTGCCAACTAACCAATCAAAGAGGAAAAGAAAAGGTTCTCATAAACCAACCATAAAATGTTTTAACGTCTTTATTACACTTCATTCAATTACTCTGTCTTTTCAGTGTCTTTATTTCAAGAAATAATGTTAAGTTTGTTTGAAAACCAATATAAGTATATGTGCTGTGTTGGTTGTTTCTGTTTGACTTTGTTTTGCTTCTTGTTGAAAACAATCTTCTGTGGAGAGTGTTTGTTTCTAAGTTGTTGTGACTTTTGTGTTGTTTTGCTTCTTATCTCCTTTGTACTTGCTTTTCTCTCGACTCTTTACCTTAAACATTCTGGTCAATAATAGCTTAAGCATCGGAATGCCTTTGAATGTATACTCCCCCACCTCAACGAAAACGATGAATCCAGACTTGTTCAACCGACCAAACCCACCTTCTTGTCCATCATTTGCTCCTCATGTGACATCTATTTCCGGTAAGAACATTTTGGCGCTCACTATGGGGCCTTAATAAAAATCTTCCAAGGCCACCTTCACATAGTTAATACCCGAATTTAGACCTTAGCTTCATCATCATATCTCAACATGAACATTTCCATTCTAGACTCTTTGAAAGCCTATAATGCAGTTAATGGAGTCATAAGCCACCTTGATGAAAACATGGAGAAGTTAGGTCTCGACACAAAGACGAAATTCAAGCCCTAAAGGATCAATGCCAAGAAGAAATTATGGCACTACTCCATAAAGTGTTGTCTATGCATAATGAATGCATAAACCTGAACACAACACCCACGTTGAGCACGAGGCCGAGTTGTGTCCAGCAAGAAAGCAAGACAAGAAGTCTAAGTCCCCAACCCTAGAGTTAGACACGAGACAACCTCACTTTTCTACCCTAGAAGTTATCCCCAGGATTGCACGAACTCTTACCCCACAATCATGCCCTCAATAAATGCCCTTCACAATGCATATACTGGCGCGGGTTGAGGTTTAGACTCTCTCTTCATTTCAACCGTTCACCCCTGAAATAATGCAATCCTGTCTTCCTAAGGGATGGAAATGGTTGAGACTCGAGAAGTATGAAGGGACCTCTAACCTCACCGCACATCTTAAGGCATATCTTACACAGGCCAGTCTAGTGTTCAAAGACTTGAGAATTCATTTTCGGTTGTTTCCAACATGCTTGAAAGGGATCGCTTTAGAATGGTATTACCCGTTTCCACCCTTATATATTGATTTGTTCAATATTTTGTGCAAAAGGTTCATGACTCACTACGCTAATTGCAAGCCCATTGTAACTGATTCCGCCTCCTTACAACACATAGTTCAAGGGGACCACGAAATCTTTGATGATTCTTAACCCATCTTTCCCCAGTCACTCCTTACCATTCCCTTCATGAATGGAGATTTCAACGTTAATAATCCATATCAAGATGATCCTATGCGGGTTAGAAAAGTTTTGATCAACTAAGGAAGCTTTCCCGACATCCTTTATTGGTCGGTCTTCAAAAAATTGGATATCCCAGAGTCAATGGTGCAGTCCTACCCAGATCCACTCCTTGGTTTCCTAGGAGAATAGGTACACACCAAAGGTTATGTGGAGTTGTTGACAAATTTTAGAAATACCGAACTAAAATGGTACGATTTATTGGTAGATGTTAATACATCAAACAATGCGATTATAAGAAGGAGGACGCTAAACTGTCTTGGTGCAATTGTCTCTACTTTGCATATGCCCATGATATTTAAAGTGGGGAGATTTCAACCATGAAGGCGAATCCCAAGATGGCTCATGAATGTTACATATAGAGTCTAAAGGTCGTCCCTTATTCACGATGACATATGTGATACTAGTAAATTATAGGATAGGGGATGCATGTTTCATAACCCAATGGAAGGACCAAACACATGTCCGTAGGAAAATTACTCAAATGGTTGAATCAACTGTATTAATATCAGTGTTGTTGAATTAGGTTGTACAAGACAAAAAAATTCTTTAATCTCCATTTTCTTGCATTATGAGCTCCTTTAAATGAGTTAATCAATTTTCAATTTGTTAAACTTCTATCATAATCTAGATAGAATTATTATAGACTTCACTAAATTAAAAGAAAATGTAAATAAAATGTTGTATTTTATCATTATGCAAATGAAAAATAGTTACACGTCATCATAACTTTTAATCCAGTGGATGTATGTACATCATTTATGTGGTGGCAGTCAAATAACTTGTATTTTTTAAAATAGTAAACATTTGATAAAAATATTTTTTATTATGTAATTAATATATTATTCAGTTTATTCATTAATATTATATTTATTATATATTAGAGAAAAACATTAAATACAAATATTATATTAATTATCAATAAATGAATTAATATGTCAACAAATATTTAATATAAATATTCATGGTCAATCATTGATAAATGTATTACACATTAAGAATCTTATCTTAGTTTAAAGTGTGTAAAATTTTTTAAAAAAGAACAATGTTTATGAGAAAAACAGACAGGTTGTTCATAGGTGTCATGTCATTATCCTGTGCATATCATTTTTATTTTCTTTATTTTTTTAGAGAACTCAATTTTCATATATTTCTTTAAAAAAGAGTATCGGGAAGCAAACAAGTTGTCTATAGCTGTCATGTCATCGGCTAGTGTATATTATTTTTATTTTCTTTATTGTTTAGTAGAACTCAATTTTTATATATTTCTTTAAAAGATACTATTTTTTATGCATAAATTTTTATATATTTCTTCAGAGGATAACCCTTTATATATCGTTTTAATCATAAAAATCACTTTCATCTCAACATTTTATTAAGGTGATTAGACCTTTGAGAATTTGTAGTCAATTTTTTTTAAAAAAATTAAGATTAATCTTTTAAATAAATAAAGCAAGTCGTATTTCTAGTAGTCATAGGTGGGAAACAATTTATAGGTTGAGTTAGATCACAGAGTCTATCTTACTATTGTTTATGGATGTTGGGGCCATCTATTGTCAGATAGATATTGGATCACCTATTTAAATAGTCACCAAAGTTCAGTCTCGAAAAATCCAATCTTCAACAAGAGTGTTCTATAGGTCGGGAGCATTTTTCACCTTAAAGATGTTATGTAAGTGAGGAGCAATCTCTCACCTTAAAAACACTAAGAAATAATCCTCACCTTACATACTTCAAATTAGATAAACCAAAAATATTTAATATAATATTTATTTAAACAATTAATAAAACTAGCTTTAATCTTTTCATCGTCTCCCAATAAAACTTAATTTTTTTTTAAGTTACATGAGTACACACAATTTAGATTTCTTTATCTCCTCTTTGTGATCATCAACATGGGCTTTCAACCAACTTCAATGATGATAATTTTTTTGTTAAATACTTCAACTTTTACAACAAAAATATCATGAGAAAAACAAGTTTTTATCATCGTACATACACAACAAAACTTATTTTGATTATATTATAATAATTGGAAGTACATATAGGAAATGCAACTTTCCAATTCGCGTTATAACAAACGTATTTTCATTGCGCATTAAACTCATATATAAAACAAACTTATATTGATACATAATTACAAGGAGATTTTCTTATTATATTTGTCTTCCTGCATTCTTTAATCATGTGAAATTAAAAAAAAAAATATATCTTCAATTAAATTTACACCTTCATTTCCGCAACATTCCAAAATAAAACATTTAAGTTATTATTTTTTATTCTAGAAATTTCAAAATTATGTTTTACATTCCTAAACAATATTCAAAAATTGTAATTATATTTTGGAATGTAAAATAAAGTTCTAAAATGCTGTTTTATTCTAGAACGATTAAAGAGCAGTGGATTAAAGTCTAAATATATAATCCATTTCTTTCTCAACTCATATTCTCTCATAATTATTGTAAAAATTAATACTTATCATGCACAATCATTTATAAATAGATAATAGTATATAACTATTTTATATTATCGATACATCAAGGTATTTTCTCTTATTACTATTGATATAAATCAACGTTTTTTTAAGATGAATTAATCATATAAATAATAACTGACGATTAATAAATGTTATATTTTAATAAACTATTTTAATGATTTAATGATAAGTCGAGAATTATAGACAAAGGGAGTATTACTTCTTTAGAATACATGGATATTCTTTATAATTGTATATTAATTAATTATTCTGATAATAATTACATTCGTTAACTTGTTTCACATGCTTTTATATATATATATATATATATATATATATAATTTTTCATAAAATCTAAGAATAATCTTTTAAATACATAAGACATGCCGGGTTAAGTCGTAGATCCAACCCTTCGATTTTGTTTATTAATAAGTTTCCATACAATGGAGACCATCCTTTTATTTTCATTAATTATGTAAGAATAAAAGTAAAGAGAGTCCCTAGTGTCGTCAGTTATGTAATACATAGTCAATCGATTAATAATAAAAAATTATTATGTATTTAATAAATTGTGTCCAACTGATTTTAAAAAAAATTAAAATTAAAAATATTTATAAGAAAACATTACATTTTTTTAAAAATAAAATTCGCCACTCCTACCTTATTTTTCTAGCTCCCTTGGGAACACGTACATGTTAAGTCCCGGATCCTTATTTTTCACCTTTTAAACATACATATGGATTTTAAGTAATTTTCATAAAACTTGATGAATTTATAATACAAGATGAACTTTAATTAGATTATATTTGATTTTTTGATATATTGTTAGTATATAAATTTTTTATATCTTTATCAACACATCTATTTCTTATTAAATATTTAACACAATATTTATTTTATTTATTAATAAATATATTTATTACATTAAAATTTTTAATACAAATATTCATTTCAATCATTAGTAAATTCTCTTTATTTTTTATTTTCTCTCTCTCAAAATTTAGTTTGAATATAATTGTTTAGGGACACAACTCTTTACTTTTCATTTACTTTTCATATATTTCTTCAATGAGGTAACCCTTCATTTGTTTTCTTTAACCATTAAAAAAAAAAAAAGAGAATGTGTTAACAAATCTTAAAGAAAGTCTAATATTAACCTTATCATTTTAAAAAAAATTGAAAATTTAAGATGAATCTTTTAAATAAACGGACTATATCAAATTTATATAGGTTAGGTAGATTGATTTTATTAGTTAAACAAATCTCTAGAAAATTAAAAATTAACTTTTCCGGTGAATCAGAAAAGTTAAACTTATACAAGTTAAGTATAAGTCTCTCGTAAATAATTTAACTTATTTTCACATCTAATTATATATGTGAATTTTATGTAATTATAAATATGGTAACTAGGGGTTGAAGTCCATGGGCCGGTCGGAGGACTCCGCAAGTCGTGTGAATTTGGACTAATTTTTTCAAAAAAAAAAACTAAAAAATCTAAGGGTATAGTATGCAAAAGTCTGCCCGCGCTACCAACGGTCTTTGCGGGTCAAACCCGTGGGTCCACAGTGCGACCCGCAAGCCCATGCTATTTAAAGAATTGAAAGTTGGAACCCTAGTTTCGCTTTATTTTTCCTGCCTCCTCTCAATCTTTCCGCATATCTCACCCTCACAATCTCCTTGCCGACTCATTCTCCCTTCAATCTTCTCGCACTCTCCCAAACTCTTTTCATGCATCAGTTCCGATGCCAGTTCGACAAAATCAGTTCCGCTCCTATTGTTGTTCCTCCAAAACCCGTCTCAATCTCAAACCCTAACGGCAGCATCGTTTTTAGGGAAAGAAGATGAAAATGTGGTTATAGAAAAGAATCAAGCATAGAAAATGGAATCATTTACTGGAGATAATTAAAAGTTTACGTTATTGAACTATTAAGAATTTATATTTGTTGTTGGAGATAATTAAAAATTTATGTTGTTGACTTATTTTATTAAGAATTCATCAGGTAAAATATAGCATTTTTTGAAAATTTCTTATTTAGATTTTTTTAATTAGACTCGCAAGTCGGGTCGTTTTGCCTGCGGGGCGGAGGCGGACCACCAAGTTAGGTCTGTTTGACATTGCGGGGTGGGGAGGACCAAACTCTCTGCGGACCTACGCGGGCGGGCCTGCCTACCCACCCCAAGGTTTAATGTGTTGCAAATATTCTTAAAAGAGAGAAAAAATAATACTCTGAGGTCAAGTTTAAATTTTGCAAGTTTTGAAGGATTTATTACTCCATTTCTCTTCTTTTAAATAAAAATGAATAAAGAGAGTAATTTTAAAAGTCTAAGTTGCTATATTTATTTGAAAAAAATTGAACAATAAAATTTATCTTACACCCTATAAAAAACCGCACTCGAAAGTAATCACGTGTTAAATGAATGTTGAAGTAAGAGCTATCTTTTATTATTGGTAGTTAACAAAATATATAAAACGATAGTGTCTTCTCAAGAAATATATAAAAATTTTGAATAAAGAAATATCAAATATAGTGTCCTTTAGAAAAATATATAAAAATTGAGTTTTATAAGATAATTAAAACAATAAAAAATAATATAATTAATAGTTGTAATAAATATTTATATTAAATTTTATTTGTGTTATGCATTTATTAATGACTAACAATGAATATTTGTATTAAATATTTATTGATATATTATATATTTATACATTTATTAATGATTAATATAATATTTGTTTTGAATTTTTCAATATTTGATAGATAATGGATAAATAATCATGTACAAGGCAATTTTTTATCTTTTCAATATTTGATAGATAATGGATAACAAAGGTAAAATTTGATGTGGGTAAGCGGCCCGGCCTGCCCCGTCTAAGGCCCGCCCGTGTAGGCTTGTGAAGAGCTTGGTTCACTCTGCTCCGCCCTGCAATTGTCAAACAGACCTAGCTTGGTGGTCCCCTACCCTGCGGGGCCAAACGGGCCGACCCGCGAATCTAGTTAAAAAAATTAAAAAAGTACTAAATCTGGAATTTAAAAAAAAAATGCTAAAAAAATGTTATATTTTACTTCTTAAATTTTTAATAAAATAAGTCAACAACATAAATTTTTAGGGTTTAAGATTGAGAATGGTTTTAGCGAAACGACTGAGGAAACGAAATTGGTTCTGGCGAAATGACAGCGGTGTTGGCAGAACTAGTTCTAGCGAAAGCGGCAGCAGAACTGATGCAGGTGAAGAGATCAATAAGGTGTGAGAGAAGATTGAAGGCAAAATGAGTCGCGAGGAGATTGGAAGGGTGCGACGTGTGAGAAGATTGAGAGGCGGCAAAGAAAATGAAGCGAAGTTGGGGTTTCAACTTTTAACCCTTTATATGGTGCGGGCGTGCGGGTCGCCCCGCGGGCCCAGCGGGTTTAGCCCGCAAAGGCCGCGAGTTGCGTGGGGCGGGCTTTCGCAGACTTTACTCTAGATTTTTCTAAGAAAATGGGTCCAAACCCGTGCGGGTCGCGGTGTCTGCGAGCCGACCCATGAGCAAATAGGTTTTCCATAGCTGTCATGTCATCAACTCGTGCATGTTATTTCTATTTTCTTTATTCTTTAGCAAAACTCAATTTTCATATATTTCTTTAAAGAATACTACTTTTTGTTCATAAATTTCTATATATTTTTTCAAAAGACAACCCTTTATATATTTTTTTAACCATAAAAAATAAAAAATTACTTTTGTCTGAGCATGTTATTCAAAAGAGGCAATTAGACCTTTCAAAATGTGGAGTCAATTTCTTTTAAAAAAGTTGAGATTAATCTTTTAAATAAATAAAACAAGTCATATTTCTAGTAGTCATAAGTGGGGAGTAATCATCTCCTTACAAACTGGTTTTGTAAGTTGAGTTGGACCCATAACTCACATTTCAAGATGGTATCTTGTAGATGTTGGGCGGCCACCTATTATCAGACTGATTACTAATCATCCATTTGAATATTCTCCGAAGTCTAGTCTTAAAATATCCAAACTTCAGCGTGGAGTATTATATAAGTGGAGAATATTCTTTACCTCAAGGATGTTATATAAATAAAGGAGCAATCCCTCACCTTAAAAGATGAGTGCAGAACAATCATCATCTTGCCTTAATCAAATTACATGAATCAAGAATATTTAGTACAATATTTATTTAAATAATCAATAAAACTGGCTTTAATTTTTTTATTCTTTCCCAACAAAACTTAATTTTCATAAATCTATATGAAATACAAAATTTTTAATATCCTTTATTTATAACTTTTGATATATTTATCCCACCCGGTTCACCAGTTCTACCACTATAGGGTCTAATCATACTTAAAAGAAGAGTTTGATCCTGGCCCAAAAGAAACGAATGTTAGTTATATACCTAACACATGCAAGTCGAACATTATTTTTGGGGAGCTAGCCAAAAGAAAAAGAGACTTCTAGCGTAAATAGTGAGTGAGTAAATAACTTTTTTCTTTGAGTTTTCTTGAAGGACTTTTTTTTTTGGAAGGACATGGCCCATTATTTTTCATAGAGAGTGAGTAAATAAATCCTTCAGAGCCTTCAAAATTCAAACTGGACCACAGAATCTTATAGTTTTTCTTTCTTCCCATTCCGCCAATTCATATATGGATTTTACGTAATTTTTTAAAATTTAATAAATTTATAGCTCAAAATTTTAATTAGATTGTATACATGGTGTTGTTTTGGACATAAGAGTAAAAGGGTTTTGGTGTTGTTATGACAAGTGGTGAATGAAATAGTCGAAGGAAAGAATGATGAGAATGTTTAAAGAATTATACAATCATATAAATTAAACAAAAATGACATAACACAATTTTATTATTACGATAATTTTCCTTAACGTGAATTAGGACAATTTTCCTCGATCAAAATGAATAAACTATATTTAATTATTATTAAGCACTACTTATATAAATATCAATAAACTAGTAAAAAAAAAATAATGCAATATATTGATGGTTTATATTCTAATGAATACCCAGTCTACAATGATATTATTCTAGTGAAAAAAATTTCAAATTACTTTCATTGATGTCTTAGAATTTTATAACAATTGTACATGAGTCAAATATCTATACCACGTAATCAAAATAAAAAAAATAAGTAAAAATTTAGATAAAATTCAATATTTCTATTTGTTTGAACCATGTAGTCTTGTATAAAAGACTTTGAAGTTTAATTATAAGTATTATTATGTGTTCTATCATTTTTCGGTTTTCATTAATACATATGTCAATAAAATACCAAAATAAAGAGGATTCTTTTAGTTAAATACTTTAATTTTCACAACAAAAATATTATGAGAAAAACACAATTTGATCGTATTACACATCAAGAATCTTATCATAGTCTAATGTGTCACAAAAATTCTTAAAAAAAGCATTGCTTTTGAAGAATGCAGACAAGTTGCTCATAAATGTCATGTCCTCAGCTTGTGAATGTTATTTTTGTGTTCTTTATTTTTTTTAGTAGAAATCAATTTTCATATATTTCTTTAAAAGAGAATAGTATCTTTGGGAAAGCTGACAAGTTTACTAAAGCTGTCATGTCATTAACTCAAAAATATTATTTTTATTTTCTTTATTCTTTAGTATAACTCAATTTTAAAATATTTCATTAAAGGATATTACTTTTTGTTCATAAATTTCTATATATTTCTTCAAAGGATAACCCTTTATATATTATTTTAACCATAAAAAAATGAAAAATCACTTTCGTCTTAACATTTTATTCAACCTATTAGACCTTTGAGAATGTATAGTCAATTTTTTTTAAAAAAAAAACTAAGTTTAATCTATTAAATAAATAAAGCAAGTCATATTTCTAATAGTAAAAGTTGAGGAGCAATCCTTCCAAGCCGGATCTGTAAGGTTGAGTTAGACCCATAACTTACATTTTAAGATGACATCAAAGTCTATCCTGCTATTGTTTGTAAATGTTGGGACCACCAGTTGTCAGACCGATATTGGATCACACATCTGAATACTCTTCAAAATCCAATCTCAAAATATCCGGTCTTCAACATGTACATAGTCCTTACTTGCCTTGTTTATTGTTTATTTAAAAGGTTGATTTTATATTTTCTAAATTTTTTATATTAATAATGTTAATCTTAAGTTTAACTTTATAAAGTCTAACCAACTTAGTCTTATACAGGGATAGCTATAACTATAGTGAAATTGGTGATAATTGGGCTGGATAATGAAAATGTAGGCCCAATTATCCATAATGACCTGAGTAAGAGTCATGAAGTGAATATCCGTGTTATATATGTTGCATAATTTATCTATTTTATTATGCTAATAGTCTAAAAATTTATTATAAAAATATTTTAAAGTGAAAAAAAATAATTGAATGAAAATAAAAATATATTTACCTGAAGCTTAAATTTATTAAATTATAAAAATATTTTAATTAAAATTTATAAGAAATATGTTCTTATATTTTTACAATATTTTCTTTATGTATTAACTCTCTTTTCTATGTGTTCTATTATTTTATATATTTACTATCATTTTTATTTTAAATTTTATTATTAATTTAATAAAAATATATAAATATTTTTGTAAGAAAATCTTGCAGGCAAAATTTTTTAGAGAAAAATATTACTACAAATAAAACTATTAAATTATTATTCCACAAATAAATAATTTTATATTAATTTAAAATTTTTGATTGAAAATTAAAATGATATTAGATATTTAAATTTTAGAAACTAGACATGATATAAAATTTAAATTTGTCATACTTGTACGTAGAAACATGTTAATAATGGTTAGAGTGCTTTCGTATAATAAAAAAATATCTCTATAAGATGTGAATAGAATCAAGCATAGAAATTTTACATTGGAGGAACTAAAGAATAGGATAGAGAATGGTTTGTCTTGTATAAATAGGAGGATGCAAATGCAAATGGGACATTAGATAAAATGTGACATAATATAGAGATCAAATTCTTGAATAGATTACACTCATGTCTTTTAAAAGATTAATTCTTAACTCGGGTAAAAAATACAACAACAAAAATAAATGAGAAAAACTTTGAGAACATAACAAAGATTCTATTGTAATAGGGGAAACTATTTATTGGAGGACAAATTTTATTGTGCAGCGGCGGATAATAGTCACTTTGCATCACTTACGAAGACTACTAACTCATTGACCTAGGAAAATTTATTGGAGGATAGATTTTATTGTGTCGCGGCTGATAATAGTCACATCGCATCACTTACGAAGATTACTAACTCAGTGGCCGAGGACAATGTGGATGACACGCGTATTAAAGTTATTAATAAACATTAACAACATTCACGTCTTCTCACCAACCTCACATTAATGATGATAAATATTTCCATAAACTTTTGCACCAACTTGAACTTATAATAACTGTCAAGAAGCATCTTCTTTACTCTCTAATAACATTTTCCTTTCTCGGTCATTTACTCTCAAAATTTCCTAAAAATATTTACTCACTTAAGTATTAGAGTACATTCCCTGACGTTCTTTTCCTATTGTACGGAAACTCTTGATTGAGCTATTCATCCTCGTATAGACAACTTCGACAACTAGGCTCGACACATCTATGCATCACTCATCCTTTTTGGTAAGAACACAATGAAATGGATTATATAAAATATAGTATATATTAATCTACCGAGGAATCCGTTAGAGATAGGGCCTATTACATGTATATAAATGAGACGTAATTGTAATTATTTTTTACATGCCTAAACAATATTAAAAAATTGTAATTATATTTTGGAATGTAGAATAAAGTTCTAAAATGCTGTTTTATTCTGGAACACTTACCGAACATCATTCTGAATTTGGTTATTTTCATTTTGGAATAATATAACAATTTCAGAAGAAGAATAAATAAGAAAGTGTATTTTTAGAATAAAAAAAATGATGGGTGTGTGAATAGTACGAAAATTGTCCAAAACCATAGCCTATGGATGTTGTGAAGTAAAGTCCGAAGCAAGCAACTTTGAGCAGGTCTAATAATAGAGGATGATAAAAGAACAGTGCATTTCTCTCTCATGAGACTCATCTTCTCTCACGAATCTCATTAGACCTTCATTTACCATCAACAAGACACAACCTAAAAACTTAATAAAAATTATTATTGGTATCGTATTAATTATTATAAAAATTAATACTTATCATGCACAATCATTTATAAATAGATAATAATATATAATTATTTTATATTATCGGTGCATCTAGGTATTTTCTCTTATTACTATTGATATATATCAACATTTTTTTATGTTGAATTGATCTGCTAAATAATAACTGACGATTAATAAGTGCTGTATTTTAGTAAATCTATACATTAATTTATAAAATTGTATTATAATAATACTTGACATTTTTAAATAAGTACAATATATACTTCGACCACACTTTCATATAATGTTTCATTACCCAGATTTGTTTTACTCTTTCGTGTCATGTTCTAATTGCACCACAAATTAGTTATTTAAATAAGTCATGAAAGATATAATCAACATACCCTATGTTTTTTTCATAATTAAAAATGATTAATTTTAATATTCTTTCATATCAATTTTCCCCACACTAAATTCGCGCAAGTGAACATAGTCATGTCATGTAAACTTCTAAACGCAAGACTCTAATGCAAATAAAAATAACTGAGTTGAGAAGAATGAAAGTACATAAGAGCTATACGCAAATAGAAGAATACTGACGTATCACCCACAATCTTTCTATATTAAAGAGAAAAATTTATAGTATGCAACTGAGCATACGTCTTTCAAAAACTTGTTGAAGATTGACTAATTCAAAAGTCTGTTAGTTGTTAATCTGTTAGTAGTTAGTTTGTTAGTGGTTAGTTTGTTATGGATACCACTATAAATAAGAGACTTTATGTGTAAACAGAACAAGAAGAATAATAATATACACAAAGAAGTTTGTTTTTTTGGAAGTTTTGTCTGTACGTCTGTACAATTGTATCGTCTGTACACTTGAGTATCGTCTGTACACTTCTATCGTCTGTACCCCTCTATCTCTGTAGAGCTTTTTTTATTTCCTTTCTCCAACAAACTGGTATCCAGAGTGTGGTTCAGATTCAAGGGACGTTCTTGTTGGTTGATTTACAATGGGACACACCAGCGCAACCTTACAATCGAATCTTCCTGTTCTTGATGGCAAGAACTGGAATCGATGGAGTATTCAAATGAAAGCCATTTTTGGCTTTCAAGAAGTTACGGAGATTGTTGAAGATGGCTACCCAGAACTTGCTACAGACGCAACAGAAGCACAGAGGGTGGCATACAAGGAAAACAAAAAAGAAAGATTGCAAAGCAATGTGCCTTCTTCATCAGAGCGTCGACGATGCACACTTTGAGAAGATTGCCGAAGCAAAGACGTCACAGAAGGCATGGAAGATCCTGGAGAAATGTCATCAAGGAGCAGATCAATTGAAGAAGGTGCGTCTTCAAACTATGAGACGCCAGTATGAGTTGATGCAAATGGAGTCAAATGAAAAAATTGCTCAATTCTTTAATCAAATCCTCACTCTCACCAATGCAATGAAGGCATGTGGTGAAACGATGACTGATCAAGCGATTGTTGAGAAGGTACTACAGACCCTAACCCTTAACTTTGACCACATTGTTGTGGCCATTGAAGAATCAAGGAATCTTGAAGAACTGAAGGTTGAAGATCTTCAGGGCTCCCTCGAGGCACATGAGTAGAGGCTCATTGAAATATCCACTAAGAAAAGTGTAGAACAGGTTCTACAAGCCCAGACTTCAAAGAAAGGAGGCTATGATGGCAGGGGTGGATCAAGAAACCGAGGAAAGGGGAAAGAGTACAGAGGGAAGGGCAGAAGCTCTCATCAAGAACAAGAGAAGACTGATCAAGATCAAACAGAAACTTCCTCAAGGAGGGGAGGATCCAATTGGAAAGGAGGAAAGAAGAAAATAGATAGAAAGAAAATCAAATGTTTCAATTGCAATAAAATTGGACATTTTTCATCCGAATGTCAAGCTCCCCCAAGCCAGTTTGATCATCGCAGGAAACAGCATGATGAAGCTCATATGGTAAAAGAAGATATGAAAGAGAACAGGGATGAAAGACCTGTTCTGCTAATGGTGCAGACGATGCAGGAAGATTTGTGCACGTCTGTTTCGTCTGCGTCTGTAATGTCGTCTGCGTCTGTAATGTTGCAGACGATGAAGGAAGATTTATGCACGTCTGTTTCATCTGCGTCTGTAATGTTGCAGACGATGAAGGAAGATTTGTGCATGTCTGTTTCGTCTGCGTCTGTAATGTCGTCTGCGTCTGTAATGTTGCACCGCTTGCATCAAACAGAACTTTCCAACTACACCTTAATGCTGTTGAAACTCAATGCCTTAGCTCCGAAATTCTATCTGATGACACTTGGTTGTGGCACATGAGGCTTGGTCATCTTAATTTCAAATATCTTAGTCTCATGAAGTCCATAGAAATGGTTCTTGGGCTTCCGTCTGTACACGTGCCTAAGAAAGTTTATGATAGCTGCTTAATCAGTAAACAACCCAGATCATCATTCAGCAATTACACTGCATCGAGAGCCAATAGTTTACTGCATATGGTATATTCGGATGTGTGTGGTCCATTTGAGGTTCCATCCTTAGGAGGGAACAAGTATTTTGTGACATTTGTAGATGACTTCAGCAGAAAATTGTGGCTTTACCTTATTAAGGCTAAAAATGAGGTGTTCCCCATTTTTAAATCCTTCAAGTGCTTAGTTGAGAAGCAGTCTGAAAAATCCATCAAAATACTGAGAATAGATGGTGGTGGTGAATTTACTTCCAGAGAATTTGATAATTTTTGCGTGGAAAATGGGATTGTGCATGAGATAACAGCACCTTATACTCCTCAACATAATGGGGTGGCTGAGAGAAGAAATGCAAACCATCCTAAACATGGTTAGAGTATCTTTGAAGAGTAAAAACTTTGTCACACGAATTTTGGGGAGAAGCTGCAGCAACTGCAACTTATGTGTTGAATCATTGTCCTACAAAGAGGCTGGAATTTAAGGTTCCAGAAGAGGTGTGGACAGGGAAGAAACCTTCAGTCAGGCATTTCAGAGTTTTTGGTTCACTGTGCTATAGGCATATTCCAGATCAAAAAAGAAGGAAGTTGGATGATAAAAGTGAACAAATGATCTTCGTTGGTTACAACTCCACTGGATCGTACAAGCTCTTCAATCCTAAGACACGACAAGTAGTATTCAGCAGAGACGTGCATTTCATTGAGTCAAGCCAACTTACGTCGTCTGTACTTACGTCGTCTGTACTTTCGTCTGTACCTACGTCGTCTGTACTTTTAACGTCTGTACTTCCGTCGTCTGTTCATGACATTATGTCTCCGTCTGATACGTCAGAATCAGAGAGTTTGTTACCATTCGATAGAGACGAACCCAGCACTGAGTTTCAAGGTGCAAATTCACCTGAGAGATGTATTCAAACAAGACCCACCAGATCCAGAACTCTACCAGCAAGACTCAGAGATTGCGAAATTACTTTCGAAGATGCTGTCACAGACGAAGGAGAATTACTCCAGCATATTGCACTTCTTGCAAATGCAGAACCTATCAGTATTGATGAAGCCTTAAAAAGCAAAGTATGGAAGGAGGCTATGCATGAAGAATTAAAATCGATAAAGAAGAATGAAACTTAGGAGTTGGTGAAACTTCCAGCTAACAAGATGCCTATTGATGTGAAATGGGTATTCAAGACTAAGTTGAATCCAGATGGCACTATCGTCAAATACAAGGCAAGACTAGTGGCTAGAGGATTTATGCAAACAGAAGGGATTGATTTCTCTGAAGTGTTTGCACCAGTTGCAAGATTGGAAACTGTTAGACTGGTTGTTGCTCTTGCTACTTTGAAGAACTGGAATATGTGGCAGCTGGATGTTAAATCAGCATTCCTAAATGGACCTCTTGAAGAAGAAGTCTATGTTACTCAACCTCCAGGATTTGAAATAGAAGGAAGTGAAGACAAGGTCTATAGACTGAGAAAAGCTCTGTATGGCTTAAGGCAAGCACCAAGAGCTTGGAATAAGAGGATTAATGATTTCCTTTTAAGTTCAGGCTTCAAGAAATGTAATGTAGAGCATGGCGTGTACATTAAAACAATGGGTGGTGGAGGTATTCTATTCATTTGTCTTTATGTAGATGATCTACTCATAACTGGCAGTAACACAAGAGATATTGAAGCTGTGAAACAGTGCTTGAAATCTGAATTTGAGATGACTGATTTAGGAAGGTTGTCATACTTCCTTGGCATTGAGTTCAAACAAGTTGAAGGTGGACTGTTTATGCACCAAAAGAAATACATTCATGATGTATTAAAGAAATTCAAAATGCTGGAATGTAATATCAAGAGACGCGCTCGCTGCGTTAAGCAAATCTGAAACTTGATAATGGTAAACAGGAATCAGCAGTGGATGGTACTTTGTTTAGACAGATGATTGGCTGTTTGAGGTTTATTTGTCATACAAGACCAGAGATTTCATACAGCGTTGGCTTGGTAAGTCGATTTATGAGTAATCCGAAGAAGTCGCATTTCATGGCAGCTAAACGTATTCTGAGATATTTGTGCGGCACACTTGACTTTGGAGTGCTTTACTCAAATCATTCAGAGAAAGTTGGGTTACAACTTGTAGCCTATTCTGACTCTGATTGGTGTGGGGATTTATTGGAGAGAAAGAGCACCAACCATGGGTTATGTGTTTTTACTCTCCGGTTCTCCAATCTCGTGGTGTTCCAAGAAGCAGGCTGTTATAGCTTTATCAACCTGTGAAGCAGAGTATATTGCTGCATGTCATGCTGCATGCCAAGCTTTGTGGCTAGAATCGTTATTGGAAGAACTTAAGGTTGGCTTTGATGGCGATGTTGACTTGTTGATAGATAACAAATCTGCTATCAATTTAGCTAAGAATCCGGTTGCACATGGAAGGAGCAAGCACATAGAAACGAAGTATCACTTTCTGAGAGATCAAGTTGGAAAAGGGAAGATCAGACTGAAGCATTGTAAAACAGAGTTACAAATTGCAGATATAATGACTAAGTCATTGAGAGCTGACAGATTCAAAGAGCTTAGAAGACTACTGAATGTTGTTTGTCTTTGATTTTTTGTAGATTTTGAATTAGGGGGAAGTGTTGAAGATTGACTAATTCAAAAGTCTGTTAGTTGTTAATCTGTTAGTAGTTAGTTTGTTAGTGGTTAGTTTTTTATGGATACCACTATAAATAAGAGACTTTATGTGTAAACAGAATAAGAAGAATAATAATATACACAGAGAAGTTTTTTTGGAAGTTTTGTCTGTACGTCTGTACAATTGTATCGTCTGTACACTTGAGTATCGTCTGTACATTTCTATTGTCTGTACCCTTCTATCGTCTGTAGAGCTTTTTTTATTTCCTTTCTCCAACAAAATTGAACATAAACCAGTTACGTCTTATGCAAATATAATGAGCCTGTTGGGAATAATTTGTGTTTGCTGGCAAAATACACACTACAAAATCAAAACAAAACTCAGCCAAACTAGGGCACGTGACAGCAATTTAACTAAAGAATTCAACATTACACAACATTAACAGGTTGCATGAGCACCATTCATTAAGTTTTACATCTTGATTCAAATAAAATAGCCATTAGTGTTATGTATTAGGAAGGTATTTTTATAACCCTCTTAGCAACTTCTCTTCTTACGTTATCTTTTAAGATAAAAATAAACTGATTTTATTTGATATATCAAAAGACATTTAAAAATCAAATCTTGTACAATTAAAACTACTGTGAACAACTTTTATAATAATAAGATATTTTTCCTTTATAGATATTTTTATATTACTTGTATTTTTTGGTATTAGAAAAAAAATATAATAATATTACTCATACATTTATTTACTTGATTTATTTGGTATATAGTGTCTTCTTATCTTTGGAATAAAAGGATATTTTTAATGTTTGGAAACGCATCTCACCAACAAACTTATTGTAGCACATGCATGTTATTCATGAAAACCATTAACAATGGTCAGAGTTTTCAAAAAGTCAAAAGTTAAGAATAAACTTCGTATAATACACACGTGTCTGTCTTTCTGTGCCTATATAATATGCACACAAATGTTGGAGGATACATACTTCAACTTCATGTATGGTTTCCAAAGTGTCTCCCTCTCCTCTGGAGTTCAAATCTATCAATAGATTATTTCTAAATCATTATATAATTTATTATGAATGTATCAAACTTAAATTAAATATAATTTAAAAAAATTATATTAATTAAAATATTAATTTTCATCCATTAAAATCCTAACATTGATTGTTTTTTTTTGTTACAATTGATTGAGTGATTATAAAGATATATTTAGTCAAATTAAAATTATTTCATAAAACATATTACAAACACCAGAAACTAGAATTTTATAATAACTGTACATGAGCCAAATATCTATATCACGTAATTAAAATAAAATAATAAGTAAAGATTTAGATAAAATCCAATATTTAAACCATGTAACGTTGGAGTTTAATTACTCACTAAGTAAGTATTATTGTGTGTTGTACATGAATAAAGAACTAATATTTGTTGATTTCTATATAACAATTTAAATATATATACGAAGGGTGCATTTAATCATCCCAATTTCATGCTAATCAATTGCCTAATATAATCTGTCAAGTATATTGACAGGTTTAGATACTTGATTACGGTAAATAGAGCTAACAAATATCTTCCAGATATACTGATATAAATATAATTAAATTGATAGGAATATTCCAGCGTATCACCCCCTCAAGTTGGAGCATGCAAATTGTGGATGCCCAACTTGGACAACAATCAGTCAAACTATATGGTGCCATGAGACTTTGTAAAGATGTCAGCAAGTTGAGTGTGTGTAGGAACATGACAAGGATGTATACGATTCTGAAGTATTTCATTTCGAACAAAGTGACAGTCCACCTCGATCTGTTTCGTCCGTTCATGGAAGACAAGGTTTTTGGCAATATGAAGGGCATCTTGACTATCACAATAAAGGCGCATTGGTTCAGGGTGAGAAACACCGAGACAAGTGAGAAGGTCTTATAACCATTTCAACTTACAAGTGGCGTGAGCCATGGAGCGATATTCCGCTTCTGCAGAGGATCAAGAGACTGTGTGTTGTTTCTTAGTTTTCCAAGACACGGGGGATTGTCCAAGAAGAATGAACCACCCAGTTAGAGACCTGCGAGTGAGGGGGCAGCTAGCCCAATCAGAATCACACCAAGCATACAGGCGAAGGTCATTGTCTCGTCTGAAGAGGATTCCTTAGCCTGGGTGCCCCTTTAAGTAGCGCACTACGCGCAAGGTGGCCTGCCAGTGCTCCTGCCACGGTTGATGTATAAATTGAGATAGAATGTGAACACTATAGGAAAGCTCAGGTCGAGTGAGGCACAATTAAATGAGACGTCCAACAGGACAACGATATGAGCTGGGATCTACAAGCAGTGGCCCCTCTGCCAATGCTAAGCGATGGTTCTCTACTAACGGCGTGGAAGTCGGTTTGGCCCCAAGTAAGCCAGTTTTTGCAATTATGTCAAGGACATATTTGCGTTGACAAAGATAGATGCCGGTAGGGGATCGATCAACCTCTACTCCGATGAAATATTTTAATCTTCCTAAGTTCTTCATGTGAAAACACCGATGAAGATAATCTTTGAATGCTTGGACAACCATTTGATTATTGCCTGCAATGACTAGATCATCTACATAAACCAACTCTACAAGTTGTGTGAGGTTCTGTTGAAGAGTGAACAAGGAATAATCAAATTGAGATTGATGAAACCCATGTTGAAAAAGAGTAGCTGAAAGTTTAGCAAACCAACAACGCAGAGCTTGTCATAAGCCATACAGCGATCTGCGAAGCTTGCATACCATTTCGTGGTCGGACACTTTGAAGCCGGGGGGAAGTTTCATGTACACATCTTCTTTAAGGTCACCATGCAAAAACGCAATGTGAACATCTAGTTGGTGAACCTCCCCATCTTTGGCCACAACTACTGCTAAAACAGTGCGAATAGTGACCATTTTGGCCATAGGAGTGAAAGTCTTATTATAATCCAACCCTTCCACTTGATGGTTTCCAAGAATGACAAGGCATGCTTTGAATCGTTCAAGGCTACCGTCAGAGTGATATTTGATCTTATATATCCATTTGCATCCAAGAGCTTTCTATCCTGGAGGTAGAGCGACAAGATCCCAAGTACCATTATTTTCGAGTGCTTGTATCTCAAGAGCCATGGCCTCCCTCCATCGAGCATCTTATACAGCGTCTGAAAAATGGGCTGGTTCACGTTCTGCTTGAAGCGCTGCGAGAAAAGCACGATGCTGGGAGGAAAACTTATCACATGTTACATAATTTTTCAAAGGGTAGACCATACCTGAGAATGCTGAGGAAGAGGGGGAACGTTCTATCGGGTTGAGGCGTATCGTGACGTTTGTCACGTAGTCACGGAGTTTCACATATGGATGTTTGATTCGCTGTCCTTTACCCATTGGAATGGCAGAGTCAACTGATGGGGTTTCGGTGGCTGGTGTTAATGGGGCTTCATCAGCGGTTGTGGTATGGCCTCCCCTGTCTTCGTTAGTGGTGTTTGCAGGAGCAATGAGCTCAATTAAATCATCGCCTGAAGTGGGCTCTTCTAGTGTAGCATCTTGGTCATGATTCCAAGTGGGGTCTTCCTCGTCAAATGTAAGAAGAGTGGATGCATCACCAGTAGTAGGACGAGAAGCAAAAGGGAATTCATCCTCCACAAACGTCACATCACGAGATACAAAGATAATTTCCCTTTCTAAATCAAAAAGTTTCCATCCTTTTTGTCCATACGGATACCCAGCAAAAACACATGGTCGACTTCGGCTTTCAAATTTATCAGTCGTTCAATGTTGTGCATAGCACAGGGAACCAAACACCCGCAAGTGGCCATAAGTGGGTGATTTACCATGCACCATTTCATACGGTGTCTTCCTTTTAAGAACTGAAGAGGGTGTCAAATTAATCAAATATCCTGCAGCCAAGATGCATTCTCCCCAGAATTTAAGAGGTAGTTTTCCTTGAAACCGCAAGGCACGTGCGACATTCAAAATGTGTCGATGCTTCCTTTCTACTCTTCCATTTTGTTGAGGAGTCCCAGTGCAAGAAGTTTGATGAATTATGCCATGTTTTAGAAAATATTTCTTTAAGCACATAAATTCAGTGCCATTATCACTACGTACCATTTTAACTTGTCGATTATACTGCCTCTCAACTAGAGAAAAGAAAACCATCATTTTTTGTGCCACTTCTTTCTTTTCACACAACAAGTATATCCATACAGCTCGCGAGCAATGATCAACTAAAGTAAGAAAATATGATGCACCGCAAGATGAAGGAGTATTATAAGGTCCCCATAAGTTACAATGTATCAAATCAAAAATATTTGAAACACGACTATCACTTAAAGGAATTTTTTCTCTTATCTGTTTGGATCTTTCACACACCTCACAAACTTTATTCAAGCTTTCACTTTTACAACTATTTCTCAGACCAGGAATCATTTGAGTAACTTTCAAAGACGGATGTCCCATTGCTTGTGCCAAAGGTCAAGTTGTTTATCTACACCAATCTGACACGTTGTCACACCACGCATGCCACGATACACGCAAAGCCCGTTTTTCCATTCGCCCGCTCCAATCAGCATCCTCGAAGATAGGTCCTGTATTACACACAGCTTTTTAGTGAATAATACTTGACAATTTTCTTCATTCATTAATTGTGACACAGAAATCAAATTGCATTTTAATTTTGGTACATATAAAACATTTTTCAACATTAGTCCTCCCTCAAGGACCACTGTTCCTTCTTTGCTTGCAACTATGTGTTTTCCGTCTGGTAGCCCCACCGGACAACCTTCTGTTCTTCACTCAAATTCTTTAAGGTTCCTGTCATATGATTAGATGTTCCACTGTCTATTATCCATAACTCTGAAACTTTCTCACCGATCATTTTTTCAGTTTTATTTGCGTTGGTGAGTTCAACATTTCCACCAGATCTGCCACTATTCATGACTTCACTAACTTGTTCCACATTCGCACGAACTTGGCCACCTCTTCCATGAGTTGTACCTTATCCTTTATTTTGTGTACGTTCTCCCCACCATTCTGGATATCCAATGAGTTGATAACATCCTTTGACATCATGACCAGCCTTGCCACAATGAGAGCAAGTTACTGACTTATCCTTCATGGATTGGACTGTCCACCAATCCTCTGTCTCTGACGTCCCTTCCTTCGGTTCCTTGTGGGTTTCATCAACAAAACCCGATTTTTTTCGAGCACGTAAAGATACTTTCACTGCATGTGCCCATTCTTCATAATTCTCTCATCGCAGTTGCACCTGGGTGATTACACTCCTGGGGTTGTCACTTGCGTTTAGGTCATAAGGTGAAGGAACCTTCTTGGTTCCATCCTCTCGAGTTTTCTCCATTTCTCAATATGAGGTTTCCCATCTGCTCCTATTATTGTAACAACAGAATTCTACCTTCAAGCTCTGATACCATGATAAAAGAACTAATATTTATTGATTTCTATTCCATATAACAATTCAAATATATACACGAAGGGTGCACTTAATCATCCTGATTTCATGCTAATCAATTCCCTAACATAATCTATCAAGTATATTGACAGATTCAGATACTTAATTACCGTAAATAAAACTAACAAATATCTTCTAGATATATTGATATATATAATTAGATTAATAGGAATATTCCAACGTATCATTACTATTTTAGGTTTTTATTAATGCATATGTCAATAAAAAATAAAATGTTCTTACTCATTTATTGTTGCTAATTTATTGTCTATAATTAAAAACAAAAGAGTTTTATTAACTTTAAAAATAATGAGGTCAGTGAGTGTGCACGTTTAAATTTCTCATGTAAATTTCTCCTCTGAGTATAGCATGGAAACAATCTTTTATATATTTTTCTAATGATAAAAGACAAAAGATCACTCTGATATATGAAAGGTCGCTCTTATCTCTCAAAATACGTAATCAATTTCTTTCATATACAAATCAAATATCTAGATTCACCTCTTTACCTAATTTTTTTTTTTAAAAAAAATATAAAATTAACCTTTTAAATTATAAATTACATAAGATTTAAGATTTTATATAAATTAAGTGGTAGTCCTCTTAATTGATAACTATTTTTATTTTTACTGATAGAAATTGGATATAAATATTAATTAATTTATATAAAATTTATAAATTTATAATACATGATAAATTTTTATTAAACTATATTTTAATTTTTATATTTAAACTTTATAAACCATTTTATCTTTTATGAATACATATATTTTCTATTAATAAAATAATCATATTATCCTTCAAAAAATATATTTATTATAAATAAAAAATATTCAATATAAATATTTGAGAGAATCATGTATTAATTTATTAAAAAATATTTAAGAGAACTCATTATCTCAAATTACGTAAATCAAGAAAATTTAATATAATCTTTATTTAAGCAATTAACAAAACTGACTTTCAGGTTTTCATCCCTTCTCCCAGAAAAAAAAATAAATTAATTTTCATATATATTTATATGAAAGACAAAAACTTTAATATCTTTTATTCATAGACTTTAATATATTTATCGGACGCACAATTTGTTTCATAATTTTTCACATATTTCCCTCAAAGAATATTTCCCTCAAAGAACACAAGGGTGGGTTAGTGAGCTCGTCCATCCCACCTAAGACCCGCCCATATTGGCTTACGAAGAGCTTAGCTTGTCTCGCCTTGTCCCGCAATGTCAAACAAACTTAATTCGATGGTTCACCTCGTCCTCTAAACGAGTCAATCTGCGGATCCTGTAAAAAAATAAAAAAAAAATGCTAAACTAAGAATTTAAAAAAAAATGCTAAAAAATTATTATATTTTACCTCTTAAATTCTTAATAAAATAAGTCAACAACATAAATTTTTAGGGTTTTGAGATTAAGACTAGTTTTGGCAAACGAAAGCCAGAATAAAAACTGGTTTTGGCGGAAATTAAGACTGGTTCTGGCAGAACGATAGTAGAATAAGAATTGGTTTTGGTAGAACAAAAGCGGAAGCAAAACTGGTTTTGGCGGAATGGTAGCGGTGCTGGCAAAGCGACAACAAATTTAATGCAAGTGAAGATATTTGGAAGGTGTGATGTGAGAGAAGATTGAGAGACGGTAGGAAAAATGAAGCGAAATTAGGGTTTCAACTTAACCCTTTACAGAGTGCTTGCGGGTCACCCCGCAAACCCCAAGGGTCTGGCCCACCGACCCCACGGGTTTGGTTTGCAGAGTCCGCGGGGCGGACTTTTACGGACTGTACCCCTATATTTTCCTGAAAAAATTAGTCCATACCTGCGTGGATTGCAAGATCCACGAGTCAGCCCCTAGACTTCCACACCATTACCCACCTTAATCATAATCCATTATTTTTCTTTAACTAAAGAAGAAGAGAGAGTGCATGAATAGATCCTTTGCAAAATTCTGAACCACATAATCATACTCTTTTTCTCTCTCCAGTTTCGTCAGTTTATATATGAATTTTAAGTAATTTTTGTAAAATGTAATAAATTTATAGTTCAAAATTGATTTTTTTATATATTTCTCTAAAAGACGTAACCTAAATATAAAATAAAGAAATAGTTAATGATATAATCAACCAATAACTTAAGACTTAATTATGCAATTACCATGATTTATTCAGTTAAAGTAATTAAGAAGAATTCCTAATTGAAATAGTAATTGTTATTGAATTATATGAATTACTTCGAAATTTCCTTTTTCGTTTCTACCTATCTAGTTTTTTTGGAACTATGTATAACCTTTATTCTTATTTTAACTTAAGTTTTGAACCATTCTTTTAATTCTTCGTTTTGTATTGCATTTTTTTAGTCATTGAATATTGAATTCAAAATTATATACCTTTGATATTTTTTTATTCAAAATTTATATATTTCTTGAAAGGACACCATCTTTTTATATATTTTGTTAACCACAAATAATAAAAGGTCGCTCTCATTTCAACGTTTATTCAACACGTGACTAACCTTCCCGACGCCTTTGAAAGAGTGTAAGATAAATTTTATTGCTCAATTTCTTTCAAATAAATATAGCAAGTCAGACTTCTAGAATTCAATACAAATATTATAGTATCATCAATAAATAAATTAATATCTCAACAAATACTTACTAATGTATTACACATGTAGTACACATGGTTAATCATTAATAAATGTATTACACATGAAGAACCTTACACGAGTTTAACGTGTCACAAATATTCTTAAAAGAGAACGGTACCTTCAGGAAAGTAAACATGTTACGCATAGTTATCATGTGATTAGTTTCTGCATATTTTTTTCCGCATAATAATATTTCTACTATTACCTATTTCTTTAATTTTTTTAAAGTATAAAATTAACCTTTCAAATAATAAGGTAGATAATGTTGGAAATCCAATATTGGACCACCTATTTGAAGTCCAGTCCTAAGGCTCGCCCGCGAAGAGTTTGGTCTGCCCCGCCTCGCCCCGCAATGCCAAATGGACCTAAATTTGTGGTCCGCCACTGTCTCGCATGCCTCGCAAGTCAAACAAGTTGGGTTGCAGGCCCTGTTTAAAAAATTAAAAAAAAATGCTAAATATGGAACCTCTTAAATTCTTAATAAAATAAGTCAACAACATAAATTTTAATTATCTCCGACAACAAATTTAAATTCTTAATAAGTCAACAACATAAACTTTTAAATATCTCGAACAAATGATTTCATTTTTTAAGCTTAATCATTTTCCATCACCACATCTACATCTTCTTTTCCTAAAAAGGGTGTTGTAGTTAGGGTTTGAGACTGGGACTTGTTCTAACGGAACAATAACAGAAGCAGAATGACAGGGGAAGCAGAACTGGTTCTGCCGGAACAACAGTGGAAGCGAAACTGGTTCGTGTGGACTGACAATGGTGTTGACGAAATTGGTTCCGTCAGAATAGAGACGGAAGCAAATAGAGACGAAAGCGGCAACGGAAGCGAAACTAATGCATGCGAAGAGATTGGAAGGGTGTGAGAAGATTGGGAGGGTATGAGAAGATTAAGAGGGTGCGAGAAAATTGAAGGGAGAATGAGCCAGCGAGAAGATTGAGAGGGTGCAACGTGTGAGATAATTGAGAGGCGGTAGAGAAAATGAAGCAAAATTAGAGTTTCAACTTTTAACCATTTAATTAATGCGAGCTTGCGGGTCACACTGCGGACCCCGTGGGTTTGGCCCGCAAGTTGCGCGGGGCAAGCTTTCACAAACTGTACCCCTAGGTTTTTTTTGAAAAAATTGGTACAAAAATTTGTAAAAACTAATGCAGAACACGTGACCCATGCAGGTTTGGACCAATTTTTTGAAAATAATACAGGAGTATAGTCTGTAGAAACCTGCCCTGCACAACCCGCAAGGTTTGCAGATCAAACCAGCGAGGTACGCGGGGTGACTCAGAAGCCTGCACTATTTAAAGGGTTGAAAGATGAAAGCCTAATTTTGCTTCATTTCCCCAGCCACCTCTCAATCATTAAACACGTCACACCTTCTCAATCTCCTCCCGACTCATTCTCCCTTTAATCTTCTCGTATCTCTCAATCTACTAACACCCTCTCAATCATCTCGCTTCCTCCCAATCTTTTCGTCTGCATCAGTTCCTCCCAATGTATTAAAAAGTATTTAAGTCAAGACATTTACCTGCATCAGATTTACGTAAACCAATAATAATTAATACAATATTTACTTATACAATTAATAAGGATAAATTTATTTCTTCATCAATTCCCTTACAAAATTTAATTTCAATATACTTATATGAAATATTTCTTTTTATATACTAAATTCATGACTTTTAATTTATTTATCCTGAAGGACACAACCGTTCAATAATATTTCTTTTCTCATAAATCCTTCAGAATCTGCAAAATTCAAACTTGACCACAAAATACTATTCTTCTTGTTGAAAACAATCTTCGGTGGAGAGTGTTTGTTTTTGAGTTGTTGTGACTTTTGTGTGTATGTGAAACTGTGATGGCTATTCGTTCGACTTCAGACTTGGAAATGGAACTTGGATCAGTTCGGCTTCTGCACCGGAGCAGAACGTGGATCGGGTTCGCCTGCCAGAATCAATTTCGTCGGCACTCACCAACTAACCAATCAAAGCGGGACCAATCAAATAGGAAAAAAAAAGTTCTCAAAAACCAGCTATAAAAAGTTTTAATGTCTTTATTACACTTCATTCAATTACTTCGTCTTTTCAGTGTCATTATTACAAGAAATAATGTTAAGTTTGTTTGAAAACCAATATAAGTATATGTGTTGTGTCGGTTGTTTCTGTGTGACTTTGTTTTGCTTCTTGTTTCTGAGTTGTTGTGACTTTTGTGTGTTTGTGAAACTGTGAACGCTATTCGTTCAGCTTCAAACTTGGAAATGGAACTGGGATCGGTTCGGCTTCTGCACCAGAGAAGAACGTGAATGTGGATCGGGTTCGCCTGCATCAGTTACGCTGTCGTTGCCGCTTCCGCTCTCGTTCCGCCAGAATCATTTTTGTTGGCACTCATCAACTAAACAATCAAAGTGGGACCAATCAAAGAGGAAAAGAAAAGATTCTCAAAAACCAGCCATAACAAGTTTTACCGTCTTTATTACACTTCATTCAATTACTTTGTCTTTTTAATGTCTTTATTACAAGAAATAATGTTAAGTTTGTTTGGAAACCAGTATAAGTATCTGTGTTGTGTTGGTTGTTTCTGCGTGACTTTGTCTTGCTTCATGTTGAAAACAATCTTCGGTCTAGAGTGTATGTTTCTGAGTTGTTGTGACTTTTGCGTGTTTGTGAAACTGTGATGGCTATTCGTTTAGCTTCAGACATGGAAATGGAACTTACATCGGTTCAGCTTCTGCACCGGAGCAGAACGTGAACGTGGATTGGGTTCGCCTGCATCAGTTACGCTGCCGCTTCCGCTCTCGTTCCGCCAGAATCAATATCGTCGGCACTCGCCAACTAACCAATCAAAGTGGGACCAATCAAAGAGGAAAAGAAAAGGTTCTATAAACCAGCCATAAAAAGTTTTAACGTCTTTATTACACTTCATTCAATTACCCCGCCTTTTCAGTGTCTTTATTACAAGAAATAATGTTAAGTTTGTTTAAAAACCAGTATAAGTACCTGTTTGAGTTGGTTGTTTCTATATGAGTTTGTTTTGCTTCTTGATGAAAACAATCTTCCATGGAGAGTGTTTGTTTCTAAGTTATTGCGACTTTTGTGTGTTTGTGAAACTGTGATGGCTATTCGTTCGGCTTCTGACATGGAAATGGAACATGGATCGGTTCGGCTTCTAGACCAGAGAAGAACATGAACGTGGATCGGATTTGCTCAGATCGATTCTGTGTCGCTTAGTTTGTCGTTCCGCCAATCGGTTTTTGTCGCACTCACCAACTAACCAATCAAAGCGGAACCAATCAAAGAGGAAAAGAAAAGGTTTTCATAAACTAGCCAGAAAATGTTTTAATGTTTTTATTACACTTCATTCAATTACTCTGTCTTTTTAGTGTCTTTAGTACAAGAAATAATGTTAAGTTTGTTTGAAAACCAATATAAGTATATGTGTTGTGTCGGTTGTTTCTGTGTGACTTTGTTTTGCTTCTTGTTGAAAACAATCTTCTGTGGAGAGTGTTTGTTTATGAGTTGTTGTGACTTTTGTGTGTTTGTGAAACTGTGATCGCTATTCGTTCGGCTTCAGACTTGGATATGGAACTTGGATCGGTTCGGCTTCTGCACCGGAGAAGAATGTGAACGTGGATCGGGTTCGCCTGCATCAGTTACGCTGCCGCTGGCGCTTTCGCTCTCGTTCCGCCAGAATCAATTTTTTCGGCACTCATCAACAAAACAATCAAAGTGGGACCAATCAAAGAGGAAAAAAAAAGATTCTCACAAACCATCCATAACAAGTTTTACCGTCTTTATTACACTTCATTCAATACTCTGTCTTTTCAGTGTCTTTATTACAAGAAATAATGTTAAGTTTGTTTGGAAACCAGTATAAGTATCTGTGTTGTGTTGGTTGTTTCTGTGTGACTTTGTTTTGCTTCTTGTTGAGAACAATCTTCGGTCGAGATTGTTTGTTTCTGAGTTGTTGTAGCTTTTGTGTGTTTGTGAAACTGTGATGGCTATTCGTTCAGCTTCAGACATGGAAATGGAACTTGAATCGGTTCAGCTTCTGCACCGAAGCAGAACATGAACGTGGATTCTGTTCTCCTGCATCAGTTACGCTGCCGCTTCCGCTCTCGTTCCGCCAGAATCAGTTTCGTTGGCTCTCGCCAACTAACCAATCAAACCGGGACCAATCAAAGAGGAAAAGAAAAGGTTCTCATAAACCAGCCATAAAATATTTTAACGTCTTTATTACACTTCATTCAATTACTCTGTCTTTTCAGTGTCTTTATTACAAGAAATAATGTTAAGTTTGTTTGAAAACCAATATAAGTATATGTGCTGTGTTGGTTGTTTCTGTTTGACTTTGTTTTGCTTGTTGTTGAAAACAATCTTCTGTGGAGAGTGTTTGTTTCTGAGTTGTTGTGACTTTTGTGTGTTTGTCAAACTGTGATCACTATTCGTTCGGCTTCAGACTTGGAAATGGAACTTGGATCGGTTTGGCTTCTGCAACCGAGAAGAACGTGAACGTGGATCGGTTCGCCTTGCATTAGTTACGTTGTCGCTTCCGCTCTCGTTCCGCCAGAATCAGTTTTGTCGGCACTCACCAACTAACCAATCAAAGCGGGACCAATCAAAAGGGAAAAGAAAAGATTCTCACAAACCAGCCATAACAAGTTTTACCGTCTTTATTACACTTCATTCAATTACTCCGTCTTTTCAGTGTCTTTATTACAAAAAATGATGTTAAGTTTGTTTGAAAACCAGTATAAGTATATGTGTTGTGTTGGTTGTTTCTGTGTGACTTTGTTTTGATTCTTCTTGAGATCAATCTTTGGTCGAGAGTGTTTGTTTCTGAGTTATTGTGACTTTTCTGTGTTTGTGAAACTGTGACCGCTATTCGTTCGACGTCAGACTTGGAAATGAAACTTGGATCGGTACGGCTTCTACACCGAACGAGAACATGAACGTGGATCGGGTTCGCCTGCATTAGTTACACTGTCACTTCCGCTCTCGTTTTGCCAGAATCATTTTTGTCGGCACTCATCAACTAAACAATCAAAGTGGGACCAATCAAAGAGGAAAAGAAAAGATTCTCATAAACCAGCCATAACAAGTTTTACCGTCTTTATTACACTTCATTCAATTACTTCGTCTTTTCAGTGTCTTTATTACAAAAAATGATGTTAAGTTTGTCTGAAAACCAGTATAAGTATCTGTGTTATGTTGGTTGTTTCTGTGTGACTTTGTTTTGCTTCTTGTTGAGATCAATCTTTGGTCGAGAGTGTTTGTTTCTGAGTTGTTGTGACTTTTCTGTGTTTGTAAAACTTTGATCGCTATTTGTTCAGCTTCAGACATGGAAATGGAACTTGGATCGGTTCGGCTTCTGGACCAGAGAAGAACATGAACGTGGATCGGATTTGCTTTGCGATTCTGTTGCCGCTTCGCTCGTTCCGCCGAAATCGCTTTTATCGCACTCACCAACTAACCAATCAAAGCGGGACCAATCAAAGAGGAAAAGAATAGGTTTTTATAAACTAGCCATAAAATGTTTTAATGTTTTTATTACACTTCATTCAATTACTTTGACTTTTTAGTGTCTTTATTACAAGAAATAATGTTAAGTTTGTTTGAAAACCAATATAAGTATATGTGCTGAGTCGGTTGTTTCTGTGTGACTTTGTTTTGCTTCTTGTTGAAAACAATCTTCTATGGAGAGTGTTTATTTCTGAGTTGTTGTGACTTTTGTTTGTTTGTGAAACTGTGATCGCTATTCGTTCGGCTTGAATGGAAATGGAACTTGGATCGGTTAAAGCTTCGCACTGAGAGAAAGAATGTCAACGTGGATCGGGTTCGCTTTGCATCGATTCTGTTGCATTGCTTTGCTTCCGCTCTCGTTCGTTCGAAATCAGTTTTGTCGGCACTCATCAACTAAACAATCAAAGTGGGACAAATCAAAGAGGAAAAGAAAAGATTCTCAAAAACCAGCCATAACAAGTTTTACCGTCTTTATTACACTTCATTCAATTACTCCGCCTTTTCAGTGTCTTTATTACAAGATATAATGTTAAGTTTGTTTAAAAACCAGTATAAGTACCTGTGTTGAGTTGGTTGTTTCTATGTGAGTTTGTTTTGCTTCTTGTTGAAAACAATCTTCCATGAAGAGTGTTTGTTACTGAGTTATTGCGACTTTTGTGTGTTTGTGAAATTGTGATGGCTATTCGTTCGGCTTGGACTTGGAAATGGAACATGGATCGGTTCGGCTTGGACGAGAAAGAACATGAACGTGGATCGGATTTGCACATCGATTCTGTTGTCGCTTCGCTCTCGTTCGCGAGAATCGGTTTTGTCGGCACTCACCAACTAACCAATCAAAGCGGGACCAATCAAAGAGGAAAAGAAAAGGTTTTCATAAACTAGCCATAAAATGTTTTAATGTTTTTATTACACTTCATTCAATTACTTTGTCTTTTTAGTGTCTTTATTACAAGAAATAATGTTAAGTTTGTTTGAAAACCAATATAAGTATATGTGCTGAGTCGGTTGTTTCTGTGTGACTTTGTTTTGCTTCTTGTTGAAACCAATCTTCTATGGAGAGTGTTTATTTCTGAATTGTTGTGACTTTTGTGTGTTTGTGAAACTGTGATCGCTATTCGTTCGGCTTCAGAATTGGAAATGGAACTTGGATCGGTTCGGCTTCTGCACCGGAGAAGAATGTCAACGTGGATCGGGTTCGCTCGATTCTGTGCCGCTTCTTTGCTTCCGCTCTCTTTCCGCCAGAATCAGTTTTGTCGGCACTCATCAACTAAGCAATCAAAGTGGGACAAATCAAAGAGGAAAAGAAAAGATTCTCAAAAACCAGCCATAACAAGTTTTACCGTCTTTATTACACTTCATTCAATTACTCCGCCTTTTCAGTGTCTTTATTACAAGATATAATGTTAAGTTTGTTTAAAAACCAGTATAAGTACCTGTGTTGAGTTGGTTGTTTCTATGTGAGTTTGTTTTGCTTCTTGTTGAAAACAATCTTCCATGAAGAGTGTTTGTTACTGAGTTATTGCGACTTTTGTGTGTTTGTGAAATTGTGATGGCTATTCGTTCGGCTTCAGACTTGGAAATGGAACATGGATCGGTTCGGCTTCTGGACCAGAGAAGAACATGAACGTGGATCGGATTTGTCTGCATCAGTTACGCTGTCGCTTCCGCTCTCGTTCCGCCAGAATCAGTTTTGTCGGCACTCACCAACTAACCAATCAAAGCGGGACCAATCAAAGAGGAAAAGAAAAGGTTTTCATAAACTAGCCATAAAATGTTTTAATGTTTTTATTACACTTCATTCAATTACTTTGTCTTTTTAGTGTCTTTATTACAAGAAATAATGTTAAGTTTGTTTGAAAACCAATATAAGTATATGTGCTGAGTCGGTTGTTTCTGTGTGACTTTGTTTTGCATCTTGTTGAAAACAATCTTCTATGGAGAGTGTTTATTTCTGAGTTGTTGTGACTTTTGTGTGTTTGTGAAACTGTGATCGCTATTCGTTCGGCTTCAGAATTGGAAATGGAACTTGGATCGGTTCGGCTTCAGCACTTGGAGAAGAATGTCAACGTGGATCGGGTTCGCTGCATCGATTCTGTTACGCCTACCATTATTGCTTAAAGCTCTCTCTTTCCGCCAGAATCAGTTTTGTCGGCACTCATCAACTAAACAATCAAAGTGGGACAAATCAAAGAGGAAAAGAAAAGATTCTCAAAAACCAGCCATAACAAGTTTTACCGTCTTTATTACACTTCATTCAATTACTCCGCCTTTTCAGTGTCTTTATTACAAGAAATAATGTTAAGTTTGTTTAAAAACCAGTATAAGTACCTGTGTTGAGTTGGTTGTTTCTATGTGAGTTTGTTTTGCTTCTTGTTGAAAACAATCTTCCATGAAGAGTGTTTGTTACTGAGTTATTGCGACTTTTGTGTGTTTGTGAAATTGTGATGGCTATTCGTTCGGCTTCAGACTTGGAAATGGAACATGGATCGGTTCGGCTTCTGGACCAGAGAAGAACATGAACGTGGATCGGATTTGTCTGCATCAGTTACGCTGTCGCTTCCGCTCTCGTTCCGCCAGAATCAGTTTTGTCGGCACTCACCAACTAACCAATCAAAGCGGGACCAATCAAAGAGGAAAAGAAAAGGTTTTCATAAACTAGCCATAAAATGTTTTAATGTTTTTATTACACTTCATTCAATTACTTTGTCTTTTTAGTGTCTTTATTACAAGAAATAATGTTAAGTTTGTTTGAAAACCAATATAAGTATATGTGCTGAGTCGGTTGTTTCTGTGTGACTTTGTTTTGCTTCTTATTGAAAACAATCTTCTATGGAGAGTGTTTATTTCTGAGTTGTTGTGACTTTTGTGTGTTTATGAAACTGTGATCGCTATTCGTTCGGCTTCAGAATTGGAAATGGAACTTGGATCGGTTCGGCTTCTGCACCGGAGAAGAATGTCAACGTGGATCGGGTTCGCCTGCATCAGTTACGCTGCCGCTGCTGCTTCCGCTCTCTTTCCGCCAGAATCAGTTTTGTCGGCACTCATCAACTAAACAATCAAAGTGGGACAAATCAAAGAGGAAAAGAAAAGATTCTCAAAAACCAGCCATAACAAGTTTAACCGTCTTTATTACACTTCATTCAATTACTCCGTCTTTTCAGTGTCTTTATTACAAGATATAATGTTAAGTTTGTTTAAAAACCAGTATAAGTACCTGTGTTGAGTTGGTTGTTTCTATGTGAGTTTGTTTTGCTTCTTGTTGAAAACAATCTTCCATGAAGAGTGTTTGTTACTGAGTTATTGCGACTTTTGTGTGTTTGTGAAATTGTGATGGCTATTCGTTCGGCTTCAGACTTGGAAATGGAACATGGATCGGTTCGGCTTCTGGACCAGAGAAGAACATGAACGTGGATCGGATTTGCCTGCATCAGTTACGCTGTCGCTTCCGCTCTCGTTCCGCCAGAATCAGTTTTGTCGGCACTCACCAACTAACCAATCAAAGCGGGACCAATCAAAGCGGAAAAGAAAAGGTTTTCATAAACTAGCCATAAAATGTTTTAATGTTTTTATTACACTTCATTCAATTACTTTGTCTTTTTAGTGTCTTTATTACAAGAAATAATGTTAAGTTTATTTGAAAACCAATATAAGTATATGTGCTGAGTCGGTTGTTTCTGTGTGACTTTGTTTTGCTTCTTGTTGAAAACAATCTTCTATGGAGAGTGTTTATTTCTGAGTTGTTGTGACTTTTGTGTGTTTGTGAAACTGTGATCGCTATTCGTTCGGCTTCAGAATTGGAAATGGAACTTGGATCGGTTCGGCTTCTGCACCGGAGAAGAATGTCAACGTGGATCGGGTTCGCCTGCATCAGTTACGCTGCCGCTGTTGCTTCCGCTCTCGTTCCGCCAAAATCAATTTTGTCGGCACTCATCAACTAAACAATCAAAGTGGGACAAATCAAATAGGAAAAGAAAAGATTCTCAAAAACCAGCCATAACAAGTTTTACCGTCTTTATTACACTTCATTCAATTACTCTGCCTTTTCAGTGTCTTTATTACAAGAAATAATGTTAAGTTTGTTTAAAAACCAGTATAAGTACCTGTGTTGAGTTGGTTGTTTCTATGTGATTTTGTTTTGCTTCTTATTGACAACAATCTACCATGAAGAGTGTTTATTACTGAGTTATTGCGACTTTTGTGTGTTTGTGAAATTGTGATGGCTATTCGTTCGGCTTCAGACTTGGAAATGGAACATGGATCGGTTCGACTTGGACCCAAGAGAAGAACATGAACGTGGATCGGATTTGCCTGCATCGATTCTGTTGCCGCTTCCGCTCTCGTTCCGCCAGAATCAGTTTTGTCGGCACTCACCAACTAACCAATCAAAGCGGGACCAATCAAAGAGGAAAAGAAAAGGTTTTCATAAACTAGCCATAAAATGTTTTAATGTTTTTATTACACTTCATTCAATTACTTTGTCTTTTTAGTGTCTTTATTACAAGAAATAATGTTAAGTTTGTTTGAAAACCAATATAAGTATATGTGCTGAGTCGGTTGTTTCTGTGTGACTTTGTTTTGCTTCTTGTTGAAAACAATCTTCTATGGAGAGTGTTTGTTTCTGAGTTGTTGTGACTTTTGTGTGTTTGTGAAACTGTGATCGCTATTCGTTCGGCTTCAGAATTGGAAATGGAACTTGGATCGGTTCGGCTTCTGCACCGGAGAAGAATGTCAACGTGGATCGGGTTCGCTTTGCATCGATTCTGCTTCTATTCTTCTTGCTCTCGTTCTCGTTCCGCCAATCAGTTTTGTCAGCACTCATCAACTAAACAATCAAAGTGGGACAAATCAAAGAGGAAAAGAATAGATTCTCAAAAACCAGCCATAACAAGTTTTACCATCTTTATTACACTTCATTCAATTACTCCGCCTTTTCAGTGTCTTTATTACAAGAAATAATGTTAAGTTTGTTTAAAAACCAGTATAAGTACCTGTGTTGAGTTGGTTGTTTCTATGTGAGTTTGTTTTGCTTCTTGTTGAAAACAATCTTCCATGAAGAGTGTTTGTTACTGAGTTATTGCGACTTTTGTGTGTTTGTGAAATTGTGATGGCTATTCGTTCAGCTTCAGACTTGGAAATGGAACATGGATCGGTTCGGCTTCTGGACCAGAGAAGAACATGAACGTGGATCGGATTTGCCTGCATCAGTTACGCTGTCGCTTCCGCTCTCGTTCCGCCAGAATCAGTTTTGTCGGCACTCACCAACTAACCAATCAAAGCGGGACCAATCAAAGAGGAAAAGAAAAGGTTTTCATAAACTAGCCATAAAATGTTTTAATGTTTTTATTACACTTCATTCAATTACTTTGTCTTTTTAGTGTCTTTATTACAAGAAATAATGTTAAGTTTGTTTGAAAACCAATATAAGTATATGTGTTGAGTCGGTTGTTTCTGTGTGACTTTGTTTTGCTTCTTGTTGAAAACAATCTTCTATGGAGAGTGTTTGTTTCTGAGTTGTTGTGACTTTTGTGTGTTTGTGAAACTGTGATCGCTATTCGTTCGGCTTCAGAATTGGAAATTGAACTTGGATCGGTTCGGCTTCTGCACTGGAGAAGAATGTCAACGTGGATCGGGTTCGCCTGCATCAGTTACGTTGCCGCTGCTGCTTCCGCTCTCGTTCCGCCAGAATCAGTTTTGTCGGCACTCATCAACTAAACAATCAAAGTGGGACAAATCAAAGAGGAAAAGAAAAGATTCTCAAAAACCAGCCATAACAAGTTTTACCGTCTTTATTACACTTCATTCAATTACTCCGTCTTTTCAGTGTCTTTATTACAAGAAATGATGTTAAGTTTGTTTGGAAACCAGTATAAGTATCTGTGTTGTGTTGGTTGTTTCTGCGTGACTTTGTTTTGCTTCATGTTGAAAACAATCTTCGGTCTAGAGTGTTTGTTTCAGAGTTGTTGTGACTTTTGTGTGTTTTTGAAACTGTGATGGCTATTCGTTCAGCTTCAGACATGGAAATGGAACTTGGATCGGTTCGGCTTCGGCATCGGAGCAGAACGTGAACGTGGATCGCGTTCGCCTGCATTAGTTACGATGCCGCTTACGCTCTCGTTCTACCAGAATCAGTTTTGTTGGCACTCGTCAACTAACCAATCAAAGTGGGACTGATCAAAGAGGAAAAGAAAAGGTTTTCATAAACCAGCCATAACAAGTTTTACCGTCTTTATTACACTTCATACAATTACTCCGTCTTTTCAATGTCTTTATTACAAGAAATAATGTTACGTTTGTTTGAAAACCAGTATAAATATCTGTGTTGTGTTGGTTGTTTCTGTGTGACTTTGTTTTATTTCATGTTGAAAACAATCTTCGGTCTAGAGTGTTTGTTTCTGAGTTGTTGTGACTTTTGTGTGTTTATGAAAATGTGATGGCTATTCGTTCAGCTTCAGACATGGAAATGGAACTAGGATCGATTCAGTTTCTGCACCGGAGTAGAACGTGAACGTGGATGGTGTTCGCCTGCACCAATTACGCTGCCGCTTCCGCTCTCGTTCCGCCAAAATCAGTTTTGTCGGCACTCACCAACTAACCAATCAAAGAGGAAAAGAAAAGGTTCTCATAAACCAGCCATAAAAAGTTTTAACGTCTTTATTACACTTTATTCAATTGCTTCGTCTTTTCAGAGTCTTTATTACAAAAAATAATGTTAAGTTCGTTTGAAAGCCAGTATAAGTATCTGTGTTGTGTTGGTTGTTTCTGTGTGATTTTGTTTTGCTTCTTGTTGAGAACAATCTTCGGTCGAGATTGTTTGTTTCTGAGTTGTTGTGACTTTTGTGTGTTTGTGAAACTGTGATGGCTATTCGTTCAGCTTGAGACATGGAAATGGAACTTGGATCGGTTCGGCTTCTGCACCGGAGCAGAACGTGAACGTGGATTCGGTTAAATCAGCATCGATTACGTTGTGCTTCCTGCTTCTCGTTACGCTTAAATCGGTTTCGTCGGCACTTGCCAACTACCCAATCAAACCTGGACCAATCAAAGAAGAAAAGAAAAGGTTCTCATAAACCAACCATAAAATGTTTTAACGTCTTTATTACACTTCATTCAATTACTCTGTCTTTTCAGTGTCTTTATTTCAAGAAATAATGTTAAGTTTGTTTGAAAACCAATATAAGTATATGTGCTGTGTTGGTTGTTTCTGTTTGACTTTGTTTTGCTTCTTGTTGAAAACAATCTTCTGTGGAGAGTGTTTGTTTCTGAGTTGTTGTGACTTTTGTGTGTTTGTGAAACTGTGATCGCCATTCGTTCGGCTTCAGACTTGGAAATTGAACTTGGATCGGTTCGGCTTCTGCACCGGAGGAGAACGTGAACATGGATCGGGTTCGCCTGCATCAGTTACGCTGCCACTTCCGCTCTCGTTCTGCCAGAATCATTTTTGTCGGCACTTATCAACTAAACAATCAAAGTGGGACCAATCAAAGAGGAAAAGAAAAGATTTTCATAAACCAGCCTTAACAAGTTTTACCGTCTTTATTACACTTCATACAATTATTCCGTCTTTTTAGTGTCTTTATTACAAGAAATAATGTTAAGTTTGTTTGAAAACAAGTATAAGTGTTTGTGTTGTGTTGGTTGTTTCTACGTGACTTTGTTTTGCTTCTTGTTGAAAACAATCTTCTGTCTAAAGTGTTTTTTTCTGAGTTGTTGTGAATTTTCTGTGTTTGTGAAACTGTGATGGCTATTCGTTCAGCTTCAGACATGGAAATGGAACTTGGATCGGTTCGGCTTCTACACCGGAGCAGAACGTGAATGTGGATCGGGTTCGCCTACATCAGTTACGCTGCCGCTTCTGCTCTCGTTCCGCCAGAATCAGTTTTGTCGGCACTCATCAACTAACCAATCAAAATGGGACCGATCAAAGAGGAAAAGAAAAGATTCTCATAAACCAGCCATAACAAGTTTTACCGTTTTTATTACACTTCATTCAATTACTCCGTCTTTTCAGTGTCTTTATTACAAAAAATAATGTTAAGTTTGTTTGAAAACCAGTATAAGTATATGTGTTGTGTTGGTTGTTTCTGTGTGACTTTGTTTTGCTTCTTGTTGAGATCAATCTTTGGTCGAGAGTGTTTGTTTCTGAGTTGTTGTGACTTTTCTGTGTTTGTGAAACTGTGATGGCTATTCGTTCAGCTTCAGACATGGAAATAGAACTTGGATCGGTTAAACATCGGAGCGAACGTGAACGTGGATCGGTTCACCATCGATTCTGCTACGCCGCTTCGCTCTCGTTCCGCCAGAATCAGTTTTGTCGGCACTCATCAACTAACCAATCAAAGTGGGATCGATCAAAGAGGAAAAGAAAAGATTCTCATAAACCAGCCATAAAAAGTTTTAACGTCTTTATTACACTTCATTCAATTAATTCGTCTTTTCAGTGTCTTAATTACAAAAAATAATGTTATGTTTGTTTGAAAACCAGTATAAGTATATGGGTTGTGTTGGTTGTTTCTGTGTGACTTTGTGTTGCTTCTTGTTGAGAAAAATCTTCGGTCGAGAGTGTTTGTTTCTGAGTTGTTGTGACTTTTCTGTGTTTGTGAAACTCTGATGGCTATTCGTTCAGCTTCAGACTTGGAAATGGAACTTGGATCGGTTCGGCATTTTGTCGAATGCATTCCTCATTAATTAGAACATACTTCTCTAAGCCCTCTCCTCAACCTTTAAATAGTTTCAGGGAGTACAACTTTGATATTTTGCTTCTTATCTCCTTTGTACTTGCTTTTCTCTCGACTCTTTACCTTAAACATTCCGGTCAATAGTAGCTTAAGCATCGGAATGCCTTTGAATGTATACTCCCCCACCTCAACGGAAACTATGAATCCAGACTTGTTCAACCGACCAAACCCACCTTCTTGTCCACATCATTTGCTCCTCATGTGACATCTATTTCCGGTAAGAGCATTTTGGCGCTCACTATGGGGCCTTAATAAAAATCTTCCAAGGCCACCTTCACATAGTTAATACCCGAATTTAGACCTTAGCTTCATCATCATATCTCAACATGAACATTTCCATTCTAGACTCTTTGAAAGCCTATAATGCAGTTAATGGAGTCATAAGCCACCTTGATGAAAACATGGAGAAGTTAGGTCTCGACACAAAGACGAAATTCAAGCCCTAAAGGATCAATGCCAAGAAGAAATTATGGCACTACTCCATAAAGTGTTGTCTATGCATAATGAATGCATAAACCTGAACACAACACCCACGTTGAGCACGAGGCCGAGTTGTGTCCAGCAAGAAAGCAAGACAAGAAGTCTAAGTCCCCAACCCTAGAGTTAGACACGAGACAACCTCACTTTTCTACCCTAGAAGTTATCCCCAGGATTGCACGAACTCTTACCCCACAGTCATGCCCTCAATAAATGCCATTCACAATGCATATACTGGCGCGGGTTGAGGTTTAGACTCTCTCTTCATTTCAACCGTTCACCCCTGAAATAATGCAATCCTGTCTTCCTAAGGGATGGAAATGGTTGAGACTCAAGAAGTATGAAGGGACCTCTAACCCCACCGCACATCTTAAGGCATATCTTACGCAGGCCAGTCTAGTGTTCAAAGACTTGAGAATTCATTTTCGGTTGTTTCCAACATGCTTGAAAGGGATCGCTTTAGAATGGTATTACCCGTTTCCGCCCTTATATATTGATTCGTTCAATATTTTGTGCAAAAGGTTCACGACTCACTACGCTAATTGCAAGCCCATTGTAACTGATTCCGCCTCCTTACAACACATAGTTCAAGGGGACCACGAAATCTTTGTTGATTCCTAACCCATCCCTCCCCAGTCACTCCTTACCATTCCCTTCATGAATGGAGATTTCAACGTTAATAATCCATATCAAGATGATCCTATGCGGGTTAGAAAAGTTTTTATCAACTAAGGAAGCTTTCCCGACATCCTTTATTGGTCGGTCTTCAAAAAATTGGATATCCCAGAGTCAATGGTGCAGTCCTACCCGGATCCACTCCTTGGTTTCCTAGGAGAATAGCTACACACCAAAGGTTATGTGGAGTTGTTGACAAACTTTAGAAGCGGGGAGAAATACCGAACTAAAATGGTATGATTTATTGGTAGATGTTGATACATCAAACAATGCGATTATAAGAAGGAGGACGCTAAACTGTCTTGGTGCAATTGTCTCTACTTTGCATATGCCCATGATATTTAAAGTGGGGAGATTTCAACCATGAAGGCGAATCCCAAGATGGCTCATGAATGTTACATATAGAGTCTAAAGGTTGTCCCTTATTCACGATGACATATGTGATACTAGTAAATTATAGGATAGGGGATGCATGTTTCATAACCCAATGGAAGGACCAAACACATGTCCATAGAAAATTACTCAAATGGCTGAATCAACTGTATTAATATCAGTGTTGTTGAATTAGGTTGTACAAGACAAAAAAATTCTTTAATCTCCATTTTCTTGCATTATGAGCTCCTTTAAATGAGTTAATCAATTTTCAATTTGTTAAACTTCTATCATAATCTAGATAGAATTATTATAGACTTCACTAAATTAAAAGAAAATGTAAATAAAATGTTGTAGTTTATCATTATGCAAATGAAAAATAGTTACACGTCATCATAACTTTTAATCCAGTGGATGTATGTACATCATTTATGTGGTGGCAGTCAAATAACTTGTATTTTTTAAAATAGTAAACATTTGATAAAAATATTTTTTATTATGTAATTAATATATTATTCAGTTTATTCATTAATATTATATTTATTATATATTAGAGAAAAACATTAAATACAAATATTATATTAATTATCAATAAATGAATTAATATGTCAACAAATACTTAATATAAATATTCATGGTCAATCATTGATAAATGTATTACATATTAAGAATCTTATCTTAGTTTAAAGTGTGTAAAATTTTTTAAAAGAGAACAATGTTTATGAGGAAAACAGACAGGTTGTTCATAGGTGTCATGTCATTATCCTGTGCATATTATTTTTATTTTCTTTATTTTTTTAGAGAACTCAATTTTCATATATTTCTTTAAAAAAGAGTATCGGGAAGCAAACAAGTTGTCTATAGCTGTCATGTCATCGGCTGGTGTATATTATTTTTATTTTCTTTATTCTTTAGTAGAACTCAATTTTTATATATTTCTTTAAAAGATACTATTTTTTGTGCATATATTTTTATATATTTTTTCAGAGGATAATCCTTTATATATCGTTTTGATCATAAAAATCACTTTCATCTCAACATTTTATTAAGGTGATTAGACATTTAAGAATTTGTAGTCAATTTTTTTAAAAAATAATTAAGATTAATCTTTTAAATAAATAAAGCAAGTCATATTTCTAGTAGTCATAGGTGGGAAACAATTTATAGGGTTGAGTTAGATCATAGAGTCTATCTTACTATTGTTTATGGATGTTGGGGCCATCTATTGTCAGATAGATATTGGATCACCTATTTAAATAGTCACCAAAGTTCAGTCTCGAAAAATCCAGTCTTCAACAAGAGTGTTCTATAGGTCGGGAGTATTTTTCGCCTTAAAGATGTTATGTAAGTGAGGAGCAATCTTTCACCTTAAAGACACTGACAAATAATCCTCACCTTAAAGACACTGACAAATAATCCTCACCTTACATGTTTCAAATTAGATAAACCAAAAATATTTAATATAATATTTATTTAAACAATTAATAAAACTAGCTTTAATCTTTTCATCCTCTCCCAATAAAACTTAATTTTTTTTTTAAGTTACATGAGTACACACAATTTAGATTTCTTTATCTCCTCTTTGTGATCATCAGCATGGGCTTCCAACCAACTTCAATGATGAGAATTTTTTTGTTAAATACTTCAACTTTTACAACAAAAATATCATGAGAAAAACAAGTTTTTATCATCGTACATACACAACAAAACTTATTTTGATTATATTATAATAATTGGAAGTACATATAGGAAATGCAACTTTCCAATTCGCGTTATAACAAACGTATTTTCATTGCGCATTAAACTCATATATAAAACAAACTTATATTGATACATAATTAAAAGGAGATTTTCTTTCTATATTTGTCTTCCTGCATTCTTTAATCATGTGAAATTAAAAAAAAATATATCTTCAATTAAATTTACACCTTCATTTTCGCAACATTCCAAAATAAAACATTTAAGTTATTATTTTTTATTCTAGAAATTTCAAAATTATTTTTTACATTCCTAAACAATATTCAAAAATTGTAATTATATTTTGGAATGTAAAATAAAGTTCTAAAATGCTGTTTTATTCTAGAACGATTAAAGAGCAGTGGATTAAAGTCTAAATATATAATCCATTTCTTTCTCAACTCATATTCTCTCATAATTATTGTAAAAATTAATACTTATCATGCACAATCATTTATAAATAGATAATAGTATATAACTATTTTATATTATCGATACATCAAGGTATTTTCTCTTATTACTATTGATATAAATCAACGTTTTTTAAGATGAATTAATCATACTAAATAATAACTGACGATTAATAAATGTTATATTTTAATAAACTATTTTAATGATTTAATGATAAGTCGAGAATTATAGACAAAGGGAGTATTACTTCTTTAGAATACATGGATATTCTTTATAATTGTATATTAATTAATTATTCTGATAATAATTACATTCGTTAACTTGTTTCACATGCTTTTATATATTTATATATATATATATATATATATATATATATATATATATATAATTTTTCATAAAATCTAAGAATAATCTTTTAAATACATAAGACATGCCGGGTTAAGTCGTAGATCCAACCCTTCGATTTTGTTTATTAATAAGTTTCCATACAATGGAGACCATCCTTTCATTTTCATTAATTATGTAAGAATAAAAGTAAAGAGAGTCCCTAGTGTCGTCAGTTATGTAATACATAGTCAATCGACTAATAATAAAAAATTATTATGTATTTAATAAATTGTGTCCAACTGATTTTAAAAAAAATAAAATTAAAAATATTTATAAAAAAACATTACATTTTTTTTAAAATAAAATTCGCCACTTCTACCTTATTTTTCTAGCTCCCTTGGGAACACGTACATGTTAAGTCCCGGATCCTTATTTTTCACCTTTTAAACATACATATGGGTTTTAAGTAATTTTCATAAAACTTGATGAATTTATAATACAAGATGAACTTTAATTAGATTATATTTGATTTTTTGATATATTGTTAGTATATAAATTTTTGATATCTTTATCAACACATCTATTTCTTATTAAATATTTAACACAATATTTATTTTATTTATTAATAAATATATTTATTACACTAAAAATTTTAATACAAATATTCATTTCAATCATTAGTAAATTCTCTTTATTTTTCATTTTCTCTCTCTCAAAATTTAGTTTGAATATAATTGTCTAGGAACACAACTCTTTACTTTTCATTTACTTTTCATATATTTCTTCAGTGAGGTAACCCTTCATTTTTTTTCTTTAACCATTAAAAAAAAAAGAGAATGTGTTAACAAATCTTAAAGAAAGTCTAATATTAACCTTATCATTTAAAAAAAAATTGAAAATTTAAGATGAATCTTTTAAATAAACGGACTATATCAAATTTATATAGGTTAGGTAGATTGATTTTATTAGTTAAAGAAATCTCTAGAAAATTAAAAATTAACTTTTCTGATTGTATAAGTCTCTCGTAAATAATTTAATTTATTTTCACATCTAATTATATATGTGAATTTTATGTAATTATAAATATGGTAACTAGGGGTTGAAGTCCATGGGCCGGTCGGAGGACTCTGCAAGCCGTGTGAATTTGGACTAATTTTTTCAAAAAAAAAAAGTAAAAAATCTAAGGGTATAGTATGCAAAAGTCTGCCCGCGCTACCAATGGTCTTTGCGGGTCAAACCAGTGGGTCCATAGTGCAACCCGCAACCCCATGCTATTTAAAGAATTGAAAGTTGGAACACTAATTTCGCTCTATTTTTCCTGCCTCCTCTCAATCTTTTCGCATATCTCACCCTCACAATCTCCTTGCTGACTCATTCTCCCTTCATCTTCTCGCACTCTCCCAAACTCTTCTCATGCATCAGTTCCAATGCCAGTTTGACAAAATCAGTTCCGCTCCTATTGTTGTTCCTCCAAAACCCGTCTCAATCTCAAACCCTAACAGCAGCATCGTTTTTAGGAAAAAAAGATGAAAATGTGGTTATAGAAAAGAATCAAGCATAGAAAATGGAATCATTTACTGGAGATAATTAAAAGTTTACGTTATTGAACTATTAAGAATTTATATTTGTTGTTGGAGATAATTAAAAATTTATGTTATTGACTTATTTTATTAAGAATTCATTAGGTAAAATATAGCATTTTTTGAAAATTTCTTATTTAGATTTTTTTAATTAGACTCGCAAGTCGGGTCGTTTTGCCTGCGGGGCAGAGGCGGACCACCAAGTTAGGTCTGTTTGACATTGCGGGGTGGGGAGGACCAAACTCTATGCGGACCTACGCGGGCGGGCCCGCCTACCCACCCCAAGGTTTAATGTGTTGCAAATATTCTTAAAAGAGAGAAAAAATAATACTCTGAGGTCAAGTTTAAATTTTGCAAGTTTTGAAAGATTTATTACTCCATCTCTCTTCTTTTAAATAAAAATGAATAAAGAGAGTAATTCTAAAAGTCTAAGTTGCTATATTTATTTGAAAAAAATTGAACAATAAAATTTATCTTACACCTTATAAAAAACCGCACTCGAAAGTAATCACGTGTTAAATGAATGTTGAAGTAAGAGCTATCTTTTATTATTGGTAGTTAACAAAATATATAAAACGAAAGTGTCTTATCAAGAAATATATAAAAATTTTGAATAAAGAAATGTCAAATATAGTGTCCTTTGGAAAAATATATGAAAATTGAGTTTTATAAGATAATTAAAACAATAAAAAATAATATAATTAATAGTTGTAATAAATATTTATATTAAATTTTATTTGTGTTATGCATTTATTAATGACTAACAATGAATATTTGTATTAAATATTTATTGATATATTATATATTTATACATTTATTAATGATTAATATAATATTTGTTTTGAATATTTTTTTTACTGTATATAATAAATATATTTATTGATGAATAAAATAAATAATATATTAAATGTATGACAAAACATATATTTGGAATGAGCACTTACTCTTTGGACAAAATTCTATCATTTGGTAACCGGCTTACCTATGACCACTTAAAAGTTATAATTGTTAGGTACGATATCAATGAGTTAACTATAACTTAACATATCTAAATATTTATCAGGGGATAATTGATGTATACTTATGATAAATATGTGTATTAATAAAAATAAAATAATTTATATAACGACAATATACAAAAAATAAAAATATAATCTAACAAAAATTCACCATATATCATAAATTTAGCTAATTTTGCAAAAATTACTTAAAATTCAAATTTATTATCAAGGGTTACTTTGATCTATTAAAATTTGAACAAAATAATAAAGAAAAAAAAAACAATGGAGTATAAATAATCATGTACAAGGTAATTTTTTATCTTTTCAATATTTGATAGATAATGGATAACAAAGGTAAAATTTGATGTGGGTAAGCGGCCCGGCCTGCCCCGTTTAAGGCCCGCCCGTGTAGGCCTGTGAAGAGCTTGGTTCACTATGCTCCGCCCTGCAATTGTCAAACGGACCTAGCTTGGTGGTCCCCTACCCTGCGGGGCCAAACGGGCCGACTCGCGAATCTAGTTAAAAAAATTAAAAAAGTACTAAATCTGGAATTTAAAAAAAAATGTTATATTTTACTTCTTAAATTTTTAATAAAATAAGTCAACAACATAAATTTTTAGGGTTTAAGATTGAGACTAGTTTTAGCGGAACGACTGAGGAAACGAAATTGGTTCTGGCGAAATGACAGCGGTGTTGGCAGAACTAGTTCTAGCGAAAGTGGCAACAGAACTGATGCGGGTGAAGAGATCAATAAGGTGCGAGAGAAGATTGAAGGCAAAATGAGTCGCGAGGAGATTGGAAGGGTGCGACGTGTGAGAAGATTGAGAGGCGACAAAGAAAATGAAGCGAAGTTAGGGTTTCAACTTTTAACCCTTTATATGGTGTGGGCGTGCGGGTCGCCCCGCGGGCCCAGCGGGTTTAGCCCGCAAAGCCCGCGAGTTGCGTAGGGCGGGCTTTCGCAGACTTTACTCTAGATTTTTCTAAAAAAATGGTCCAAACCCGTGCAGGTCGCGGTGTCTGCGAGCCGACCCATGAACTTCAACCCCTATACCTATCCCTAGCTGTCATGTCATCAGCAAAAGCAAATAGGTTTTCCATAGCTGTCATGTCATCAACTCGTGCATGTTATTTCTATTTTCTTTATTCTTTAGCAAAACTCAATTTTCATATATTTCTTTAAAGGATACTACTTTTTGTTCATAAATTTCTATATATTTTTTCAAAAGACAACCCTTTATATATTTTTTTAACCATAAAAAATAAAAAATTACTTTTGTCTGAGCATGTTATTGAATAGACAATTAGACCATTCAAAATGTGGAGTCAGTTTCTTTTAAAAAAGTTGAGATTAATCTTTTAAATAAATAAAACAAGTCATATTTCTAGTAGTCATAAGTGGGGAGTAATTATCTCCTTACAAACTGGTTTTGTAAGTTGAGTTAGACCCATAACTCACATTTCAAGATGGTATCTTGTAGATGTTGGGCGGCCACCTGTTATCAGACTGATTACTAATCATCCATTTGAATATTCTCCGAAGTCCAGTCTTAAAAAATCTAAACTTCAGCGTGAAGTATTATATAAGTGGGGAATATTTCTTACCTCAAGGATGTTATATAAATAAAGGAGCAATCCCTCACCTTAAAAGATGAGTACAGAACAATCATCATCTTGCCTTAATCAAATTACATGAATCAAGAATATTTAGTACAATATTTATTTAAATAATCAATAAAACTGGCTTTAATTTTTTTATTCTTTCCCAACAAAACTTAATTTTCATAAATCTATATGAAATACAAAATTTTTAATATCCTTTATTTATAACTTTTGATATATTTATCCCACCCGGTTCACCAGTTCTACCACTATAGGGTCTAATCATACTTAAAAGAAGAGTTTGATCCTGGCCCAAAAGAAACGAATGTTAGTTATATACCTAACACATGCAAGTCGAACATTATTTTTGGGGAGCTAGCCAAAAGAAAAAGAGACTTCTAGCGTAAATAGTGAGTGAGTAAATAACTTTTTTCTTTGAGTTTTCTTGAAGGACTTTTTTTTTGGAAGGACATGGCCCATTATTTTTCATAGAGAGTGAGTAAATAAATCCTTCAGAGCCTTCAAAATTCAAACTGGACCACAGAATCTTATAGTTTTTCTTTCTTCCCATTCCGCCAATTCATATATGGATTTTACGTAATTTTTTAAAATTTAATAAATTTATAGCTCAAAATTTTAATTAGATTATATTTTTATCTTTTATATTAATTATCATGTAAAATTTATTTTATCTTTATAAACACGTTTATTTCTTATTGTGCACTTTCGGAAATCAATGAATCATTACTTATTTTATTTAATGAATATCCTTAACTTAATAAATATAAAAATATTAATCTTAATTTTTTATTTTTATAACATATTATATTTATTTATATTATGTTTTTACTCATTATTTTAGTTAATTAATAAAGTAAGAGAAAGGGTAGTACATCAAGTATTTATAAATTTTATTATTATTATTTGAAATTAACATTATCTATAGTAATCTTATCAAAGCATTCATATTTAATCATCATTATCAATTAATTAACTTCAATTTTCTTCATTTTAATTTTAATATTTTGATACTCGCTTTTTTTTTTTCACTCCACCAAAAAAACTGTAAATAATACTGGTTATTAAATTAAATGTTTTTCATATTTGGAAGCTATTATAGATATTTGATTTGTATACATGGTGTTGTTTTGGACATAAGAGTAAAAGGGTTTTGGTGTTGTTATGACAAGTGGTGAATGAAATAGTCGAAGGAAAGAATGATGAGAATGTTTAAAGAATTATACAATCATATAAATTAAACAAAAATGACATAACACAATTTTATTATTACGATAATTTTCCTTAACGTGAATTAGGACAATTTTCCTCGATCAAAATGAATAAACTATATTTAATTATTATTAAGCACTACTTATATAAATATCAATAAACTAGTAAAAAAAAAATAATGCAATATATTGATGGTTTATATTCTAATGAATACCCAGTCTACAATGATATTATTCTAGTGAAAAAAATTTCAAATTACTTTCATTGATGTTTTAGAATTTTATAACAATTGTACATGAGTCAAATATCTATACCACGTAATCAAAATAAAAAAAATAAGTAAAAATTTAGATAAAATTCAATATTTCTATTTGTTTGAACCATGTAGTCATGTATAAAAGACTTTGACGTTTAATTATAAGTATTATTATGTGTTCTATCATTTTTCGGTTTTCATTAATACATATGTCAATAAAACACCAAAATAAAGAGGATTCTTTTAGTTAAATACTTTAATTTTCACAACAAAAATATTATGAGAAAAACACAATTTGATCGTATTACACATCAAGAATCTTATCATAGTCTAAATGTGTCACAAAAATTCTTAAAAAAGAGCATTGCTTTTGAAGAATGCAGACAAGTTGTTCATAACTGTCATGTCCTCAGCTTGTGAATGTTATTTTTGTGTTCTTTATTTTTTTTAGTAGAAATCAATTTTCATATATTTCTTTAAAAGAGAATAGTATCTTTGGGAAAGCTGACAAGTTTACTAAAGCTGTCATATCATTAACTCAAAAATATTATTTTTATTTTCTTTATTCTTTAGTATAACTCAATTTTAAAATATTTCATTAAAGGATATTACTTTTTGTTCATAAATTTCTATATATTTCTTCAAAGGATAACCCTTTATATATTATTTTAACCATAAAAAAATGAAAAATCACTTTCGTCTTAACATTTTATTCAAGTTATTAGACCTTTGAGAATGTATAGTCAATTTTTTTTTAAAAAAAAAAATAGTTTAATCTTTTAAATAAATAAAGCAAGTCATATTTCTAATAGTAAAAGTTGAGGAGCAATCCTTCCAAGCCGGATCTGTAAGGTTGAGTTAGACCCATAACTTACATTTTAAGATGACATCAAAGTCTATCCTGCTATTGCTTGTAAATGTTGGGACCACCAGTTGTCAGACCGATATTGGATCACACATCTAAATACTCTTCAAAATCCAATCTCGAAATATCCGGTCTTCAACATGTACATAGTCCTTACTTGCCTTGTTTATTGTTTATTTAAAAGGTTGATTTTATATTTTCTAAATTTTTTATATTAATAATGTTAATCTTAAGTTTAACTTTATAAAGTCTAACCAACTTAGTCTTATACAGGGATAGCTATAACTATAGTGAAAATTGGTGATAATTGGGCTGGATAATGAAAATGTAGGCCCAATTATCCATAATGACCTGAGTAAGAGTCATGAAGTGAATATTCGTATTATATATGTTGCATAATTTATCTATTTTATTATGCTAATAGTCTAAAAATTTATTATAACAATATTTTAAAGTGAAAAAAAATAATTGAATGAAAATAAAAATATATTTACCTGAAGCTTAAATTTATTAAATTATAAAAATATTTTAATTAAAATTTATAAGAAATATGTTCTTATATTTTTACAATATTTTCTTTATGTATTAACTCTCTTTTCTATATGTTCTATTATTTTATATATTTACTATCATTTTTATTTTAAATTTTATTATTAATTTAATAAAAATATATAAATATTTTTGTAAGAAAATCTTGCAGGCAAACTTTTTTAGAGAAAAATATTACTACAAATAAAACTATTAAATTATTATTCCACAAATAAATAATTTTATATTAATTTAAAATTTTTGATTGAAAATTAAAATGATATTAGATATTTAAATTTTAGAAACTAGACATGATATAAAATTTAAATTTGTCATACTTGTACGTAGAAACATGTTAATAATGGTTAGAGTTCTTTCGTATAATAAATAAATATCTCTATAAGATGTAAATAGAATCAAGCATAGAAATTTTACATTCGAGGAACTAAAGAATAGGATAGAGAATGGTTTGTCTTGTATAAATAGGAGGATGCAAATGCAAATGGGACATTAGATAAAATGTGACATAATATAGAGATCAAATTCTAATAGATTACACTCATGTCTTTTAAAAGATTAATCCTTAACTCGGGTAAAAAATACTCCAACAAAATCAAATGAGAAAAACTTTGAGAACATAACAAAGATTCTATTGTAATAGGGGAAACTATTTATTGGAGGACAGATTTTATTGTGCAGCCGCTGATAATAGTCACTTTGCATCACTTACGAAGACTACTAACTCATTGACCTAGGAAAATTTATTGGAGGATAGATTTTATTGTGTCGCGGCTGATAATAGTCACATCGCATCACTTACGAAGATTACTAACTCAGTGGCTGAGGACAATGTGGATGACACGCATATTAAAGTTATTAACAAACATTAACAACATTCACGTCTTCTCACCAACCTCACATTAATGATGATAAATATTTCCATAAACTTTTGCACTAACTTGAACTTATAATAACTGTCAAGAAGCATCTTCTTTACTCTCTAATAACATTTTCCTTTCTCAGTCATTTACTCTCAAAATTTCCTAAAAATCTTTACTTACTTAAGTATTAGAGTACATTCCCTGACGTTCTTTTCCTATTGTATGGAAACTCTTGATTGAGCTATTCATCCTCGTATAGACAACTTCAACAACTAGGCTCGACACATCTATGCATCACTCATCCTTTTTGGTAAGAACACAATGAAATGGATTATATAAAATATAATATATATTAATCTACCGAGGAATCCGTTAGAGATAGGGCCTATTACATATATATATATATATATATATATATATATATATATATATATATATATATGAGACGTAATTGTAATTATTTTTTACATGCCTAAACAATATTAAAAAATTGTAATTATATTTTGGAATGTAGAATAAAGTTCTAAAATGCTGTTTTATTCTGGAACACTTACCGAACATCATTCTGAATTTGGTTGTTTTCATTTTGGAATAATATAACAATTTCAGAAGAAGAATAAATAAGAAAGTGTATTTTTAGAATAAAAAAAATGATGGGTGTGTGAATAGTACGAAAATTGTCCAAAACCATAGCCTATGGATGTTGTGAAGTAAAGTCCGAAGCAAGCAACTTTGAGCAGGTCTAATAATAGAGGATGATAAAAGAACAGTGCATTTCTCTCTCATGAGACTCATCTTCTCTCACGAATCTCATTAGACCTTCATTTACCATCAACAAGACACAACCTAAAAACTTAATAAAAATTAATATTGGTATCGTATTAATTATTATAAAAATTAATACTTATCATACACAATCATTTATAAATAGATAATAATATATAATTATTTTATATTATCGGTGCATCTAGGTATTTTCTCTTATTACTATTGATATATATCAACATTTTTTTATGTTGAATTGATCTGCTAAATAATAACTGACGATTAATAAGTGCTGTATTTTAGTAAATCTATGCATTAATTTATAAAATTGTATTATAATAATACGTGACATTTTTAAATAAGTACAATATATACTTCGACCACACTTTCATATAATGTTTCATTACCCAGATTTGTTTTACTCTTTCGTGTCATGTTCTAATTGCACCACAAATTAGTTATTTAAATAAGTCATGAAAGATATAATCAACATACCCTATGTTTTTTTCATAATTAAAAATGATTAATTTTAATATTCTTTCATATCAATTTTCCCCACACTAAATTCGCGCAAGTGAACATAGTCATGTCATGTAAACTTCTAAACGCAAGACTCTAATGCAAATAAAAATAACTGAGTTGAGAAGAAAGAAAGTACATAAGAGCTATACGCAAATAGAAGAATACTGACATATCACCCACAATCTTTCTATATTAAAGAGAAAAATTTATAGTATGCAACTGAGCATACATCTTTCAAAAACTGAGCATAAACCAGTTACGTCTTATGCAAATATAATGAGCCTGTTGGGAATAATTTGTGTTTGCTGGCAAAATACACACTACAAAATCAAAACAAAACTCAGCCAAACTAGGGCACGTAACAGCAATTTAACTAAAGAATTCAACATTACACAACATTAACAGGTTGCATGAGCACCATTCATTGAGTTTTACATCTTGATTCAAATAAAATAGCCATTAGTGTTATGTATTAGGAAGGTATTTTTATAACCCTCTTAGCAACTTCTCTTCTTACGTTATCTTTTAAGATAAAAATAAACTGATTTTATTTGATATATCAAAAGACATTTAAAAATCAAATCTTGTACAATTAAAATTCCTGTGAACAACTTTTATAATAATAAGATATTTTTCCTTTATAAATATTTTTATATTACTTGTATTTTTTGGTATTAGAAAAAAAATATAATAATATTACTCATACATTTATTTACTTGATTTATTTGGTATATAATGTCTTCTTATCTTTGGAATAAAAGGATATTTTTAATATTTGAAAACGCATCTCACCAACAAACCTATTGTAGAACATGCATGTTATCATGAAAACTATTAACAATGGTCAGAGTTCTCAAAAAGTCAAAAGTTAGGAATAAACTTCGTATAATACACATGTGTCTGTCTTTCTGTGCCTATATAATATGCACACAAATGTTGGAGGATACATACTTGAACTTGATGTATGGTTTCCAAAGTGTCTCCCTCTCCTCTGGAGTTCAAATCTATCAATAGATTATTTCTAAATCAGTATATAATTTATTATGAATGTATCAAACTTTAATTAAATATAATTTTAAAAAATTTATATTGATTAAAATATTAATTTTCATCCATTAAAACCCTAACATTGATTTTTTTTTTCTTGTTACAATTGATTGAGTGATTATAAAGATATATTTAGTCAAATTAAAATCATTTCATAAAACATATTACAAACACCAGAAATTAGAATTTTATAACAACTGTACATGAGCCAAATATCTATATCACGTAATCGAAATAAAATAATAAGTAAAGATTTAGATAAAATTCAATATTTGAACCATGTAATTTTGTATAAAAGACTTTGGAGTTTAATTACTGCGTAAGTAAGTATTGTTGTGTGTTGTACCATTTTAGGTTTTTTTAATGCATATGTCAATAATAAATAGAAGGTTCTTACTCATTTATTGTTGCTAATTTATTGTCTATAATAAAAACAAAAGAGTTTTATTAACCTTAAAAAAAAAAAAAACAGAAGAATCATTAGTTGAAGAAGAATTGGGTGATGACTGATGATGAAATATCTTTCACAAAAATATTACGAAAAAAACTGAAATACAAGAAAAGTTAAAGTAAATTTTTCTAGTTAACATCAAAATAATGAGGTCGGTGAGTGCACACAGTTTAAATTTCTTTGTACCCCTACGTGTGAGTATCAGCATGGAAACAATCTTTTATATATATTAGATAAAAGAAAAAAGATCACTCTCATACATGAAAGGTTGCTCTTATCTCTTAGAATACGTAATCAATTTCTTTCACATACAAATCAAATATCTAGATTCACCCCTTTACCTAATTTTTTTTAAAAAAATATAAAATTAACCTTTTAAATTATAAATTACATCAGGTTTAAGATTTTATATAAATTAAGTGGTAGTCCTCTTAATTGATAACTATTTTTATTTTTACTGATAGAAATTGGATATAAATATTAATTAATTTATATAAAATTTATAAATTTATAATACATGATAATTTTTTATTAAACTATATTTTAATTTTTATATTTAAACTTTATAAACCATTTTATCTTTTATAAATACATATATTTTCTATTAATAAAATATTGATATTATCCTTCAAAAAATATATTTATTATAAATAAAAAATATTCAATATAAATATTTGAGGGAATTATGTATTAATTTATTGAAAAGTATTTAAGACAAGTCATTATCTCAAATCACGTAAATCAAAAAAATTTAATATAATCTTTATTTAAGTAATTAATAAAACTGACTTTCAGGTTTTCATCCCTTTCCCCCAAAAAAAAAAAAGATTAATTTTCATATAAATAGACAAAAATTTTAATATCTTTTATTCACAGACTTTAATAATTTTTCACATATTTCCCTCGAAGAAAACAAGGGTGGGTAAGTATATTTTTTAATCATAAAAATCACTTTCATCTTAATATTTTATTCAAGTAATTAGACATTTAAGAATGTGTGGTAAATTTTTTAAAATAAATTAAGATTAATCTTTTAAATAAATAAAGCAAGTCATATTTCTAGTAGTCATAAGTGGAATACAATCCTAATCTTACAAGCCGGTTTTGTAAGGTTGAATTAGATTACATTTTAAGATAGTATCAGAGTCTATTTTATTATTGTTTGTGAATGTTGGGGTCATCTATTGTCAGATTGATATTAAATCACTTATTTAAATAGTCACCAAAGTCTAGTCTCGAAAAAATCAGTCTCCAACAAAGGTGTTCTACAAGTAGGGACACCTTTAGGCAGGGAATAATCTCTCCACTTAAGAATTATATAAATGAAAAAACATATCTTCACCTTATATTAGATAAATAAAAAATATTTAATACAATATTTATTTAAACAATTAATAAAACTAGCTTTTATCTTTTCATCCTCTCTCCAACTAAACTTAATTTTTCTTCAGTTATGTGAGTACACACAATTTAGATTTCTTTATCTCCTCTGTGTGAGTATCAGCCAACGATGAGAATTTTTTTGGTTAAATACTTCAATTTTACAAAAAAATTTTTTTTTTGAGAAAAACACGTTTTTATCGTCGTACATACACAACAAAACTTATTTTGATTATATTATAATAATTGGAAGTACATATAAGAATTGCAACTTTGCAATTCGTTATGACAAAAGTATTTTCATTGCGCATTCAACTCATATATAAAACAAACGTATATTGATACATAATTAGATAAGGAGATTTTCTTTCTATATTTGTCTTCATGCATTCTTTAATCATGTGAAATTAAAAAAATATATTTATCTTTAATTAAATTTACATCTTCATTTTCGCAATATTTCAAAATAAAATTTTTAAGTTATTATTTTTTATTCTAGATATTTCAAAATTATTTTTTACATTCCTAAACAATATTAAAAAATTGTAATTATATTTTGCAATGTAGAATAAAGTTCTAAAATGTTGTTTTATTCTGGAACAATTACCGAGCAGCTTTCTGAATTTGGTTTTTTTTATTTTGGAATAAAATAACAATTTCAGAAGAAGAATAAATAAGAAAGTGTATTTTTATAATTAAAAAATAATGATGGGTGTGTGAATAGTAAAAGGTTAGTCCAAAACCATAGCCCATTGATGTTGTGAAGTAAAGTCCAAAGCAAGCAACTTAGAGCAGGTCCGAGGATGATAAAAGAGCAGTCGATAAGGAAAACATAATTACTCTTCATCTGAGCTAAGGCGACTTGGATGGAGAGTTTAATTTAAACAACATGATTAACCTTTGATTATAAATATTATAGGAACTATAAATAAAAAATTAAGAAAATAAGTTTTTTTTTTCTTTTTAAAATTTTATAAAAATTGAAAGAAAGAAAATTAACCAAGATGTATTACTCTAAGTAGACGAAGAAGAGAAGAAAGTCTTAATTTTATGTAATTTTGAGCAATATTAAAATTGATTTTTTTTATTAAATGTTTTTTTCATGCAAAGTAATCTTTACCATGACTATTTATAAAACATTATATAATTTTAGTATCTTACTTAATATAAATTTCAAGAATTAAGAATAGTTCTTTATATTTTATAAAAGAAAAAGTCAGAAATTATTTTTTGAGGACTAAATTTAAGAAATACCCATGGATTTAAAAATTTATTTAATTTAAATTCAAATTCAATAATAATATTATTGATTTTATTTTTTAAAATATCTATATCTTTTATATTTTCTTTTTCTTTTACTTTCTACACAACTAAATTAAAGGAAAAAAATTATCTTCCTCTCCTTCCATTTTCTTTTTTATTAAACATTGTATTTTCTATGCTTTTTCTTCTCTTTCTCTTTCTTTCCTTATTTTTCTTTTTTAGAAACTTTCTCCTTTAAAACAAAGCTAAAAAAGAAATTTAAAAAAATTAAAATAAAATAATTATAGACTTATAAGGAAAGATGTTTAAACTTTAAAAGATAATGGATTAAAATAATATAAATACTTAAAATATCACCGATAGAATAAGTGATAAATTAATATCTGTTGGATTAGGTATTCCAAGATCAAATAAATTCTTTAATCTCTTTTTCCTTATCTTGTGAACTCTTTTAAATGAGTTAATCAATTTTCAATTTGTTAAACTTAATGTCCCAACTTAGATACTTCACTAATCTGAAAAAAAGTGTAAAAAAAAAAAAAAAAAGTTATATTTTACCATTATACAAATTACTTACTTTTAATCTGGTAGATGTATGTACATAATTTATGTGGCAGTATTCAAATCAATGTGTTTTGTTAAAATAATAAACATTCGATGAAAATATTTTTTATTATGTATTTAATACATTATTTATTTTATTCATTAATATCATATTTATTAATACAAATAATTAATATAAATATTCATGGTCAATAAAGGTGTTACACATCAAGAATTTTATCCTAATCTAGCGTGTCACAAAAATTCTTAAAAAAGAGTAGTGTCTTTTAAGAAAGCAGATAAGTTGTTTATAACTGTGATGTCATTAGCTTGTGAATGTTATTTTTGTGTTCTTTATTCTTTAGTAGGACTCAATTTTCTTATATTTCTTTAAAAGAAAGTAGTGCCTTTTGGGAAAGTAGACAGGTTGTCCAAAGCTGTCATGTCATTAGCTCATGAATATTATTTTTATTTTCTTTATTATTTAGAAGAATTCAATTTTCATGTATTTCATTAGAGGGTACTACTTTTTGTTCATAAATTTCTATATATTTCTTCAAAGGACAATCCTTTATATATTTTTTTAACCATAAAAAATAAAAAATCACTTTCATCTCAACATTTTATTCAAGTGATTAGACCTTTGAGAATGTATAGTCAATTTTTTTAAAAAAAACTAAGTTTAATCTTTTAAATAAATAAAGCAAGTCATATTTCAAATAGTAATAAGTGAGGAGTAGTCCTTCCAAGCAGGATTTGTAAGGTTGAATTAGACCCATAACTCACATTTTAAGATGACATCGGAGTTTATCCTGCTATTGTTTGTAAATGTTTGGACTACAGTTGTCGGACGATATTAGATCACACATTTGAATAATCTCCAAAATCCAGTCTCAAAAAATTCAGTCTTCAACTTGTACATAATCCTTACTTGCCTTGTTTATTTAAAAGGTAGATTTTATATTTTCTAAATTTTTTATATTAATAATGTTATTCTCAAGCTTAATTTTATAAAGTCTAACCAACTTAGTCTTATACAGGGATAGCTATAACTATTTTGAAATAGATGCTACAACTATTCTGAAATCGATGGTAATTGGGCTGGATAATGAAAATGTAGGCCCAGTTTTCCATAATGACTTGAGTAAGAGTCATGAAGTGAATATGTGTTATATATGTTGCATAATTTATCTATTTTATTATGCTAATAGTCTAAGAATTTATTATAAGAATATTTTAAAGTGAAAAAAAAATATTTGAATGAAAATAAAAATATATTTACCTGAAGCTTAAATTTATTAAATTTTAAAAATATTTTAATTAAAATTAATAAGAAATATGTTCTTATGTTTTTACAATATTTTCTTTATGTATTAACTCTCTTTTCTATATGTTATATTATTCTATATATTTACTATCATTTTTATTTTAACTTTTATTATTAATTTAATAAAAATATATAAATATTTTTGTAAGAAAATACTGCAGAAAAATTTTTTTTAGAGAAAAATATTACTGCAAATAAAATTATTAAATTATTATTCCACAAATAAATAATTTTATATTAATTTAAAATTTTCGATTGAAAATTAAAATGATATTAGATATTTAAATTTTAGAAACTAGACGTGATATAAATTTAAATTTGTCATACTTGTACATAGAAACATGTTAATAATGGTTAGAGAACTTTCAAATAATCAAAAAATTTCTCTATGAGATGTGAATAGAATTAAGCTTAGAAATTTTACACTCCAAGAACTAAAGAATAAGATAGAGAATGTTGTGTCTTGTATAAATAGGAGGATACAAATGTAAATTGGGCATTATACAAATGGAATATAATATCTGTTAAGAGAGATTAAATTCTTGAATAGATTACACTCATGTATTTTAAAAGATTAATCCTTAACTCGTGTATAAAGATGCTCCAACAAAAATAAAATGAGAAAAACTTTGAGAACGTAACAAAAATTCTATTGTAACAGGGGAAACTATTTATTAAAGGACAAATTTTATTGTGCCGCGGTTGATAATAGTCACATCGCATCACTTACAAAGACTATTAGCTTAGTGGTCGAGAACAATTTATTAGAGGATAGATTTTATTGTGCCACGGTTGATAATAGTCACATCGCATCACTTACGATGACTACCAACTTAGTGGCTGAGGACAATGTGGATAAAGTTACTAACAAACATTAATAACATTCACGTCTTCTCACCAACCTCACATTAATGATGATAAATATTTTCATAAACTTTTGTACCAACTTAAACTTATAATGACTTCAAGAAGCATCTTTTTTACTCTCTAATAATACTTTCTTTTCTTGTTCCTTTACTCTCAAAATTTCCTAAATGCCTTTACTCACTTAAGTATTAGAGTACATTCTCCTCTCCATAAGGACGTTCTTTTCTGATTGTACGAAAACCCTTGACTGAGTTCTTCATCCTCGTATAGACGACCTCGACAACTGGGCTCGACACATCCATGCATCACTCATTCTTTTTGGTAAGAACACAATGAAATGGACTATATAGACTATAGCATATATTAATCTACGGAGGATTTTCTAGAGATAAGGCCTATTACATGTATATAAGTGAGGTGTAAACCTCATTCTATGAACCGGTTTAAAGGATTGAGTTAGGTCAATCATCTGATTTGTATGTGTTGGAAGTCCCATATTACCTAAAGATAAAGCATATTACATGTATATAAATGAGGTGTAATCTCACTTTATAAACCGATTTATAGAAATGAGTTTGTAATAAAATCAGAATATACTTTTGAGCATTGTAATTTACTCTTAAAAATATTATTGTTTTACAACGTAGTTTATTGGCTGGGACTAAGCTTATTCAATTACACTTTTGTAACCCTATAACATCTTCTACTAGAAGAAATAGCATAGCCTAATCTATGTGATAAGTGCCTCTCATGCACTTCACTTTCAACTTCATTTTATACAATGTAGTGTACATGTCTCTATAGGGCAGTTATCACTGCCTTGCTACAAGGTAAATATGCTTTAGAAACCTCATAACATGTTGCAATTGCATCAAGGCATCAGCCAAATATCAACATATATTCCAAGGCATCAGCAGATGCCCGTGCATTTGGTGGGGGCTCCATGAAGAAAATAAATGAGCTTAAAATAATGATGAATAAAAATTAATATTGATATCGTATTAATTATTATAAAAATTAATACTTATCATGCACAATCATTTATAAATAGATAATAATATATACTTATTTTATATTATCGGTGCATCAAGATATTTTCTCTTATTACTATTAATATATATTAACATTTTTTTTATGTTGAATTCATCTGCTAAATAATAACTGACTATTAATAAGTGTTGTGTTTTCGTAAATCTATGCATTAATCTATTAATTTATGAAATTGTATTGTAAGCATAAAATATTTTAATACTTGACATTTTTAAATAAGTATAATACATACTCTGACTACACTTTCATATAATATTTCAATATCCAAATTTGTTTTCACTCCTTCCCGTCATATATTACAATATATACTCAATTAAAATTAGTAACTAAATTGTGAATATCATTTAAATTTCTAAACGCAAAACTCGTAACGCAAACAAAATAACTGAATTAAGAAGAAAAAAAAAATACACAAGAACTATATGCGAATAGAAGAATACTCACGTATCACCCACAATCTTTCTATATTAAAGAGAAAAATTTATAATATCACCCTAAATCTTTCTATATTAAAGAGAAAAATTTATAATATGCAACTGAGCATACATCTTTCAAAAACTGAAAAATACAATTCCACTACCCATAAACCACTTACAGTGAGCCCTGTTGGGAATAACTTGTTTTGCTGGCAAAATACACACTACAAAATCAAAACAAAACTCAGCAAAACTAGGGCACGTGACAGCCATTAATTTAACTAAAGAATTCAAGATTACACAACATTAACAGGTTGCATGGTGGCCATTCATTGAGTTTTACACCTGTAAATGATGAGCATTGCTTATTCTGTGAAGCGTGGGCTGAATCCTTTCGTGCGGAGGGTTGAGATCTTAAAATAGAGATAACAATTCTAAAGAATCTAACGTTAATGAATGCGAAGAATGTTATGCACTCCCGAAAGAAACCTCGTTTAATAATTAAATAAATATTTGATAGATAATTTCAATACATAAATAATTAAACAATCAATTATAAAATATAAAAAAATATATATATATAAAAAGAGAAATATATATATATATATATATATATATATATATATATATATATATATTTTATAAATAAATTAACTGGTTGACTGTATAATAAAATTTAAAAAAAAAAAAAATCCTCGTTTTAGTATGGTCACCAAACTGCGTCACCTTTTTTAAATGCTGTGATGCAACTTGGGATTAGTGACATGTTTTTCTCTATTTACATAGTGACTGAATTAGTCTTTTTATCGGTGTTGCAATACATGTATAAGACATCATTATTATACGGTACTTATCATTTTCTCCCTTGATTATTTTTTAGAAGCAAAACCAAAGAGGATTCTTAAAGTGATGAATATCCAGATTTGACGAAAGACCACTTTTTAGTTATTTGCTATATGCATTTGATTTTCCATCCATCTATGCACTTGTTTTTGAGGTAGAAACATTTTATGTCTTAGACGCTTTTTGGTTACTTCCGGTACCCTCTATTTTTTATGTAATAATGATCAAAGAAATTAGCTGTGTTTGTTGTTGTTTTGTTTTTGGACTTTTAAGCCCCTTTGATAATAAAATAAAAATAAATAACTAAAGTAATGAAACTCATTAATAAACAGTGCACCATTTTCTCCCACATAAAGTTCCATTGCCTTCTCACTCAAACTCATGTCTTCCCATTTCTTGTGAGGACTCTCCGTAACCCTTTTTGCTGATTATGTTTTCGTTATCATAGTCTATTATTGGACTTGCTTTGGACTTTACTTCACAATATTCATGGGCTATGGTTTTGGACTTTACTTCATCAATATACGTTGTTTTATATGTGGGTTTAATGAGCAATGAAAATACGTTTGTTATAATCAAATTTGTGTATTGCAAAGTTGCACATCCTATAGTACTTTCAATTATTATAATATAATGAAAATAAATTTTGTTGCGCAGTATGTACGATAAAAACGTGTTTTTCTCATAATATTTTTGCTGTAAAAATTGAATTATTTAACAAAAAAAATCCTCATAATTAAAGTTTGTTAGAAGCCCATACTGATACTCGGGCCGACAGGTATAAGAGGGCCGGGTTCTAATTTCTTTAATGTAATAATAATGATAATAAAATTTTAATAATAATAATAATAAATTTTAATTTTAAGACATTATTTAACTTATATTTCAATTAGATAAATGTTTAATGAAAAGTATAATATTACGTAATTTTAACTTTTTATCAAAAATTAAAATGAAAACAGAAAGAAAGAAAAAATTTACCCCTCCTAAACCTAAACGTTGACTCCACGCGTGCATGTCTCAAACCTAAACGTTGACTCTGCATATGCATATCCTCACGCGGAGGGGAAAAGAAAAATATAAATTGTGTGTGCTCACCAAACTTATCATTTTGTGTATTGACCTAACAACATCACTGGTTCACTTAACTTGAGGGTATCACTAAGTTATACTAATTGAATTGTCCTAATGAAGATATTGAATGGTTTTGACAACAAATTACTTCCTAGTAAGTATAACAATTTCACCGGAGCACTATTAAACTTCCAATCAAAAAAAAAAAAAAAAACTCAATGAATCTCCACGAAGAATGAATCCATGAACAATCCAACAGCAAGGACCTAGTTATGATAGCTAAAAACATTTAATTTAATAACCAGTATGATTTACAGTTTTTTTGGTGGGGTAAAAAAAAAATAATCCAGTATCAAAATATTAAACTTAAAATAAGATCAAAATTAAAGTTAATTAATTGATAATAATGATTAAATATATAAATACATATATTTTCTATTAATGCAATATTTATATTATCTATTAAAAATATATTTATTATAATTAAAAAATAGTCAATATAAGTATTTATAGGAATTATTAATTAATTAATTAATATATTATTTTGTTAAAACATATTCCGTCATTGTAGTCCGTATGTAAATAAAAAAAATTAGAGTATGAGATTGCAAGTGAAAATAAAAATAAAAAATTATTTTATTTTTCTTAACATATTTATTATATGTATACATCAATTATTTTGTTATAAATATTTAGATACGTTTAAATCCAACTCTTTTGAACATTCAAAAACAGTTACACTTTCAAATAAAAATAATTATATCTAGTCAGTTATATCAACAATCATGAGAATAATTATATTAGAGTTCAACCGTATAATTTCTTACTTCTCTTAGCTAAGATCTTTTATGACAAATATTAGTATACAAACCTCCTTCTTTTTTATTTTAAAAAAAGAAATTAATTTATGTTTTATATAAAATTGCAATGTACATAAGAATAATGTATTTTATTTTTTGTTTTATAACAAATATTAGTATACAAATCTCCTTCTTTTCTAATTTTTATTAAAAGAAGAATTAATTTATATTTTATATAAAATTGCAAATGGACATAAGAATAATGCATATTTTTTTTGGTTTTGGGATAATGGTGGTAGGTAGGGTGGTAATCAAATAATAAAATTTTTTCTTAAAAAAATAAGTTGTTCAATCTAAATATATTTTTTTTATCATACATTTAATACATTATTTTTTTTATTCATTAATAAATATATTTACTATATACTATAAAAAAATATTCAAAACAAATATTATATTAATCATTAATAAATATATAAATAAATATTTCATACAAATATTCATAATAAATTATTAATAAATATATAACACATAAATAAAATTTAATATAAATATTTATTACAATTATTAATTATATTATTTTTATTATATTGTAGAACTCAATTTTCTATATTTTTAAGACACTATTTTTAATATTTTTTATACATAAATTGTTTATATATTTTTTAAAAAATACCATATAATTTTATTGTTTAATCTCTTTCAAATAAGACTTCTAGAATTTTTTTTTAATTTAATTTTTTTAACAAATTTAAAATTATATATGAATTTAAATGATAGATAAATAAATATGAATTTAATTATTTCATGTAAAATTTATAATACATGATAAATTTTTATTAAGTTATATTAAACTTTATATTTTAACTTTATGAATTATTTTATCTTTTTACGGATAGACATATTTTTTATTAATGTAATAATTATATTATTCATTAAAAATATATTTCTCATAAATAAAAAAAACTCGGTATACAAATTCACGGGAAATATAAATTAACTAACTGTCTCATCATATAAAAAGTAATAAGTTAAGTCATTTTTGCGTCAGATTACGTAAATCCATAACAAATTAATATAATATTTATTATTTATTTAAACTGTTAATAAAACAGTATTTGAATTTTCATCACTTTCCCTACCAAATTAAATTTTAATATATTTATTTGAAAGATTTTTTTTTAATATCCTTAATTCATCATTTTTATTTTAGTTATCATAAAAAGACACAACCTTTCATCAGTTTTTCTTTTGTCGTAATTTTTTACTTATTTTTCTGATAAGTAGGTAACTCTTTGTTTTAACTAAAAGAAGGAGAGAGTAATCAAATCCTTCAAACTGCAAAATTCAAACTTTGTCTTCATATACTGTTTTTCTCTCACTCTGCCCGTTCCCGCCAACTAACCAATCAACGAAGGAAAGAAAAAAAGTTATCAGAATCCAGCCATAAAATTTTTTAATGTCTTTAATACACTTCAATTACTCCATTTTACCGCTGTCTTTATTACACTTTGTGTGGAAAACCACTATATAAGTATGTGTGCTGTAGTTGTTTCTGTGTGCATTTGCTTGCTTCGGTGGAGAGTAGTTGTTTGTGAGAAAGTGTGATGGCTATTCCTTCTGCCTCATACGAACTTGGACCGAGTTCGGCTTCTGCACCGGAGCAGAACGTGAACGTGGTTGTTGACGACGGTGGCAAAAGGAAGAGGAGGAAGAAGAAGAGTTTGAGTTCCATGGCTATTCCTTCGGCCTCCGAAATGGAACTTGGATCGGGTTCTGCACCGGAGCAGAACGTGAACGTGGTTGTTGAGGACGACAAGAAGAAGAAAAAGAAGAGTTCGAGTTCGAGTTCTCGCAGAGTGAAAGTTGTGGGAAACAGAGTCTATGATTCTGTGAATGGAAAAACTTGTCACCAGGTACTGTTTTTTTTTTTTTTTTTTTTTTTTTTTTTGAGTTTTTGTGATGTCCATTTCGTGTTTTTTCTGTATTTTTGCTTTGTGGATTGTTTGTAGGGTGAAATCTGAATGTGGGTATGTGGAGGAAATGTGGGAAATGTGTGAAAAATTGAAGCTTTGGTTGATGGGGCTGTTTGTAATGATGATGTATAAATGAATATGTGAATCAATTGATTTGGAACTGTTTTATTTGTGCTTGATATTCGGAAGGATTGTTTTATCGGTTTTTATACTCTGTTATAGGAGAAATGATGAGTTCCATGGAGAATAGTTGTGGCCTTGTACAGAAAAAAAAAAAAAAAAAAAGATTATGTTCGTGATGTTGTTTTACTTTTTGTGTGTTTTGTTCGGTTGTGTTGTGGGGTGTGGTGGTTTGTAGAGAGGGTGAAATCGTGATGTGGTTGTGTGAAGATTTTGTTAAAAATGATTGTGTGAAGGTTTTGTGAAAAATGAGAACTATGGTTGATGGGGTTGCATGATATTATGATGTGTGTAGGTTTGCTTCTAGTTTGTGTGTTTTGTTCAATCTGTGTCTGTCTTTGTTTCTAGTTTTTGTGGTTTGTTTGGATGATAACGTTTTTGTTTGCTTGGTTTTCCATGTTCTAGTGCCGGCAAAAGACTACAAAGTTCACCGCCGCTTGTAAGAATCTGAAGAAGGGGACAAAGCTTTGCACTCTTCAGTTCTGTGAAAATTGCCTCTTTGCCAGGTTAGGTTCAACCATATAAATGTTAGGTTTCTTTATTCTTCAGGATTGTTCTGTCACAGGTCATTCGTATTCTTCAATGACTTGGGTAGATCATTGAGAGCGTTCATTGTGGTTCTACTTGACTTATGTAAATGTGAAAAATTATGTCCTTAATGATAGAGTATGATGGAGTACTTGTTCAATCTTTGTATGTGTTTTCCCTTATGGTACTTTTCTGTTGTATATTAGGTATGGGGAGATTGCACGAGAGGTGGCGCAAGTAGATAATTGGGCATGCCCAAAGTGTTGCGGCGTGTGCAACTGCAGTTGTTGCATGTGAGTTTCTTTTTCATTTTTCTTTTATTCTTTCTTTTTGTGTGCTTTGAGATGGTATTGTATCTGTGAGTTCATTCTGAAAGGAGAGTGATTTTTGTAGGAAAAGACGAGGTCAACAACCTACTGGTGCACTATTTCCCACAGCCAAGGCAAAGGGTTTCAAGTCTGTGTTGGATATGCTTAGTGCGAATGCTGCTGCTGCTGCTAAAGATTTGGAATTGAATGAGGCGAATGATGCTGATGTTTTGCCTTCAGAGGAAGTTCCTGTGGATAAGGTGTGCTATTTTTCTCTTCATCCACCTTCCCATCCATACTGTGGTTGATAGCTTAAGTTTACTTACCTTTGCTGGTTTAAAATCTCTTCTGCATGTATGAAAATTCATGATGAATTAATGATTGCAGAAGCAAAAATGTGTTGATGATGATTCAAGGTCTGAGGAGATTCTTACCAGTGGAGCTGTTTCTGCTCTGACTGAAATATCAGCAGCAAAGGTACCCTAGTTATTTTATTTCATATGTGATACTAGTACTTGTACTCATGCATCATAGGCTCTTATGTTCTAATGGATTGTGGTTGATGTTCTTGTTCCATTGCAGGAGCTTGTAGTACTACTCGAAGGCATGGAATTAATGGAAGCCTTAGATGCAACTAATTGTGCAAAGTTAAAAGGAATATCTACTGAGGACGATGTTGATGGTGCAGACAAAAAGAAGATCTTGGAAATGCTTAAAATGGGCAAAAAAGTTACAAGTGAGGAAGCAAAAGGAAATGCAAATGACGAAACTGAAGTTTGCAACGAAGTCTCGGAAGAGAAAGCAGAACTAGAAAGCAACCATGACAATGCTGGTGTGCCAATGGATGGTTTGGAGGCTTGGGCTGCCATTGACTTTTCCTCCGATGTTGATAATTTGTCCCCAAATGTTGGTACGAACTTAGCTATCGGAAAAATGCGAAAAGAGATTCCTTTCCCCCCTGGAACCGATTTAACAGAAATACGGGGCATTGAATTGCCAGCTGAATCTGTTGGGAGTGCATTGCAGCTTCTGGAGTTCTGCAGAGTATTTGGAAAGGTATGCATTCATGTTAACTCTGTTAAAAATTTTCTCTCATGATTTTGTTTCAATTAATAGCAATTTATTGTTGCATGTAGTAGTTGATGGACTGAGTTTTACATAATTGTCAAATTCTTTCTAAGTTACATTAAACTATATACTCTAGATATAATGATGTTATTGCTGCAGATATATTTCTTGTTTTACACTTAATGATGTTGCAATCATTCTTAATTGCTATCTAGTGTTTTTGTTTTTATTATTTGTTTTATTTATTCCTGTGTATAAGGTTCTCAATCTGAAGAAAGGGCAACCTATGGCTATTTTACGGGAAATAGTCGGTAAACAAAGCTTGCGCCGAGGACAAAGCACATTAGCCTTGCAGTTTCAGATTAGAATGCTTACTCTAATACAAAAAAAATTTGGAACCAAGTGAGTTATCCCATGAAGCTTTTATCTGTTTGTTTAGAGTTTTGGGAGTGATAAATTTTTGTATGATATACTTGGACTAAAGTTGTATGAGTTTGGTGTAGGTTTCCACCCTTAAATGCCAACAACGGAGAGAGATCATGGTTGAAACCTTTAAAAGCTTTCATTAAGAATTCTGATGAAATGAAAGATTTTCCTATGAATTGGATTCAAGAAGGCCCCCAAGGATATCACGATTTGGATTTATCGAAGAAGCTTACGCTTCTCAATTTTATTTGTGATGAAGCTTTAAACACAGAGTAAGTATTTCAAGTCCAACTAGAAAATGTGTGTTTTGCAGTTGTTTTATTGTTTTCATATCTTTACCTATCTTTTTCTTTTCTGTGTTTAATCCTGTTTAAAATGGTTGGAAACCTTAATATGTCCAGGAAACTAAGGAATTTTATGGATTATAAAAATTCAAGACATGAAGAAGAGAAGAAAAAGGCCAAATCCAAGGTTGCTGAAGCTAAGGAAAAGGTAACAGGAAACGAGGTGTTATGTTCTCTATATCTGGGTTTTCACTGCTGCTTCATTGTGTTCATAATTTGCTGTGTGTTATACACAGGAGAAAGGTCTTAGGCAGACCTTGCAGAATGAGATGGCTAAAGTTGTACTGTCCAATGAGGCTCCCCGTCCAATGGAGAAGCATGATGCTCTTCTTGCAAAGCTGAAAAATGATGCGGATCAAGCTCATGCTGAGGTACTTGAGTTAAGCGACAAAGTTCCTAAAGGTAAGCATGCTTATGAATTATGCATCGTTCATGGCATAACATTCAGATTTGGACTTCTATCTTGTAAGATTTTAATGTTTCTTCTATTGTAATGGTTGTCATTTGTTCTTCTAATATCAAAGGGAAAAAGTCTGAAGCTGCAAGAATTGAGCCTGAGATTTTTGACAGCAATGGTCAGGCGTTTTGGAAATTGAAAAGTGTTGACCATGCTCTTCTTTTGCAAGGTGATACTCAAAATGCATTAGCTTATATTTTTTCTAATTAATGATATCGTTGTGATTTGGGTTATAGAAAATGTTCTTAAAAAGAGAAACATGAATGGCAGATGTCAAGATAGATGATGAAACTGCTGCTGCACCTGATGAAAAGTGGTTTGTTTATGGTTCTGATAAGATGGGTGAGGTTAATAAGTACATCTCATCAAGGTGAGTTCTTTTATTAAAGTTGAAGTGGTTGTACTTGTAGTTTTGGACATGGTACTTTTGGAGATTTTGCATTCTTCATATTTGTCAAGAACATAATGGCAATAATTAGTGATCACCCCTGCTCGAACATAGAAAGAAGTTAACATCTGCTTTTTAATGCCCTATTTATTATTCATGCATGCAATTACTCTGACATTGTGACAGTGAAGTTTAGTTTTGTTAGGTGGCATTGTAGTTATCTTTTTTACCTTGGTTGCAGGGCTAAGATTCTGAAAAGTCAGAAGGCTGCTGAGAAGCTTTTAAAGCGAAGCATGTAACATGTATCTGGTCAGTATTGCAATCTTTGATTAAAATTTGCTAACAATCTTTGTAACATTATATGCATTATTTGTTCTGAACTTGGATATGAATAACATAGAAAAGTTTTTCTTGTTTTTACAGGTTTTGGTGGGATTATTGTGGCTGGTGGTATTGGATTGAGGGTGGGGTTCTTTGCAAAAAAGTTGGATTCTTTGCATCTAATTTCAGTGGACAGAAGTTAGCTTTAGTTCAATGAATAGGAAGCTTAGATTTTAGGTTTCTAGATGTTTAGCATCCAATTTTTTAGTTATAGAAATAAGGTAGTTTTCTTCATTTGAATAATTATGATGTGGATTTATGCATCAGACTGTTATTTCTTTCTCAGTATTTGAAGTAGTTGAAAGTAGTTGTTGGCATTGTAAGACTAAAAATCTCAGATCTTTGCCTGTTTGACAATTCAAGAGTTAAAAATATCTTCCTTGTTCCTCGTGATTCTGCCAGTGGTTCAAGTAATAAAGTTTTTGTTTTTTCCATAAATATAAATGCTCTGTCAAATTTATTTCTACGATGGACACATGTTTGATTTAAACTGAAAATAAATTTTGGGATAAGATAGATATCTCCTAGACGACAGTGCAATGTTTTCAAATTTAAATGGAACTAATGCAAGCTAATGCTAGAAAATAAGAAATGAGTTGATATAATAGGACGACTCAGATGTGTGGACCCGTGCCAAGTAAATGTATATTTTTTAAAAATTAATAATAAATTTATTTGAAAATTTACATTTAATCTCCAAATTTTAAAATAATTTAAATTAGAGAAAGTAGTTTCTGAGCTTAAATTAAAGAATTCTTTTCTAGCAAATAACTATGAAATGGAATTTTTAGTCTAGTTAAATGCTAAAGATTAATAATGAATATATAATATTAATAAATGGTAAATTTCTTAATTTTAATGTAGAGAAAATCTTAGACGGTTACTAATATTTAAATGTAGTACCTTATATAAATGTAGTAAAGAGTTTGATATATGTTATGATATATACTAGACCTAACATGTAAAAGGTGATCTCATTGTCCATAATAGAATGGAAGAGTTCATTGCATTGACCGACGTAATAAAAGAGAAAATGTAGATAAAATTAATGGTTGTGAGTATAGAATTCAGTAAGGAGTTGGAGAATCAAACATTTTATAAGAGAAATCATTCTATATGGGTTTAGAATGCACTTATCATAATCTTGTTAATATCTTGACTAAAACACAATTTGGACTAAAGTTTCTTCATTGTGTATAAATTTTAAAAATAATATAGAATTGTAGATGGTTCTATGTTTAATACAAGGTGAGAAATATTTAGAATTAACTTTAATATATTCTGGTTTATATTTTATATATGGGCTCAGAGAAATAATTAGAACTTTAAAATACATAATATTAATAAATGATAAAAAAGATTTTAATCAAATTTTGATCATTTGCTAATTAAAATAAATCTGAAATATAAATAGTTTGATATATGTTATGATATATACTAGGCCTAACATGTAAAAGGTGGTCTCATTGTCCATAATAGAGTGGAAGAGTTCATTGCATTGACCGAGATAGTAAAGGAGAAAATATAGATGAAATGAATGATTGTGAGTTTAGAGTTCAGTAAAGAGTTGGAGAGTTATTTTGAAAAATCTAGAGTGACATTCATTTAGTTAAGAATCAAACATTTTATAAGAGAAATCATTATACATGAGAGGTGCACTCATCATAATCTTGTTAATATCTTGACTAAAACATAATATGGACTAAAGTTTCTTCATTGTGTATAAATTTTAAAAATAATATAAAATTGTAGATGGTTCTGTGTTTAATATAAGGTGAGAAATTTTTAGAATTAACTTTAACATATTCTGATTTATATTTTGTATATAGGCTCAGAGAAATAATTAATTATATAATTTTGTTATTTCTCTGACAAACACACATGTACCGGACACACAAATTTTTCTTTCAAAATTTTATTCTACTCTCATATACTTTTAAACACTCTTAATTAGTTTAAATAATATACTTTTAAACACTCTTAATTAGTTTAAATATATCTTTGATTAATACCATTATAGTTTCTCATCAATTATACACATTTTTATTCATTTCATTACAAACTATAATTATAAAAAAAAAAAACATATATTTAACGTGTCATTTATTGATACACAATTTCTAATAAATTTCTAAAAAAGATCTCAATTAAATTTAAAGAATATTAAAATAATATTTTTAATTTAAAAATTATAATTTTTAAAATCACATGTATAAATTGAAAATTAAATTAATATCTAACCTAGCTTAAAAAAAATAAATCAATTAATTTAAATTTAATTTATGAAAACTTACGAAAAACTTATGAAACTCGGATATTTTAGATATTTTATATTATGTTTAAACTTTATAAATGAAAAACATGAAAAAAAGAAACATATAAGAAAAAATCATAGCTAAATTTCTTGCCAAAGATTAATTTTTGATAAAGAAAATAAATACATTGCATAGCTAATAATGTGAAAAAAAATTTAAACAATTAAATCCTTCGTAAACAAATAATAGATGAATATTTAATTAAGTATATCAAATAATATAAATAGAATTTTCTTTTATTTAAATACTACTGCCCATTTCAAGTATCAGTAAACAAAAATTATTTAAACATTTTATAAAAATATATTTAAAAATTATTTATTGAATTAAGTAACAAATAATATTAAATTGAAATAAACAAGATAAAAATATGCACTGTGTTAATTTTATCTGAAAGATAAAGAGGACACGTCACCGACATTTCGGCGATTAAACAACTACCTCGATTTTTACTTCATTCTCTGTCTCTCAATCTCTCAAACACATCAAAGCCAATCATCAGATCATTTTCGTTTGTGATTTTGCAAAGCCACATTCTGCTCCAATCACTCGGTTTCTCTGCGTTGCTGTTCCGCATTCAATTTGTCGGAATCACTCGATTTCTCTGCGCTGCTGTTTTGCATTCAATTTGTCGGGTTTCTCTGCGTTGCTGTTCCACATTCAATTTGTCGGGAACATTCAATTTGTCCCAAATTCACCTTTCTAATTCGGTCAGTGCCAGTTCAATTTAGATTATTTTTTCTTATTTATATATTTTTAATAAAATTTAAAAATATAATTTAATTTTATGTTTATTTTTATGTAATATTTATTATTGAAAAATTAATCTTATCAAACAAAATTTATTAACATAAAAATAAAAATGGTGAGAAGTAAACATGACAACACATATATTTTACTAATTAAATAATAAAAATAAAAATAAATATATATTTTGATTTTAAATAAAATTTTAAATTTTATAATAATATATTTATATTTATAATTTAAATAATTTTATTTTAATTACATGTAATATGTGAAATTAAATAATAATATTTTATTACTCGTAATAGTTTAATCTCCTGAAGTAATTTAAATTAGAAAGACTAGGTGAGCTTAATTTGTAATAAAAATTAATAATAAAAACATATAATATTAATAAATTGTACATTTTTTCTTGGTCAAATTCTGATTACTCGTCATGTTAGCAAAATAATATAAAATTAAAATAATTTGATATTAGATAATTATTTTAAATAGAGGATTAAATGAGAAGATTCACTTAAGTCAACCAGAGGAATTTATCAATAAGAATAAGTTGTGTTTGTCGAATAGGCAACTTTATGGTTTCAAACAATCTCTTAGCAATGATATAAAAGATTTAACACCTTTATTTTGTATAATGGATTCTTAGTCAATGACTATTTCTAGTATTGATAGAAACAATATGAAATTAGTACAACTAGATGTTAGAATAGCTTTTTTACATACAGAATTAGATGAGAAGATTCACGTGACTCAACCAGAGAGATTCATCAACAAAAACAATGTGTGTTTGTGGAATAAGTCACTTTATGGTTTCAAACAATCTCCTAACAATGGTATAAAAGATTTGTTAGATCAAGAATGATTAACGTCTCAAGATTTTGATTAATTACAAGACAGACGAAACCAAGCTACCCAAGACTTGCTAAGACGAAACCAGCACGGACGAAACATGACCCTTCAAAGATGAAATTCTGCGTCTATCCAAAAGCCAAGTCATCAGACGATACATGCACAGACGGAAGAGGACTACTCAAGTTAAAGCCTTTCGTCTGTCCAAAAGAGTGAAGTCTTAAGACGATAGGATGAGACGAAACAACAACAACTGAAGACTGAAGAAACATATCGTCTATCCAAAAGCTGAAGTCAAATTGAGTCATTCGCGCCAAGATTTCGAATCTGAAGAAGTACTCATGAGAAGCATCCAAGATCAGTATAGGGATTCGAGCTTACACACCAAAGTCAAAAAGGTCTTCACCTTTTGTCACATCTCTGTACAAGTCAGAAAAAGTACTGACACAACCTAACCCGCTATATCCGCTGCGACTTTTCATCAATCAATCAAGTACAACTGACAAACTTTTTGGAAAGCTTTCAAGAAGATTTCTCAACGACTCTCAACGGCATTCAAATGAGTCTAATGGCTAATTGAAGAAGATGCCTATAAAAGGACTTCACAGCATCAAGAATCAGTTGGCGAATACCTTAGTGTGGTACTTATTCTATCTTCTGAGAATTCGCTAAATTCTGTGCTAAGATCTTAATTGTAAAACCCTCTCTGTGAAGAGGAAAATCTTTATTTTCAAACATCTTTTCAAATCCACTTGTGTGGTACTTTAACCTGAAGAGGCTGTGTTTCAAAGAATACCTTCTGTATTAGCCTGTGGAGGCTGGGTTCAAAGAATACCTTAGTTGTTTAGCCTGAGAAGGTTGGGAGCAAAGAATATCTTGTAATAGCCAGAAGTGGCTGTGTTCAAACAATACTTGTAAACCTTTTCACGGTTTGTAGTGAAAACTCAGTTGTTGCTGGGTAACTGGACGTAGTCTTGAATAGACGAACCAGTATGAAAATACTTGTGTTTATTTGTTTCGTCTGATTGACTAACTGGGGATAATCATAATCTAACGTTTGTTTATTAAAATCAATCTTTCAATATAAACGTTGTTTCGTCTGAACCGTTTTGAAACCCACAGACGAAAGGGATAATTTTTTTTTAATTAACACAATTCAACCCCCCTTTTTGTGTTTATCTTTTACAGTTTGGTATTAGAGCTCAGCCTCTAAGGGTTGAGCGCTTAACAACTGCTAGAGGAAAAGATCCAACATGGACTCACAAGAACCATCTTTTCTATCCGGAGGAGCTTCAATGAACAAACCTCCAACATTCTCTGGAGATGATTATCCATACTGGGCTGACCGGATGGAGATGTACATCAAGTCAACCCAATACAGATTATGGAACATAATCACCACAGGAGATATCCCCATTGTAAAGCCTGAAGGAGAATGGGGAAACAAAAAATACTCTATGATGGAGCTGAACAACAAAGCAAGATATGCTCTTATGTGTGCTTTCTCCAGAATTGAGTACAACAGATTCTGTGCCTACAAAACTGCTAAAGAACTATGGGATGCTCTCAAAATCTCATATGAAGGCACTGAAGATGTCAGAATGAGGAAGGCCGCTACTCTTCAAAGAGAATATGAAATGTTCTCTATGAAGAAAGGAGAGTCAATCGATATGATGTTTGGAAGATTCCAAACAATATTGAATGGACTCACTGCTCTGGGAATAACTTTCACTAAAGCCCAGAACAACATGAAGATCTTGGACAGTCTCCCACTTCCTTAGGAAGTCATGTCCACAACTATCTCTGTTGGAAGAGATATGAAGACATTAACTCTAGACGAGTTAATTGGAGCACTAAGGGTACATGAAGTACTCTTATGTAAAAGGGAAAAGATCAAGGTTCAAGAACCTATAGCTCTTCCATCCGTCAATAACATCCCTAAAGAAGATTCTGTCAAGAAGGATAGTAAAAAGAAAATAAAGATTTTGAAGGCTGATTCAACCGAATCAGAATCGTCTGATGGTTCGTCTGAAGACGAAGTCTCTCTCATGGCAAGACGATTCAAAAGGATGATGATGAAGAAAGACAGAGGCCAACGCTTCTTCAAGAAAAAGGAGAAGAAGCTCCCTGAGAAGTCATCAACCAAAGAAGAAAGAACAGAGGTTGTGTGCTATGAATGCAGAAAACCGGGACATATGAGGTCAGAATGTCCCAGACTGAAAAAGAGGTGGAGCTCTAGAAAAGATAAAGGAAAGAAGAGGTTACTGACTTGGGAAGACCTTGACAGTGAAAGCTCAGAGGAATCTTCTGAAGAAGAAGAAACAACAAACATCTGCCTCATAGCTGAAGACCATGTCTCAACAGAGGTAAAATACAATGAAACTTCTTCATCCTCTTCTTCTGAGTCTGAGTTAGAATCAGAAGATATGTTATATGATACACTTCTAGCTCACTCTCACTTTATTGCTCAACAATATAAAACTTGCAAAACCAAGCTGAGACAAGCCTTGGGAGAAAATGCAGTTTTGAAATCTGAAATTGAGTTACTAGACAAGAAAGTATCAAATGATGTTTCGTCTGAGTCTGAAAATGACATTTTCATTCTTGAAATCAAAAGATTAAAGAAAGAAAATGAGTCTTTACTCAATGACTTAACCAAGTTTACAAAGGGATCCTCCATTCTTGAAAATATTTTAAAATATAGGAGATCACCTAATGATAAAAGTGGACTTGGTTATGTTAAGGAGACAGACGAAAAGAAAAAAATAAACCTTTTCGTGCCTCGCTCAAAAGAAGAGGAATCACAACAAGGTTCCTAATAACTACAAAAAGGCTAAAAACAAAAAGAAGCCTTCTGTAACTAACAAGAAAGGACCCAAAAAGATTTGGGTACCAAAGTCACTTATTGTTCCTGTTGTAGATATCCTTAATGGGAAGAGACAAGACTTCAAGCTGGTACGTGGACAGTGGTTGCTCACGACACATGACGGGAGACCTGTCTATGTTCCAAGACCTCAGACCAAGTAAAGAGTCTGTCTCCTACGGTTCTGGAAAAGGTAAAATTCTTGGCATTGGGACTGTTGGTAAGACACCCAATACACTTATCCAGAACGTATCATATGTTAAAGGCCTTAACTTCAATCTACTTAGCATAAGTCAATTTTGTGATAGTGGATATGAAGTAGCTTTTAACTCTGATGAGTGTATAGTCAGGAACAAAGATAAATCCATTCTTTTTTATTGGGAAAAGAAAGAATAACCTTTATGAGGTTTGTCTTTCTGACCTGAGTGATCAGAATGTAACATGTTTGATTTCAGCAGACGATGAACGAGATATTTGGCACAAAAAGCTTGGACATTTAAGTCTCAAGTATATTTCAAAAATTTCTAAAAAGGATCTCGTAAAAGGTTTACCAAAAATATCTTGGAAAACCAATCGTCTGTGTGAATCTTGTCAGCATGGGAAACAACTCAAAGCTTCTTTCAAATCAAAATATGTTGTTTCTACGACAAGACCGCTAGAACTGTTACACATTGATCTCTTTGGACCTACTCAGACTGAAAGTCTTAGAGGAAAGAGATATGGACTTGTCATTGTAGATGACTATACTAGATTCACATGGGTATACTTCCTAGTCCATAAACATGAGTCATTCAAGGTTTTTGAAATATTCTGTAAACGTGTTCAGAAAGAAAAAGGAATATGTATTGCGTCTGTAAGGAGTGATCATGGAACAGAATTTGAAAATTCTGAGTTCAAAGCCTTTTGTTTTGAAAATGGTATATTTCACAATTTTTCGTCTTCAAGAACTCCTCAACAAAATAGAGATGTGGAAAGGAAAAATCGTACTTTACAAGAAAGCTCTCTCCCTAAATATTATTGGGCAGAAGCAGTTAATATTTCCTGTTATATTCAAAACAGAATATTGATAAGACCAATATTGAATAAGACTCCATATGAACTATGGAAAGGAAGAAGACTCAACATTTCTTATTTCCATCCTTTTGGATGCCAATGCTTTACTTTAAACACCAAAGATCAACTTGGCAAGTTTGATTCAAAGGTGGTAAAAGGAATCTTTCTTGGATATTCCAACACATCTAAGGCCTATAGAGTTTTTAACTTTAAGACGCAAGTTGTAGAGGAATCAATTCATGTAAAGTTCCAAGATAACTCAAAGGCTGATAAAGAAATATCAGACCTAGAAAACTTGTTTGATAATTTGCAGATTAACCCTTCTGGTAAAAATGATAAACAAGGGTCAGATGAAACAAGAGCAGACGATAGAAGCATAGACGAACCCTCTTCGTCTGATACTCATCATCAAAGAGATCAAGCCCCTACAAGATCATGGAAGTTTGCGTCTAACCACACTGAAGATCTTATCATTGGAGATAGGAATCAAGGTGTTCTAACTAGATCGAAGCTAAAGGAATCGTCTGGATATGCTCTTATATCAAACATAGAGCCAAAGAATGTTGAAGATGCTCTTCAAGATAACGATTGGATCTTGGCTATAGAAGAAGAATTTAATTAGTTCACAAGGAATGATGTATGGACTCTAGTTGAAAGACCAAAGAACAAAAGCATCATTGGGACCAGATGGGTGTTCAGAAACAAGCTTGATGAAGCTGGAAAAGTGGTAAGAAACAAATTGAAGTTAGTAGCACAAGGGTACAATCAACAAGAAGGTATTGATTTTACGGAAACTTTTGCACCTGTAGCTAGATTAGAAGCAATCAGAATATTACTTGCTTTTGCTGCTCACACATTTGATATAAAAAGTGCTTTTCTAAATGGTTTCATTGAAGAAGAAGTGTATGTAAAACAACCTCCTGGTTTTGAAAGTTTATCTCAACCTGATCATGTTTTCAAACTTAAGAAAGCACTGTATGGTCTTAAACAAGCTCCCAGAGCTTGGTATGATAGACTCAATTCTTTTCTTCTTAAAAATGGTTTCTCAAGAGGAAAGGTTGATACAACTCTCTTCAAGAAAAGCGTTTCAAAAGACTTTATTATAGTCCAGATTTATGTAGACGATATAGTCTTTGGAACTACTAATGATTCTCTATGCAAGGATTTTTCAAAGCTAATGCAGGATGAGTTTGAAATGAGCATGATGGGAGAATTGAAGTTCTTTCTAGGACTTCAAATCAAGCAGACGAAAGAAGGAATCTACATCCATCAACAAAAATACACAAATGAACTTATTAAGAAGTTCAAGATGGAGAATGTCAAGCCTATGAAGACCCCAATGCATTCGTTTGGAGCAAATCTCAATAAGGATGAGTCAGGTAAGTCCGTTGATCAGACGGTATACAGAGGTATGATTGGCTCACTCCTCTATTTAACAAATGAAAGCGACGACATTATGTTTAGTGTCTGTCTATGTGCTAGATTTCAATCTGACCCTAAAGAATCTCACTTACAAGCTGTAAAGAGAATTCTTAGATATCTTGTTGGAACAACTGATCTATCCTTGTTTTATAAGAAAAATAGTGATTTCAGTTTAAGAGGCTTTTGTGATGCGGATTATGCTGGAGACAAAGTGGAGAGAAAAAGCACAAGTGGTGGATGCCAATTCCTTGGATCATCACTAATATCTTGGTCAAGCAAGAAACAAAAATCCATTGCACTCTCAACAACTGAAGCAGAGTATATTGCTGCGGCAGGGTGTTGCTCACAATTACTGTGGATAAAACATCAACTTGAAGATTACTCCAGGTTTGAAAATCATATACCAGTATTTTGTGATAATACAAGTGCAATTAATCTTAGCAAAAATCCTATTCAACATTCAAAAGCTAAACATATTGAAATCCGTTTTCATTTTATAAGAGACTATGTTCAAAAAGGTATTTTCAATATACAATTTGTGCAAACTGATTTTCAATGGGCAGATATATTTACTAAAGCATTAGACGAAACACGTTTCAATTTCATTAAGGAAAATCTTGGAATTATTTCTTTAAATGATTGAAAATTGTTCCGTCTGTACATTATTTCGTGTTAAGACGAAACATTGCGTCTGATCAAGTTGAATAGTTACTGTGGTAAAATTCAACAGACACAACTGTTACTGTTTAACAAGTTTATCTTAAGTGTGCAGGGACAAATTAAAAGAAGCAATAAATGTGTCTATCATTTATTGCACTATTCTAGGACATTGATAGGCATGCGCCGTGAATTGCAGAGGTCAAATCAATCATTGAAAAGGCAATGATGTGGACACGTCAAATCAGGGGCGATTTTCAAAATCTCTTTCGTCTGATGAATCACAACCGTCTTTATCTATGCCTATAAATACTCTTGAAAGTTCACTCTTTTACTCTTTACCGCAATTTGCAATCCTTTGAACTTTCCAAACCTAATACTCACTAAGTTCTTATTCTCTCTTTTTCAAATATCAACAATGGCCGCCAAGAACACCAAAGCTACCAAAGCTGCTGAAGTCACTTTCTTCGCTCAAGACTTGTTCTTGCCGAGCAAGTGGATCTCAAGAGAGACCATAGAGAGTGTATCTGACAGAGTCGCCAAGCTTCTAACTCACACTGGCTGGATGGAGTTTGCTGCTATGAGAGGGGAATGACTGATGGAGGCATACGCCGAATTCTGGAGCGACGCCAAGGAATTCGAAGATGGTATTGTTGGTACCATAGACAACAAGGAGTACATCATCACGGTCGACGCCATTGCTGAGGCCGGCAACTGTAAGGCCGAAGGGCGTTTCTATAGTCAAGATTGGATGAAGAACGAGTCTGAGGAGTATGTAGACAAGATCATTTATGGGAAGACTAATAACACTGAAGACCCCAAGTTCTTCAGATCAGGGAACCTAAGCCCCTCCGCAAGAATCATCCACAACTTACTCTACAACATCTTCACTCCTCGTACAGGCTCTCGCGACAACGTGAGTTCTCGAGACAGATTTTGTATCTATTACTGTCTAAGGAAAGCAAGGATGAGTCTTCCACACATTATCCTTGACCACTGGATAAGTGCATTGAAGAACCGCAACATTCGTAGGAAGAATAGCATTCCCTACGCCACCCTCTTCACAAAGATCATCATCAACCAAGGGTTTGATATTGCTGGTGTAGATTATCACCAAAAGGGAAAGGAAGTTAAAGCCAACACCTTTGCGAAGATGCATCTGACGCCAAGCTTCCTCCTCCATTCACAAAAAGAGGATGTACCCCTCTCACCCATCACCAAAGACCCTCCACATAGAGCTCGCATCAAGCGTGCTAAACCACAAACACAAGCCCAAACACCATCCCAAACAGAACCCCAAACACAAACCCAAACACCGTCCGAAACACAAACCCAAACACTTCCACCTCCTCCACCTGTGGTAATCTCTAAAGTCTCCTTCGAGGACGTTCTTGAAGAACCTCTCAAGAAGAAGAAAAGGACCATCAGAATTAAGCATATTGGTGCCAAGCCAAAGGATCAGACGATATCCCCTAGTGAAGATGAAGGGGTCAACATATCGTCTGAACGTGTTCCGTCTGTGAAGATACTCACAGACGAAGAAAAGCAGAGGATAGCAGCAGAGGAAAAGGCAAGAGCTAGAAAGCTTGCTCTTGAAAAGGCTGCAAAAGGCAAGGAGAAGATGAAGCAAAAACTTGCGTCTATCATAGTTGGAGAGATAGACGAAGAAAGAGCGCTGAAAGAGGCCAAAAGGGTCTCCATATTGCTTCATGCTGAGAGAGAAACGATCTTTCTCGATAGCGTTCGTGGCATTGGATGTCTGAGGCTGCATCTGCTCCAGCAACCTTAGAGGGCATGAACAGTGAAGAAACTGTCCAGATCTAGAAAGACAATGCCCAGCTTGCGGAGGAATTGGAAACTATGCTGAACGAAGAAATCTCCACAATGGAGGTCTCTCCATCACTCCAAGACGAACATAGGGATACCCCTATTGTTGCGTCTTCGATGAACGCATCCCTTGCACAGACGCTACCTGCTGCGTCTGAGGAAGCATCCCACCACCAAACGAAGGAGATTCCGTCTGAAGACTATGTGCTGATTGAAGAAGTTGATTCTTCGTCTGATGAAGAACAACTTGAAATTATAAAGGTGGATGCTACATGGGGGAGATCACATGCTGAGGTGATCAATCCAGAAGACTTACCCCCAAAGCACAAGGTGGACTATTCGTTTCTAAACGAATTAGTCATGAGGAGCTTCGTTGAGAGCACCTGTGTTGAGAAACCGGTCAAACCTGACTGGATCATTGGAGAGAAAATTGAAGAATTCTCCTTTGAAGCTGAATCGTCTGAGTTTGCAACAAGAGACATCTTAGCAGACGATGAAGACCTGTACATAAGGGATACTCCTTACATAGAGTTGAAGAACCCATACCAGTACAGAGGGAAGAAGGGTTTTCAACTAGGGAGATATGTAAATCCCATTCTATACAATAAACCCTTGAAGCCGGTGAATTTCAATGAAGACACCATCTACGCCCCCAGAGGAGCAACGCAATTGGCTGAAGCGTCTGCCCTGGGACACACTGGCCAACCTAGACATCAAGGGGTTAGAAAACATTCAAGCATACAAGGATCATCTTGCTGCGTCTGTGATTGAAGGACCAGCACTTGGCTATGAACCTCACATCCCACACAGAGAAAACATTCAGTGGAAGGTTCGGTATGAGATAAATGCGCCTGTATTCCATCATTGTAGATATGGAGACGCAAACTCTACCAACTATGAGCCGAAAAAATGCACACATTGGCATCTCGACGCCATAGATCGCCATGATCCAATGCCCTTCACAATTCCACTCAATAAAACAGAGTATGTCGGTCTAGGACACTCTCTAGGAATTGTGCTCCCATGGACGAGACCCCACTGCTCCGGGATCAACCCTCGCTACTCCATCCTCCTCAACGAATATGAAGACCCTGAAGAGTTCACTCACGCCCTACCGGAAGACTACAACTTGACCTTCAAGTTGATAGCTGGTGCCTATAGAAGGGAAGCCAAGGAAAGAGAGGTTTCCTTCTATCATATTGACTGTCAAGCTAAGAAGAATAAGAGATACTGCCCCTTCTTGGTGGGTTCACAGTTTTCTTCATTGGTGTCAGACAAAACTAAGTACACAATCGTCTTAGACCGAAAACGACCATGCTTGGTCAAGTTTTTGGCTAAGGGTAAAGAGAAGAAAGTACCGTCTGTCCCCAGAACCTTCAAATATGCAAGGCACATCTCCAAACTTCTTCCGTCTGCTGCTTATGCGCACCTCAAGGCAATACAAGCTCAAGCCTCAAGCCCTATCAATCCAAAGATACAACAGATGATAGAAGATCATGAAGCCACTTCATAGTTTTGCTCTGGAACCTCATTTGATGAGGATTCTACCATATGTGGCAGGGTGTTTCCTGGTGGTGCTTTCGCTTACACACTTCCTTCTGAGGAACATTCAGATCTTGAAGTCTCTGTTCCAACAAAGAACTACACATGGCAATGGGAACAGAACTTCATGGCTTACCTCTGTCTTCCACTGTTCACACTATGTCTGAAGAAGACCCCATCAGTGCTCATTATTGATGACACTGTACCTTTAGTGGAAGAACCTCAAACACCACAAGTACAAGTTGATGATGTGGTGGAGGTTGCTAAGGCAGTTGAGGTTGCTGAGGCTGATATTCAAAAAGTTGAGGAGTATAAGACTCTGAAGCGTAAGTATGATGCCTTGGAAGAAGATTGCGGGCACTTGAAGGCAAAGAACAGAGAACTTGAAGAAAATCAAGCTTCTCTATCGTCTGAAGTGCAGCAGTTGAAGGACATTGTGATGACCCTGCTTAACAAGAAGCCAAAGTGTTCTTCGTGATCATGTTTTGATGATTCACAGCCCAAGGGGGAGACAAAGAGAAAAGAAGATAGCCCAAGGGAAAGAAGAAAGGTACAAGGGGAAAGCATTGTCTGAGGAGGAGTGAACAAGAAAGGTTCGTCTGAGGGTGAGCAAGCAAGGAGCATCGTCTGAAGGGGAGAGTATCATCTGAGGGGAAGTTACAATAAGGGAGCCATGTATTATACTTATATCAATGTATTTTATTTATTTATTCTTTTTAGTATAGAAAATACATTGTAATCCTTTATTGGTTATTCTTTATTGGTTTTCTGTCTATACCAATGTAATAATGTACAAAGATTACATCTCATTGATGTAACAATCTTTTATAAAGAGGTATTATTCAGAAAACATCGTCTTGATGTCAATCTAGCTTTATTGAGACTGTTTGTTTCTGTCTAACCATGTCTTATGCAGATTTTCATGGTATGGTCTGTAATCATCAAAAAGGGGGAGATTGTTAGATCAAGGATGATTAACGTCTCAAGATTTTGATTAATTACAAGACAGACGAAACCAAGCTACCCAAGACTTGCTAAGACGAAACCAGCACAGACGAAACATGACCCTTCAAAGATGAAATTCTGCGTCTGTCCAAAAGCCAAGTCATCAGACGATACATGCACAGACGGAAGAGGACTACTCAAGCTAAAGCCCTTCGTCTGTCCAAAAGAGTGAAGTCTTAAGACGATAGGATGAGACGAAACAACAACAACTGAAGACTGAAGAAACATATCGTCTATCCAAAAGCTGAAGTCAAATTGAGTCATTCGCGCCAAGATTTCAAATCTGAAGAAGTACTCATGAGAAGCATCCAAGATCAGTATAGGGATTCGAGCTTACACACCAAAGTCAAAAAGGTCTTCACCTTTTGTCACATCTCTGTACAAGTCAGAAAAAGTACTGCGCACAACCTAGTCCATTATATCCGCTGCGACTCTTCATCAATCAATCAAGTATAACTGACAAACTTTTTGGAAAGCTCTCAAGAAGATTTCTCAACGACTCTCAACAACATTCAAATGAGTCTAATGGCTATTTGAAGAAGATGCCTATAAAAGGACTTCACAGCATCAAGAATCAGTTGGTGAATACGCTTCTCTTATTCTATCTTCTGAGAATTCGCTCAATTTTGTGCTAAGATCTTAATTGTAAAACCCTCTATGCGAAGAGGAAAATCTTTATTTTCAAACATCTTTTCAAATCCACTTGTGTGGTACTTTAGCCTGAGGAGTCTGTGTTTCAAAGAATACCTTCTGTATTAGCCTGTGGAGGCTGGGTTCAAAGAATATCTTAGTTGTTTAGCCTGAGAAGGCTGGGAGCAAAGAATATCTTGTAATAGCCAGAAGTGGCTGGGTTCAAACAATACTTGTAAACCTTTTCACGGTTTGTAGTGAAAACTCAGTTGTTGCTGGGTAACTGGACGTAGTCTTGAATAGACGAACCAGTATAAAAATACTTGTGTTTATTTGTTTCGTCTGATTGACTAACTAGGGATAATCATAATCTAACGTTTGTTTATTAAAATCAATCTTTCAATATAAACGTTGTTTCGTCTGAACCGTTTTGAAACCCACAAACGAAAGGGATAATATTTTTTTAGTTAACACAATTCAACCCCCCTTCTTGTGTTTATCTTTTACAAGATTTGACATCTTCATTTTGTATAATGGATTCTAGAGGTTTAAGTATGACAATTATATATACTTAAGGGGTCTACTTACCACTCTATGTAGCTGACATGCTAGTAACATGTAAAAGAAAATAAGAGATTGAAAGGAAGAAAGAAATACTGAGGTGAATTTGGAATGAAGGATATGAAGCCCGTTAGTGACCTTTTAGGAATTGAGATTCTAATAGACAAAATCAAGGACATCTTAGACTATTACTAAATGAGTTGTATAACTAATGTGTTGAAAAAGTTTAATACGGACCAGTACAAGATATTGACAACTCTTATTGTTCAACATTTTAAACTATCACACCAAAATTCACTAAAGATATTAGAGGAAACAACCTATATGAAGGAGGTCCCTTATGCAAATGTAGCAGGGAATTTGATATATGTCATGATATCTACAATACCTAATTTAACTTACTCAGTCAATATAGTGAGTAGATACACAGGAAACAAGAAAACCTATAAAGACTTTGAAGTGGATCCTAATATATTCTGGGAATAATTAAAGTTTGATTATTACATGGAAAACATGAAGAAATGCAAGGAATGTGATATGATTTGTTGAATTAAACTATGGTGGATGCATTGATAAGTTAATCCTTTCAAACAAAACTTAGTAAGTAGGTACAATCACACACAAATTAGACCCTATACCTATATTTTTACTGTTTAAATAAAAATAAAGATAAATATATATTTTGATTATAGATAAGATTTTAGATTTTATAATGATATACTTATACTTTTAAATTAAAGAAATTTATTTTAATTACATGTAATATATGAAATTAAATAACAATGTTTTGTTACTTGCAATGGTTTAATCTCCGGAACTTGAAAAAATAATTTAAATTAGAGAGAATAATTGATGAGATTTATTTGTAATTAAAGAGTTTTTTTTTTCAGCAAATAATTGTGAAATGTCTTTTTCACTCTAATCATTCTAAAGATTATTAATGAATATACATAATATTAATAAGTGGTAAATTTCTTTTCAGTCAAACTCTGACTATTTACTTGACTCACCCATATGTAAGAGTGGTTTTTCTACACAGAGAATTGGAGGAGAAGATTCACGTGACTCAACCAGGGGGATTCATCAACAAGAACTAGGTGTGTTTGTTGAATAGGTCACTTTATAGTTTCCATGAACAAGGGCATATTAGAATGTTACTAAATGAGTTACACAACCAAGGTGTTAAAAAAGTTAAAAATGGACAAGTACAAGGCAATGCCAACTCTTGTTGCTCAACATTTCAATCTGTTGCACCAAAATTCACCAAAGATGGAAGATGAAGCAACCTATATGAAGGAGGTACCCTATGCAAATGTAGTAGGGAATTTGATATATGTCATGATATGTACAAAGCCTAATCCAGCTTACTCAGTCAATCTAGTGAGTAGATATATGAGAACACGAGAAAAGCTACGTCTGGAGATTTTGAAGTGGATCTAAGGTACTTGAAACAACTAAAGTTGGATTATTATATTTAAAGCATGATGAATGTGCAAGGAATGTGATATGATTTATTGAATCAAATTATGGTAGATGATTGATACCAGGAGCTTATTAACAAATGATGTATTTTAGTTTTGTGTAATTGCTTTTAGTTGGAAACGTAACCTGCAAAAGGTGTTCTCATTGTCCAAAAGGTATTCTACATTGTTTCATGAGAGGACTAAATATACATACGTCGTTGAGGTGCACTCATCGTAATCTTGTTGATGTCTTGTAGAATTTGGACCAAAGTGGTGTACAAATTTAGAAAACAATGTAGAATTATAGATGAGTCTATATTTAAAACAAGGTGAAGAATTGTTAGAATTAATTTTAACTTAAACGAGTATGTTTTAATTTATCCTCTGCAAATGGGCCAGGAGAAATAGTTAATTATATATTATTATTTCTCATGACAAATTCAAGGGTGTATATTATTATATATTATGTGTATTTCTATTCATTTCATACCAAATTATAATTAAAAAAAATCATATATTTGGTGTGTCAATATTTATATACAATTTCTAATGAAATTCTTTCTTGGATAATTTTTAAAGTCTAATTCAAAATATTATTTTTTAAGTAATTAAGAATAGTTAATCTCATTTCAACTAATATTTCTGATTTCCAATAAAAGGATCTCACTTAAATTTAAAGAATATTAAAATAATATTCTTAATTTAAATAATTATAATTTTTAAAAATATATATTTAAATTAACAATTAAATTAATCTCTAACTTAAATTAGAAAAAAATTAAATCATCAATTTAAATTTAAATTTAATTTATAAATTTAAATTAAATTTTACGCACTCTATTAATTGGGTTAAAAAAATCATTATTATAAAAATCAATACACCACAAAAATTATAAAATATAATTTAAATTCTGTTAAATTATGACGTTGTCCTTGTTAACCGGGAGGAACATGTCTTTTAATCCTTACTATTATATAATATATTTATTTATTAGCTACTTTACTATCATATACAATTTTATCTTTATTTATATAAATAATATATATCATTTAATAATTTTAATTAATTATAAATATCATATATTTTGAAATTTGATTTTATACATTAAACTGTGAATAATACAATAATTAATTATGTAAAAAAGCATAAACTCACAATAAATGAAAATAAACAAGTTGTTCATAACTGTCATATCATCAACACTTTATGTATATTATCTTTCTTTTTATTATTATTAGAATTCAATTTTCATATATTTCTTTCTTTAGAAGAAAACAATATCATCCGGGAGAGCAGATAAGTTGTTCATAGTTGTCATGTCATCATACATGTTATTTTTATTTTCTTTATTCCTTATTAGAGCACAATTTTCATATATTTTTTTCATAAATTTCTATATATTTCTTCAAAAGGTAACAATTAATATATTTTAAACCATAAAAAATAAAAAATCACTTTCATCTTAGCACAATAGGCGATTAAACATTTCAGAATGTGTAGTCAAACTTTTTTAAAAAAAATTAAGATTAATCTTTTAAATAAATAAAGCATGTCATATTTCTAGTAGTCGAAAGTATGGAGTAATCCTTACCTTACAAGCCGGTTTTGTAGAGTTGAGTTAAACCCATAACTCACATTTCAAGATAGTATCAAAGTCTATCCTACTATTATTTGTAGATGTTGAGTGAACACTTATTGTCATACCGATATTGAATTACCCATTTGAATAGTCTCCAAAGTTCAGTCTCGAAAAATTCAGTCTTAGTGTAGGGTATTATATAAGCAGGGAGCATTCCGCATCTTGAGAGGGTATTATATAAGTGAGAAGTAATCACTTACCTTGAGGGATAAATGAGGAACAATACTAACCTTACCTAAAATCAAGAACATTTAACATAATATTTATTTAAACAATCAATAAAATTGACTTTAATTTTTTTATTCTTTCCCCAACAAAACTTAATTTACATAAATTTATATGAAATACAAAATTTTTAATATCCTTTATTCATAACTTTTAATATATTTCAAAAAATAAATTGTTGCAATACTTAAGTTTGAGATTAACTGTGTTAGTTAAAAAATTCTGTAAAACATAAAAAATTAACTTTTTCGGCAAATAAAAAAGTCACAGTTTTACAAACTCCTTAGAAATAATTTGATCCGTTTTAGCGTACTATATATGACAAATATTTTTGTTTAAAATTTAATTTTAAAAAAGAATTATACAACCATATAAATTAAACAATGTCAAAAAAAAATTTCATTTTTTTGTTATTTAAAAAATGACCGAACAAAAAATTGTACATGTGCATAATTGTTTAAAGGAACATGTATCTCATTTATCTTTTAATTTCAAATTATTTTATAAAATTTTAATTATTTATAAATTTTATTATTATTATTTGAATTTAACATTATCTATAATAATCTTATCAAAGCATTTACATTTAATATTTTCATTATCTATAATAAGCTTAATGGTGCTCCAATAAAATTATTTCTATTTCTATCTATATCACGTAGTAATAAATTAGAGTACGAGATTGCAAGTGAAGATGAAGAAGTTGATGTTCAAAACACAAGTGAAACAATTTTCAAAAAATTTGAACTTTGGAAAATGGGAACTGAGGTTGAATTTGAGGTTGGAATGGTGTTTGACTCACTTGCGCAATTCAAGCATGCTATAAGGGAATATGCAAATCTGTATGGTTCTGAGGTGAAATTCAATTTTCGCAACATTCCAAAATTAAATTTGTAAGTTATTATTTTTGTTTTAGAAATTTCAAAATTATTTTTTACATTCCTGAACAATATTCAAAAATTGTAATTATATTTTGGGATGTAAAATAAAGTTCTAAAATGCTGTTTTATTCTGGAGCAATTACGGAACAGCATTCTGAATTTGGTTTTTTTCATTTTGGAATAAAATAACAATTTCAGAAAAGAAGAAGAATAAATAATAAAGTGTATTTTTAGAATAATAATCAGTTTCTGGTCTTCCCCTCTAATGGTGTCCTATCATGCACTTAATATAGTGAGACATGACTATACAAGATTACTGTAGAGTTTACACTTCAACCTAATAAAAATTATTATAAATTCGCGTAATTGAACAAAGTCATGTCATGTAAATTTTTAAATGCAAGATTCTAACGCAAGAGACGTAACGCTTATTTTTTATTCTATTCTTTTGAAATTTTATAAAAATGCATTTTTTCCAAGTAGACAAAGAAGAGAATAAAGTCTTAATTTTATGTAATTTTGAAACAATATTAAAATTGATATTTTTTTATTAAATATTATATAATTTTAGTATCTTACTTTATATAAATTTCAAGAATTAAGAATAGTTCTTATTTTTATTTATTTTAGTTTTTAGTTGAACTAAATTTTTATATATTTCTTTAAAAGAGAGAAATGTCTTCGGGAGAAACAGACAAATTGTCCATAATTGTCATGTTATTGCATGTTATTTTTATTTTCTTTATTTTTTAATAAAACTCAATTTTTATATATTTCTTTAAAAAATACACTTTTTTTGATAAATTTCTATATATTTCTTCAAAGGATAATCCTTTATATATTTTTCTTCAAAGGATAATCCTTTATATATTTTTTTAACCATAAAAAATCACTTTCATCTCATCATTTTAGTCAGACGATTAGACTTTTAAGAATGTATAGTCAATTTTTTTTTTTAAATATTAAGATTAATCTTTTAAATAAATAAAGCAAGTCATATTTCTATTAGTCACAGGTGAGGATACACCTACAAGTTGGTTTTGTAAAGTTAAATTAGACTCATGACTCACATTTTAAGATAGTATCGGAGTCTATTTTACTATTGTTTGTAGATATTAGGATCATCCATTTTCAAATCGATATTGAATCACTCATTTAAATAGTCACTAAAGTCCAATCTCAGAAAATCCAGCTTTCAGCAGGAGTGTTATATAAATTAGGAACATTTCTCACCTTAGAAGTGTTACTTGAGTGAGAAACAATTCCTCACCTTAAGATATTATATAAATGAGAAACAATCATCACCTTACATACATCATATCAAGTAAATAAAAAATATTTTATTTAATATTTATTTAAATAATTAATAAAATTAGCTTTAATCTTTTATTCTTTTCCCCCAACAAAACTTAATATATTTTGATTATATTATAATAATTGAAAGTACGTTAGGATGTAAACTTTTCAATACATTATGACAAACGTAATTTTATTGCGCATTAAACCCACAACGTATATTGATACATAATTATACAAGGAGATTTTCTCTTCCTGCATTCTTTAACCATGTGAACTTAAGAAAAAAATATCTTTAATTAAATTTACACCTTCATTTTCGCAATATTCCAAGATAAAATATTTAAGTTATTATTTCTTATTTTAGAAATTTCAAAAATATTATTTACATTCCTAAACAATATTCAAAAATTGTAATTATATTTTGGAATGTAAAATAAAGTTCTAAAATGCTGTTTTATTCTGTAACAATTACCTAACAGCATTTTGAATTTGCCTTTTTTTTTTTCATTTTGGAACAAAATAACAATTTCAGAAGAAGAATAAATAAGAAAGTGTATATTTGTATAAAAAAAAATTGACGGGTGTGTGAATAATACGAAAATAGTCCAAAACCATAGCCCATGAATTTTGTGAAGTAAAGTCCAAAGCAAGCAACTCTGAGCAGGTCCAATAATAGAGGATGATAAAAGAGTGTGGATAATAGATTGACATTATAACTTAAAAAAAAAAAAAACTAAGAAAAATCTAAAATTTATCTTCTAAAGAAACTAGACAAGTTAGATTATATGCTAAGTCCTAGGCTCAGGATAAATAAGTTAACAATGGCATGTATGAATTTTTAGTAATTTTAAAAAATTTGATGAATTTATATATAAGGTGAATTTTAATTTGATTATATTTGAATTTTTATATTATTAGTATGTAATTTTTTTATCTTTATCAATACACCTATTTCTTATTATATATTTAACACAATATTTATTTTATTTATTAATAAATATATTATTACAATAAAAAGTTTAATACAGATATTCATTTCAATCATTAATAAATTCTCTTTATTTTTCGTTTTCTCTCCCACCAAATTCAGTTAGAATATAATTGTCTGGGTCACAACTCTCTCTCTTTATTTTTCATTATTATATCTTTTCATATATTTCAGTAACGAATTTAATTAAATTTGTTTGAAAATCCACTATAAAAAATAACGTTAATATCTTTTTATATATTTCAGTTACGAATTTAATTAAATTTGTTTGAAAATCCACTATAAAAAATAAGTTAAATTTGTTTGAAATTTCATTATAAGAATATGTGATGTGACATTTATTTCCTTGTGACTTTGCTTCTTGTTGTAAACAGTTACGGTTGAAAGTGTTTGTTTTTTGAGTTTTGACTTTTGAGTGTTCGTGAAACTGTGATGACTATTCCTTTGACCTTATAATACGAACCTATGATGGTTAAAAATCGTCTAATTGACCCAAATAGGCTAGTTACGAAAACTAAATCCGTAATTGGACTTGGTTACAAACATTTTACCTTGGGGTTCGTTTTGTAACGGAAGCAGAATGCAGATGGGTGCCACACCTCAGAGGTTGACATGTGGAAGAGCTTGATTGGTTGGCATGTTGAGCGCTCAGGGTCAGAGCGCCATACACGCCATTGGTCCACGTGACATGTTTTGAGAAGGCGTATCGCGTGTGGCGGGATCCGTACAGGCGTGTCTATTGCTCGTGCAGGTTCTAATATTTTTCATGTGTTTGGTTTTAGTTTAAATATTAGATTTTGTTTCCAAATTGTCTTTTCCTTCATCCGTCTTTAAATCTTCCATATTCTAATATTTTTTATTTGTTTGTTTTTGGTTTAAAAATTAGTACTTGTTGCTCTTTTAGGTGCTAATATTTTTTATTTGTTTGTTTTTAGTTTAAAAATTAGATTTTGGTTTCTAAATTGCCTTTTCCTTTACCCCGTCTGTTGCTCTTCTAGATTCTAATACTTTTCATTTGTTTATTTTTAGTTTAAAAATTAGTACTCATGTTTGTTGCTTTTCCAGGTTCTAATATCATTTATTTGTTTGTTTCTCTTCCAAATTCTAATATTTTTCATTTGTTTGTTTTTAGTTTAAAAACAAGTACGTCACGCGATACACCCTTTCAAATCATGCCACGTGGACCAATGGCGTGTTTGGCGCTCTGGTCCAGGGTGCTCAACATGGCAGCCAATCAAGTTCTTCCACGTGTCAACGTCAAAGGTGTGGCGCTCATCCGCATTCCGCTTCCATTACAAAACGAACCCCCAAATATCGTTAAGTTTGTTTGAAAACCCACTATCAGAATCTGTGTTGTGACGTTTGTTTCCTTGTGACTTAGCTTCTTGTTATAAACTGTTACGGTGAAGATTGTTTGTTTCTGAATTGTGACTTTTGTGTGTTCGTGAAACTGTGATGGCTATTCCTTCGGCCTCGTACTACAATGGTTAAAAGTCAGCCGATTGACCCAAATAGGCCAGTTATGGAAACTAAATCCGTAACTAGGTCTCGTTACAAACATTTTACCTGGCGGTTTCATTTTGTAACGGAAGTGGAATGCGGATGGGCACCACAACTTAAAAGTTGACATGAACTTGATTGACTACCATGTTGAATGCTCAGGGCTAGAGCGCCCAAGCCCAGAGCACCAAACACACCATTGGTCCATGTGGCATGCGTTGTGAGGGTGTATAGCGTGTTACGGGATCTGTGCAGGCGGAGTACTAATTTTTAAATTAGAAAACATACAAATACAAAATATTAGTACTCGTCTATGCTCTCCGAGATTCTAATATTTTTTATGTATTTGTTTTTAGTTTAAAAATTAGATTTTTGTTTCCAGGTTGTCTTTTCCTTTACCCGTCTGTTGCTCTTTTAGATTCTAATACTTTTTATTTGTTTGTTTTTTAGTTTAAAAATTAGTACCTGTGTCTATTGCTCTTCTAGGTTCGAATATCTTTTATTTTTTTATTGTTCTTCTAGGTTCTAATATCTTTTATTTGTTTATTGCTCTTCTAGGTTCTAATATCTTTTATTTGTTTGTTGCTCTTCCAGATTCTAATATTTTTTATTTGTTTGTTTTTAGTCTGCACCGATCCCGCCACACGCGGTACGCCTTCTCAAAACATGCCACATGGACCAACGAAGTGTTTGGCGCTCTGGTCCTGAGCACTTAACATGGCAGCCAATCAAGCTCTTCCACGTCTCAACCACTGAAGTGTGGCGCCCATCCGCCAAGTAAAATGTTTGTAACTAGGCCCAATTACAGATTTAGTTAAGTTTGTTTGAAAATCCACTATAAGAAATAACGTTAGGTTTGTTTGGAAACCCATTATAAGAATCTGTGCTGTTACGTTTATTTCCTTGTGACTTTGCTTGTTGTTGTAAACAGTTATGGTGGAGAATGTTTTTGCTTGTTGTTGTAAACAGCTACGGTGGAGAATGTTTGTTTCTGAGTTGTGATTTTTGTGTGTTCGTGAAACTGTGATGGCCATTCCTTCGGCCTCGTAATATGAACCTACAATGGTTAAAAGTCGGCTAATTGACACAAATAAGCCCGTTACGGAAACTAAATCCGTAGGTGGGCCTTGTTATAAACATTTTACCTTGGGGTTGTTTTTGTAACTGAAGCGGACTTTCGATAGGCGCCACACCTCAGAGGTTGACACGTGGAAGAGTTTGATTGGCTAGCATGTTGAGCGCCCAGGGTTAAAGCGCCAAACACGCCATTGGTCCATGTGACATGTTTTGAGAGGGTGTATTGCGTGCGGGGATTCGTACAGACACAGGTACTAATTTTGTTGTGACTTTTGTGTGTTCGTGAAACTATGATGACTATTCCTTCAGCCTTATAATACGAACCTACGATTGTTAAAAGTCACGTCTTTGAGTTAAGGCAACTTATAATACATGATAAATTTTTATTAAATTATACTTTAACTTTTATGTTAGAACTTTTATGAATAGACATATTTTCTATTAATGCAATAATTATGTTATTCTTTAAAAACATATTTATTATAAATAAAAAATATTCAATATACAAATTTATGGAAAACATAAATTAACTGTCTGAACATATTACAAAGTATTAAGTCAAGTTCTTGTCCATCAGTCAAGTTCCAGTCCATCAGATTTACATAAATCAATAATAATTAATATAATATTTATTATTTACTTAAATAATTAATAAAACTGACTTTAATTTTTTATCACTAAATGCCTTCAATAAATACCTTTCACCACGTATATACTGGCGCAGGGTAGGGTTAAGACTCTCTCTTCATTTCAACCGTTCACCCTTGCAATAATGCAATCTTGTCTGCTTGAGGGATGGATATGGTCGAGCCTTGAGAAATATGACGGGAGCTCTAACCCCACCACACATGTTAAGGCATATCTTATGCAAGCCAGTCTACTGTTCAAAGACTTGAGAATTCATTGTCGGTGTATGAAGACTTGAGAATTCATTGTCGGTTGATTCCAACAAGCTTGATAAGGACCACTTTAGAATGGTATTACTCGTTTCCATCCTTGTCTATTGATTCGATCGATACTCTGTGCAAAAGGTTCACGACTCACTATGCTAGTTGCAAGCCCATTGTAACTGATTTCGCCTCCTTACAACATGTGGTTCAAGGGGACCATGAAACTCTTTGCTGATTCCAAACCCATCTTATGGGTGTGAGAAGATTAGGAGGGTGTGAAAAGATTGGAGGGAGAATGAGTCAGCGAGAAGATTGGGAGGGTGCAACATGTTAGATGATTGAGAAGTGGCAGAAGGAAATAAAGCGAAATCGAGTTTCAACCTTCAACCTTTTAAATAGTCCGAGCAGCTTGCGAGTCGCCCCTTGGACCCGTGGGTTTTGCCCGCAAGTTGCGTGAGGCGGGCTTTCATGGAATGTACCCCTAGATTTTTTCTGAAAAAATTGATACAAACCCACGCGTGTTGCAAGGTCCGCGGGTCAGCTCGCAGACCCCACGTCCTTTGTGGGTTTGGACCAGTATTTTGAAAAAAATATAAGGATACAGTTTGTAAAAATCCACCTGCAAAAACCCGCAAGGTTTACGGGTCAAACCAACGGGTCCGCAAGATGACTAAGAAGCCTGCACTATTTAAAGGGTTGAAAATTGAAAGCTTAATTTCGCTTCATTTCCCCTGCCACCTCTCAATCTTCGCACACGTTACACCCTCTCAATCTCCTTGTCAGCTCATCCTCCTTTCAATCTTCTCGTGCCCTCCCAATCTTCTCACACCCTCCAAATCTTTTCGTCTGCATCAGTTTCGCTTTTGTCGTCGTTCCGCCAAATAAAAAATATTCAATATAAAAATTTATGGAAAAAATAAATAACTATATCAATGTATTTAAAAGTATTTTAAGTCAATTAATTTTCCTGCATCATATCTACGTAAACCAATAAAAATCAATACAATATTTAATTATACAATTAATAAAATTGATCCATCAATTACCTTACAAAATTAAATTTCAATATATTTATATGAAAGAATTTTTTTTTTATATTCTAAATTCATAACTTTTAATTTATTTATCCCAAAGAATACAACCTTTCAATAATATTTCTTTTCTCATAATTTTTCACATATTTTTTTTTAGAAAGGCGTAATTCTTCATTTTTCTTTAACTAAAGAAGAAGATAGAAATAAGTAAATCCTATGTTTTTTTTTTTTTTTGTGACTTTGCTGTTTGTTGAAAACATTTCTTTATAATTTTGCTTCTTGTTGAAAACAGCTCTGGTGGAGATCGTTTGTGTCCGAGTTGTGACTTTTGTGTGATGACTTCTTTGACCTCCTAATAAGAACTATGACTACATAATTAAAAGTCACATACTCTTTCTCTTTCTTTGAGTTAAGACAATTTATAATACATGATAAATTTTTATTAAATTATACTTTAACTTTTATATTTAAACTTTATAAATCATTTTATGTTTATGAATAGACATATTTTCTATTAATGCAATAATTATGTTATTCATTAAAAATATATTTATTATAAATAAAAAATATTCAATATAAAAATTTATGGAAAACATAAATTAACTGTCTCAACATATTAAAAAGTATTAAGTCAAATTTCTCTCTGTCAGATTTACGTAAATCAATAATAATTAATATAATATTTATTATTTACTTAAATAATTAATAAAACAGATTTTAAATTTTCATCACTAAATGCCTTCAATAAATGCTTTCACCACATGTACTCTCTTCATTTCAGCCGTTGACCCCTAAAATAATGCAATCCTGTCTCCCCGAGGAGTGGATATGGTCGAGCCTTGAGAAGTATGAAGGGACCTCTAACCCCACCACACATGTTAAATCATATCTTATGCAAGCCATTTTGGTGTTCAAAGACTTGAGAATTCATTGTCGGTGTCCGAAGACTTGAGAATTCATTGTCGGTTGTTTCCAACAAGCTTGATAAGGACTGCTTTAAAATGGTATTACTCGTTTCCGCCTTTCTCTATTGATTTGTTCGATACTCTATGCAAAAGGTTCACGGCTCACTACGCTAATTGCAATCCCATTGTAACTGATTCTACCTCCTTACAACTCTTTGTTGATTGCAAATCCATCTCTCCCTGATCACTCTCTGCCATTACCTTCATTAATTAATGAAGATTTCAGCGTTAATAATCCATATCAAGATGATCCTATAGTGATCACGACTATAATCACCAATTGGTGAGTTAGAAAAGTTTTGATCGAATAAGGAAATTTTACCGACATCTTTTATTAGTTGATCTTAAAAAAGTTGGATATCCCGAAGTCAATGATGCAACAATCTACTAGAATGATGGACCATACAACACAACATTAATCAATGGATCATTGATGGATCAAATGAGTGCCACTCACTACATTGCACATAATACATAATAGGGTAGCAGAATAGTAATATCCATGTGGTTAAAAGCCACGTACTCTCTGTCTCAGCTAATCTGACTTAGATTAAGATTTAATTTTAAAAACATAACATGATTAACTTTTTACTGTAAGGATTAAGAAAATAAGTTTTTTTTCTTTTCTTTTAAAATTTTTATAAAAATTGAAAGAAGGAAAACATTTTATAATCGTTAACCAAAATATGTATTATATTAAGTAGACGAAGAAGAGAATAAAATCTTAATTTTACGTAATCTTAGAACAATATTAAAATCGATGTTGTTTCTTTATTAAATACCTTCTTCATATAAAGTAATCTTGACCATGGCTATTTATATAATATTATATAATTTTAGTATTTTACTTAATATAAATTTCAAAAATTAAGAATAATATTTTATATTTTATAAAGGAAAAAGTTAGAAATTATTCTTTGAGGACTAAATTTAAGAAATATCCATATGGTAGATAAGAAATAGTTATTTAACTTAATTCAAATTCAATAATAATATTATTGATTTTTTCAAAATATCTATATCTTTCATATTTTTGTTTATTTTTTTTCTTTTATTTTCTACACAACTAAATCAAAGGAAAAAAAATTATCTTCCTTTCCTTCCATTGTTTTTTTTACTAAACAATTAAAAATATCATTATACTTTGTTTTTTCTTCTCTTCCTCCTTTTTTACTTCATTTTTCTTTCCTAAGACTTTCTTCTCTAAAACAAAAAAAGAAATTTATGTTTCTAAGAAAAAGAGTATAGATTTCTAAGAAAAGATTTTTAAATTTTTAAAGATAATGAAATAAAATAATATAAAGACTTAAAATATCACCAGTAAAATAAGTGGTAAATCAATAAATTTATTAATACATCTATGTTTTACTATATATTTAATATAATATTTATTTTGCTTATTAATAATAAATTTATTAATACATCTATGTTTTACTATATATTTAATATAATATTTATTTTGCTTATTAATAAATAAATTTATTATATTAAAAAATTCAATAAAAATATTTTTGTCAATCATTAATAATTGTATTTAATATATCAAAAAATAATTTAATACAAATAGTTATTGTCAAAAATTAATAAATGCATTAAATGAATTAAGAAATAATACAAATACTTATTTCAATCAGTGATGAAATTCTCTTTATTTTTTCATTCCCTCTCCCACAAAATTCAATATTTATATATTTGTGTAAAGGATATAGTCCTTTATTTTTTTATTATTCATGTCTTTTTATTTATTTCTTCAAGGCAACCCTTATTTTTTCTTTAACCATTAAAAAAAAGGGCACGTGAACAAAACTTTTAGAAAGTGTAATATTAATTATCATTTAAAAAATTTTTAAAAAAAGATTAATATTTTATTCAGGTTAAATTTGAGATTAACTTTATTAGTTATAAAAATTCTGTAAAAATTTAAAAATTAACTTTTTCAATAAATAAAAAAAAGTCATAATATACAAGTAAAGAAACCTCTTAAAAATAATTTGACCTATTTTTACACTTAGGATCCGTTTGATTTTCTACAAAAATTAGCGTATCGTAATTGACAAGTAAGTGACAAATATTTTTGTTTAAAATTTAATTTGAAAAAAATTGTACAATCATGCAAATCAAACAAATGAAACAACACAAACTTTCATTCTTTTATTATTAAAAAAATCATCGAATAAAAAATTATACATGTGCATAATTGTTCAAAGGTTCATTTATTTCTTAATTTTAAATTATTTTTAAAATTTTAATTATTTATAAATTTTATTATTATTATTTGAATTTAAAATTATCTATAATAATTTTATCAAATTATTTATATTTAATCATCATTTTCAATTAATTAACTTCCTTATATATATATATATTTTAAAATTTAAATTTAAATAATATTAATAAATTATCATTATCAATTAACTAACTTGTATATGTTCTAAATTTTAAGTTTAAATAATAGTTACTAATTTTATAAATTATATGAAAATAACTATTATTACATTTAATCTAATTTTATATTATTTGGCCTGTGTTGTTCATTGCATATCAAATATTAAACAAGATAAAAAATTATCTAGTACTTTGGTGATCTATATTGTACTGTCCTCTTTAATATTTTGCAAATCAAACCGGCCCTTAATAGTAGATATGAAATTTAAATAATTTTTGTAAAATTTGAAAAATTTTAATATACGATGATTTTTTTGTTAAATTATATTTTTATTTTCTATATTATCATTGTATAAATTATTTTAGGTATGTCAAATATTTGTTATAAGTATGTCAATTGTCACACGATAAAAATTTAGATATGTTAGATTATAATTAACTCATGATATGTGTACTCTTAAGAGTTACACAATTAATTTTTAACTTAACATTTATGTACATTATTTTGTAAAATTTAATTTTTATATATTTCTTTATTCTTCCTTGAAATTCAACTTTCATATATTTCTTTAAATATATTGGGTTTAATATTTCTTTCTTCATAAATTTTTTCATATATATTTTTGAAGGACACAATTCTTTTTATATTTTTTTTAATGATAAAAGATAAAAGATTCTCTCTCATCTTTACATTTATGTGGCAGATCTCTTGAATGTGTAATCAATTAAGTAAGTCAAATGTTTAGATTCACTTCTTGGCCTAATTATTTTTTTTAAAATATAAAACTAACCTTTTAAATAATAAGGTAGATAAGATTTAACATTTTATATAAATTTGAGATTTAAGATTTTATATAAGAAACACTATGTCAAAAAGAGTGCTTTGCTAAAATAATAAACACTCTATCAAAATTAATTTTTAATTATGTATTTAATACATTATTTATTTTATTTATTAATATTATATTTATTATATACTATAAAAAAAACTAATCAATACAAATATTATAATAATCATCAATAAATAAATTAATATGTCAACAAATTCTTATTACAAATTTTCATGGACAATCATTAATAAATATATTACATATCAAGAATCTTATTGTGTTTAACATGTAATAAATATATTTGAAGAGAATATAATACATGATAAATCAACAATAATTAATACAATATTTATTATTTACTTAAACAAATAATAAAATAGACTTTAAATTTTCATAACTTTCCCTACCAAACTTAATTTAATATATTTATTTGAAAGAACTTTTTTTAATATCCTTAATTCATATATTTTAATTTATTTATCATAAAGAACACCACCTTTCATTATTTTTTTCTTTTCTCTTAATTTTTCATATACTTTTCGGCGAAACACTCCATTTTTCTTTAACTAGAAGAATAAGAGAGATTAAACAAATCAAATCTGCAAAATTCAAACTTGTCTACATAATACTATTTTTCTATCTCAGCCCAGCCATCTAACCAATCAACTGAGGGAAAGAAAAAATCTGAAAACCCAATCATACATTCGATTATTTTATTTTTCAGTATTTTTATTACAAGAAATAAAAACCACCGTCAAAATCTGTGTTGTGATGTTTGTTTCTTTGTGATTTTACTTCTTGTTGAAAGAAAGCACTTATAAGTGAAGAGTGTTTATTTCTTAGTTGTGACTTTTGTGTGTTTATAATTTGATGGCTATTCCTTATCTCTTGTAATATGACTATATGGTTAAAAGTTATGTGTTAAAAGTCATGTGCTCTTCTCTGCTCTTCTCTGAGAGCTAAGCAACTTGAAAACAAAATTCAATTTAAGATTTTAGAAGCTACACTACTAAAGACAAGAGATTAAAGTTTTTTCTTTTTTATTTTCTTTTAAAACTTATAAAAATTGAAACAAGGAAAATATTTGATGGTCATTAACTAAGATAAGAGAAGAAAATTTTTATTTTACGTCGTCTTGGAGTATTAAAATTGATGTTTTCCTTTATTAAATATATTTTTGTGACTATTTATATAATATTATATAATTTTAGTATCTTATTTAATTTATATTTAAGAAATATCCATGGGTAGATAAGAAAAAGTTATTTAATTTAAATTCAAATTCAATAATAATATCATTGATTTTTTCAAAATATCTATATTTTTTATATTTTTATTTATTTTTTCTTCTACTTTATACACAACTAAAAGGAAAAAAAATTCTTCTACTTTCTATACTACCCTTATTTTTTATTTAACCATTGAATAAAAAAGGGTACGCAAACAAAACTTTTAGAAAGTGTAATATTGATTATTATTTTAAACTTCTTTTTTTAAAAAATTAATATTTTAAACAAATAAGGTACTGTATTAGTTAAAAAAAATTATAAAAAGATTAATATTTTAAAAAAATTCAGTAAAAAATTAAAAATTAACTTTTTCAGTAAATAAAAAAGTCATAGTTATAAAACCCCTTAAAAATAATTTGACCTACTGCACATGAAAAATATTTTTTGTTTAAAATTTAATTTTAAAAAGGAATTATACAACCATATAAATTAAACAAGTGACACAACACAAACTTTCATTTTTTTCATTATTTAAAAATCTCACCGAACAAAAAATTTACATGTGTATAATTGTTATCTCATTTATCTCTTAATTTTAAATTGTTTTGTAAAATGTTAAATATTTATAAAATTTATTATTATTATTATTTGAATTTAACATTATCTATAATAATCTTATTGAAACATTTATATTTAAATATCGTTATCATTTATAATAATCATCATTTTCTAGTTAGCATCAAAATAATGAGTTCGTGAGTACCACAATTTAGATTTCTCTATTCCCTATGTGTGAGTATCAGCATGGGATTCCAACCATGAAGATTTTTTCGTAAATACTTCAGCTTTTTAAAAAAAGATGTTACGAGGAAAACACGTTTTGATCGTACATACTACACAACAAAACTTATTTTCATTATATTATAATAATTGGAAGTACGTGTAGGATGTGTAACTTTGCAATACACGAATTTGGTTATGACAAATGTATTTTCATTGAACATTAGACCTTAGCTTTATCATCATATTTTGATACGAGTGTTTCTCTTCTAGACGCTTTGAAAGCTAGCTTGATGAAAATATGGAGAAGTTGAGGGCTCAATACAAAGACGAAATTCAAGCCCTAAAAGATCAATACCAAGAAGAAATTATAGCACTGCACCATCATGTGTCGTCCATGCAGAATGAATGCATCTCATTATAGCACCCACATTAAGCATGAGGTTGAGTTATGTCCAGCGAAAAAGTAAGACAAGAAGTCTAAGTCCTTAATCCTAGACTTAGACACGAGACAACCTCACTTTTTTATATCACTCTATTTGTATTTTAGAAAATTTATCGTATAATTATTTTAAATTAATGGTACGACAATCTTATTATATATATATTATATTTATTTTTTTCTAGTAGCTAGTTGAATAGACGTTAGTTGAATTAATAATTAACAAAAAAACTATCACCTAGTAGTATGTATGATTTCTATGAAAAAATTAAGACATTGATAATGAATGTAGAAATGAGTTTTTTATGTGACTTTGTTTTGCTTCTTGTTGAAAATAATCTTCTGTGGGAGAATGTTTGTTTTGAGTTGTTGTGACATTTGTGTGTTTGTAAAACTGTGATGGCTATTCATTCGACTTCAGACTTGGAAATGGAACTTGGATCGGTTCGGCTTCTGCATCGGAGAGGAACGTGAATGTGGATCGGGTTCGCCTGCATCAGTTGCCGCTTTCGCTCTCGTTTCGCTAGAATCAGTTTTGTCGGCACTCACCAACTAACCAATCAAAGCGGGACCAATCAAAGAGGAAAAGAAGAAGTTCTCATAAACCAATCAAAAAAAGTTTTAACGTCTTTATTACACTTCATTCAATTACTCTGTCTTTTCAGTGTCTTTATTACAAGAAATAATGTTAAGTTTGTTTGAAAACCACTATAAGTATTTGTCTTGGTGTTGGTTGTTTCGTGTGACTTTGTTTTGTTTCTTGTTGAAAACAATCTTCTGTGGCGAGTGTTTGTTTTTGAGTTGTTGTGACTTTTTTGTGTTTGTGAAACTGTGATGGCTATTCGTTCGGCTTCAGACTTGGAAATGGAACTTGGATCGGTTCGGCTTCTGTACCGGAGAAGAACGTGAACGTGGATCAGGTTCGCCTGCATCAGTTACGCAGCCGCTTCCGCTCTCGTTCCGTTAGAATCAGTTTCGTCGGCACTCGCCAACTAACCAATCAACGAGGGACCAATCAAAGAGGAAAAGAAAAGGTTCTCATAAACCAGCCAAAAAAAAAGTTTTAACGTCTTTATTACACTTCATTCAATTACTCTGTCTTTTCAGTGTCTTTATTACAAGAAATAATGTTAAGTTTGTTTGAAAACCACTATAAGTATTTGTGTTGTGTTGGTTGTTTCTGTGTGGCTTTGTTTTGTTTCTTGTTGAAAACAATCTTTGGTGGAGAGTGTTTGTTTCTAAGTTGTTGCGACTTTTGTGTGTTTGTGAAACTGTGATGGCTATTTGTTCGACTTCAGACTTGGAAATGGAACTTGGATCGGTTCGGCTTTTGCACCGGAGCAGAACGTGAATGTGGATCGGGTTTGCCTGCATCGGTTACGCTGCCGCTTCCGCTCTCGTTCTGCCAAAATCAGTTTTGTCGGCACTGCTATTATTTCGCTAGAACCAGTTCCGCTCCTGTTGTCATTCTGCCAAAACCAGTTTCAATTTCAAATCCTAACGACAACACTATTTTTATAAAAAGAAGATGAAAATATGGTTATAGAAAAGGATCAAGCATAAAAAATGGAATCATTTGTTGGAGATAATTAAAATTTTATGTTATTGACTTATTTTATCAGGTAAAATATAACATTTTTCTTTTAAATTTCAGATTTTGATTATTTTAATTTTTTTTAACTAGACTCGCGGACCAGCCTGTTTAGCCCACAGGGCGGAGGCGGACTACAAAGTTAGGTTCATTTGGCATTGCTGGGAGGACCAAAATCTTCGCGGTCCTACACAGTCGGGCCGACCCGCCTACCCACATCTAGGTTTAACGTGTTGGAAATATTCTAAGAAGAGAGTAGTGTCTTCGAGAAAAGCAAACAGGTTGTCCATAACTATCAATGTTTGGTTAGTTGGCGGGAACCGGGCAAAGAGAGAAAAACAATATTATGTGGCCAAGTTTGAATTTGACAGGTTTTGAAGGATTTATTTACTCTCTTTCTTCTTGTGAGAAAAAATGAATAAAGAGAGTAATTCTAGAAGTCTAACTTGTTATATTTATTTGAAAAAAATTAAGCAATAAAATTAATCTTACACCCTCTGAAAGACGCATACGAAGGTTAGTCATATGTTGAATGAATGCTGAAGTGAGAACTTCCTTTTATTATTGGTGATTAACAAAATATATAAAAAGATAGTGTCTTTTCAAGAAATATATAAAAATTTTAAATAAATCCTTTAGAGAAATATATGAAAATTGAGTTTTACAAGATAATTAAAACAATTAAAAATAATATAATTAATAGTTGTAATAAATATTTATATTGAATTTTATTTGTGTTATGCATTTATTAATGAATGGGAATGAATATTTGTATTAAATATTTGTTGATATATTATATATTTATACATTTATTAATGATTAATATAATCTTTGTTTTGAATTTTTTTAAGTATATAATAAATATATTTATTAATGAATAAAAAAACAATGTATTAAATGTATGATTAAAAAAATTATTTAGATTAAGCGCTTACTTTTTGGACAAAATTCTATCAGTTGGTTAATGGCTGACTTATAACCACTATATTAAGAGTTATAGTTGTCAGGTACGGTATAATTCTTTTTTACTTGAGAGTGAAACTGTCCAAATGAGTTTACTATGACTTAGCATATCTAAATATTTATCAGGAACAATTGATGCATACCTATAATAATTATATGTATTAATAAAGATAAAATAATTTATACAATATACAAAAATAAAAATATAATCTAATAAAATTCACTATATATCATAAATTTATCAAGTTTTGCAAAAATTACTTAAAATTAAAATCTATGTTACTTTGATCTATTAACTTAGTAGTTCGCTCCCGCCCTGTGAGCCCCGCAGCCTAAACAGGTCCGCCAAATAACCCAGTTAAAAAAAAATAAAAATTCTTAACCTACAATTTTAAAAATATGTTAAAAAAAATGTTTTATTTTACCTCTTAAATTATTAATAAAATAATTCAACAACATAAATGTCTAGGGTTTGAGATTGGGACTGATTCTGGCAGAACGATAGCAGAATCAGATATGGTTTTGGCAGAACGACAGCAAAAGCAGAACTGGTTCTGGTGGAACGGTAGCAGTGTTGGCAGAACTGGTTTTGACGAAAACGGCAGCAGAAATGATGCAAGTGAAGGTTTTGAGAGGGTGCGACGTGCGAGAAGATTGAGAGACGACATGAAAAATGAAGCGAAATTAGGGTTTCAATTTAACTCTTTACATAGTGCGAATGTACGGGTTGCCCCGTAGCTCCATTGGTTTGGCATGCAAAACCCGCGGGGCGGGCTTTTCCAAACTGTACCCCTAGATTTTTCTAAAAAAGTTAGTCTAAATCTACGCGGATTGCAAGATCCACGGGCCAGCCCCTGAACTTCCACCATTATACCCACCTTAAACATAACCCATTATTTTTCTTTAACTAAAGAAGAAGAGAGAGTGCATGAATAAATCTTTCAAAACCTACAAAACTTAAATTGGACCACAAAATCTTACTCTTTTTCTCCATCTCGGTTCCTTAAATTTATATATGGATTTTAAGTAATTTTTGTAAAATTTAATAAATTTATAGTTCAAAATTGATTTTTTTATATATTTCTCTAAAGAACACTGTCTTTGATCTTTTTTATTCGGAATTAGTTATATATTTCTTCATAGAGATTGTTCCTTCTTTTCCCAACAAACAGAACGGATTTATCTTTATATTTGACTATACATTCATCAGCATTAAAGGCTACTTTATATCCACTATCACAAAATTGACTTATGCTAAGTAGATTGAAGTTCAGACCTTTAACGTAAGACACATTTTGAATGAGAGGGTTGGGTGTCTTACCAATAGTCCCAATCCCTAGGATTTTACCTTTCCCTGAACCATAAGACACAGACCCTTTACTTAGTCTTAGGTCTTGGAACAAAGACAGGTCTCCCGTCATGTGTCGTGAGCATCCACTGTCCAGGTACCAACTTGAAGTCTTCTCTCTTCCTATTAAGGATATCTCAGAGGAAGTGTTGTCTCCAGCCATGAGACATATATTTGCGGTTTCCTCTACCTCTGTGGAATTGTCTGAACTGTTGCTGTCAAGGTCTTCTCAAGTCAGCAAACTCTTCTTCCCTTTTTCTCTACGAGGATTCCACCTTTTCTTGAGCTTTGAACATTCAGATCTCATATGTCCAGGCTTTCTGCATTCATAGCAGACGATCTCAGACCCTTCCTCTTTATTTGAAGATTTTTCAGGAAACTTTTTCTCCTTCTTTCTGAAGAATCGTTGACCTCTTCCTTTCTTCATTATCATCTTCTTGAATCGTCTAGCCATGAGAGATATTTCATCTACAGACGATCCATCAGACGAATCTAATTCAGACGTTTCAGCCTTGAGAATCTTGGTCTTCTTCTTTCTCTCTTTCTTAACAGATTCTTCTTTTGGAACTTCATCCGTGGACGGAAAAGCTATGATATCTTGAACTTTTATCTTGTCTCTTTTACATAGGAGTATTTCATGTACTCTTAATGCACCTATTAACTCATCAAGAGTTAATGTTTTCATGTCACGTCCCACGGAAATGGCAGTAGACATTGCTTCCCACGGAGTAGGAAGACTATCCAGAATCTTCATGTTATTTTGAGCTTTTGTGAAAGTGATTCCCAGCGAAGTGAGACAATTTAATATTGTTTGGAATCTTCTGAACATCATTTCAATGGATTCACCTTTCTTCATCGAGAACATCTCATATTCTCTTTGCAATGTAGCAGCCTTTCTCATTCTGACATCTTCAGTTCCTTCATAGGAGATCTTCAGAGTGTCGCAGAGTTCTTTGGTTGTTTTATAGGCACATGATCTGTTGTATTCTGTCCTTGAGAGAGCACACGTGAGTGCATACCTAGCTTTGCTGTTCAGCTCCATGAGGGTATATTCCTCATTTACCCATTCAATTTCTGGTTAAACAAAGGGATTATCTTCCTGAGTGATAATCTTCCAAAGTCTATATTGAGTAGACTTTATGTACATCTCCATCCTGTCTGCCCAGTAGAGATAGTCATACACATAGAAAGCTGGCGGCTTGTTCATGGAGGAACCTCCTGAAAGAAAAGCTGGCCCTTGTGACTCCATATTGATCTTTTCCTCTAGCAATTTTTAACCGCTCAACCCTTAGAGGCTGAGCTCTGATACCAAACTGTAAAGAATAAATCACAAGAAGGGGGGTTGAATTGTGATATTAATAAAATTTTATCCTATCGTCTGTTGTTTTGAAACCAGTACAGACGATTCAAATTTATCTTTGAAAAGCTTGATTTAAGAGATTAAGTTATTCTTTAATTATCCCCGTTAGTCACAAGATATAATCCAGAAAACACAGTTTTTATACTGGTTCTTCTATATCAGATTACGTCCAGTTACTTAGCAACAACTGAGTTTTCACTATCAACCGTGAAAAGGTTACAAGTATTGTTTGAACACAGCTAATTCTGGCTAATACAAGATATTCTTTGATCACAACCTCCCCAGGCTAAAATACCACAGACGTGGATTTAAATAAGTCTAAAGAAACTAAACTTTCTTCTTCGCATAGAAGGTTTATACAATGAAGAATAAGTTCAAGAGTGAATTCAAATAATCAGCTTGTAATAGCGTTTTTCGCCAACTTGAAATGGTGAGGTGAAGACCTTTATATAGACAATAGTCTGAAGAGATCCGTTAGACTCAAGAGATATGACCGTTGTCCTTTTTCTTGAAACTTTCCATCAATGGCAGATATCAATCAGAATAATTAATGATTCGCAGCGAAGTCTTCGCATGTTCAACACCTTTTTCTGACTTGATTAGTTTGGATAACGAAAGTGTGATCTACTTTTCGTGTAGCAGAGGTTTTGCACAATACCCAATAGCCTTTTTGGAAACTTCTAAGAGTAACGGCTGAATATGACATTTTGCACGCGTTACTTCGTTTGTCTTCACTTTCTGTGACGTCTATCTTCATTCTACTTCCAATAGATGATGAGTCTTTGACATAGCAACAGACGTTCAGCTAACGCTTTAGATTGATGTCGTCTTCACTCGTGATTGCATCGTCTGCTCTTTGTGATGAGACACCTTTGAGGAAACATGGAATAAGTCTTATTGGATTGAGGATTCACCTTTCGTCTATGGTCCTCACATCGTCTACACTTGCATCATCTGTTCGTATCGTCTGTCTTGTAATTATCAAAACTTAAGAGTGTTAATCCCCTTGATCTAACAATCTCCCCCTTTTTTATGACTACAGACCATACCAATACAACGAAAAGACGAAGATATTTGCATAAACAAAAGTTAGTGAAATAATACCAATTATGCCAGATTTACATTAAGACGATTTTTTTGAAAAATATTTTTTTATAAGTTTGTTACATCTCAAAGAAGTAATCAATTTCAGATATACAATCACAAAAAAATATATACAAGACTCTCCCCCTGAGTCTAGTACCCATTATACAAGAGCTCTCCCCAAAGCTCACTATAGACACTCGTCTTCATCTTCAGATGCTCCCTTTCAGATGCTCCCCCTGAGCAGATGCTTGTTTTACCTTCTCCCTTTCGGGCTGAAATCACTGAGGTGGCGATTGTTGCTTCAACAAAGCAAATACAAGGCTTTAAAGATGTTTAACTTTGGCATTTGTGGCCTGTTGAAACTCTTCTAGCTCCTTGTTCTTCTTCTTTAAGTGGTCGTAGTTATCCTCAAGAGCATCATACTTCCGCTTCAAAGCATTGTACTTATCAGCAGAATCGTCTGATGATTGAGGTGATCGTGGTTCAGACGATGGACCTCCAGCTTCAATCAAGAGAGGTTGGCTAGAAGTAGGCATCACTACTTCTTCATTTGAATCAGCCTCTATCACAATTGGGTCTACTTCAGTTGCCTTCAATATTAAGGTGAACACAAGAAAGTCCATCTTAGAATTGAAGTTTTCTTCCCACTGCCATTTGTAGATTCTGTTGAAGGTTGTCAGTTGATAGTGCTGAGGCATATGAGGTGGGAGAGTGTATGTATAGGCTCCACCAGGGTAAACTCTGCCACATGTGACAGACTCTTCATCAAAAACAGTACTGGAGCAGAATCTAGACGTGTTCTTCTATCATCCCCTGAATTTTAGGATTGATAGGCCTTGTAGAGTACATCTGAAAGGCTTTCAGATGATCATAGACGACCTGGGGTAGACGCTTGACAATGTGTCTAGCATACTTGAACTCCTTGGAGGAAGGGTGTTCTTTCTTCTCTTTTCCTTTTGCAAGCATTCTTATAAGGCATGGTCTTGAGCGGTCCATCCTTACAAAGAATTTTGTTTCATTGGTTGCAAGCGCAGAGAATTGAGAGCCCATGAGAAAGGGGAGGAAACAATTTTCTTTCTCGGCTTTGTTTTGGAGAAGACGAAAGGACTGCAGTCTGTCCTTGATCTCATTTTTGTAGGCTCTTGATATTACATTTTATGCACATCAAAATCAACTGGCAAGCAATGATAGCACTCTTCAGGAGTTTCATAGTCGTTGAAGTTGAGGAAGTAGGTTGGTTGAATGCCAGAGCAATGAGGTCTTAGCCATGGAAGCGTTAGGCCAATAGTGTAGCCTAATCCAATGAACTCCGTCTTGTTCATTGGGATGGTGAAGGGTTGGGGATCATGCTTGTCCATTGCGTCTAGATGCCAGTGAGAGAAGCATTCTGGAATAGGTATTTGAGACATAAAGTCACCAAATACATAGTGATGATGTACAGGTGCTTTCTCAACATGATAACGAATGGATCTTCTAGACTCAAATCTAAGGATAATGTTGGGTTCATATCCCAACGCAGGTCCTTCTACAAGCAGACCATCAAGATGACACTTGTAATCGTCTATACCTTCTAAGCCCTTAATCTTCAGATCAGCAAGGGCGTCCCAAGGCAGACGCTTCAACCATTCCTTCTGCTCTTCAACACTATATTTCTTTGAGAGATCAAGATCAGCAGGCTTCAATGGTTGGAAGTAGTTGATTGGATTAACGAATCTTCCCAATTGGAACCCTTTCTTCCCTTTGTAATTGTAAGGGTTGTCCAATTCGATGAAAGGAGATTCTTGCTCTTCAACAGACGAATCTTCATTGTCTGCACAATAACCATCATTGCTAGACTCAGATCCATCAGAGTTAGAAAGATTAGAGGCTTCCATAGCATGATCTATAATAATCCAATCAGGCTTCTTAGGCCTCTCAGCACACCCAATAATATTGTACCTTTGCATAACGAGGTCGTTGAGAAATGAGTAATCCATTATGTGCTTGGGTGGTAGGTCTTCTTCATTTAAAACCATTAGTGGATTCTTTAAGTCAGGTGCCACGTGTCTTGTAACCAGACATTCTTCGTCGTCTGATGATGGTGATTCTACACTGTAGAAGATAGACGAAGACTACATAGACTATAAGCAGCTTCTTTCCTCAGACTCAGCACTTATCGTCTGAAGAGGGATGGCATGGATAGGAGACGAAGTCAAGACTACAACGTCTTGTCTTGATTCGTCTATTGGAGTTGAAGATTCAAACTCCATAGGGGGCACATCTTCACTGAGCATAGTAGACAGTTGCTCAATGAGGATTGCATTGTCCTTTTGGATCTGGGCATTTTCTTTAACGTCTATGCCCTGAACTTGAGAAGCTCCAGACGATCCAATACCTCTGGCGCTATCTCTGAATTTTTGCTCTCTATCAGCTTAAGAGAGAATAGATGCTTTTCTTGCTTTTTCTAGTTCCCTTTTCTCATCCAAGATTGTAGAGGCTTCAACAATTCCTTTTCTTGTGCCTTTATCATAAGCTTTGCGCATCTCTTTATCAGCCATATAGACATCATCTAGCTTTGCCTTTTTGCGCTTGTCTACTTGCTCACCAGCAGACTCAACATTTTTAGACGCTTCTTTGGAAGATGGATTGTCTTGGGTAGACAAATCCTTTCTTGGCATTCTCAACTTGATAGACCTTGATTTTCGTCTAACAAGAGGCACTTCTTCAGCTGTCTCAAAAGGAACCACTGTCACTTGTACAGGAGGTTCAGACAGAGCATGGGATTTGGATGGAGGAGGATTAGGTGTTTGGGCTTGTGTTTGAGCTTGAGTGGGTGCATTTCTGGGTCTTTTTATGAGGGTTTTCTGTTTTGGGCAAGTTTGTTGAGGTGCGGGTTGTGGTTGTGAGATTTGTGTATGGGTCAGAGTTTGTGGTTGAGAGGGTTGATGTTGAGAAGAGGAGGATTGAGAACCCTTAGGATTAAGTTACTTCTCATGCATTTCATTTATCGTCCATGGAGCAAGGTCCAGACGCATTCTTGCAAAAGTGCCTTGCTTGATTTCAGGGCCACTTGCGTACCATTCACATCCTCTGATTTCAAACTCTTGGTTTTGGATGATCTTGGCAAACACAGCAGGGTAAGGAACACTTGATTTCTTGCGAAGGTTCCTTCTCCTCAAGCAGTCCATCCAGTGATCCATGATCACGTGGGGTAAACTAATCTTCTCCTTCTTAAGGAGATATAAGAGACAGAATCGTTCTTTGTTGCTAACATTATCGTGAGACCCGATTCTTGGTGCGAAGATGTTGAAAAGAAGGTTATGCAACATTCTTCCTTCACCATTGAGGTTTCCAGCTCTCAGGTACTTGACACGGTCAGACATTCTGGGCTTCCCGTAGAGCGCCTGATCGATGAAGGCTTCATCGATACCTTCATACCATTTGGGAGTATAGACGATACCTTCATTTTTACACTTCCCAATCGTAGCCACAGCTTCAGCATTGACAAGGTACTCCTTGTCACCGATTGTTCCCACAATGTTGTCATCTACAATTTTGGTCTCGGACCAAAACTCAGCATAAGGCTCCATCATCCATGGCCCTTCCCAGGTAGCAAACTTTATCCATCCAGCTTTCTCTAAGAAGTCACAGGTGTGACCGGAGAGATCAGCGAGGGTGATTCTGTTCACCCATTTGCTTGGTAAGAAAAGGTCTTGAGCAAATAATCCTTCTTCTTCAGGGGTAGTTTGTTGAACATTCTTGGCGACCATTTTTCTAGGTTTGAAAAAGAGAGAGTATTTGAAAGTGAGAGTATTTGAAAGTGAGAGTTCTTAGAGTAGATGATAGATTTGAATGCTTAGCAATGTAAATAATAAAAGAGGTAACTTTGACTTTTTTATAGTGTAAAAGATTGAACGGTTATTTTTAGTAGACAATAGAATGTAAACCGTCCCTGATTTGACGTCTTCTCCCATGATTTCCCTTTCAATGATTGATTTGACTTCTGTCAGTTACGGCGTTTATTATCTTGGACTTCCTAGAACAGAGTAATAAATGTCAGACACATTTAATGCTGCATTTATTGTCTTCTTGCACACTCAACTTTAAATTTATTAAATAATAACATTGCGTCTGTTGAATGACTTTAATCAGACGCAAGACTTCGTCTTAACATAAATTTAACAGACGATAATTATAGACGATAACTATAGACGATAACTTTAATCTTTTAAAGAAATAATTCCCAAATTTTCTTTAATGAAATTAAAGCGTGTTTCGTCTAAAGCTTTTGTAAAGATGTCTGCCGATTGAAAATTAGTTTCAACAAACTGTATATCGAAAACACCTTTTTGAACATAATCTCTTATAAAATGAAATCTAATTTCAATGTGTTTAGCTTTTGAATGATGAATAGGGTTTTTGCTGAGATTAATAACACTAATGTTATCACAGAAAACTGGGATTTGGGTTTCAAACCTGGAGTAATCTTCAAGTTGATGTTTTACCCAAAGAAGTTGTGAACAACATCCAGCAGCAACTATGTATTTTGCTTCTGTGGTAGAGAGAGCTATAGAGTTTTGTTTCTTGCTAAACCAAGAAATGAGTGACTTGCTAAGAAATTGACATCCACCACTTGTACTTTTTCTCTCCACTTTGTTTCCAGCATAATCAGCATCACAATAGCCATTCAAACTAAAATCACTATTTTTCTTATAAAACAAAGAGAGATTAGTGGTTCCAATAAAATATCTGAGAATGTGTTTAACAGCTTGTAAATGAGATTCTCTAGGATCAGACTGAAAACGTGCACAGAGACAGACGCTAAACATAATGTCTGGTCTATTTGCAGTTAAATAGAGCAGTGAGCCAATCATACCTCGATATACCGTCTGATCAACGGTCTTACCTGATTCGTCTTTGTTGAGACTAGCACCAGACGAATGCATGGGCGTCTTCATTGGCTTTGCGTTGTCCATCTTGAACTTCTTGAGAAGTTTTTTTGTGTACTTCTGTTGATGAATATAGATTCCTTCTTTCGTTTGTTTGACTTGAAGTCCTATGAAGAATTTTAATTCTCCCATCATACTCATTTCGAATTCATCCTGCATTAACTTAGAAAAATCCTTACACAAGGATTCGTTAGTGGCTCCAAAGACTATATCGTCTACATATATTTGGACAATAATGAAGTCTTTTAAAACACTTTTCTTGAAGAGAGTGGTATCAACTTTTCCTCTAGAAAAACTGTTTTTTAGAATAAAGGAACTTAATCTATCATACCAAGCTCTAGGAGCTTGCTTAAGACCATAGAGTGTTTTCTTTAATTTGAAAACATGATCTGGTTGAGATGAGTTCTCAAAACTAGGAGGTTGTTTCACGAAAACTTCTCCTCAATAAAACCATTTAAAAAAGCACTTTTTACATCCATTTGATATAAGACGATGTTCTTATAAGTAGCAAAAGCAAGTAGGATTCTAATAGATTCTAATCTAGCTACAGGAGCAAAGGTTTCAGTGAAATCAATACCTTTTTGTTGATTATAACCTTGAGCTACCAACCTCGCTTTATTTCTTACCACTTTTCCAGCTTCGTCTAATTTTTTTCTGAACACCCATCTTGTTCCGATGATGCTTTTATTCCTTGGTCTTTCTACTAAGGTCCAAACATCATTTCTGGTGAACTGGTTTAGTTCTTCTTCCATAGCTAAAATCCAATCATTGTCTAGTAGAGCTTCTTCAATGTTCTTGGGCTCTATATTTGACACAAGAGCGTACCCAGATGATTCTTTAACCCTTGATCTTGTTTGAACACCTTGATGTTTATCTCCAATGAAAAGATCTTTTGTATGGTTTGAGGCAAACCTCCAACTTCTAACAGGAGCTTGAACATCATGGTGATGTGTATTAGATGAAGAGGGTTCGTCTGTACCTCTATCGTCTACTCTTGCATTTGTACTTGTATCGTCTACTCTTGCGCCTATACTAGAGGGGTTGATCTGCAAATTATCAAACAAATTTTCTATGTGTGATATTTCCTTATCAACATTTGAATTATCTTGAAATTTTACATGAATAGATTCTTCTACAACTTGCGTCTTAGAGTTAAACACTCTATAGGCCTTAGATGTATTAGAGTATCCAAGTAAAAATCCTTTAATCACCTTTGAATCAAAATTTCCAAGTTGATCTCTGGTGTTAAGAATAAAGCACTCACATTCAAAAGGATGAAAGTATGATATGTTGGATCTTCTTCCTTTCCATAGTTCACAAGGAGTCTTGTTTAATATAGGTCTTATCAATATTCTGTTTTGAAGATAACAGGAAGTATTTATTGCTTCTGCCCAATAGTACTTTGGAAGAGAGCTTTCATGCAACATTATTCTAGCCATTTCTTGTAAAGTACGATTTTTCCTTTCCACAACTCCATTTTGTTGGGGAGTTCTTGGAGATGAAAAATTGTGAAAGATACCGTTTTCAAAACAAAAGGCTTTGAACTCAGAGTTTTCAAATTCTGTTCCATGATCGCTTCTCACAGATGCAATACATATTCCTTTTTCTTTTTGAACACGTTTACAGAATATTTCAAAGGTATTGAAAGACTCGTGTTTATGGGCTAAGAAGTATACCCAAGTAAATCTAGTATAGTCGTCTATAATGACAAACCCATATCTCTTTCCTCCAAGACTTTCAGTCTGAGTGGGTTCAAAGAGATCAATATGTAACAATTCCAAGGGTCTTGTCGTGGAAACAACATGTTTTTATTTAAAAGAAGCTTTGAGTTGTTTCCAATGCTGACAAGATTCACACAGACGATTAGACTTCCAAGATATTTTTGGCAAACCTTTTACAAGATCCCTTTTAGAAATTTTTGAAATATACTTGAGACTCAAATGTCCAAGCTTTTTATGCAAAATATCTCGTTCATCGTCTGCTGAAATTAAACATGTTACATTCTGATCACTAATGTCACAAAGACAAACTTCACAGAGATTGTTCCTTCTTTTCCCAACAAACAGAACAGATTTATCTTTATTTTTGACTATACATTCATCAACATTGAAGGCTACTTCATATCCACTATCACAAAATTGACTTATGCTAAGTAGATTGAAGTTCAGACCTTTAACGTAAGACACATTTTGAATGAGAGGGTTGGGTGTCTTACCAACAGTCCCAATCCCTAGGATTTTATCATTCCCTGAACCATAAGACACAGACCCTTTACTTGGTCTTAGGTCTTGGAACATAGATAGGTCTCCCGTCATGTGTCGTGAGCATCCACTGTCCAGGTATCAGTTTGAAGTCTTCTCTCTTCCTATTAAGGATATCTCAGAGGAAGTGTTATCTCCAGCCATGAGACATATATTTGCGGTTTTCCTCTACCTTTGTGGAATCGTCTGAACTGTTGCTGTCAAGGTCTTCTCAAGTCAACAAACTCTTCTTCCCTTTTTCTCTACGAGGATTCCACCTTTTCTTGAGCTTTGGACATTCAGATCTCATATGTCCAGACTTTCTGCATTCATAGCAGACGATCTCAGACCCTTCCTCTTTATTTGAAGATTTTTTAAGAAACTTTTTCTCCTTCTTTCTGAAGAATCGTTAACCTCTTCCTTTCTTCATTATCATCTTCTTGAATCGTCTAGCCATGAGAGATATCTCATCTTCAGACGATCCATCAGACGAATCTGATTCAGACGTTTCAGCCTTGAGAATCTTGTTCTTCTTCTTTCTCTCTTTCTTAATAGATTCTTGTTTTGGAACTTCATTCGTGGACAGAAAAGCTATGGTATCTTGAACTTTTATCTTGTCTCTTTTACATAGGAGTACTTCATGTACTCTTAATGCACCTATTAACTCATCAAGAGTTAATGTTTTCATGTCACGTCCCACGGAAATGGCAGTAGACATTGCTTCCCATGGAGTAGGAAGACTATCTAGAATCTTTATGTTATTTTGAGCTTTTGTGAAAGTGATTCCCAGCGAAGTGAGACCATTTAATATTGTTTGGAATCTTCCGAACATCATTTCAATGGATTCACCTTTCTTCATCGAGAACATCTCATATTCTCTTTGCAATGTAGCAGCCTTTCTCATTCTGACATCTTCAGTTCCTTCATAGGAGATCTTCAGTGCGTCCCAGAGTTCTTTGGTTGTTTTATAGGCACAGAATCTGTTGTATTCTGTCCTTGAGAGAGCACACGTGAGTGCGTACCTAGCTTTGCTGTTCAGCTCCATGAGGGTATATTCCTCATCTCCCCCATTCGGTTTCTGGTTTAACAATGGGAATATCTCCCTGAGTGATAATCTTCCAAAGTCTATATTGAGTAGACTTTATGTACATCTCCATCCTGTCTGCCCAGTAGGGATAGTCATCCCCAGAGAAAGGTGGCGACTTGTTCATGGAGGAACCTCCTGAAAGAAAAGCTGGCCCTTGTGACTCCATATTGATCTTTTCCTCTAGTAGTTGTTAACCGCTCAACCCTTAGAGGCTGAGCTCTGATACCAAACTGTAAAGAATAAATCACAAGAAGGGGGGTTGAATTGTGATATTAATAAAATTTTATCCTATTGTCTGTTGTTTTGAAACCAGTACAGACGATTCAAATTTATCTTTGAAAAGCTTGATTTAAGAGACTAAGTTATTCTTTAATTATCCCCGTTAGTCACAAGATATAATCCAGAAAACACAGTTTTTATACTGGTTCGTCTATATCAGACTACGTCCAGTTACTCAGCAACAACTGAGTTTTCACTATCAATCGTGAAAAGGTTACAAGTATTGTTTGAACGCAGCCACTTCTGGCTAATACAAGATATTCTTTGATCACAACCTTCTCACGCTAACCTACCAAGTATTGTTTGAAGCACAGCCTCTTCAGGCTAAAGAAAGGGTATTCATTGCAAGTACAACCTCCTCAGGCTAAAATACCACAGACGTGGATTTAAATAATTTTAAAGAAACTAAACTTTCCTCTTCGCAGAGAGGGTTTATATAGTGATGAATAAGTTCAAGAGCGAATTCAAATAATCAGTTTGTAATAGCGTTTTTCGCCAACTTGAAATGGTGAGGTGAAGACCTTTATATAGGCAATAGTCTGAAGAGATCCGTTAGACTCAAGAGATATGACCGTTGTCCTTTTTCTCGAAACTTTCCATCAGTGGCAGAGATCAATCAAAATAATTAATGATTCGCAGCGAAGTCCTCGCATGTTCAACACCTTTTTCTTACTTGATCAGTTTGTATAATGAAAGTGTGATCTACTTTTCGTGTAGTAGAGGTTTTGCACAGTACCCAATAACCTATTTGGAAACTTCTAAGAGTAACGACTGAATATGACATTTTGAACGCGTTACTTCGTCTGTCTTCACTTTCTGTGATGTCTATCTTCATTCTATTTCCAATAGACGATGAGTCTTTGACATAGCAACAGACGTTCAGCTAACGCTCTATATTGATATCGTCTTCACTCGTGATTGCATTGTCTGCTCTTTGTGATGAGACATCTTTGAGGAAACATGGAATAAGTTTTATTAGATTGAGGAGTCACCTTTCGTCTATGGTCCTCACATCGTCTATACTTACATCGTCTGTTCGTATCGTCTGTCTTGTAATTATCAAAACTTAAGAGTGTTAATCCCCTTGATCTAACAAAGATGATCCTATGCGGGTTAGAAAAGTTTTGATCAACCAAGGAAGCTTTGCCGACATCCTTTATTGGTTGGTCTTCAAAAAATTGGATATCCCGAAGTCAATGGTGCAGTCCTACCCAGATCCACTCCTTGGTTTCGAAGGAGAATAGGTTCACACCAGAGGTTATGTGAAGTTGTTGACAACCTTTAGAAGTGGGGAGAAATACCAAACTAAAATGGTACGATTTATATTGGTAGATGTTGATACATTAAACAACGTGATTAGAAGAAGGAGAACACTAAACTGTCTTGGTGCAACTGTCTGTACTTTACATATGCCCATGATATTCCCAGCCAATGGGGAGATTTCAACCATGAAGATGAATCCGACGGCTCATGAATGTTATGCATAGAGTCACAAGGTTGTCCCTTATTCACGATAACATATATTTTGTAAAAATGTGATACTCCTAAATTATAGGATAGGGGATGCATGTTTCGTAACCCAATGGAAGGATCAAACACATGTCCTTAAGAAAATTACTCAAATGGCTGAATCAACATGTTCTATGTTAGTGTTAATATTATGTATGATAATATTAAATTTTATATCGTATATAACATATAATTTAACATAGTTTATTCGGTCTGTTTTGTAAATTTATAATATTAATTTCACTTTAATAAAAAAAATTAGTCAATAAAATATCTTTTAATAAGAAATTTTTTCAAAATTAGCGGTTGTGTAATTTTTTAATATTTGATGGATAAATTTTTAATTTTTTTGGGTTTTATGTAGTGTCAATTAGCACTATAAATTTTTGTTATCTCTTGAGCATAAATAATTTGAAAATAAATTATATTATAAATCCATGAAATTTTTATCAAATATTATTATTTTTTATAAAAATTATCATATTATAAAATTTAATTTTTAAATTAATTAGCTAGACTAACATACATTAGTAATATGCATAATAGGTAGCAGAATGGATGCAGGATTTAATTTGAACAGCATAACATGATCAGCATAACATGATTAACCTTTGAATATAAGAATTATAGGAACTACAAAGAAGAACGAGGAGAGATTAAGAAAAATAACTTTTTTTCTTTGAAATTTTTATAAAAATTGAAAGAAGGAAAACATTTGATAGTCATTATCTAAAAAGTATTACCTCTAAGTGGACAAAAGAAGAAATGAAAGTCTTAATTTTTCTTTATTAAATATTATATAATTTTAGTATCTTAATATAAATTTCAAGAATTAAGAATAGTTCTTATATTTTATAAAGGAAAAAGTTAAAAATTATTTTCTGAGGACTAAATTTAAGAAATATTTATGACTTTGATTTTTTTTCATTTTGAAATAAAATAACAATTTTAGAAGAAGAATAAATAAGAAAGTGTATTTTTATAATTAAAAAAAATGATGAGTGTGTGAATAGTAAAAGAATAGTCCAGAACCATAGCCTATGGATGTTGTGAAGTAAAGTCCAAAGCAAGCAACTTTGAGCAGTACGAGAATGATAAAAGAGCAGTCGATAAAGAAAACATAACCACTTGGTTAAAAGTCACACGTACTCTTCTGGTTAAAAGTTTAATTTCAACAGCATAACATGATTAATCTTTGATTATAAATATTATAGGAACTATAAATAAAAAATTAAGAAAATAAGTTTTTTCTTTTCTTTTCTTTTAAAATTTTTATAAAAATTGAAAGAAGGAAAATTAACCAAGATGTATTATCTCGAAGTAGACGAAGAAGAGAAGAAAGTTTTAATTTTATGTAATCTTGAAGCAATATTAAAATCAATTTTTTTCTTTATTAAATTTTTTTTCATGCAAAGTAATCTTTACCATGACTATTTAAATCATCTTATATAATTTTAGTATCTTACTTAATATAAATTTCAAGAATTAAGAATAGTTCTTTATATTTTATAAAGGAAAAAGTCAGAAATTATTTTTTGAGGACTAAATTTAAGAAATACCCATGGATTTAAAAATTTATTTAATTTAAATTTAAATTCAATAATAATTTTATTGATTTTAGTTTTCAAAATATCTATATCTTTTATATTTTTGTTTTTTTTTCTTCAACTTTCTACACAACTAAATCAAAGGGAAAAAAAAATTATCTTCGTGTCCTTCCATTTTCTTTTTTATTAAAACATTGTACTTTCTATCCTTTTTCTTCTCTTTCTCTTTCTTTCCTTCATTTTTCTTTCTTAGAACTTTCTTCTCTAAAACAAAGCAAAAAAACAAATTTATAAAGATTAAAATAAAAAAGATTATAGATTTATAAAGAAAGATGTTTAAACTTTAAAAGATAATGAATTAAAATAATATAAATACTTAAAATGTCACCAATAAAATAAGTGATAAATTAATATCAGTGTTGTTGGATTAGGTATTCCAAGACCAAACAAATTCTTTAATCTCCCTTTCCTTCTCTTGTGAACTCTTTTAAGTGAGTTAATCAATTTTCAATTTGTTAAACTTAATGTCCCAACTTAGATAGAACTATTATAGGCTTCACTAATCTGAAAAAAGTGTAAAGAAAAAAACAAGGTTATATTTTACCATTATGCAAATTACTTACTTTTGTATGTACATAATTTATGTGGCAGTATTCAAATCAATGTGTTTTGTTAAAATAATAAACACTCGATAAAAATATTTTTTTTATTATGTATTTAATACATTATTTATTTTATTCATTAATATCATATTTATTATATTCTATATTATATTAATCATTAATAAATGATTTGAAATGTGAACAAATAATTAATACAAATATTTATGGTCAATCACTAGTAAATGTGTTATATATTAAGAATCTTATCCTAGTCTAGCATGTCACAAAAATTCTTAAAAAAGATAGCGGTGTCTTTGAAGAAACCAGACAAGTTATTCATAACTGTCATGTCAATAGCTTGTGAATGTTATTTTTTAGTAGGACTCAATTTTCATATATTTCTTTTAAAGAAAGTAGTGTCTTTGGGAAAAACAGACAGGTTGTCCAAAGCTGTCATGTCATTAGTTCATGAATATTATTTTTATTTTCTTTATTCTTTAGTAGAACTCAATTTTCATGTATTTCATTAAAGGGTACTACTTTTTGTTCATAAATTTTTATATATTTCTTCAAAGGAAAATCCTTTATATATTTTTTTAACCATAAAAAATAAAATATCACTTTCATCTCAACATTTTATTCAAGCGATTAGACCTTTGAGAATGTATAGTCAATTTTTTTTAAAAAAAAACTAAGTTTAATCTTTTAAATAAATAAAGCAAGTCATATTTCTAATAGTAATAAGTGAGGAGTAGTCCTTCCAAGTAGGATTTGTAAGGTTGAGTTAGACCCATAACTCACATTTTAAGATGACATCAGAGTCTATCCTATTATTGTTTGTGTTTGGACTACAGACTTATTACATCACACATTTGAATAATCTCCAAAATCGAGTCTCAAAAAATCCAGTCTTCAACCTGTACATAGTCCTTACTTGCCTTGTTTATTTAAAAGGTAGATGTTATATTTTCTAAATTTTTATATTAATAATGTTAATCTTAAGCTTAACTTTATAAAGTCTAACCAACTTAGTCTTATGAAGGGATAGCTATAACTATTCTGAAATCGGTGGTAATTGGGCCGGATAATGAAAATGTAGGTCCAATTATTTATAATGAACTAAGTAAGAGTCATGAAGTGAATATCTATGTTACATATGTTACATAATTTATCTATTTTATTATGCTAATAATCTAAAAATTTATTGTAAAAATATTTTAAAGTGAAAAAAAAAAATTTTGAATGAAAATAAAAATATATTTACCTGAAGCTTAAATTTATTAAATTATAAAAATATTTTAATTAAAATTAATAAGAAATATGTTCTTATGTTTTTACAATATTTTCTTTATGTATTAACTCTCTTTTCTATGTGTTCTATTATTTTATATATTTACTATCATTTTTATTTTAACTTTTATTATTAATTTAATAAATATATAAATATTTTTGTAAGAAAATACTGCCGACAAACTTTTTTAGAGAAAATATTACTGCAAATAAAATTATTAAATTATTATTCCACAAATAAATAATTTTATATTAATTTAAAATTTTTGATTGAAAATTAAAATGATATTAGATATTTAAATTTTAGAAACTAAATATGATATAAAATTTAAATTTGTCATACTTGTACATATAAATTAATAATGTATAGAGTACTTTCATATAATCAAATATTTTCTCTATAAGATGTGAATAGAATAAGCATAGAAATTTTACACTCGAATAAGATAAAGAATGATGTGTCTTGTATAAATAGGAGGATGCAAATGCAATTAGACAAAATGTGACATAATATCTATTAAGAGAGATCAAATTATTGAATAGATTACACTCATGTTTTTTAAAAGATTAATTTTTAACTAGTGTAAAAAGATATTCCAACAAAAAAAATAGAAAAACTTTGAGAACATAACAAAGATTCTATTGTAACAAGGGAAACTATTTATTGGAGGACAAATTTTATTATCCCGCGGCTGAAAATAGTCACATCGCATCACTTACGAAGACTACTAGCACACTGGCCGAGGACAATTTATTGGAGGACAGATTTTATTGTGTCGTAACTGATAATAGTCACATCGCATCACTTACGAAGACTACTAACTCAGTAGCGGGACAATGTGGATGACAGGAAGCATCTTCTCTACTCTCTAATAATACTTTCCTTTCTCGTTCCTTTACTCTCAAAATTTCCTAAAAGCCTTTACTCACTTAAGTATTAGAGTACATTCCCCTTTTTATAAGGACGTTCTTTTCCGATTGTACGAAAACCCTTGACTAAGCTCTTCATCCTCGTATAGACGACCTCGACAACTCGGCTCGACACATCCATATTTCACTCATTCTTTTTGGTAAAAACACAATGAAATGGACTATATAAACTATAACATATATGGAGGAATCCCCCTAGAGATAGGACCTATTACATGTATATAAGTGAGGTGTAAACCTCATCATATGAGCCGGTTTAAAGGATTGAGTTAGGTCCATCACCTGATTTGTATGTGTTGGAAGTCCCATATTACCTAGAGATATATATCAACACTTTTATACTGAATTGATCTGCTAAATAATAACTGACGATTAATAAGCGCTGTATTTTGGTAAATCTATGCATTAATCTATATGAAATTGTATTGTAAGTATAAAATATTTTAATACTTTGACATTTTTAAATAAGGACAATATACTTCGACTACACTTTCATATAATATTTCAGTACCCAGATTTTTTTTATTCTTTCCTGTCATGTTCTAATGCGTTCCTATTGCTCCACAAATTAGTTATTCAAATAAGTCATGAAAGATATCAACATACCCTGTCCCCTTTTTTCATAATTAAAAATGATTAATTTTAATATTCTTTCATATCAATTTTACCCCGCACTAGAAATCACACTGGATGATTTTTTATAAAATTACAGACTAAATGAGAAGTTAAGAGAGTCAAAGGCAAGTTATATTTACGATCTCAGAAATTATTGTAATGGTTTCCTTCTAATTTTATCACTTACAAATATACTGCTAGTCAAGAAAAACATAAGTACCCTGGAACAAGTCTCTGGTTAGGTTACATACACAGAAAAGTTTATACTCTTCTAAATTTTATGTGACATTGAAACTCATTTAACACGAGTAACTAAATTTGTGCACGTGAACAAAGTCAAGTCATGTAAACTTCTAAACACAAGACTCGTAATGCAAGACTCGTAATGCAAACAAAAATAACTGAGTTATGAAGAAAGAAAAAGAAAGAAAATACACAAGAGCTATACGCCAATAGAAGAATACTCACATATCACCCACAATCTTTTTATATTAAAAGAAAAATTTATGGTAAGCAATTGAGCATAGATCTTTCAAAGAAAAATACAATTCCACTACGCATAAACCAATTACAATGAAACACTTTTAAAAATAAAAATAAAAATAAAAAAATTAATGAATCCGCATGAAGAATGGATCCATGAACAATCCAACAACAAGGACCTAGTTATCACATTCATCGTTCTTTCCTTCAACTATTAAAATTAAAATGAAGAAAATTGAAGTTAATTAATTGATAATGAGATTAAATATATGAATACATATATTTTCTATTAATGCAATATTTATATTATCCATTAAAAATATATTTATTATAATTAAAAAATAGTCAATATAAGTATTTATGGGAATTATTAATTAATTAATGTATTAATTTGTTAAAACATTCATGACAAGTCATTGTTGTCAGTACGTAAATCAAAAGAATTTATTACATCATTTATTTGACAGTTAATAAATCTGGCATTAAGTTTTTCATCTCTTCTCTCAAGAAATTTAATTTTCATATATCTATACGAAAGACAAAATTTTTGATATCTTTTATTCAGAAATTTTAATATAAAATAATTTTTCTTTTCTCATAATTTTTCACATATTTTTCTAGAAAACATAACCCATTCTTTTTAGAAGAGAGTCGGTTGAATAAATATTTCTGAACATATTACATGCAAAATTCAAACGCAATTATACATTTTTTCTCTCTCCTGGTTCCGTTATTTTACATTATTTAGAGTGTAAAATTCATTTTATCTTTATAAATATGTTTATTTTTTATTATATATTCTCTCAATTTTAAATTATATGAGTTTCTAGAAGAAAAAAATGTTTTATATTATATATCACTTTTAAAATTTAATAAATCATCAATTGTTTTTTTTTTAAGAGTATCCTTAAAAATATTACTGTTAACTTTTATTTCTAATAGCACATTATATTTACTCTGTCCCATCCTTTACTCATTATTTTAGTTAATTAAATGGAATAAGAGAAAAGGTAATATTTAAGTATTCCGTGTGTTTCATATTAGTTAAAAGTTGTTTTATATTTCTTTTTAATTATAAATTATTACAATACTTATTCTACAAATTAATAAAAGTAAATTAGATATTTAAAAAAATTGATGTAATATTTAATTTTATGTGTGAGATGTACATTATTGGCCATTATTATCATATATATATATATATATATATATATATATAATTTTTATAAAATCTAAGAATATTTTTTAAAATAAACAAAGCATGTAATACTTTACACGGGTTAGATTAGGTAGTAGATTTCAACTCTTTGTTTTCAGACACAACTCTGCATTTTTTCTAATAAGTTAACTAATTTTTCATCTTTAATTAATATATAATATAAGAAAAGTCATACTTATACTTCTTAAAAATAATTTGACCTATTTTCACATTTAGCATATATTTGATTTGCTAAAAATTAACGTAATCTACATGACAGATATGTTTGTTTAATAATTAGTTTGAAAAAAATATGTAACAACATAAATTAAATAAATGACACAACACAAAATTTCATTTTTTATTATTAAAAAAACATCAAACAAAGTGCAAAATTGTTCAAATGGCACATGTACTATATTTATCTATAAATTTCAAATTACTTTATTTTAAATAATATTTAATAAATTATCATTATCAATTAACTAATTTATTTATGTATTTTAAATTTTAAATTTAAATAATATTATAAATTACATAAAGATAATTATTATTAACTATAATACTTTAATAATTTTATATTATTTTACCTTTGTCATCCATTTTCTATCAAATACTGAAAAGATAAAAAGTTGTATTATACTTGATTATTTATACTCCAATATTTTAATTATTTTGTTCAACTTTTAATATATCAATGTAACCTTTGATCATATGTAAGAATTTTAAGTAATTTTTATAAAATTTGATATATGATGATTTTTTTGTTAGATTATATTTTTATTTTTTTTATATTGTGTTATATAAATTATTTTATTTTTATTAACATATTTATTATAGGTATATATTAATTGTTTTCTTATAGATATTTGGATACTTTTAAGTTATAGTCAACTCTTTTGAATAATTATACTTTCAAGTAAAAAAAATTATATCGTAGTCAGCTATATCAAAAGCTATCAGAGTAATTACATTGGAGTTAAGTTATATAATTTTTATATAACTTCTCATCTATTATGGCTAGGATTTTTTATGATAATCTATTTTTTAAAAAAAAATAATAATTTATGTTTTATTTGAAATTGTAATGGCATGAAAATGATGCATAAATTTTTATATTGGGATAGTAGTGGTAGGTAGGACAGTAGTCAAATGATAAAACTTTGTCCAGAAAGTAAATTGCTCAATTTAAATATATTTTTTTATCATACATTTAATACATAATTTATTTTATTCATTAATAAATATATTTACTATATACTATAAAAAATATTCAAAACAAATAAATATATAAATATATATGAATAAATATTTCATACAAATATTCATGATAAATCATTAATAAATACATAACACATAAACAAAACTTAATATAAATATTTATTATAACTATTAATTATATTATTTTTATTATATTGTGGAACTTAATTTTTGTATATTTCTAAGACACTATTTTTAATATTTTTTTTTATACAGAATTTTTTATTTGTTAATATTGTAGAACTTAACATGTTGCAAATCTTCGAGAAAAGTAAACAGGTTCTCTATAGTTGTCCATGATTAGTTAGTTGGCGGGAACCATGTTGAGAGAGAAAAACAATAATCTTTGGTTAAGTTTTAATTTTTCTGGTTTTGAAGGATTTATTTTCTCCCTATTTTATTTTTTAAAAAAATTGAATAAAAAGAATAATTCTAAAAGTCTTACTTATTATATTTATTTGAATAATATTGAATAATAAAATTTATCTTACACCCTCGTAAAGACGTACTTAAAAGTTAGTCACGTATGTTGAATGAATGTTAAAGTGGTGGTTAAAAAAATATAAAATGATACTATCTTTTCAAAAAATATATAAAGATTCTGAATAAAAAAAAAATATCAAAGATAGTGTCGTTCAGAGAAATATATGAAAATTGAGTTTTATTAAATAATAAAAACAATAAAAATAATATAATTAACAATTGTAATAAATATTTATATTAAATTTATTTATATGTTATGCATTTATTAATGGCTAACTATGAATATTTGTATTAAATATTTATTGATATATTTATACATTTATTAATGATTAATATAATATTTGTTTTGAAAATTTTTTATAATATATAATAAATATATTTATTAATAAATAAAATAAATAATGTATTAAATGTATGATAAAAAAATATATTTGAATTGAGTGCTTACTTCAAAAATTCTATCATTTAGTTACGGAGTTATAGTTGTTAGGTCCGGTATAATTTTTTTTATTGGAGAGTGAAACGGTTAAAATGAGTTAATTATGACTTAACATATTTAAATATTTATTAAGGGACAATTGATGTATTTCTATTATAAATATATGTATAAAATAATTTATATAATGATAATATACAAAAATAAAAATATAATCTAAAAAAATTCACATAAATTTATCAAAATTTGCAAAAATTACTTAAAATTTAAATCTATCATTGGGGGTTACTTTAATTTATTAAAAGTTGAAAAAAAAACAATGGAGTATAAATAATCATGTACAAGACAATTTTTTATCTTTTCAATATAGATAATAGATAACAGGGTTGGGTAAGCAGGTCGGCCTGCTTTGTCTAAGGCCCGTCCATGTAGGCCCGTGAAGAACTTGGTTCGTCCCGCCCTGACCTGCAATGTCAAACAGACCTAACTTGGAGGTTCGCCCTCGCCCAACGGGGCAAACGGGCTGACCCGCAGATCCAGTTAAAAAAATTAATTAAGTATTAAATCTGGAATTTAAAAAAAAAATGGTAAACAAATGCTATATTTTACTTCTTAAATTCTTAATAAAATAAGTCAATAACATGTATTTTTAGGGTTTGAGAGTGGGACTGGTTTTGGCAAAATGATAGCATAAGCGGAATTGGTTTTGATGGAACGGTAACGGAAGTGGAATTGGTTCTGGTGGAACAACAGCAATGCCGACTCAACTAGTTCTGATGAAAGCGACAAAATAACTGATGCGAGTGAAGAGATCAATAGGGTGCGAGAGAAGATTGAAGGTAGAATGAGTCGGTGAGGAAATTGGGAGGGTGCGATGTGTGAGAAGATTGAGAGCCGGTAGAGAAAATGAAGCGAAATTAGGGTTTTAACTTTCAACCCTTTAAATAGTGTGGATGTGCAGGTCGCTCCATAGGTCTCGCGGGTTTGGCCCGCAATGTCCATGGGTTGCGCGGGGCGTGATTTTGCTGACTGTACCTCTAGATTTTTTCTAAAAAAATCGGTCAATACCTGCGCGGGTCACAGGGTATGCAGACCGGCCCATTGACTTCAACCCCTATATCCACCCCTAGCTGTCATGTCATCAGCAAAAGCAGACAGGTAGACAGGTTGTCCATAATTATCATGTCATCAGCTCGTGCATGTTATTTTTATATTCTTTATTCTTTAATAAAACTCAATTTTCATATATTTTTGTAGAGGATACTACTTTTTGTTTATAAATTTCTATATGTTTCTTCAAAAGACAACTCTTTATATATTTTTTTAACCATAAAAAAATCACTTTCATCTGAGCATGTTATTTAATAGGTGATTAGACCTTTCAGAATGTGTAGTCAATTTCTTTTAAGAAAATTAAGATTAATCTTAAATAAAGCAAGTTATATTTCTAGTAATTATAAATGGGGTGCAATCCTCACCTTACAAGCTAGTTTTGTGAGTTAATTATCTTAGGCGGTCACCTACTATCAGACTGATATTGAATCACCCATTTAAATAGTCTTTAAAGTCCCGTCTTGAAAAATCCAGTCTTTAATGTAGAGTATTATACAAGTGAGAAACATTCATCACCTTGAGAGTATTATATAAATGGGAGAGCAATTCCTATCTCAAAGGAATAACTGTAGAGCAATCTTCACCTTACCTGCATCAAATTACGTAAATCAAAAATATTTAATACAATATTTATTTAAATAATCAATAAAACTAACTTTAATTTTTCATTCATTCCCGACATAACTTAATTTTCATAAATTTATATGAAATACAAATTTTTTAATATCCTATATTCATAACTTTTAATGTATTTATTCCACCGGTTCACCAAGTTCTACCACTGGAGGGTCCAATCATACTCAAAAGAAGAGTTGATCCTGGGTAGAAGGATCACTAACTATGCTTAAAACATGTAAGTCGTTGTTTTCGGGGAGCTGGCCAGAAAGGAAAAGAGGCTGTGAGCGTGAAGGTAGCTTGTCTCGCCAGGAGATCGGAGATGGGAACAGTTGAAAAAAAGTGGCAAACGGTGCGTAATCCCCTTTTTTCATAATTAAAAATAATTAATTTTAATATTCTTTCACATCAATTTTCTCTCGCACTAAAAATCACCGCACTGAATTATTTTTTTTTTATAAATTACAGACTAAATGAGAAATTAAAAATGTCAAAGAGAAAAGTTGATTACATAATATAATGATGAGGATTTTTTTTTGTTAAATACTTCAATTTTTAAAATGAAAATATTACAAGAAAAACACGTTTATATTGTACATACTACCCAATAAAACTTATTTTCATTATATTATAATAATTAGAAGTACTCATATAGGATGTGCAACTTTGCAATACACGAATTTGGTTATGACAAATGTATTTTCATTGCGCATTAAACCCACATATAAAACAAAAGTATGTCGATACATAATTAAACAGAGATTTTCATAACCCTACACTAGATTGCAAGCAGCCATAAATTCCGAACGACGTTAAATTAAAATATTATGCCATATAAAATTCAATATTATCATTACAATACCAGCATAAATGGTTTAAGTAATTTCATCAATTAAAAGGATTATGATCTATGTAAATCTTGATTTATATATATTGTCGTACGGATCAAAACCTAAGACCATATGGTTAAAAATTACATGCTCTTCCTCAAGCTAAGGTAATTTGGATGCAAGATTTAATTTGAACAGCATAACATGATTAATCTTTAAGTTTATTTTTTTTTTTAATTTTAAGAAAAACATTTGATAGTTGTTAACCAAAATGTATTACTTCAAGTAAAAGAAGAGAAGAAGGCCTTAATTTCATGTAATGTTGGAGCAATATTAAAATTGATATTTTATTTTATTAAATATTTTTTTCATGCAAAGTAATTTTGACCATGACTATTTATATAATATTATATAATTTTAGTATCTTACTTAATATAAATTTCAAGAATTAAGAATAGTTCTTTATAATTTATAAACAAAAAAGTTAGAAATTATTTTCTGAGGACAAAATTTAAGATATATCCATAGGTAAATAAGAAAAAGTTATTTAATTTAAATTCAAATTCAATAATAATATGATTGGTTTTTTTTTAAAATATCTATATCTTTTATATTTTTTTATTTTATTCTTCAACATTCTACAAAACTAAATCAAAGGAAATTTTTTTTTTTATCTTCCTTTCCTTCCATTTTCTTTTTTACTAAACAATTAAAAAAAAATCATTGTACTCTCTATGTTTTTTTTCTCTCTCCCTCTTTCTTTCCTTCATCTTTCTTTTCTAGGACTTTCTTCTCTAAAACAAAGCCAATTTTTTTTATAAGGATTAAAATAAAAAAGATTATACATTCCTAAGGAAAAATGTTTAAACTTTAAAAGATAATGGATTAAAATAATATAAAGACTTAAAATTTCACCGATAGAATAAGTCTTAAATTAATATCAGTGTTGTTCGATTAGGTTGTACAAGAGAAAAAAAATTCTTTAATCTCCTTTTTCTTCATTTATGAACTCCTTTAAGTGAGTTAATCAATTTTCAAAACTTCATGTCACACTTAGATAAAACTATTATAGACTTCACTAAATTGAAAAATATGTAAAAAAAAAGGTTGTATTTTACGGTTATGCAAATGCAAAATAGTTGTATGTAAGCATAACTTTTAATCTAGTGAATATATGTACATCATTTTGTTAAAATAATAAACACTCAGTCAAAAACATTTTTTATTATGTATTCAATATATTATTATTTTATTCATTAATATTATATTTATTATATATTATAAAAAAGATAATCAATATAAATATTATATTCTTATTGAATTGATATTTAATAAATACTCAATACAAATATTCATCATCAATAATGGTAAATGTATTACACATTAAAAGCTTTACCCTAGTTTAATGTGTCACAAAAATTCTTAAAAGAAACTATGATCTTTGATGAAAACAAACAAGTTGTTCATGGCTGCTGTCATGTCATCAACAGCACCTTGTGCATGTTATCTTTTTTTATTTCTTTTTTTTATTAGAATTCAATTTTTATATATTTCTTTCTTTAAAAGAAAGCAATATTCTCTGGGAGAGAAGATAAGTTGTTCATAGTTGTCATGTCATCGTGTATGTTATTTTTATTTTCTTTATTCTTTAGTAGAACATAATTTTCATATATTTTTTTCATAAATTTCTACATATTTCTTCAAAAGGCAACAATTAATATATTTTAAACCATAAAAAATAAAAAATCACTTTCATCTCAGCACAATAGACGTTTAGACCTTTCAGAATGTGTAGTCAAACTTTTTTAAAAAAATTAAGATCAATCTTTTAAATAAATAAATCATGTCATATTTCTAGTAATCGGAAGTAGGGAGTAATCCTCACCTTATAAGCCGGTTTTATAGAATTGAGTTAAATCCATAAATCACATTTCAAGATAGTATCAAAGTTTATCCTACTATTATTTGTAGATGTTGGGTGACCACTTATTGTCAGACCGATATTGAATCACCCATTTGAATAGTCTCCAAAGTTCAGTCTCGAAAAATTCAGTCTTCAGCGTAGGGTATTATATAAGTGGGGAGCATTCCACCATCTTGAGAGGGTATTATATAAGTGAGAAGTAATCACTTAGCTTAATAGACATCTAGAAATTATTGTGCGTCAAATAACATCAAAAGTATTAGTTTCAGAAGATGGAATGTCTAATGTTTTTTCGCCCGGTGAACTAATTGGATTATTGCGAGCCGAACGAGCTGGGCGTGCCTTAGAAGAGGCGATTTGCTACCGAGTTCTATTACTTTGAGGGATAAATAAGGAACAATCCTCACCTTACCATCAGATTATGTAAATCAAGAACATTTAACACAATATTTATTTAAACAATCAATAAAATTGACTTTAATTTTTTCATTCTTTCCCCCGACAAAACTTAATTTACATAAATTTATATAAAATACAAAATTTTTAATATCCTTTATTCATAACTTTTAATATATTTGCCCAGAAGGACACTACCATTCATTAATTTTTTTTTGAAGGACATGACCTGTTATTTTTCATTAACTAAAGAAGGAGAGAGAGTGAGCAAATAGTTTTTCTCTCTTCCCGTCCCGCCAATTCATATATAGATTTTAAGTAATTTTTTAACATTTAATAAATTTATAGTTCAAGATTTTAATTAGATTATATTTTTATCTTTTCTATTAATTATAATGTAAAATTTATTTTATCTTTATAAACACATTTTTTTTTATTGTACACTCTCTTGGTTTCAAATTATATAAGTTTTTGAAGAAAAAAATTGTATTATATCATATGTAACTTATGAAAATCAATGAATCATTACTTTGCTTTTATTTCTATAACATATTATATTTATTTTTATTATGAATTTAGTCATTATTTTAGTTAATTAATAAAGTAAGAGAAAGGTAATACATCAAGTATTCCATATATTTCATATCAGTTAAAAATTATTCTATATTTCTTTTTAATAATAAATTGTTGCAATACTTAAGTTTGAGATTAACTGTGTTAGTTAAAAAATTCTGTAAAAAATAAAAAATTAACTTTTTCGGTAAATAAAAAAGTCACAGTTATACAAACCCCTTAGAAATAATTTGATCCGTTTTAGCGTACTATATATGACAAATATTTTTTTTTTAAAATTTAATTTTAAAAAAGAATTATACAACCATATAAATTAAACAAATGTCAAAAAAAAATTTTTTTTTATTATTTAAAAAATGACGAACAAAAAATTGTACATGTGCATAATTGTTTAAAGGAACATGTATCTCATTTATCTTTTAATTTTAAATTATTTTATAAAATTTTAATTATTTATAAATTTTATTATTATTATTTGAATTTAACATTATCTATAATAATCTTATCAAAGCATTTACATTTAATATTTTCATTATCTATAATAAGCTTAATGGTGCTCCAATAAAATTGTTATGCTTACTAGGAAGTATAACTTATTGGTACCCTTGAATTAAGTGAACATCCGGTGATGTTGTTACGACAATTTCCCTTAACGTGAAGTAGGACCATTTTCCTCTATCAAAATGAATAAATTATTTAATTATTATTAAGCACTACTTATATAAATATCACTTTTAAAAACTAATAACAAAAAAAAAATAATGTAATATATTGATAGTTTATATTCTAATGAATAACTGGTCTACAATGATTTTATTCTAGTGAAAAAGATTTTAAATTGTTTTCATTAATGTTTTAGAATTTTATAACCACTGTTCTTACTGGGTTTTTGGGGTGTCCGAGCTCTGCTCGGCCCTCTGTTTTTCAGGTGACGGAGGGGTGGGTTCCCTCGCTATTTTTGGTGTAGTGTTTTAGGATTGAATATCAGAGAGTTTTCTGTTGGTTCAATGTCCTCTTTTATAAGCATTATGGGGAAAATCTTATGATTACATTAGGTCCGTAAATCCCGGTGATCATACTGTCTTACGCATAGATCCCAGAATATCAGGGAATGGGTATTGTTGATGGGATAGGTAGGTTGAGTCATGTCAGTTGTCCCATCCTGACCGGGTTAGTGGAATGAGCCCGGCATACTGGGATGAGCTCGGCAATTCACCCCAGCCCGGCACCTCTTCATGCCAGCCCGGTACATCAGCCCCCCGAGCTCATGTCCAAGTTATTGGTCATGAGTTACGTTCGGCAGGTATAAATTTTGAATGAGGAATCCCATGACGATTAATATTCCTTTATTAATTTTATTAAAATTTAAGTTTTATTAAATGCAATGGATGGGCCTCGCGTTTGGATAATGGGCCGTCGCAATGATGGGCTTGACCGTTACTCTTCTGGTAACGGCTCTTTCGTTCTCTTTCTAACTGTTTTGCCCCTTCGTTTCTCACTTCACTCTATCCTTTGCATTTTCATTTTCTCAGAACTCTCTCGAAGCTCCTTTTTCCCTCTTCTCACTGCCATTTCCTTTTCTTCCCGAGACTCTCCTTCATCCACTCTCGAGGTTTTCTTCCACTCTCGAGGTTCTCTTACTCACTCTGCGAGGTTGGGTTCGGTCTTTACCTGCGTTTTTCTCCCCTATTTGCTCGTCCTCCATTTCCGTGTTTCTCCTCTTTAGGTATGTCTTCTTCTTCTCATTCTTCAGCTACCCGTAGTTTAGAGAGTCAGTTTCTTCCTTCCGTTATGGGTTCTGAACCCGAATCGATGGGGACTTCCTCCATTGAAGTATCCACAGAGGAGACCGATCTCAGATCAGGACTTCCTTCCACTACCGAGGTTCCCTTTGATGGAGCCGAGGTACAATCTGCCGATATCGCCGAAATCTCCCCTGTTGAGATTGAGGTGAGAGAGGTCGAAGTCGCTACGGATGTAGCTGGCGTGGGAAATACCCTTCCTGGTGATGCCGAGGAGGGAGTAGCGAGATCGACCAGGGGGGTCGATCTCTTCGTTCCCATTCCCGCCGAAGAGCCCGACTTTTCGTGGCTCTTGGCGGAAGTATCTGATCGGGCTTCTTGCCTTGACACCAGGGAGAGCGTTCAAGCCATAGTGGATAGGTATGCCATCGTAGGAGAGGATTTTGAGGATGGGGTTATGTGTCGGGTATGTAAGCCTCATCAGAGGGTTCATAATCGGTTTCTCATAAGCGGTCGGTATGCCATCTCGGTATACGAGTACATGTTTAAAGAGTTTGACATAGCCTTTCCTTTAAACCGTTGCGAGACCGAGGTGCTTTCTTTTTTGAATGTAGCCCCTAGTCAGCTTCACCCTAACAGTTGGGGTTTTCTTCGTGCTTTTCAAATTTTATGTAAGTTGCTCGGCCTTAGGCCGAGCTCTCGTGTTTTCCTTTACTATCATCAAATGAGGTGCGGCCGCAAGGTCGGTTGGGCATCCTTAAGAAGTGCCCGTGCTAAAGGGCTACTCACTCCTTACACTGAGTCATACAAGAATTTTAAGGAGAAGTTCTTCAAGCTATCCCCAATCAATAACCATGTCGTCAAAGCCCTTTTCTTAAAGGAAAATCTGTCTCCGAGGTATCCACTATACTGGTGTTTACCTCATAAATATACAAAATTTCCCGAGGAGAACCTGTCCTCGGCAGACAGAAATATTATCCAAGTCTTAGACAGCCTCCCCTTGCCTCCGGCGTAGAGCTCGATTCACTCGGCTCACAAGAGAATCCTTACCAGCACTTCCTAGGTAATAACCTTTGACAAATCTTTGATATTATTATTGATTGGCATTTTTAACATGGTACCTTCTTTGTCTTATTGCAGGACTAATGGTAGATAACACCGAGCTCACACGTATCCTTCAAGCTCGCGCGCTTGGGGGTGCAAGAATCGGGTGGTCCTACTCCGTCCTCTGGAGTTCTCAAGTTGGCTCCTCCGGTCGATGAAATAAGCCCGGCCGTTGATTCTCCTTCTGCACCTACCCCGGCCAAAAGACCAAGGGAGGAGGGTCCTTCTAAGGCTACCAAAAGGGGAAGAGTTGAGGTGACCGAGAATACTTCAACTCTCGCCGTCATTCCCCATACTGAGGACACATCGGCTCCTCCAACTTCAACCACCCCGGCTCCCACTTCAACCTTCCCGGCTCCTATGGCCATCTCGGCTGTGGCAGAGGCAGAGGCCTCACTTCCTCCACTTGCCCCGGCTCCATCCGTAAAGACTTCTGCTAAGCTCCCTCTAGGGGCTTCATGGTGCAGCAAAGAGGGCATCGAGCCGCGCATTGAGCAGATAATGGCTGATGTCCTTCCCGGGCAATCGCTGTGGGACTCGTCCATCCGGGGAGACCATGTAAAACTTGAAAATCCCTTCCCCAGTTCATACGACAGCTCCCTTTTAGATGCGGTGGGGGTTAGGGAAAGTCTGGATGGGGCCGAGGTGCTCCTAGCTCGGCTGTTGGCCATCACTCGCCATGCCAAGAAGTATGCTGATCACGCAGCCAAGCTTCAAGGTCGGGTAGCGGAGCTGGAAAATGCCTCTGCTCTGCGCGAATCTGAGTTCACTACCCGATTAGTTTCTTGGGGGGTGGAGGCCGACAAGCTGAGGTCGGAGAAGGAGAAGGCCGAGAAGGAGAGGGAGCAGGCCGAGCAGAATCTTGCTGCCGCCCTCTCAGCCAAAGATGAACTTGTGCGGGAGCTGACTGTCAGCAAAGCTATACAAGAAGATCTTGAGGGGAAGATGTCGTCGGCTGGGGACCGGGCTACAGCTGCCGAATTGAAAGTCCTTCAGCTGAAGGAGGAGATCGTGGTCGTCACGGAGAAGCTTGATAAATCTGAGAAGTCAAATGAAGACCACAAAGCTACCGTGGAGAGGATGGAGGATGCCGTGGTGACGACTTTTAGCACGGGCTTTGACCGAGCTATTCGTCAAGCATGTCTCAAGGCTCCTACTCTTGATCCCGACTCTTTTGACGAGCTGAAGGATGTAATTGACGGAAAGCTAGTGGACTTGGTGTAAATATTTATTTTTGTGGCCGGCCTTCAAGGTCGGTCTTGAATTGTAATGACGGTCCTCAGGCCGAATACTTTTTTACTTCTTTAATGCAGTTATTTATTTGTATCGTTTTACCTACTGCCCGTCTTGCTTTTACTTGGGCCGCCTTATTGTATTAATATTTCCTTAGCCGACCTCCAACGGGTCTTAGGATCGAACTTAGTGAATCGTGACTGACTTCCAACGAGTCGTCACTTTTAATTCGGAAACTGCCAAGCGTGCGATAAATTAAGGGACTGGTCGTCTTCCTTAGCTCGGTAGCCGTCGAGCGTGGTAAAGAATAATAAAGGGACGCGATGTCACCTTTAGCTCGGTAGCCGCCGAGTACGGTAAAGAATGATAAAGGGACGCGATGTCACCTTTAGCTCGGTAGCCGCCGAGCACGGTAAAGAATAATAAAGGGACGCGATGTCACCTTTAGCTCGGTAGCCGCCGAGTACGGTAAAGAATAATAAAGGGACGCGATGTCACCTTTAGCTCGGTAGCCGCCGAGTACGGTAAAGAATGATAAAGGGACGCGATGTCACCTTTAGCTCGGTAGCCGCCGAGCACGGTAAATAACGTAACTGATGGCTGCAATTACCTTTTATTGAATGCCAATCCGAATACATTTTCCTGTCAAATGACCAATTTAACAACGTATAGGCCGACAATAAAATTAAAGAAAGAAAGTTAACTAAAATAAGGCTTTAAATGGCTAGCGTTCCAAGTCCTAGGAATTAGGCGTCCCCCCATCTCTTGTAGTTTGTAGGCTCCATTTTGATGGGCCTCAAGGATGCGGAAGGGACCATCCCAATTGGCCGCCAACTTGCCATGAGCTCGGTCTCGTCTAGCGTCCCCAGTTTTTCTCCATACGAGGTCACCTGGAACAAATGACCGCTCTCTAACCCGGGAATTATAGCGACGGGCTGCTCTTAACTTCGTGGCTAACTCCCTCACTTTAGCCTCTTCTCGCGCTTCTTCAATAAAGTCGAGCTCCTCCCTGAGGGCGGTCTCATTATCCGAGGGGATAAAGGTCAATCTTCTCCATGAGGGTTCACCCACCTCTACCGGGATCATGGCGTCAAACCCATAAGTGAGACGAAATGGTGTCTCATTGGTGGAAGACTGAGGGGTGCAATGGTATCCCCACAACACATTTGGTATTTCTTCTGCCCAGTCTTTCTTTATGAGGTCGAGCTTTTTCTTCAACCCATTGAGGATGACTTTGTTGGCTGCTTCAGCTTGCCCATTGGTTTGGGGATGTTCTACTGATGAGGCTCGGTGTTGAATGCTTAGCTGGGATAGGAAGGTCTCGAATGTAGAATCTGTGAATTGTCTTCCATTGTCAGTAACCAACCCATAAGGTATACCATGCCGGCAAATAATTTGCCTCCATACAAACTTTTGAACTTGTCTTGCCGAAATGGTTGCTACCGGTTCGGCCTCAATCCACTTGGTGAAGTAGTCGATGGCGACAAGTAAAAACTTAGTCTGTCTTTGTGCAGGTGGGAATGGTCCGAGAATGTCCATTCCCCATAAGGCAAAGGGCCACGGTGAAGAGACGAGGTGAAGCTCGGTCGGCGGGGCTGCTGGTAAGGGAGCATGTTCCTGGCACTTTTTACAACGTTTGACATATTCCTTGGCGTCCTTTTTCATGGTAGGCCAGTAGTATCCGACTCGAATCAACCGGGCTGCCATGCTCCTAGCTCCGGAATGCATGCTGCATATACCTATATGGAGCTCGTCCATCACATACTAAGCTTGCTCTGGAGTTAAACATTTGAGCAAAGGAGTTGAGAAGCCTCTCCGGAACAATTCTTGATCTCTCATGATATAGAAAGAGGCTTGACGACGCAGCTTTTGAGCTTCATTTTTGTCTTCGGGTACAGCATTATCTTGGAGGTAAGATATGATCGGGGTCATCCACGAGCCCGGCTCCGTACTGACCGAATATACCTCGTCCTTATCCCAGCTCGGAGAGACAAGTATTTCTTGATTGATGGAGTGGTGCTGTCCCCCTTGTCGAGAACTAGCCAGCTTGGACAAAATGTCGGCTCTATCATTTTGTTCACGTGGGACATGGATAATTTCGAACTTGGCAAAGTTGGAAAGCATGCCCTTAACCCTGTGATAATACTGCTGCAAGAGAGGCTCGTTCACTTGGTACTCCTCCTTAACCTGAGAGGTGACCAACTGGGAGTCACTTAGGCATTTCAGGTGCCGCACACCCATATCCCGGGCTAGCCTAAGACCGGCGAGTAGGGCCTCATACTCGACTTGATTATTGGAAGTCGTGAAGGAGAAGCGTATCGCTTGCTCCAATATGATATTGTCCGGTCCTTCAAGAATGACTCCAGCTCCGCTCCCTTTTTTGTTAGAAGAGCCATCAACTCTCAGGGTCCAAGTGGGATCACCGTTGCCAATTTCGGGTAACTCAGTGAGGAACTCGGCCAAGAACTGAGCCTTCATGGGACCTCGGGGTTCGAACTTCAGGCCGAACTCGGACAACTCCATGGCCCAAGCCGTCATGCGACCAGCGAGATCGGGTCGTTGTAATATTTGCCTGATAGGGTAGTCTGTCCTTATAATCACATCATGGCTACGAAAATAATGCCTCAAACGACGAGCGGTGAAGACCAGGGCTAGTACCAGCCTCTCTACTGTTTGGTATCTGGTTTCAGCCGGTTGGAGCGTTCGACTCACGAAGTAAACCGGGGTTTGTACCCTATCAATCTCCTTGACTAGGACCGAGCTGATGGCCACTTCCGAAACTGCCAAGTACACATATAAAGGCAACTCGGGCGAAGGACTAGTCAAAGTTGGTAGTGAGGCTATTTGAGCCTTTAGCTTGTCAAACGCGGACGCACATTCTTCGTTCCATTCAAACGGGCTGCTCGTTTCAATAATGCGAAGAGGGGCTTGCTCTGCTCAGCTAGGTTGGGCAGGAACCGAGACAGGGCGGCTAGGCGGCCATTTAGTTTCTGCAAGTCCTTTAGACACGTCGGACTCGGCATGTTGGTGATGGCAGTGCACTTGTCAGGATTGGCCTCTATTCCCCTTTGTGAGATCATGAAGCCAAGGAACTTCCCCCCTCCAACACCAACAACGCATTTTTCCGGGTTCAACCTGATTTGATGTTGGCGTATCTCGGAGAATATTTCCCTAAGGTCGGAGGCATGTTGAGTATGGGTTTTGGACTTTACTACCATGTCGTCCTCATAAACCTCCATGTTACGACCGATCTGAGCGCTGAAGACCTTATCCATTAGTCTCTGATAGGTAGCTCCTGCATTCTTAAGACCGAAAGGCATAACCTTGTAACAATAATTAGCAGTGTCGGACATGAATGCAGTGCTCGGCTCATCAGGGGGATACATTGGTATCTGATTATACCCGGAATACGCATCTATGAAACTGAATGTCTCGTACCCGGCTGTGCTGTCCACCAAACGGTCAATGCTAGGTAACGGATAAGTATCCTTGGGGCAGGCTTTATTCAGGTCGGTGTAGTCAGTGCACATCCTCCACTTGCCATTAGACTTTTTAACCATCACCACATTGGCTAGCCAAGTGGTGTATATAATTTCCTGGATGAAACCCGCCTCCAAGAGTTTTCTGACCTCTTTCTGAACCACTAGGCGGCGCTCCTCGCCTAGCTTTCTTTTTCGTTGTGCTACAGGCCGAGCATGGGGAAGCAAAGAAAGTTTATGACACATCAAGTTTGGATCAATACCTGGCATGTCGGCCGGCTTCCACGCAAAGAGATCGGCGTTTTCATGCAAGGTGGTTATCACATCCTGAAGAGAAGAGGTCGGCATAGAAGTACCTACCTTGGTTACTTGACCGGTCTCTTGGCCGAGTTGTAACGGTTCCAGTGGCTCTGCGAAGGAGGGGCGCTCCTCTTCAAACTCGGCTCTGGGGTCCATATCCAACAGCTCATCGGTACTGCTGTGGACAGAGCAAATGTTTGAAGTCGGTCTTCTTTCTTCTTTCTTGATTGAATAAGGCGCAACCTTCAAACTGCGAGCGTAACATACCCGAGCTGTCTTCGGGTCGGCCTTGACAGTAACTATCTTTCCCTTGTCATCAGGGAACTTCATGGCCATGTGTGGGGTGGAGACAATGGCACCCAGCTGATTCAGGGTTCTCCTTCCGATGATGACATTATAGGAGGTATCGGCATCAATCAATATATACCTTACCTCCACCGTTCTATAGGCGTCACTTCCACCAAATGTGGTAAGAAGGTCAATGTACCCACGCGAGTGGACCCGTTCTCCAGCAAATCCAAGCAAAGGCTCGGGGTATGGCTTGATCATGGACTCAGGAATCTCGAGCTGTTTGAACACCGACCAATATAGCACATCGGCCGAGCTGCCCTGATCAATCAACACTTTGCGTACTCGCCAATTGGCTATGGTACACGAGATGACCATAGGATCAGTCTGGTCAGGGTCATCTATGCTGAAGTCGGCGTCAGAGAAAGTGATGGGAGGCAACATTCTTTTCTTGGGAGTCCCTATATGATTAACGCTTCTCACATATCTTTTTCGGGATGATGAGGTCGCTCCTCCCCCTGCGAATCCTCCAGCTATTGTATTGATAGTCCCCTTCACCTTATCCGGGTTCTGGTCGGCTTCTTTACCCCAACCTCTGTTTCTTCGCTTATTCTGGCCATCCCGGGGATCACGCTCTGAATCCCGGGGTCTTGTCTTGTAACTCGTCCCAAAGATACTTTTCTCGGGTGTTTTCTGCTCTTCAACGAACCTCCTTAACTCGCCCGATCTTACAAGGCGTTCTATCAAGTCTCGCACTTGACGACAATCTTCTGTGGTGTGCCCTGTGTTTTGGTGATAGGCACACTGCTTGGTTGGATCAGCGTTGGTGGGTGATTGAGAAGCCTTTGGGCGGTGGACCAGTTCAAGCGCACAGGCTTCCCTAAAGACTCTTTCTCGAGACGCATTTAAAGGGGTGTATGAAGTGTACGTATTGGCACGTCGTTCCTTCCTTGACTCTGGCCGACGAGGAGAAGAGGACTCCTTTTGTTTGGGTGGGAGACCTTGCTCCCGAGCTCGGCGTTTAGCAGCCGAGTTCTCCTCTATACTCATGAAGCGGGCAGCTCGGGAACGAAGGTCGTTCATGTCAATCGGCGGTTCAGCGAAGAGAGAGTCCGAGAAGGGCCGGCCGAGCCCGGCCTCGTATGGAATGTAGTGCTGGCGGATGAAGGTCGTGGATATTCCGACATGCCAAGGCGAAGCGAGACATGTAGTCCCTAAGGGATTCCTTTTCTCCTTGCACAAGATGATGAAGGGACAACGATGTAGTCGGTGTTGGCTTGGCATCAGCAAAATGAGCCTGGAAATGATGGTACAGGGAATCAAATGAGTCTATTGACAGAGGAGGGAGTGAGAAGTACCAATCCAGTGCTATCCCCTTCAAGGTAGAGGGAAACATCCGACAAAGCACGTAGTCATCCTCTACTGTCATAGAAGCTTGGGTGAGGAAAGCCCGTACATGAGTTACTGGGTCTGTGGTCCCCTCATACTTATCCTGAGATGGCCATCTCCAAGACTCTAGGACCCGGGCAGACAGAATAGCCGGGATGAATGGATGTAGATTCCATACATTACCCCATCCTGGTGCACGAGGGGGGCCTAGGTCCGTGAACGGCTGAGCTCAACTGTGGGGAACATGTCCGGACGAGCTCCCAATGTTGGTGGGAGCACCTGGAGAGACATGCTGCCGAGCTCGACCATGAGCGCTAGCCGGGGATGCGTTTGGCCAAACTCGAATACCAGAATCTGCATTCTGCGTTGCCGAACCTCTTTCATCTTCGGCGTTTCGGGGCTGACTGGGGCCAGCGCGTGAGTTAGATCTAGACTCCTCCCTATGTCTTGGTTCCTCATTCTGATTAAGATCAAGGGGAGCTCTACCATTTGTCTCTTGATTCCTCTGTCGCAAAGTCCTTAACTCCAAGAGATCCGCCTCTCTCTGTTGTTGAAGAAACGACTAGGTTCGCCCGTGTACTCGCAAAGCTCTTTCGCCTCTCTCGATTGTGGACTCGCAAAGCCTCCATGCGAGTCTCCATTCTTTCCTGTGCCTCAGCCAAGGCAGCATCTATACTTGATTGTATGAGGTCTGCCACGGCGGGATCCACCGTGGCGTTAGAGTGATTGCGCGTATAAACCATCTTGTTCGAATGAAAGGAACTTGAGTGTGCTCTGAAGGCTTTTAGAAATTGAGAATGAGATTGTGGTGGTGGGATAAGGGATTATCTCGCCCCACGGTGGGCGCCAAATGTTCTTACTGGGTTTTTGGGGTGTCCGAGCTCTGCTCGGCCCTCTGTTTTTCAGGTGACGGAGGGGTGGGTTCCCTCGCTATTTTTGGTGTAGTGTTTTAGGATTGAATATCAGAGAGTTTTCTGTTGGTTCAATGTCCTCTTTTATAAGCATTATGGGGAAAATCTTATGATTACATTAGGTCCGTAAATCCCGGTGATCATACTGTCTTACGCATAGATCCCAGAATATCAGGGAATGGGTATTGTTGATGGGATAGGTAGGTTGAGTCATGTCAGTTGTCCCATCCTGACCGGGTTAGTGAAATGAGCCCGACATACTGGGATGAGCTCGGCAATTCACCCCAGCCCGGCACCTCTTCATGCCAGCCCGGTACAACCACGGTACATGAGTTAAATATCTATATCAAGTAATCAAAATAAAAATTAAGTGAAGATTTAGATTAAATTCAACTAATAAAAAGTATTTCTATTTCTATCTATATCACGTAGTAATAAATTAGAGTATGAGATTGCAAGTGAAGATGAAGAAGTTGATGTTCAAAACACAAGTGAAACAATTTTCAAAAAATTTGAACTTTGGAAAATGGGAATTGAGGTTGAATTTGAGGTTCCCCCTCTAATGGTGTCCTATCATGCATATAACTGTAGAGCTTACGTTAACAAAGTCATGTCATGTAAATTTTTAAATGCAAGACTCTAACGCAAGACTTGTAATGCTTATTTTCTTTTTCTATTCTTTTGAAATTTTATAAAAATTGAAAAAAGAAAAACACCTGATAGTCATTAACTAAAATGTATTACTTTCAAGTAGATGAAGAAGAGAAGAAAGTTGAAATCTTGAAACAATATTAAAATTGATATTTTTTTTTATTAAATATTATATAATTTTAGTATCTTACTTAATATAAATTTCAAGAATTAAGAATAGTTCTTATTTTACATCTTTATTTTCGCAATATTCCAAGATAAAATATTTAAGTTATTATTTCTTATTCTAGAAATTTCAAAAATATTTTTACATTCCTAAACAATATTCAAAAAATGTAATTATATTTTGGAATGTAAAATAAAGTTCTAAAATGCTGTTTTATTCTGTAACAATTACCTAACAGCATTTTGAATTTGGCTTTTTTCTCATTTTGAAACAAAATAACAATTTTAGAGGAAGAATAAATAAGAAAGTGTATTTTTTGTATAAAAAAAATGACGGGTGTGTGAATAATACGAAAATAGTCCAATACCATAGCCCATGAATTTTGTGAAGTAAAGTCCAAAGCAAACAATTCTGAGCAGGTCCAATAATAGAGGATGATAAAAGAGCCGTTGATAATAATAGATTGACGTTATAACTTAAAAAAAAAAAACTAAAAAAATCTAAAATTTATCTTCTAAAGAAACTAGACAAGTTAGACTATATGCAGATTAAGTCCTAGACTCAGGATAAATAAGTTAACAATGACATGTATGAATTTTTAGTAATTATAAAAAATTTGATGAATTTATAATAAGGTGAATTTTAATTTGATTATATTTGAATTTTTTATATTGTTAGTATGTAATTTTTTTTTATCTTTATCAATACACCTATTTCTTATTATATATTTAACACAATATTTATTTTATTTATTAATAAATATATTATTACAATAAAAAATTTAATACCAATATTCATTTCAGTCATTAATAAATTCTCTTTATTTTTCATTTTCTCTCCCACCAAATTCAGTTCAAATATAATTGTCACAACTCTTTATTTTTCATTATTATATCTTTTCATATATTTCAATTACGAATTTAATTAAGTTTGTTTGAAAATTCATTATAAGAAAGAACATTAAGTCTGTTTGAAAACTCATTATAAGAATTTGTGATGTGATGTCTGTTTCTTTGTGACTCCGCTTCTTGTTGTAAAGAGTTATTGTGGAGAGTGTTTGTTTTTGAGTTCTGATATTTGAGTGTTTGTGAAACTATGATGACTATTCCTTCGGCCTTGTACTACAATGGTTAAAAGTCGGCTAATTGACCCAAATAGGTCAGTTATGGAAACTAAATCCGTAACTGGGTCTCGTTACAAACATTTTACTTGGCGGGTTCATTTTGTAAAGGAAGTGGAATGTGGATGGACGCCATACCTTAAAAGTTGACACGTGGAAGAACTTGATTGGCTGCCATGTTGAGTGTCCAAGGCTAGAGCGCCCAAGCCTAGAGCACTAAACACACCATTAGTCCACGTGGCATGCTTTGTGAGGGTGTATCGCGTGTTACAGGATCTGTGCATGCCGAGTACTAATTTTTAAATTAGAAAACATACAAATACAAAATATTAGTACTCGTCTATCGCTCTCCGAGATTCTAGTATTTTTTATTTGTTTGTTTTTAGTATAAAATTAGTACCCGTGTTTGTTGCTCTTCCAGGTTTTAATATTTTTTATGTATTTGTTTTTAGTTTAAAAATTAGATTTTTGTTTCCAGATTGTCTTTTCCTTTACCCGTCTGTTGCTCTTTTAGATTCTAATACTTTTTATTTGTTTGTTTCTTAGTTTAAAAATGAGTACCCGTGTTTGTTGCTCTTCTAGGTTCTAATATCTTTTATTTGTTTGTTGCTCTTCCAGATTCTAATATTTTTTATTTGTTTGTTTTTAGTGTTAAAATTAGTACCCCGTCTGCACTGATCCCGCCACATGTGATATGCCCTCTCAAAACATGCCACATGGACCAACGACGTGTTTGGCGCTCTGGTCTTGAGCACTTAACATGGCAGTCAATCAAGCTCTTCCACGTTTCAACCACTGAAGTGTGGAAGTGTGGCGTCCATCCGCGTTCCGCTTCCATTATAAAATGAACCCCGAGTAAAATGTTTGTAACTAGGCCCAATTGCAGATTTAGTTAAGTTTGTTTGAAAACCCACTATAAGAAATAACGTTAGGTTTGTTTGGAAACCCATTATAAGAATCTGTGCTGTGACGTTTGTTTCCTTGTGACTTTGCTTCTTGTTGTAAACAATTACGGTGGAGAGTGTTTGTTTCTGAGTTGTGATTTTTTGTGTGTTCGTGAAACTGTGATGGTTATTCCTTCGGCCTTGTAATATGAACCTACGATGGTTAAAAGTTGGCTAATTGGCACAAATAAGCTCGTTACAGAAACTAAATCCGTAGGTGAGCCTTGTTACAAACATTTTACCTAGGGGTTGGTTTTGTAACTGAAGCGGACTTTCGATGGGCGCCACACCTCAGAGGTTGACACGTGGAAGAGTTTGATTGGCTAGCATGTTGAGCGTCCAGGGCCAGAGCACCAAACACGCCATTGGTCCATGTGGCATGTTTTGAGAGGGTGTATCGCGTGTGGGGATTAGTACAGACACGACTACTAATTTTTAAACTAAAAACAAACAAATAAAAAATACTAGAATATGAGAGAGTGTTTGTTTCTAAGTTATGACTTTTATGTGTTCGTGAAACTGTGATGACTATTCCTTTGGCCTCGTAGTACGAACCTACAATTGTTAAAAGTCACATCTCTTTCTCTTCTTTGAGTTAAGGCAACTTATAATACATGATAAATTTTTATTAAATTATACTTTAACTTTTATATTTAAAGTTTATAAATCATTTTATCTTTATGAATAGACATATTTTTTTTATTAATGCAATAATTATGTTATTCTTTAAAAACATATTTATTATAAATAAAAAATATTCAATATACAAATTTATGGAAAACATAAATTAACTGTCTGAACATATTAAAAAGTATTAAGTCAAGTTCATGTCCATCAGATTTACGTAAATCAATAATAATTAATATAATATTTATTATTTGCTTAAATAATTAATAAAATAGACTTTAAATTTTCATCACTAAATGCCTTTCACCACGTATATACTGGCACAGGATGGGAGGTTGAAACTCTCTCTCCATTTCAACCATTCACCCCTACAATAATGCAATCTTGTCTGCTTGAGGGATGGATATGGTCGAGCCTTGAGAAATATGAAGGGAGCTCTAACCCCACCACACATATTAAGGCATATCTTAAGCAAGCCAGTCTGGTGTTCAAAGACTTGAGAATTCATTGTCGGTGTATGAAGACTTGAGAATTCATTGTCAGTTGATTCCAACAAGCTTGATAAGGACCACTTTAGAATGGTATTACTCGTTTCCATCCTTGCCTATTGATTCGATCGATACTCTGTGCAAAAGGTTCACGACTCACTACGCTAGTTGCAAGCCCATTGTAACTGATTTCGCCTCCTTACAACATGTGGTTCAAGGGGACCACGAAACTCTTTGCTGATTCCAAACCCATCCTATGGGTGTGAGAAGATTGGAGGGAGAATGAGTCAACGAGAAGATCGGGAGGGTGCAACATGTGAGATGATTGAGAGGTGGCAGAAGAAATGAAGCGAAATTAGAGTTTCAACCTTCAACCTTTTAAATAGTGCGAACTTGCGAGTCACCCTTTGGACCCGTGGGTTTGGCACGCAAGTTGCGCGGGGTGGGCTTTCATGGATTGTACCCCTAGATTTTATCTGAAAAAATTGATACAAACCCGCGCGTGTCGCAAGGTCCGCGGGTCAGCTCGCAGACCCCACGACCCGTGTGGGTTTGAACCAGTTTTTTGAAAAAAATATAAGGGTACAGTCCGTAAAAGCCCGCTCCGTACAACCCGCAAGCTTTGCGGGTCAAACCAACGGGTCCGCGAGACGACTCAGAAGCCTGCACTATTTAAAGGGTTGAAAATTGAAAGTCTAATTTCACTTAATTTCCCCTGCTATCTCTCAATCTTCGCACACGTCACACCTTCTCAATCTCTTCATCAGCTCATCCTCCTTTCAATCTTCTCGTGCCCTCCCTGTAACATCCTCAAAAATTTATTTTCATACGTAGTTAAAACATTTACTAAAAATTCTATAAAAATGTGCAAATAGTAAATTACTGTGCAAATAATTAATTACTGTGCAAATAGTAAATTACTGTGCAAATAGTAAATTACTGTAGTAAATAATAAAATCACTGAGGTAAATAGTAAAATTACTGTAGTGGAATATTCTGTGGAATATTCTGTAGAATATTCTCGTGGAATATTCTGTAGAATATTCCCGTGGAATATTCTCAGAGAATATTCGTGGAATATTCTATATTCTCAGTAGAATATTCTCAGAAATATACACTTGGGAATTCTATAAATAGGGCCTAGGAGTTTCAGATAAGGAAACAAACAAAAGAACATTTCTATATTTTCTCAAACTCTCTCTTAGGAAGAAATATCTCTAAAAGAGGAACAAGTAAGTAGAGGAAGAGTATAGGAAGCTGAGAGAAACAAGTAAGGGGAGTTATCCTTATCTTACTATTCTTTGTTGTTATTATCTTTATTTTATCTGATACTAAGGTGCTAAGAAAATTCTTAGTATGCTCTGTGGTTGCGGTTTTGTCCGATCTTCCACATCAGAACAGAATTATTCTTGTTGTTAGGAAAAGGGTGGTAGTGTGGAAGTGCATGTCTAGGAAAGTTCTGGCTAAGGAAAGACTTGGTACTTAAGTGTGTCCATTAGTGACCCACCTCTCTTTCCTGGGAACTTACCTGGTGTACTATTCACGGACTACGGTCACTTATACATTACTATTCACGTATACGGTATTGTTCACTTATACGTTACTATTCACGTATACGTTACTATTCACTTATACGTTACTATTCACGTATACGGTACTGTTCACGTATACGTTACTTTTGATGGGTGTTTTCTTGGTGTTTCTTGATTTCCTGGTTTCATGATGTTTATTGGTATTCTTGGTATTTGATGGTATATCAAAATATGAATGATTAAAAGTGATATTCTAGAAAGGGAGGTAAAATTTTCATTCATGCATACATGCCTCAAAAGAGGTGGCCTCGGTTTGAGGTGCAGATAATAACTTAATCCGTGCGTCTTGGTGGGATGCCAGACTTGGGGGATTTCCAACAGTGAGAATTCATTTAATTCATGATGATCACATGTTTATTTATGAGATTCTGTGCACCACTGTGGAATCCCAACTGGTCGGTAAGTTTTACGATGATGATGTCGTATTATCTGAGATAGTACCACATTACATATTTTTGGAGTTGAGGTTGGAGCATGCATCATATAGAAATTTCATTTAAGTCACAATTTATTATTTATTTATTTGATTATGATATGTATCATATTGATATTTTTATATGATATGTGTTGTATTGATATTTTTATATGATATGTATTTTTATTAAAATATTGGAACTTACCCTTGCATGTTTGTGTCTGTGGTTTGACACCTGTGATGATCCTGAATTTTATTCGGAGGAGCAGATTGACAGGTAGATTCAGTAACCACGTGTGGAGATGTCAAGGAATGTTAGCTAACACGAGGATGTAATAGAATAATGTATATATTATAATTGTCACAATATTACGTATCTATGTGACGTTTTGTAAACAACTTTTGATGTATGGTTATGATGTGATCTATGTGATGTTTTTTTTTTGGTGACGTTGTTTTTTTTTTTTAGCAAGGAAACTATTTTAAGATTTTATTCAAAGAAATATAAAACAAGGGAAACATTTTCAATTAATAATAATAATAAATAGATAAAATTTTAGTAATGAAAAATAGCGGGGCGTTACACTCCCAATCTTCTAACACCCAGTTAATCATCTCGCACCCTCCTAATCTTTTCATCTGCATCAGTTTCGCTTCTGTTGTCATTCCACCAAATAAAAATTATTCAATATAAAAATTTATGAAAAAATAATATCAATGTATTAAAAAGTACTTTAAGTCAATTAATTTTCCTGCATCATATCTACGTAAACCAATAAAACTCAATACAATATTTACTTATACAATTAATAAAACTGACTTTATTTCTTCATTAATTACCTTATAAAATTAAATTTCAATATATTTATATGAAAGAATTTTTTTTATATATTCTAAATTCATAACTTTTAATTTATTTATCCCAAAGAGCACAACCTTTCAATAATATTTCTTTTCTCATAATTTTTCACATATTTTTTTTAGAAAGACCTAATTCTTCATTTTTCTTTAACTAAAGAAGAAGATAGAAATAAATAAATCCTTCACAAAATTCAAACTTGACAATAAAATATTATTTAAAGTTTTAATGTCTTTATTACACTTCATTCAATTATTCCATTTTTTTTTCGTGTCTTTATTACAAGAAATAACGTTAAGTTTATTTGAAAACCCACTACAAGAATCTGTGCTGTGATATTTGTTTCTTTGTGACTTTGCTGCTTGTTGAAAACATTTCTTTATGACTTTGCTTCTTGTTGAAAACAGCTACAGTAGAGAGTGTTTGTGTTCGAGTTGTGACTTTTGTGTGATGACTTCTTCGACCTCTTAATTAGAACCTACGACTACATAGTTAAAAGTCACATACTCTTTCATTTCCTTTGAGTTAAGACAACTTATAATACATGATAAATTTTTATTAAATTATACTTTAACTTTTATATTTAAACTTTATAAATCATTTTATGTTTATGAATAAACATATTTTCTATTAATGCAATAATTATGTTATTCATTAAAAATATATTTATTATAAATAAAAAATGGAAAACATAAATTAACTGTCTCAACATATTAAAAAGTATTAAGTCAAATTTCTCTCCGTCAGATTTACGTAAATCAATAATAATTAATATAATATTTATTATTTACTTAAATAATTAATAAAACAGACTTTAAATTTTCATCACTAAATGCCTTCAATAAATGCTTTCACTAATATTATATAATTTTAGTATTTTACTTAATATAAATTTCAGGAATTAAGAATAATTCTTTATATTTTATAAAAGAAAAAGTTAGAGATTATTCTTTGAGGACTAAATTTAAGAAATATCCATGGTAGATAAGAAAAAGTTATTTAACTTAATTCAATAACAATATTATTGATTTTTTCAAAATATCTATATCTTTCATATTTTTGTTTATTTTTTTCTTTTATTTTCTACACAACTAAATCAAAGGAAAAAAAAATTATCTTTCTTTCCTTCCATTTTCTTTTTTACTAAACAATTAAAAAAATCATTATACTTTGTGTTTTCTTCTCTCCCTCCTTCTTTATTTCATTTTTCTTTCCTAAGACTTTCTTCTCTAAAACAAAAAAAAAAATTATGTTTCTAAGAAAAAGAGTATAGATTTCTAAGAAAAAAGGTTTAAATTTTAAAAGATAATAAATTAAAATAATATAAAGACTTAAAATATCACCGGTAAAATAAGTGATAAATCATTATATTTATTAATACATCTATATTTTACTATATATTTAATATAATATTTATTTTGCTTATTAATAAATAAATTAATTATATTAAAAAATTCAATAAAAATATTTTTTTCAATCATTAATAATTGTATATAATATATCAAAAAATAATTTAATACAAATAGTTATTGTCAAAAATTAATAAATGCATTAAATGAATTAAGAAATAATACAAATACTTATTTCAATCCGTGATGAAATTCTCTTTATTTTTTCATTCTCTCTCCCACAAAATTCAATATTTATATATCTGTGTAAAGGATATAGTCCTTTATTTTTTTTTATTCATGTCTTTTTTTATTTATTTCTTCAAGGCAACCCTTATTTTTTCTTTAACCATTAAAAAAAAAAGGGTACGTGAACAAAAATTTTAGAAAGTGTAATATTAATTATCATTTCAAAATTTTTTAAAAAAAGATTAATATTTTATTCAGGTTAAATTTGAGATTAACTTTATTAGTTATAAAAATTCTATAAAAATTTAAAAATTAACTTTTTCAATAAATAAAAAAAAGTCATAGTATACAAGTAACTGAAACCTCTCAAAAATAATTTGACCTATTTTTATACTTAGGATCCGTTTGATTTTCTACAAAAATTAGCATATAGTAACTAACAAGTAAGTGACAAATATTTTTGTTTAAAATTTAATTTGAAAATAGAATTATACAATCATACAAATCAAACAAATGAAACAGCACAAAATTTCATTCATTTATTATTCAAAAAATCATCGAATACAAAATTATACATGTGCATAATTGTTCAAAGGCTCATTTATTTCTTAATTTTAAATTATTTTTTAAATTTTAATTATTTATAAATTTTATTATTATTATTTGAATTTAAAATTATCTATAATAATTTTATAAAATTATTTATATTTAATCATCATTGTCAATTAATTAACTTCCTTTTATATATATATATATATATATATATATTAAAATTTAAATTTAAATAATATTTAATAAACTATCATTATCAATTAACTAACTTGTATATGTTCTGAATTTTAAATTTAAATAATACTTATTAATTTTATAAATTATATGAAAATAACTATTATTAAATTTAATCTAATAATTTTATATTATTTGACCTGTGTTGTCCATTGTATATCAAATATTAAACAAGATAAAATTATCTAGTAATGTGGTGATCTATATTGTACTGCCCTCTTTAATATTTTGCAATTCAAACCGACCCTTAATAATAGATATGAAATTTAAATAATTTTTGTAAAATTTGAAAAATTTATAATATATGGTGATTTTCTTGTTAAATTATATTTTTATTTTCTATATTATCATTGTATAAATTATTTTATTTTTATAAATATAAATATTTGTTATAAGTATGTCAATTGTCACACGATAAAAATTTAGATATGTTAGGTTATAATTAACTCATGATATTTATACTCTTAAGAGTTACACAATTAATTTTTAACCTAACATTTATGTACATCGTTTTGTAAAATTTAATTTTTATATATTTCTTTATTCTTTCGTGAAATTCAATTTTCATATATTTCTTTAAATATATTGGATTTAATATTTCTTTCTTCATAATTTTTTTCATATATGTTTCTGAAGGACACAATTTTTTATATAATTTTTTAATGGTAAAGGATAAAAGATTTTCTCTCATCTCTGCATTAATGTTTAGATTCACCTCATGACCTATTTTTTTTTTAAAAAAAAATATAAAAATAACCTTTTAAATAATAAGGTAGATAAGATTTAAGATTTTGTATAAATTTAAGATTTAAGATTTTATATAAGAAACACTATGTCAAAAAGAGTGTTTTACTAAAATAATAAACACTCTATCAAAAATAATTTTTAATGATGTATTTAATACATTATTTATTTTATTTATTAATATTATATTTATTATATACTATAAAAAAAATCAATCAATACAAATATTATAGTAATCATCAATAAATAAATTAATATGTCAACAAATACTTATTACAAATTTTCATGGACAATCATTAATAAATATATTACATATCAAGAACCTTATTGTGTTTAACATGCCATAAATATGTTTGAAGAGAATATAATACATGATAAATCAATGATAATTAATACAATATTTATTATTTACTTAAATAAATAATAAAACAGACTTTAAATTTTCATAACTTTTCCTACCAAACTTAATTTAATATATTTATTTGAAAGAACTTTTTTTAATATTCTTAATTCATATATTTTAATTTATTTATCATAAAAGACACAATATTTTATTATTTTTTCTTTTCTCTTTATTTTTCTTTAACTAGAAGAATAAGAGACACTAAACAAATCAAATCAAATTTAAATTTGTCTACATAATACTATTTTTCTATTTATGCCCCGCCATCTAACCAATCAACTGAGGGAAAGAAAAAAAATCTGATAACCTACCCATAGAAATTTTTAACATCTTTATTACACTTCATTCAAATTATTATATTTTTTCAGTATTTTTATTACAAGAAATAAAAACCCACTGTCAAAATTTGTGTTGTGATGTTTGTTTCAAAACCTGTGTTGTGATGTTTGTTTCAAAATCTGTGTTGTGATGTTTTTTTTTTTTTTTTTTTTTTTTTTTTTTTTTTTTTTTTTTACTTTGCTTCTTGTTGAAAGAAAACACTTGTGGAGAGTGTTTATTTCTTAGTTGTGACTTTTGTGTGTTTATAAATCAATGATGACTATTCCTTATATCTTGTAATACAAACCTATGACTATATGGGTAAAAGTCATGTGCAACTTGAGAAACAAGATTCAATTTAAGATTATAGAAACTACACTAATAAAAGACAAGAGATTAAGAAAGCTTTTTATTTTTTTCTTTTAAAACTTTTATAAAAATTGAAAGAAAGAAAACATTTGATTGGCATTAACTAAAATAAGAGAAGAAAATTTTAATTTTAAGTAATCTCGGAGTATTAAAATTGATGTTTCCCTTTATTAAATATTTTTTTGTGACTATTTATATAATATTATATAATTTTAGTATCTTATTTAATTTATATTTAAGAAATATCCATGGGTAGATAAGAAAAAATTAATTAATTTAAATTTAAATTCAATAATAATATCATTGATTTTTTCAAAATATCTATATTTTTTATATTTTTATTTATTTTTTCTTCTACTTTATACACAATTAAAAGGAAAAAAATTCTTCTACTTTTTTAGACTACCCTTATTTTTTTCTTTAACCATTAAATAAGAAAGGGTACGCAAACAAAAATTTTAGAAAGTGTAATATTGATTATTATTTTAAATTTTTTTTTAAAAAATTAATATTTTAAACAAATAAGGTATTGTATTAGTTAAAAAAATTATAAAAAGATTAATATTTTAAAAAAATTCAGTAAAAAATTAAAAAATAAATTTTTCAGTAAATTAAAAATTAAATTTTTTTTCTAACTAATCATCTAAGCATACATCTTTCAAAAAACTGAAAAATACAATTCCACTCAGCATAAACCACTTACTGTCTTATGCAAATATAATGAGCCTGTTAGGAATAACTTGTTATGCTGGCAAAATACACTACAGACTCAAAGTAAAACTCAGCCAAACTAGGGCACGTGACAGCAATTTAACTAAAGAATGTCTAGGTTTGACAAATGACCATGTTTCTAGTTATTTGCAGGTTCGTTTCTATATGTATTTCATTTTCCATCTATCTACGCACTTGTTTTTAGGTAGAAACATTTTATGTCTTAGACGACTTTTGGTTACTTTTGGTTAATGAACAGTGCATCCTTTTCTCCCACACAAAGTTCCATTGCCTTCTCACTCAAACCTAAAAATGGTAGAACACACAACAATATTTATGCAGTAATTAAACTCCAAAGTTTTTTATACAAAACTACATGGTTCAAACAAATAGAAATATTAAATTTTATTTAAATCTTTACTTATTTTTTATTTTGATTACGTGATATAGATATTTGAATACAGTTATAAAATTCTAAAACATTAATGAAAATAATTTGAAAATTTTTTCACTAGAATAAAATCATTGTAGACAAGGTATTCATTAGAATATAAACTATCAATATATTACATTATTTTTTTTTACTAGTTTTTAAAAGTGATATTTATATAAGTAGTGCTTAGTAATAATTAAATAGTTTATTCATTTTGATCGAGCAAAATGGTCTTAATTCACGTTGAGAAAAATTATCGTAACAACATCACCGGGTGTTCACTTAATTTGAAGGTACCACTAAGTTATACCAGTCTTTTTTTATTTTTATTTTATTATTATTTTTATTTTGACAACAAATTACTTCCCAGTAAGCATAACAATTTGACTGGAGCACCATTAAGCTTCTAATAAAAAAATAAAATAAAATAGTCAACGACTAAAGTACTGGTGTCAAGAGAGAAAACCAACCCAACTCATCCGCAACCAAAACAACAAACTCATTATGAATGAAAATCACAAATCTGAATTTGTTCCTATTGATGAAAGCAAATATGTTTTCCTTTAGGAGCTGCTCCTGTGCATATTCATTAATATGTAACCTTCTAATTTGTTTAAACAGTTGCTAAATGGTTTATTGCAAATGGATTATTCCTATTCTTATACTTAGTGTCCACCGTCTTACTTATGCTTCATGTGAATAAAGTGTATTTTAGATATTGTATGTTGTCTTTAAAAAAAATTAAGTAAAAAATTTTAGGTTTAGTTTATTTAAATAAATTAATCTATTATAATATTACATTTTTTTTTGGTAAACAAATAAATTTCAATAAGCATTAACCAAGTTCAAATAATTATCAAATAGCTCAATTTATGTAGGTTTACAAGATGTCATATAGTGTCTTCTTATCTTTGGAATAAAAAGGATATTTTTAATGTTTTAAAACGCATCTCACCAATATTATTGTGGAACACATGCATGTATGTTATTCATGAAAACTATTAAGAATGGTCAGAGTGTTCACAAAAAGTTAAAAGTTGGGTCTTAATTTCTATATACTATTTTCTCTTTTTCATTTTTCTTTTACTATAACATTTAATATATAATTTATCATATATGAGTAAATTATTTTTAAAAACTAAATACTAAAATCAGTTTAAATATTATTTTGATTACAAATTTTTGAAAAATAATTTTATTAAAATATAAGATATTACTAATTTTTAATTAAAAATATACATAAAATATTTGACAATAAGACTAAAATTTAATAACAAGAGTTAATATACTTTTATTAACTATAATTTTTTCAGGTGAATATTAATTTTCTACCTAAACTCCGAATTAATTTATATCTTCGATACACTATTTCACCCGAAAGTTATGCATCCGTTTCATTTGTTGAAAGTTAAATTATTATATATGATAAATATTTTTATTTTAAATTTGATTTAAAAAAATATAATAAAAAAGTTAAAAATTGAGACAGGTCAAAAATGTATTTTTTTAGTAAAAATTATTAAATAAAAAACTGTACAACGTATAAAGTGTTTAATAGATAAAAACTTTAAAATTTCATAATTTTATATCGCCCTATTTATATTTCAGAAAATTTATCATATAATTATTTTAAATTAATAATATAATAATCTTTTATATATATATATATATATATATATATATATATATATTCCTGTCATTAATATTATATTTATTTTTCTCGGTGGGTATCTAGTTAAATAGATAGTGAATAAAATTAATGTTATATTTATTTTTCTCAGTGGGCATCTAGTTGAATAGATAGTGAATAAAATTAATGTTATATTTATTTTTCTCGGTGGGTATCTAGTTAAATAGATAATAGTTGAATAGATAGTGAATAAAATTAAATATTAATAGAATTAATAATTAAAAAAAAACTATCACTTAGTAGTATGTTTGATTTCTATGAAAAAATTAAGACATTGATAATGAATGTAGAAATGAGTCTATTAAATAACAAACTATAAATATATTAATTTATTGAAATGTCTTTATTTAATGTATCATTAAATGTTGTATTAGATGTATGTGTCAAGAGAGGTTATGTCAACTTGCCTTATACTGATGGGGTTTCATGAAATAATAGTATATATCCTCAAAATATCTTAATACTTCAATGTCAAAGGGGTCATCATGGTCAGAGGTCGGCATTTTGTTGAAGTCAATTTTTATTAATTAGGACACACTTTTCTAGGCACTCTCCTCAACCTATAAATAGCTCTAGGGAGTATAATTTTGATACTTTTGCTTCTAATTCTCCTTTGTACTTGCTTTTCTCTCAACTCTTTACTTTAAACACTCCGGTCAATACTAGCTTAAGCATCAGACTGTCTTTGAATGTATACTCCCCCACCTCAACGAAAATCATGAATTCAGACTCGTCCAATCGACCAAACCCACCTTCTTGTTCACGTCATTTGCTTTTCACGTGACATCTATTTCTAGTAAGAACATTTTGGCGCCTACCGTGGGACCCTAATAAAAATCTTCCAAGGTCATCTTCATATAGTTAATACCCGAAATTAGACCTTAGCTTCATCATCATATCTCGACATGGACATTTCCCTTCTAGACTCTTTGAAAGCCTATATGCGGTTAATGGAGTCAAGATCTAGCTTGGTGAAAACATGGAGAAGTTAGGGCTCGACACAAGACTTTTTTATGAAATTACAAACTAAATGAGAAGTCAAGAAAGTCAAAGAAAAAAATTATCAACTTACCATCTCAGAAATTATTGTAATGGTTTCCTTCTAATTTTTGTTGGGTTTATTTGATTTAGTCAAGTTTGTTGAATAAAGTCCTATTATATAGGAAGTTATTTTTATCCCTTCTATTAACATATCTTTATCATTATCAGGTTGTTTAATGTATTTTGTTTCATGTTTATCTCTCTGTAAAAGGCTATATTTATGCCTACACTTTCTATCAATAAAGTTGAATGTTTCAAAAATCATTTGAGTGCATTTTCCTACATTTGGTATCAGAGCTCCATAACAGGGACCTGATCTGTGAGTGTGAGTGTGGATAGAAAACTACAGTTTTCTTCAGAGTAAAACGAGGCAAGCATAATGGCAAAAAGTAGCAGCAACGAATTTGTGCAACCAGCCATTCCCAAATTTGACGGGCATTACGATCATTGGGCAATGTTGATGGAAAATTTTCTTCGCTCCAAAGAATATTGGGATCTCATTGAGAATGGGATATCAGGGGCAAAGAGACAGAGAAACAGAAGTTGAAGGATTTGAAGGCAAAGAATTACCTTTTCCAAACTATATATCGTAATATCTTGGAGACTATACTCAACAAGGATACATCAAAGAGCATTTAGGACTCAATGAAACACATATACATTGACTCCACTAAAGTGGAGAGGGCACAGTTGCAGGCACTTCGGAAGGACTTTGAGACTCTCCACATGAAGGAGGGTGAGACTGTTGATAATTGTTTTGCTCGCACTCTCACTATAGCTAATAAAATGAAGGCTCATGGTGAGATGATGAGCCACACATGTAACACCTCAATTTCTACCACCCTACATCCTAATTTCAACTTTGTAACATCTCATTTTCTACTAATATAAGTCCTAATTTCTCTATAGTTCGCGGGAGAATAAAAAAAAACATCATTAAACACTGGAAAACCAATTTTGTTCATAAAGAAAATTGTGAAATATTTCTTCAACCACTCGAACTCAAAAAGATAAATTTGTAATATCTCTGCTAGCGGTGTGAACTAATATGAAATACCAAAATCTTAATTTATAACATTAATGGTAACGAAATCAAACACCAAGAGAAAAACAACACAAGTTAAGTCTTTAACATAACAAGGTCTTAGTCCGAAAGCTTCCTAGCCTAAGGTTCTTCCGCTTCCCACCTACTATCCATTTGCTCGCCCATTCAAGGGGTCATCACAGGTGCCAAGGCACAGACACACAATAAGGGTTAGTTCACATGTTAGAGATAATAAAAAGAGACTACAGAGATAGTACAATACATCAAAATATAAAGGGATACAAAAAATATGTCATTCACTATACATTAAAACTAACCATTCTATACAACCCAACATGATGCATGCAACTCACATCTCACTCTCATGCCATGTGGTACCATCAAAACATTGAGCGGTGTCTAGGAGTACATGTCACCTCTTACACTATCACTATAAATACTAGACAGTTACAGTCAGGATAACTAGTGTTGCAACAAGGAGTCACTTCCCACTCATGGTGATCGGCCATAGTGGAAGCTTTTCCCACGGCGAATACCCTCCAAGTCCTAGGCCATTACATCGACCCGTTATGGACCAATCATCCTAGTTCCATTCATCCTCACTTTTCAACAACATTTTCAATCATCTAGAATTCATGATAATCCTCATCTCTTTTTTCAAAATATCATGCACACAAGCATATCCACTAAGGGCAACCTCACTGCTCCATCGTAGCAGCAGACATCCATCCCTTTCATAAAAAATACAACCCAAAACGATTATCATGAACCTAGTGACTTATCAATGCAATATGCCTCATCATATCACCTCTCAATCCACACCCATTATTTCACCATAATGGAATCTTTCATCTCACCACACCAACCAAATCACGATACATAAACAACACACATAAAATGATGTAAGTGGGGCAACAAAAGAATAGAATGGAAGAGAATCACAACAATATAATTATTGGTGGAATTCTACGCTAAACACATAAACAATTAATTGACAAAAATCTCATTCAACCAATAACAATAACAATATACCAATCCAATTCAAGAAATAATGACAAAATTAATCACATCAAAAAATGTCAACAAGGATCACAAACCAATTTCAACCCAAAATCACTCAAATAGGAATACATACACAATAACTGCCACGGATAGACAATCACACCAAAATTTCCCATTATTATTAATAATAGTAGAATTACCCTTACCCGGAGTGAGAAATTGTGAGTGCTAACGGGAGAATTTGTTGGAAAGAAGGGTCTTTGTCTGGATAAATATCTTCTTCTGTAGTTTTTTGTCAAGAAATCTACTATTGGATTGAGTACCGTGTGTTATAAATACTTTGTCCAAATATCGTGGTCATCCAACGGTGAACGAATTCTAAAGAGACATTTCAATAGAAATGCTCATGGTGTATATGGGAGAGAGAATGCAATTTTACAAAAAGGTGAGTGGGAGGAGAAAAGTGAAGGGGGAGGAAGATGATAAATATTTAAGTGCAAATATTCTCTCTTTTTTTAATGATAAGAAAATATATTTTATTTGAATTTTGAATTTTATCTCTAATAAATTAATCCAAATTTGTTTTAGGAATATCTTTAGTTATATTTAGATAAGATCTTTGGATATCTCTATGTGGTTTGTTCTATTGAAGAATCCAATGATTTGGATACGATGACTATTGACGAATTGCATAACAGCTTGCTAGTCCATGAACAGAGAATGAACGACCATCGTGCAGAGGAGCAGACCCTGCCCTAAAGGTCATCCACGAAAACAATATTTACATAGGCAGTGGACGAGAAGGTTTTCGTGGAGGAGGATGAGGAATAGGTCGCGGTAGACAATCCTTGAACAAGGCTACTGTTGAGTGCTTTAAATGTCACAATTTAGGACATTTCCAATATGAATGTCCTCAGTGGGAGAATGGAGCTAACTATGCAAAACTAAATGAAGAAGAAGACTTGTTGTTAATGTCATGTGTTGAGCCTAACCGTGCCAGAAGAGCAGAGGTTTGGTTCCTTGACTCCGGATGTAGTAATCACATGTGTGGGAGCAAAGAATGGTTTTCCGATTTGGATCTCCACTTCTGGCAGACTGTGAAACTGGGAAACAACTCAAAGATGGTGGTTATGGGGAAAGGAAACATCCGGATGCAAGTCAATGAAATCACTCGGTAATATCTTGATGTTTATTACATTCCTGAGTTGAAAAATAACCTGTTAAGTATGGGCCAACTTCAAGGAAAAGGTGTATCAATTCTTATTCAACATGGGAAGTGCAAAGTTTTTCATCTTGATAAGGGTCTAATCATTGAGTCTGAAATGAGCACAAACAGAATGTTTGTCGTGCTCGCACATATGAAGCCTGAAGCTACAACATGTTTTTAAGCAGTAAATGAGAGTTATCTATGGCATTGCAGGTTCGGGCATTTGAGCTTTAAAGGCTTAAGAACTCTTCAGTGCAAAAAGATGGTTCATGGCTTGCCTTCACTCACAGAGCCAAACAAATTGTGCACTGCATGTTTAGCCGGAAAACAACACAGAGAACCCTTTCCGAAAAAAAGTTTTTGGAGGGGATCACAGAAGCTTGAGTTAGTACATGCTGATATATGCGGCCCCATCAGACCTGCATCAAACAGTAATAAAAGGTATTTCTTGAGTTTTATTGATGATTTTAGTCGTAAAACCTGGATTTACTTCTTAAATGAAAAGTCTGAGGCTCTTATTGTGTTTAAAAGATTCAAGGCTCATGTTGAAAAAGAGGCAGATGTTTACCTGAAATGTTCAAGGACTGATAGAGGTGGTGAATTTACCTCAACTGATTTTGAGGCATTTGGTAGAAAAAATGGCGTATCCAGACAATTGACATCAGCCTATTCTCCTCAACAAAATGGTGTCGCGGAGAGGAAAAATAGAACTGTGATGAACTTGGTACGATGTATGCTGACGAAAAAGCAAGTTCCGAAGAATTTATGGCCCGAAGCAGTTAGATGGTGTGTTCATGTACTCAATAGGTGCCCTACTTTAGCTGTGCAAAATAGAACTCCAGAGGAAGCATGGAGTGGTGTAAAGCCTACAATGCAATATTTCAAAGTTTTTGGGTGTTTGGCTCATGTGCATGTACCCGACCAGAAAAGAATCAAGCTCGATAACAAAAGTCTCAAATGCATTATATTGGGAGTAAGTGATGAATCAAAGGCTTATCGATTGTATGATCCAATTTCTAAGAAAGTCATTATTAGCAGGGATGTTATTTTTTAGGAGAATGAGAGATGGAATTGGAACATGAGCAAGGAAGAAAAGGCCTCAGATCTGTTAGAATGGGGAAACAATGAGGAAGAAGGAGATGTGGTTGTGATCGAAGAGGAAATTGGGGCAAAGGCTGATGGTGTTAAGAACAAAGCAATAAATAAAATAAATAGAGAAATAAAGATGAGAGAAAAAGATACAAGAATTTAACGTAGTTCAGCAATTTGCTTACGTTCACGACTACACTAGGAACAGTTTACTCTTGGTGTGCATTTCAAGCTTTACATGGAGTTCTTTATATAAAGACAAAAGACGGTCTCTCTCACTTTTCTATACGATGCGGGACTAAAGTCTAAATGCATCTTTTTACATGATGTGAGACTAATCAAACTACATATACTCCTAAAAATTCTCCCACTTGGAGTTTGATTCACATCACAACCTAGTGTAGTGCCTTCATCATCAATCACTCTCGAAGGCTAGTTGAGGTAACAAAAAACCTCAACTTATCAGTTGTAACTGTCTTGGTCAACATATCTGCTGGATTCTCTGATCCTGGGGTCTTTAACAAAGATAGCTCTCCATTACTGATTCAAGTCTCGATAAAATGATACTTTATCTCAATATGCTTGCATCTAGAATGAAGGATTAGATTTTTAGCAAGGTGTACTGTACTCTGGCTATCACTGAATAATGGAGCATCATCTTGTTCTTTTCCTAGTCCTCTGAGAAGATTCTTCAGCCATATCATCTCCTTGGCTACTTCTGAAATCGCCACATATTCAGCTTCAGTGGTTGAAAGAGAAACTCTACCTTGAAGTTTAGACTTCCAACTGATAGCAGTACCGCCCAACAAAGATATGTAGCCTGTTGTGCTCTTTCTACCATCTAGATCTCCTCCTAAGTCTGCATAAAAAAAACCATGTAAAGTGAGATTACTTCTTTTGAAACCTAAGTGCATCCTTGAAGTACCCTTAAAATATCTCAATATCCACTTCACAGCCTCCCAATGCTTCTTTCCTGGACTGGATAGAAACCTGCTCACAACTACTACTGCATGTGATATGTCTGGTCTGGTACACACCATAGCATACATTAAGCTCCCTACTGTAGAAACGTATGGTATTTTAGATATGTAATCTTTTTCTTCATTAGTCTGAGGAGATTACCTTTTTGAAAGTTTTAGATGTGTTCCCAAAGGGGTATTCCTGGTTTTTGCATCTCCAACATTGAACCTGTCAAACAATTTTTTAATGTAATTCTCCTGAGACAACTTCAATGTACCTTCTGATATGTCTCTAGAGATTCTCATGCCAAGAATATTTTTAGCTGGACCAAGATCCTTCATCTCAAAGTTTGCTGCTAACTGTTTCTTCAACTTGTTAATTTCTGTCATACTAGACACTGCATTTAACATGTCATCAACATATAAAGCAAGAATAATATAACTGCCAACACATTTCTTATCATAACAACAATAGTCTTCTTCACATTTATGAAACCCTGCGCTGCTCATAAATTCATTGAACTTTTTATACCACTGTCTCGGTGCTTGTTTCAGGCCATACAGACTTTTATGAAGCTTACATACAAGATTCTCCTTGCCTTGAACTTCAAAATCTTCTGGTTGTTTCATAAAGATGTCCTCCTCTAGATCCCCATTCAAAAATGCATTTTTAACATCTAATTGCTCGAGATGAAGATTTTTTGCAGCTACAATACTCAAGATAACTCTAATGGTAGTCATCTTCACAACAGGAGAGAAGATCTCTGTGAAGTCAATTCCTTGTTTCTGTTGAAATCCTTTCACTACGAGTCTCGCCTTATATCTTTTACTTCCATCTGGTTCTTCCTTTATCATATAGACCCACCTGTTCTGCAGAGCCTTCTTCCCTTCTGGTAGCTTAGTTAGAGACCAAGTTTTGTTCTTTTGGAGGGATTTCATCTCATCTTCCATTGCTTGCTCCCACTTGATGGAGTTATCTCCCTGCATAGCTTTTGCTCTGGCTCACCAACATCAGTCAACAATAGATAATGTAATGAAGGGGAATACCTTTGTGGTGCTACTATCGTTCTGCTTGACCTTCTTACTTGGGTCTCAAAAGGTTCCACCTCTGTTGTTGGTTCTGGTTCTGTTATTGGTTCTGGTTCAGACTCAGACTTAGACTCTGTATTCTGTCTTCTATTAATTATGTCCCTTTCTGAGATTTCTTCTAGTGCTACTTTCTCACAGGCCACTGACTATTTGTTTGTGCTTGCGGATTCTGTAGATCTATCCTTATAGAACACACTTTCATTAAAAGTAACATTTCTACTTCTGATGATTTTCTTGTTTTTGTCATCTCAGAATTTGTAGCAATACATGTCAGATCCATAACTAATGAAATAATATAATTTTGCCTTGGGGTCTAATTTATCTCTACTATTAGAGTCTATTAGAATATATGAGGCACAACCAAAGACTTTTAAATGTGAAAAAATTACCTCATTTCCATACCATACTTCTTCGGGTAACTGATAGTCTAGAGGAACTGATGGATCTCTGTTTGTGAGATAGGCTACTGTGTTTATCGCCTCTGCCTAAAACACCTTAGGTAGGCCTGACTGGATTCTCATGCATCTAGCTCTGTCATTCTCATGCATCTAGCTCTGTCATTCAAGGTTCTGTTCATTCTTTCTGCCACACTGTTTTGCTCTGGTGTCCCCGGCACTGGCTTGATCATTCTAATTCCATTCTCTGAACAAAATTCCTTGAATTCTCTGCTATCATATTCTCCACCATTATCAAACTTCAAACATTTAATTGTAAGACCTGTTTGATTTTCAACCTCCCTTTTCCATCTTTTGAACACAAAAAACACGTCAGATTTATTTTTAAGAAAATAGACCCATACCTTTCTTGTACAGTCGTCAATGAAGGTTACACAATATTGTGAGCCTCCAAGGGATTTCACTGGAGTGGGCCCCCAGACGTCTGTATGTACCAATTCTAGCCTTTCAACTTTAGATCTCAATCTCGGCTTAGAAAAACTGACCTTTTTCTACTTTCCAAAAATACAGTGTTCACAAGGTCCTATATCAATATGTTTTATGTCAGATAACTTACCTCTTGACACCATGAGCTTGATCCCATTTTCACTGATATGCCCAAGTCTTTGATGCCATAGGCTGGAACTGTTGGCAGCCTCTACGACGGTTACCATGTCCTCATCTGCAAGCATATAAAGCGACCCTCGCTTCTTTCCATGAGCAACAACCAAATTGCCTTTCATTACATTCCAAGATCCATCCCCAAAAGTAGTGTAATGTCCATCATTATCCAACTGTCCCACAGATATTAAGTTTTTCTTTAAGGCGGGAATATGTCTGACATTGTGCAGAGTCCATATGGCACCATTAGAGGTTCGGATGTCAACATCACATCTTCCCACAATATCAAGGGATTTTCCATCTGCAAGGTAAACCTTCCCAAATTCCCCTGAAACATAGTTATAGAATAGTTCTAAGGAAGGTGTAGTGTGGAATGATGCACCTGAGTCCATAATCCATAAATCAACAAGACTATCTAAACTGCATATTAATACATCTCCAGTCTCATCTGATGTAGCATTTGCAGATTCACCATCATCTTTCTTCTTTTTGTTCTTCCATTTTGGAGCCCTACATTGATGAGGAAGATCACCCTTTTTCTGGCAGTTCCAACAAGCAAATTTGCTTGTCTCCCTCTAGATTTTGATCTGCCCCGTCCTTGATTCTGACCCTTTCGGCTACTTCTTCCTCTAGTTTCAATACTCAACGCAGAACTGGAATCAGAATTAGAACACTGACCTGAACCTCTCCTACGAACGTCTTCGCTTAGGATCAAGTCTCGTATGTCATCAAACTTCAACTTGTTATTACTGGCAAAACTACTAACTGCAGTAACAGTTGCACTCCAACTTTCCGGAAGGGATGATAATAGAATCAATGCTTTCACCTCATCATCAAAGTTGATCTGAACTGAGGCCAACTAGGCAAGGATTGCATTAAATTCATTAATGTGATTAGTAACAAAATTACCTTCACCCATTTTAAGGTTGACCAGCCTCCGTATCAGATACACTTTGTTGGCTGCAGATGACTTCTCGTACATGTTTGATAATGCATTCATCAGACCTACAGTTGTCTTCTCATTCATAATGTTGAATGCGACGTTTTTGGCTAACGTCAAACGGATCACACGAAGCGTCTGCCGATCTAGCAACTCCCAGTCTAATTGCTCCATGTCTTCTGGCTTCTCACCCGTCAAGGGCTGATACAACTTCTTTTGATACAGGTAGTCTTCTATCTGCATCTTCCAGAATCCAAAGTCTCTGCCATCAAACTTCTTGATCTTCACCTTTCCTTCTTCCAATGCCATGTTCTTGCCACTTTCCAAGAAAGCTCCCACTACTTCTTTACCCTGAGGATAAACCAATCTTGCAACCACAGAGTATACTAAGAAATTGGCTCTTGATACCAATTGTTAAGAACAAAGCAATAAATAAAATAAATAAGGAAATAAAGAAGAGAAAAATAGACAGAAGAATTTACGTGGTTCAGCAATTTGTCTACGTCCACGACTACACTAGGAACAATTTACTCTTGGTGTGCATTTCAAGCTTTACAGGGAGTTCTTTATATAGAGACAAAAGACGGTCTCTCTCACTTTTCTATACGATGCGAGACTAAAGTCTAAATGCATCTTTTTACATGATGTGGGACTAATCAAACTACATATACTCCTAACAGATGGAAGTACAAAAGCAGGTTTGGGTAACACTACCTCTTCTTCTAATGAGCAATCCGCTGGCTCAAGTAGCTCTACTTCTTCCTCCTCCGACGAATCAAATGGCGAGATTACCCCGAGTCAAGTCCAAGGGTGGGCAAGACAAGGTCCACGTTGGATGCAAGATTATGAAACTGGAGAAGGTCTATCGGAAGAAGAAGATTTGAGTGCCATGATAGTTCTCATTAAAGGTGATCCCATTACCTTTGAAGAAGCTGTAAAGAGAAATATATGGAAAGATGCCATGGATTTAGAAATTGCAGCCATTGAACACAACAAAACATGGGACTTGACTGATTTACCTAAAGGAGTGAAGCTGATTTGAGTTAAATGGATTTTTAAAACAAAACTCAATGAAAATGGTGACATCGATAAATACAAAGCTAGACTTGTGGCGAAAGGATATGCGCAACAATACGAGATTGATTATATTGAAGTTTACGCTCCAGTTGCAAGATTGGATACCATAAGATTGATAATTTCTCTAGCTGCTCGAGAAGGATGAAATATATTTCAGCTTATGTGAAAAGTGCATTCCTACATGGTGAGCTTCGGGAAGAAGTGTACGTTCAGCAGCCTCAAGGATATGTGAAGAAAGGAGAGGAGGACAAGGTTTATAAGCTGAATAAAGCATTGTACGGCCTCAAGCAAGCTTCACAAGCTTGGTACATCAAGATCGAAGCTTATTTGAACAAAGAGGGCTTTGATAAATGTCAATAGGAGCACACCTTATTCACAAAGACAAAGGAGGAAGGTAAACTTTTAATTATCAGTCTTTATGTTGAAGATTTAATGAAATGATAACAAGATGAGTTTAAGAAGTCTATGATGTTGGAGTTTGACATGACTGATTACGGTAAAATGAGATATTTCTTGGGAATTGAAGTATTGCAACATTCTGATGGAATTTATCTGTATCAAAAAAAAAAAAATATGCTCATGAAGTTTTAGAAAGGTTTGGTATGGAAAAAAGCAATTCTGTGAAGAATCCATAGTTCCAGGTTGTAAGTTGACAAAAGATGAAAAGGGAGCTAAGGTTGATTCAAGATTGTTCAAACAAGTGGTTGGCAGTCTCATGTATTTGACTACAACTAAACCAGATTTGATGTTTGGTGTGAGCCTTATCAGCAGATTCATGTCATGTCTTACTGAACAACATTGGTTGGCAGCAGAGCGGATGTTGAGGTACCTGAAAGGAACATCTGATTTTGGAATTTTTTACAAAAAGGAAAGCAACTAGCAGCTCATTGGGTATTCAGATAGTGATTTTTCTGGAGATTTAGATGATAGGAAGAGTACAATTGGGTATGTATTCATGCTTAGTTTTGGAGCTGTATCGTGGTCGTCGAAAAAACAGCATGTGGTTAGTTTATCTACTACTGAGGCCGAATATATTGCAGCTGCTTCGTGTGCTTGTCAATGTGTTTGGTTAAGAAGAGTCTTAGTGAAGCTTGGCTATGTGCAGGAGAAATCTACTACAATTTTAAGTGACAATAGTTCAATTATAAAATTGTAGGATAGAAGAAGCAAGTACATTGACATCAGATTCCATTTTCTCCGTGAATTGATTCGAGATGAGGTAGTGGACTTACAACACTGCAATACTTAGGATCAAGTAGCTGATATTATAACAAAGCCACTTAAGTTGGAAGCATTCTTGAAGCTTCGTGGCTTGCTGGGCATTTGTGAAGTTCCTAAATGCATTCTACGTTAAGTTTAAGGGAGGAAATGTTGGGTTTATTAGATCTAGTCAAGTTTATTGAATAAAGTCCTATTACATAGGAAGTAGTTTTTATCCCTTCTGTTAGCATATCTTTATCATTACCAGGTTGTTTAACGTATTTTGTTTCAAGTTTATCTCTTTGTAAAAGGTTATATTTATGCCTGCACTTTCTATCAATAAAGTTGAGCGTTACCCTGAAACAATGCTCTGGTTAAGTTACATGCATAGAAAAGTTTATACTCTTATGAATTTTATGTGACATTGAAACTCACTTAACACCAGTAATTAAATTTGCACGCACGTGAATAGATTCATGTCATGTAAACTTCTAAATACAAGACTTGTAACGCAAACAAAATAACTGAGTTGAGAAGAAAGAAAATACCCTAGGTTTATCGTGTTGCAAATATTCATAAAAAACAGAAAAAAAAATAGTATTTTAAAGCCAAGTTTGAATTTTACATGTTTCGAAGATTTATTTATTCCCTCTCTCTTCTTGTTAAAAAAATTTGAATAAAGAAAATAATTCTAAAAGTCTGACTTGTTATATTTATTTTAAAAAAATTGAAGAGTAAAATTTATCATGCACCCTCTAAAACGCGCACTCCAAGGTAGTCACGTGTTGAATAAATGTTGAAGTGATCTACCTTTTATTGTTTGTGGTAGTGATCTACTTTTTATTGTTTGTGGTTAACAAAATATATAAAAAGATAGTGTTTTTTCAAGAAATATATAAAAATTCTGAATAAAGAAATATCAAAGATAGTGTCCTTTAGATAAATATATAAAAATTTAGTTTTACAATATAATTAAAATAATAAAAAATAATATAATTAATAGTTATAATAAATATTTATATTAAATTTTATTTGTGTTATGCATTTATTAATGACTAACAATGAATATTTGTATTAAATATTTATTAATATATTATATATTTATATATTTATTAGATTAATATAATATTTGTTTTGAATATTTTTTAGAGTATATAATAAATATATTTATTGACGAATAAAATAAATAATGTATTAAATGTATATAAAAACATATATTTGAATTGAGAGCTTACTTTTTTGGATAAAATTCTATCATTTGGTTATTGGCCTACCGACAATCACTATATTAAAAATTATAGTTGTTAAGTATGATATAATTCTTTTTTTACCTAAGAGTGAAACTGTCCAAATAAGTTAACTATGACTTAACATATCTAAATATTTATGATGGGATAATTGATGTATACCTATAATAAATATGTGTATTAATAAAGGTAAAATAATTTATATAACGACAATATTAAAAAATAAAAATATAATCTAACAAAAATTCACCATATATCATAAATTTATCAAATTTTGCAAAAATTACTTAAAATTCAAATATATTATCAAGGGTTACTTTGATTTATGAAAATTTAACAAAATAAAAAAAAAGACAATGGAGTATAAATAATCATGTACAAGGCAATTTTTATCTTTTCAATATTTGATAGATAATGGATAACACAGGTAAAATTAGATGTGGGTAAGCGGGTCGACCCGTCCCTTCTAAGGCCCGCCCGTGTAGGCCTGTGAAGAGCTTGGTTCGTCCTGCTCCGCCCTGCAATCGTCAAACGAACCTAACTTAGTGGTCCTCTGCCCCGCGGGGCCAAACGAGCCGACCCGCGAATCTAGTTAAAAAAATTTAAAAAGTACTAAATCTGGAATTTAAAAAAGATGCTAAAAAAATGTTATATTTAACTTCTTAAATTCTAAATAAAATAAGTCAACAACATAAATTTTTAAGGTTTGAGATTGAGACTGGTTTTGGCGGAACGACAAAGGAAACGAAATTGATTCTAGCGAAATGGCAACGGTGCTGGCAGAACTACTTCTAGCGAAAGTGGTAGCAGAACTGATGCAAGTGAAGAGATCAATAGGGTGCGAGAGAAGATTGAATGTAAAATGAGTCGACGAGGAGATTGGAAGGGTGCGACGTGCTAGAAGATTGAGAGGCGGTAAAGAAAATGAAGCGAAGTTAGGGTTTCAACTTTTAACTGTTTATATGGTGTGGGCGTGTGGGTCACCCGCGGACGCAGTGGGTTTGACCCGCAAAGCCCGCGGGTTGCACGAGGCAGGCTTTCGCAGACTTTACCTCTAGATTTTTCTAAAAAAAATCGGTCCAAACCCGTGCGGGTCGCGATGTCTGCGAGCCGGCCCATGAACTTCAACCCCTATACCTATCCCTAGTTGTCATGTCATCAGTAAAAGCAAACAGGTTTTCCATAGCTGTCATGTCATCAGCTCGTGCATGTTATTTTTATTTCTTTATTCTTTAGCAGAACTCAATTTTCAAATATTTCTTTAAAGAATATTACTTTTTGTTCATAAATTTCTATATATTTCTTCAAAAGACAACCCTTTATATATTTTTTTAACCATAAAAAATAAAAAATCACTTTCATTTGAGCATGTTATTCAACAGGCGATTAGACCTCTCAGGATGTGGAGTCAATTTCTTTTAAAAAAATTAAGATTAATCTTTTAAATAAATAAAGCAAGTCATATTTTTAGTAGTTATAAGGGGGAGCAATCATCACCTTACAAGTTAGTTATGTAAAGTTCACATTTCAAGATTGTATCTTGTAGATGTTGGGCAGCCAACTGTTATCAAACTGATTACTAATCACCCATTTAATAGTCTCTAAAGTCCAATCTTAAAAAATCCAGTTTTTAGCATGGAGTATTATATAAGTGGAGAACATTCCTTGTCTTACGGGTATTATATAAATAGAGAGAAATCCCTCACCTTAAAAGATAAGTGAGAAGTAATCATCACCTTGCCTTAATCAAATTACATAAATCAAGAACATTTAGTAAAATATTTATTTAAACAATCAATAAGACTGAGTTTAATTTTTTCATTCTTTTCCCTAACAAAACTTAATTTTCATAAATCTATATGAAATACAAAATTTTTAATATCCTTTATTCATAACTTTTGATATATTTATCCCAACCGATTCACCAGTTCTACCACTGCAGGACCCAATCATACTTAAAAGAAGAGTTTGATCCTGGCTTAGAAGAAATGAATACTAGTTATATGCTTAACATGCAAGTTGCCAAAAGAAAAAGAGACTCCTAGCGTGAAAGTAGCTTGTCTTGCCCAGGAGGTGGGGAACAGTTGAACACAAAATTAGTAAGTGAGTAAATAACTTTTTTCTTTAATTTTTCTTGAAGGACACAATCACTCATTAATGTTTCTTTCTCATAACTTTATTTTGGAAGGACATGACCCATTATTTTTCATAGAGAGTGAGTAAATAAATCCTTCAGAGCCTTCAAAATTCAAACTGGACCACAGAATCTTATAGTTTTTCTTTCTTCCCATTCCGCCAATTCATATATGGATTTTACGTAATTTTTTAAAATTTAATAAATTTATAGCTCAAAATTTTAATTAGATTATATTTTTATCTTTTATATTAATTATCATGTAAAATTTATATAATCTTTATAAACACGTGTATTTCTTATTGTGCACTCTCAGTTTCAAATTATATAAGTTTTTAAAGAAAAAAAAATAGTGTATTATATTATATGTCACTTTTGGAAATCAATGAATCATTATTTATTTTATTTAATGAATATCCTTAATCATTACTTATTTTATTTAATGAATATCCTTAATTTAATCTTATCAAAGCATTCATATTTAATCATCATTATCAATTAATTAACTTAAATTTTCTTCATTTTAATTTTAATATTTTGATACTCGTTTTTTTTACCCCACAAAAAAACTGCAAATCATACATGTTATTAAATTAAATGTTTTTCATATTTGAAAGCTATTATAGATATTTGATTTGTATATATGATGTTATTTTGGACGTAAGAGTAAAAGGGTTTTGGTGTTGTTATGCCAAGTGGTGAATGAAATAGTTGAAGGAAAGAATGATGAGAATGTTTGAAGAATTATACAACCATAAATTAAACAAATGACACAACTCAAAATTTTATTATTACGACAATTTCCATTAACGTGAATTAGGATAATTTTCCTCGATCAAAATGAATAAATTATATTTAATTATTATTAAGCACTACATATATAAATATCACTAAACTAGTAACAAAAAAATAATGCAATATATTGATGGTTTATATTCTAATGAATACCCAGTCTACAATGATTTTATTCTAGTGAAAAAAATTTCAAATTATTTTCATTAATGTTTTAGAATTTTATAACAACTGTACATGAGTCATATATCTATACCACGTAATAATAATAATAAAAAAAAAACAAGTAAAAATTTAGATAAAATTCAATATTTTTATTTATTTGAACCATGTAGTTTTATATAAAAGACTTTGAAGTTTAATTATTGCATAAGTACTATTGTGTGTTCTATCATTTTTCGGTTTTCATTAACATATATTAATACATATGTCAATAAAACACCAAATGTTCCCACTGCTAATCTATTGTCAATAATAAAAAACAGAAGGAGTTTTATTAACAGAAGAACTGGGTGACGACGTTGGTGAGAACTGGGTGACGACGTGGGTGAAAAGGATGATAGTATTATATCAAATATTATAATAATTTGGATTTAAGTAAATCTAATTTACACTAAACAATAGTTACAATCACAATATTTATTTAATAAATATTTATCAATTATTTTCTTTAAATAATTATTTAAGACAATATTAACAAGATAAAAATGAAGTGACATATAACAAAAATATTTAAACAATTTGAATTAATCCAATATATTGAAAAACACTAATAAAATAATATGCTAAATCATGTATATAATAATAATATAATATCTGAATAGAAGTCTTACCGTTAAAAGTAAATATCTAACAAAATTAATTATCATACGTAACATTATAATGTTTTAAATAAGAAGACAACAATTTGTTCAATTTTAATTATTTTTCACAAAAATTAATTGACACTTAAAGAAAAATTAAAATTGTTTTGTTTTCCTTCCTCCTTATCATCATGTCAAACCATCCTAATCATTGCATCTATTCAACTAATATGCTATTGACCATTACGACAAAAGGACAAAATTAAAACTTTGTCACAGTTTCATGAATATAATTTAAATACAAAAGACTCAAAGCTCTGATACCAATTGAAGGAACTTTGGTGATCACTAACACACATTGCGGAACAAAAAGGGTGTTCACTAACACACACTGTGGAATAAAAAGATCTAATTTTACATCTAAATTATATTTAAATAGAAGACATATTAAATGTGTACGTGCTCTTGAACCAAAAAAAAAAATTCTTCAATCATGTGAGACTGACCTCTATTTGTCAACAACTTTGACAGGCGGGATCACAACTTTGACAGGCGGAATAATGATCGGTGATCTGAGAAAAAAGATGATAGTAGAGTTTATTTTTTTTGTGTTGTTGTGTTGTATTTTTCAGCATACAACCCAATGCTATATTTATATAGCACGCCAAAATACAAACTCCTTATCAAATTCAAAATTTGAAATAGTCGATCAATTTAAAAGATAACAAATCTTTTATCTTTTATTGCTAATCCGATTCAAATAATTGATCAAATCAAAAGATAAAAAATCTCTTATCTTTTATTTTCAACCGATTAGATATTCAAATTTTCAGCCCAAATTCCAAACATAAAATCTTTCATGTTTATTTTTATTCTTTCACCAAATATTTCATTTTATTCATATTTCTAGTGCTAGCAAAAAATATGATAATATTCCACTTAAGAAATTAATTAATTAAATTCTCTAATTTAATTAGTAATCAAATATTAGAATAATTTCTTCAACAGACATTTGAACACTCGTTTGTGTGTGACCCCGTAGGTTTAATATATTAATCAAATTAATAAATTAATCAAGGTAGGCATTTAACAATACTCCTTAACGTCCAGATAGCATGAAGTAGAACTTTACTCTCAAGAACTAGTAGAACTTTACTCTCTAGAACCAATAGTAGAGTAGTATAATATTTTCTTCTATCCTTACTATGACAATCTCAGGTCAAAGAAAACTATTTAACCTCTTCTTAAAAATTTTCTATTGACAGTTTATAGTAAATATTAACCATTAGAAAATTTCAATTTGGTATGTTCAATGATCACATTAACATTTGACTCATCTATATATGTGAATTAATAAATGAGATCTATTAATATTTATCCAATAAATACTATCACATATATATTAATCTATCCAGATTATTGATGTTTTAGTTTCAATAATCTTATGATCAAGATCGATTTAGATTAAAATTAAAATCAAACTTGTTTCTCATTATTATAATCTCTATTATAATAACAATTCTTCAATTTTAATTAAAAATATTATTAAATAAACTATTTAATCAATAAAATAATACTTTATTATTAAAATTGATTTCATGATAACTTGAATTGCGGGTATCCTAGTTTATTCCCAATAGTTTTATTAACCTTAAAAAGAAGCAGAAGAACTACGTGATGATGTGGGTGAAAAGGATGATAGTATTGAGGAGATAGACTTAAGTGATGAGAACAGAGAATGTTGACATTAAGAGTTAAGGTAAAATTTTCTAGTTAACGTCAAAATAAAGAGGATTCTTTTAGTTAAATACCTCAACTTTTACAACAAAATTATTATGAGAAAAACACGTTTTGATTATATTATAATACCAAATGTATCTTCATTGCGCATTAAACCCAAAACAAGGAGATATATTAACCAAGATGTATTACCTCTAAGTAGACGAAGAAAAGAAAAAAATCAAAACAGATGTTTTTTCTTTATTAAATATTATTTTCACGCAAAGTAATCTTTACCATGACTATTTATATTATCTTATATAATTTTAATATCTTACTTAATATAAATTTCAAGAATTAAGAATAGTTCTTTATATTTTATAAAGAAAAATGTCAAAAATTATTTTCTGAGGACTAAATTTAAGAAATACCCATGGATTTAAAAATTTATTTAATTTAAATTTAAATTTAATAATAATATTATTGATTTTAGTTTTCAAAATATCTATATCTTTTATATTTTTGTTTCTTTTTCTTCTACTTTCTACTTAACTAAATCAAAGGAAAAAAAATTATATTCGTCTCCTTCCATTTTCTTTTTTACTAAACAATTAAAAAAATCATTATATTTTCTATGTTTTTTCTTCTCTTTCTATTTCTTTCCTTCATTTTTCTTTCTTAGAACTTTCTTATCTGAAACAAAGCCAATTTTTTTTATAAAGATTAAAATAAAAAAGATTATAGATTTATAAAGAAAGATGTTCAAACTTTAAAAGATAATGAATTAAAATAATATAAAGGTTTAAAATGTCACCGATAGAATAAGTGATAAATTAATATCATTATTGTTGAATTAGGTATTACAAGACCAAAAAAATTCTTTAATCTCCCTTTCCTTTTCTTTAACTCCTTTAAGTGAGGTAATCAATTTTCAATTTGTTAAACTTAATGTCACAATTTAGATTGAACTATTATAGACTTCACTAAATTGAAAAAAGTATAAAGAAAAAAAAAGGGTTATATTTTACCATTATGGAAATGTAAAATAGTTGTACTTACTACTTTTAATCTGGTAGATGTATGTACATAATTTATGTGGAAGTAGACTAATCAATGTGTTTTGTTAAAATAATAAACACTCGATAAAAATATTTTTTATTATGTATTTAATATATTATTTATTTTATTCATTAATATTTAATACATTATTTATTTTATTCATTAATATCATATTTATTATATACTATATTATGTTAATTATCAATAAATGATTGATATGTGAACAAATAATTAATACATGGTCAATCACGGGTAAATGTATTACATATCAAGAATTTTATTCTAGTCTAACGTTTCACAAAAATTCTTAAAAAAAATATTGCTTTTGTAGAATGCAGACAAGTTGTTCATAGTTGTCATGTCCTTGTGTTATTTTTGTGTTCTTTATTTTTTTTTTTAGTAGAACTCAATTTTCATATATTTTTTTAAAAAGAGAATAATGTTTTTGGGAAAGCAGACAAGTTTACTAAAGCTGTCATGTCATTAGCTCATGAATATTATTTTTATTTTCTTTATTCTTTAGTATAACTCAATTTTCAAATATTTCATTAAAGGTACTACTTTTTGTTCATAAATTTCTATATATTTCTTCTAAAGATAACCCTTTATATAATTTTTTAACCATAAAAAAAATAAAATATCACTTTCATCTCAACATTTTATTGAAGCGATTAGACTTTTGAGAATGCATAGTCAATTTTTTTTTTTAAAAAAAAACTAAGTTTAATATTTTAAATAAATAAAGCAAGTCATATTTCTAATAATAACGAGGAGCAATCCTTCAAAGCCGGATTTGTAAGGTTGAGTTAGACCAATAACTTACTTTTTAAGATGACATTAGAGTCTATCTTACTATTATTTGTAAATGTTAAGACCACCAGTTGTCAAACTGATATTGGATCACACATTTGAATACTCTTCAAAATCCAGTCTCGAAATATTCAATCTTCAACTTGTATATAGTCCTTACTTGCCTTGTTTATTTAAAAGGTTGATTTTATATTTTTTTAATTTTTTATAATAATAATGTTAATTTCATGCTTAACTTTATAAAGCCTAAACAACTTAGTCTTATACAGAGGAGCTAGCCAAAAGAAAAAGAGACTATAACTATTCTGAACTTGGTGGTAATTGGGCTGGATAATGAAAATGTAGGCCCAATTATCCATAATGACCTGAGTAAGAGTCATGAAGTGAATATTCGTGTTATATATGTTGCATAATTTATCTATTTTACTATGCTAATAGTCTGAAAATTTATTATAAAAATATTTTAAAGTGAAAAAAATAATTAAATGAAAATAAAAATATATTTACTTGAAGCTTAAATTTATTAAGTTATAAAAAATATTTTAATTAAAATTAATAAGAAATATGTTATTATGTTTTTAAAATATTTTATTTATGTATTAACTCTCTTTTATATGTGTTCTATTATTTTATATATTTACTATCATTTTATTTTAAAATTTATTATTAATTTAATAAAAATATATAAATATTTTTGTAAGAAAATACAGCAGATAAACTTTTTTAGAGAAAAATATTACTGCAAATAAAAATTATTAAATTATTATTCCACAAATAAATAAATTTATATTAATTTAAAATTTTCGATTGAAAATTAAAATGATATGAAATATTTAAATTTTAGAAACTATACATGATATAAAATTTAAATTTGTCATACTTGTACATAGAAACATGTTAATAATGGTTAGAGTACTTTCATATAATTAAAAAATTTCTCCATAAGATGGGAATAGAATAAGCATAGAAATTTTACACTCGGGGAACTAAAGAATAGGATAAAGAATGATGTGTCATGTATAAATAGGAGGATACAAATGCAAATGGGACATTAGGCAAAATGTGACATAATATGTACTAAGAGAGATCAAAGAAGCAAATTCTTGAATAAAGATTAATCTTTATCTCGAGTAAAAAATACTCCAACAAAAAAAATGAGAAAAACTTTGAGAGCATAATAAAAATTCTATTGTAATAGGGGAAACTATTTATTGGAGGACAGATTTTATTGTGCGGTGGCTGATAATAGTCACATCGCATCACTTACGAAGACTACTAATTCATTGGCCGAGGAAAATTTAATAGAGGACAAATTTTATTATGTCACTGCCGATAATAGTCACATCGCTTCAGTGGCCGAGGACAATGTGGATGACACACGTATTAAAGTTATTAACAAACAATAACAACATTCACATCTTCTCACCAACCTCACATTAATGATGATAAATATTTTTATAAACTTTTGCACCAACTTGATCTTACAATGACAGGAAGCATCTTCTTTACTCTCTAACAACACTTTCTTTTCTCCTTCCTTTACTCTCAAAATTTCCTGAAAACTTTTACTCACTTAAGTATTAAAGTACATTCACCGACGTTCTTTTCCTATTGTACGAAAACTCTTGACTGAGCTATTCATCCTCGTATAGACGACTTCGACAACTAGGCTCAACACATCTATGCATCACTCATCCTTTTTGGTAAGAACACAATAAAATGGATTATATAAACTATATCATATATTAATCTACTGAGGAATCCTTTAGACATAGAGCCTATTACATGTATATAAGTGAGATGTAATTGTAATTATTTTTTACATACCTAAACAATATTAAAAAATTGTAATTATATTTTCGAATGTAGAAAAAAGTTCTAAAATGCTGTTTTATTCTGGAACACTTACCGAACATCATTCTGAATTTGTTTTTGTTTTTTTTCATTTTGGAATAAAATAACAATTTCAGAAGAAGAATAAATAAGAAAGTATATTTTTAGAATAAAAAAAATGATGGGTGTGTGAATAGTACGAAAATTATCCAAAACCATAGCCTATAGAAGTAAAGTCCGAAGCAAGCAACTTTGAGCAGGTCCAATAATAGAGGATGATAAAAGAACAGTGCATTTCTCTCTCATGAGACTCATCTTCTCTCACGAATCTTATTAGACCTTCATTTACCATCAACAAGACACAACCTAAAAACTTAATAAAAATTAGTATTGGTATCGTATTAATTATTATAAAAATTAATACTTATCATGCACAATCATTTATAAATAGATAATAATATATAATTATTTTATATTATCGGTGCATCTAGGTATTTTCTCTTATTACTATTGATATATATCAACATTTTTTATGTTGAATTGATTTGCTAAATAATAACTGACGATTAATAACTGCTGTATTTTAGTAAATCTATGCATTAATCTATGAAATTGTATTGTAATAATATTTTACATTTTTAAATAAGTACAATATATACTTTGACCACACTTTCATATAATGTTTCAATACCCAGATTTCTTTTACTCTTTCGTGTCATATTCCAATGTGATGTTCTAATTGCTCCACAAATTAGTTATTTAAATAAGTCATGAAAATATAATCAACATACCCTATCCTTTTTTCATAATTAAAAATGATTAATTTTAATATTCTTTCATATCAATTTTGCCCCACATTAGAAATCACATTGAATGACTTTTTTATGAAATTACAGACTAAATGAGAAGTTAAGAGAGTCAAAGACAAGTTATTAATTTACGATCTTAGAAATTATTGTAATGGTTTCCTTCTAATTTTATCTCTTACAAATATACTGCTAGTCAAGAAAAACATGAGTACCCTAAAACAAGGCTCTGGTTAGGTTACACGTACAGAAAAGTTTATACTCTTGTGAATTTTATGTGACATTAAAACTTACTTAACACCACTAACTAAATTTGCATACGTGAACAGAGTCATGTGATGTAAACTTCTAAACGCAAGACTCTAACGCAAACAAAAATAACTGAGTTGAGAAGAAAGAAAGTACATAAGAGCTATATGCAAATAGAAGAATACTCGCATATCATCCACAATCTTTCTATATTAAAGAGAAAAATTTATAGTATTGAACTGAGCATACATCTTTCAAAAACCAGTTACGTCTTATGCAAATATAATGAGCCTGTTGGGAATAACTTGTTTTGCTGGCAAAATACACTACAGAGTCAAAATAAAACTCAGTCAAACTAGGGCACGTGACAGCAATTTAACTAAAAATTTCAACATTATACAACATTAACCGGTTGCATGGGCGCCATTCTCTGAGTTTTACACCTTGATTCAAATAAAATAGCCATTAGTATTATGTATTAGGAAGATATTTTTATAACCCTCTTAGCAACTTCTCTTCTTACATTATCTTTTAAGATAAAAATAAACTGATTTTATTTGATATATAAAAGACATTTAAAAATCAAATCTTGTACAATTAAAATTCCTGTGAACAACTTTTATAATAATAAGATATTTTTCCTTTATAAATAGTTTTATATTACTTGTATTTTTTGGTATTAGAAAAAAATATAATAATATTACTCATACATTTATTTACTTGATTTATTTGGTATATAGTGTCTTCTTATCTTTGGAATAAAAGGATATTTTTAATGTTTGAAAATGCATCTCACTAACAAACTTATTGTAGAACATGCATGTTATTCATAAAAACTATTAACAATGGTCAGAGTTATCAAAAAGTCAAAAGTTAGGAATAAATTTCGTATAATACACATGTGTCTGTTTTTCTGTGCCTATATAATATGCACAAAAATGTTGGAGGATACATACTTCAACTTGATGTATGGTTTCCAAAGTGTCTCCCTCTCTTCTGGAGTTCAAATCTATCAATAGATTATTTCTAAATTAGTATATAATTTATTATGAATGTATCAAACTTAAATTAAATATAATTTTAAAAAATTTATATTGATTAAAATATTAATTTTCATCCATTAAAACCCTAACATTGATTGTTTTTTCATTACAATTGATTGAGTGATTATAAAGATATATTTAGTCAAATTAAAATCATTTCATAAAACATATTACAAACACCAGAAATTAGAATTTTATAACAACGGTACATAAGCCAAATATCTATATGACGTAATCAAAATAAAATAATAAGTAAAGATTTAGATAAAATTCAATATCTAAACCATGTAATTTTGTATAAAAGATTTTAGAGTTTAATTACTGCGTAAGTAAGTATTGTTGTGTGTTGTACCATTTTAAGTTTTTATTAATTTGTATGTCAATAAAAAGCAGAATGTTCTTACTCATTTATTGTTACTAATTTATTGTCTATAATCAAAAACAGAAGAGTTTTATTAACCTTAAAAAAAAAACAGAAGAATCATTAGTTGAAGAAGAATTGGGTGATGATGAAATATCTTTCACAAAAATATTACGAAATAAACTCAAATACAAGAAAAGTTAAAGTAAAGTTTTCTAGTTAACATCAAAATGATGAGATCGGTGAGTGCACACCGTTTAAATTTCTGTGTGAGTATGGAAACAATCTTTTATATATTTTTTCTAACAATAAAAGACAACAGATCACTCTCATATATGAATATAAATATTTCTTTCAAATATAAATATTCAATATAAATATTTGAGAGAATCATGTATTAATTTATTAAATAATATTTAAGAGAAATCGTTATCTCAAATTACTTAAATCAAGAAAATTAATATAATCTTTAAGCAATTAACAAAACTGACTTTCTGGTTTTCATCCCTTCTCCCAAAAAAAAATTAATTTTCATATATATTTATATGAGTGACAAAAAATTTAATATATTTTATTCATAGACTTTAATATATTTATCGGATGCACAATTGTTTCATAATTTTTCACATATTTTCCTCAAAGAACATAAGGGTGGGTAAGTGAGCTCGTCCATCCCACCTAAGACCTGTTTGTATTGGCTTATGAAAAGTTTAGTTTGTCTCGCCTCGTCCCGCAATGTCAAACAAACTTAACTTGGTGGTTCATTCCGTCCTCGAAACGAGTGAGTCGGTCTGCGGACCAATAAAAAAATTTAAAAAAATGCTAAACCAAGAATTTAAAAAAAAATGCTAAAAAAATGTTATATTTTACCTCTTAAATTCTTAATAAAATAAGTCAACACCATAAACTTTTAGGGTTTTGAGATTAAGACTGATTTTGGCAGAACGATAGCAAAATAAGAACTGATTTTGGCAGAAATTAAGATTGGTTCTGACAGAACGATAGCAGAATAAGAATTGGTTTTGGCGGAACGAAAACGGAAGCGAAACTGGTTCCGGCAGAACGATAGCGGTGCTGGCAAAGCGGCAGCAGACTTGATGCAAGTGAAAAGATTAGGAAGGTGCGATGTGAGAGAAGATTGAGAGGCGATAGGGAAAATGAAACGAAATTAGGGTTTCAACTTAACCCGTAGGGCAGGCTTTTACAGATTGTACCCCTAGATTTTCCTGAAAAAATTAGTCCAAACCTGCGTGGATTGCAAGATCCACAAGCCAGCCCCTAGACTTCCACCCATATACCCGCCTTAATCATAACCCATTATTTTTATTTAACTAAAGAAGAAGAGAGAGTGCATGAATAGATCCTAGACCACATAATCATACCTTTTTCTCTCTCCCCGGTTCCGTCAATTTATATATGAATTTTAAGTAATTTTTGTAAAATATAATAAATTTATAGTTCAAAATTGATTTTTTTTATATATTTCTCTAAATGACACTATCTTTGATATTTTTTTATTCAAAATTTATATATTTCTTGCAAGGACACCATCTTTTTATATATTTTGTTAACCACAAATAATAAAAGGTCGCTCTCATTTCAACGTTTATTCAACACGTGACTAACTTTCCTAACGCCTTTGAAAGAGTGTAAGATAAATTTTATTGCTCATTCTTTCAAATAAATATAGCAAGTGACTTCTAGAATTCAATACAAATATTATAGTAATCATCAATAAATAAATTAATATCTCAACAAATACTTACTACATGTAGTACACATGGTCAATCATTAATAAATGTATCACACATGAAGAACCTTACACGAGTTTAACATGTCACAAATATTCTTAAAAGAGAACGGTACCTTCAGGAAAATAAACATGTTATGCATAGTTACCATGTGATCAGTTTGTGTATATTTTTATTTTTATTTCTTCAAAGAACAAAACCTTCATATATTTTTTTAACCATTAAAAGAAAAAATTACTTTCATCTCAACATTTCATTCATATATCTTTATTTTTTTTAAAGTATAAAATTAACCTTTTAAATAATAAGGTACATAATGTTGGAAATCTAATATTGGACCACCCATTTGAATAGTCTCCATGTTCGAGAAGTCCAATCCTCGATGTGTATGGGTGGTTAAGCGGGCCGGCCCACCCCGCCTAAGGCTTGGCCGCATATGCCTGCGAAGGGCTTGGTCTGCCCCGCCTCGCCCCGCAATGCCCAACGGACCTAACTTGGTGGTCCACCCCCATCTCGCATACCTCGCAGGTCAAACAAGTTATATGGAATTTTAAAAAATTTAGAAAAGTGTTATATTTTACCTCTTAAATTATTAACAAAATAAGTCAACAATGTAAATTTTTAATTATCTCTGACAACAAATTTAAATTCTTAATAAGTCAACAACATAAAATTTTAATTATCTCGAACAAATGATTTCATTTTTGAATCTTGATCATTTTCCATCACCACATCTTCATCTTCCTTTTCTAAAAAGGGTGTTGTCGTTAGGGTTTGAGACTGAGATTTATTCTGACGGAATGATAATAGAAGCAGAAAGACAGGGGAAGCAGAACTGGTTTTGGCGGAACAACAGCGGAAGCGAAACTGGTTTAGGTGGAATGACAATGGTGTTGACGAAATTGGTTCCGTCGGAACAGAGACAGAAGCGCCAGCGGAAGCGAAACTAATGCAGGAGAAGAGATTGGAAAGGTGTGAGAAGATTGGGAGGGTATGAGAAGATTGAGAGGGTCCGAGAAAATTGAAGGGAGAATTAGCCAGCGAGAAGATTGAGAGGGTGCAACATGTGAGATGATTGAGAGGCGGCAGAGAAAATGAAGAAAAATTAATTTTTCAACTTTTAACCATTTAAATAATGCGAGCTAGTGGGTCACACTGCGGACCCCGTGGGTTTGGCACGCAAGTTGCGTGGGGCAGGCTAGACTGTACCCCTAGGTTTTTTCTGAAAAAATTGGTAAAAACTAATGCAGACCACACGACCCGTGCAGGTTTGGACCAATTTTTTTAAAATAATACAGGGGTATAGTCTGTAAAAACCTGCCCCGCACAACCCGCAAGCGTTGCTGGTCAAACTAGCAGGGTACGCGGGGCGACTCAGAAGCCTGCCTCTCAATCTTTACACACATCACACCCTCTCAATCTCCTCCCAACTCATTCTCCTTTTAATCTTCTCGTATCTCTCAATCTTCTAACACCTTCTCAATCATGTCACTTCCTCCCAATCTTTTCGTTTGCATCAATTCTACTTCTACTGTCATTCTGTCAAATAAAAATTATTTAATATAAAAATTTATGCCAAACATAAATTAATTGTATCAATGTATTAATAAAGTACTTAAGTCAAGTTATTTTCCTACATAAAATTTACGTAAACCAATAATAACTAATACAATATTTACTTATACAATTAAAAAGGATAACTTTATTTCTTCATCAATTCCCTTAAAAAATTTAATTTCAATATATTTATATGAAATATTTATTTTTATATCCTAAATTCATGACTTTTAATTTATTTACCCTGAAGGATACAACCTTTCAATAATATTTCTTTTCTCGTAATTTTTCACATATTTTTTTAAAAGGACATAATTCTTCAATTTTCTTTAACTATAAAAGATAAGTGAAAGTAAATAAATCTTTTAAAATCTGCAAAATTCAATCTTGACCATAAAATATTATTTTTCTCTCTCTAATCCATTCCCACCAACTAACCAATCAAAGCGGGACCAATCAAAGAGGAAAAGAAAAAGTTCCCATAAACCAGCCATAAAAAGTTTTAACGTCTTTATTACACTTCATTCATTCAATTACTCCGTCTTTTCAGTGTCTTTATTACAAGAAATAAAGTTAAGCTTATTTGAAAACCACTATAAGTATATGTGTTGTGTTGGTTGTTTCTGTGTGACTTTGTTTTGCTTCTTGTTGAAAACAATCTTTGGTGGAGAGTGTTTGTTTTTGAGTTGTTGTGACTTTTGTGTATTTGTGAAATTGTGATGGCTATTCGTTCTGATTCTGCACCGGAGCAGAACGTGAACGTGGATCGAGTTCACCTGCATCAGTTACGCTGTCACTTCCGCTCTCGTTCCGCCAAAGTCAGTTTTATCGGCACACACCAACTAACCAATCAATGTGGGACCAATCAAAGAGGAAAAGATAAAGTTCTCACAAACCAGCTATAAAAAGTTTTAACGTCTTTATTACACTTCATTCAATTACTCCTTCTTTTCAATGTCTTTATTACAAGAAATAATGTTAAGTTTGTCTGAAAATCAGTATAAGTATCTGTGCTGTGTTGGTTGTTTCTCGGTGACTTTGTTTTTCTTCTTGTTGAAAACAATCTTCTGTGAAGAGTGTTTGTTTCTGAGTTATTGTGACTTTTGTGTGTTTGAGAAACTGTGATGGCTATTCGTTCGACTTCAGACTTGGAAATGGAACGTGGATCGATTCGGCTTCTACACCAGAGAAGAACGTGATTGTGGATCGGGTTCGCCTGCATCAATTACGCTGCCGCTTCCACTCTCGTTCCGCCAAAATCAATTTTGTCGGCACTCACCAACTAACCAATCAAAGCGGGACCAATCAAAGATGAAAAGATAAAGTTCTCACAAACTAGCTATAAAAAGTTTTAACGTCTTTATTACACTTCATTCAATTACTCTGTCTTTTCAGTGTCTTTATTATAAGAAATAATGTTAAGTTTGTTTGAAAACCAGCATAAGTATCTTTGTTGTGTTGGTTGTTTCTGTGTGACTTTGTTTTGCTAATTGTTGAAAATAATATTCGGTCGAGAGTGTTTGTTTCTGAGTTGTTGTGACTTTTGTGTGTTTGTGAAACCGTGATGGCTATTTGTTCAGCTTCAGACATGGAAATGGAACTTGGATCGGTTTTGCTTCTACACCGAAGCAGAACGTGAACGTGGATCAGGTTCGCTTGCATTAGTTACGTTGCCGCTTCCGCTCTCGTTCTGCCAGAATTAGTTTAGTCGGCACTCACCAACCAACCTATCAAAGCGGGACCAATCAAAAAGGGAAAGAAAAGGTTCTCATAAACCAGACATAAAAAGTTTTAACGTCTTTATTACACTTCATTTAATTACTCCGTCTTTTTAGTGTCTTTATTACAAGAAATAATGTTAAGTTTGTTTGAATTCCAGTATCAGTATCTGTGTTGTGTTGGTTGTTTCTGTGTGACTTCGTTTTGCTTCTTGTTGTAAATAATCTTCTGTGGAGATTGTTAGTTTTGGAGTTATTGTGACTTTTGTGTATTTGTGAAACTGTTATGGTTATTCGTTCGGCTTCAGACTTGGAAATGGAACTTGGATCGGTTGGCTTCTGCACCGGAGAAGAATGTGAACACGGATCGGGTTCGCCTGCATCAGTTACGCTGTCGTTTCCGCTCTTGTTCCGCCAGAATCAGTTTTGTCGACACTCACCAACTAACTAATCAAAGCGGGACCAATCAAAGAGGAACATAAACGGTTCTCACAAACCAGTCAAAAAAAATTTAACGTCTTTATTACTCTTCATTCAATTACTCCGTCTTTTCAGTGTCTTTATTACAAGAAATAATGTTAAGTTTGTTTGAAAACCAGTATAAGTATTTGTGTTGTGTTGGTTGTTTCTATGTGACATTTTTTGCTTCATGTTGAAAACAATCTTCTGTGGAGAGTGTTTATTTCTGAGTTGTTGTGACTTTTGTTTGTTTGTGAAACTGTGATGGCTATTCGTTCGGCTTCATACACGGAAATGGAACTTCGATTGTTTCGGCCTCTGCATCGAAGAAGAAAGTAAACGTGGATCGGGTTCGCCTGCATCAGTTACGCTGTCGCATCCACTCTCGTTCCGCCAGAATCAATTTTTTCGGCACTCACCAACTAACCAATCAATGTGGGACCAATCAAAGAGGAAAAGAAAAAGTTCTCATAAACCAGGCATAAAAAGTTTTAACGTCTTTATTACACTTCATTCAATTACTCCGTCTTTTCAGTGTCTTTATTACAAGAAATAATGTTAAGTTTGTTTGAAAACCAGTAATAAGTATCGTGTTGTGTTTGTTGTTTCTGTTTGACTTCATTTTGGTTCTTGTTGAAAATAATCTTTTGTGGAGAATGTTTGTTTCTGAGTTGTTGTGAATTTTTGTGTTTTTGTGAAACTGTGATGGCTATTCGTTCGGCTTCAGACTTGGAAATGGAACTTGGATTGGTTCAGCTTCTGCTCCGGAGAAGAACGTGAACATGTATCGGGTTTGCCTGCATCAGTTAAGCTGCCGCTCCCGCTCTCGTTCCGTCAGAATCAGTTTTGTCGGCACTCACCAACTAACCAATCAAAGGGGGACCATTCAAAGAGGAACAGAAAAGTTTCTCATAAACCAGCCATAAAACATTTTAACGTCTTTTTACACTTCATTCATTTACTTCGTCTTTTCAGTGTCTTTATTGCAAGAAATAATGTTCAGTTTGTTTGAAAACCAGTATAAGTATATGTGTTGTGTTGGTTGTTTTTGTGTGACTTTGTTGTGCTTCTTGTTGAAAACAATCTTCTGTGGAGAGTGTTTGTTTCTGAGTTGTTGTGACTTTTGTGTGTTTGTGAAACTGTTATGGCTATTCGTTCGGCTTCAGACTTGGAAATGGAACATGAATCGGATCGACTTCTGCACCGGAGAAGAAAGTGAATATGGATCAGGTTCACCTGCATCAGTTACGCTGCCACATTCACTCCTGTTCCGCCAGAATCAGTTTTGTCGGCACTCACCGACTAACCAATCAATGCGGGACCAATCAAAGAGGAAAAGAAAAAGTTATCATAAACCAGCAATTAAAAGTTTTAACGTCTTTATTACACTTCATTCAATTATTCCGTCTTTTCAGTGTCTTTATTACAAGAAATATTGTTAAGTTTGTTTGAAAACCAGTATAAGTATCAGTGTTGTGTTGGTTGTTTCTTTTTTACTTCGTTTTGCTTCTTGTTTAAAATAATCTTCTGTGGAAAGTGTTTGTTTCTGAGTTGTTGTGACTTTTTATGTTTTTGTGAAACTGTGATCGCTATTCGTTGAGCTTCAGACTTGGAAATGGAACTTGGATCAGTTCAGCTTCTGCACCAGAGAAGAACGTGATCGTGGATCGGGTTTGCCTACATTAGTTACGTTGTCGCTTCCACTCTCATTACGCCAGAATCAGTTTTGTGGGCACTCACCAACTAACCAATCAAAGTGGGACCAATCAAAGAGGAACAGAAAAGGCTCTCATAAACCACCCATAAAAAGTTTTGACGTCTTTATTACACTTCACTCAATTACTCCATCTTGTAAGTGTCTTTATTACATGAAATAATGTTCAGTTTGTTTAAAAAACAGTATATATGTATCTGTGCAGTGTTGGTTGTTTCTGTGTGACTTTGTTTTGCTTCTTGTTGAAAACAATCTTCGGTCGAGAGTGTTTGTTTCTGAGTTGTTGTGACTTTTGTGTGTTTGTGAAACTGTAATGGCTGTTCGTTCAACTTCAGACTTGGAAATGGAACTTGGATCGGTTCGGCTTCTGCAACGGAGAATAACGTGAATGTGGATCGGGTTTGCCTGCATCAATTACGTTGCCGCTTCCGCTCTCGTTCCGCCAGAATCAGTTTTGTCGGCACTCACCAACTAACCAATCAAAGCGGGACCAATCAAAGAGGAAAAGAAAAGGTTCTCATAAACCTGCCATAAAAAGTTTGAACGTCTTTATTACACTTCATTCAATTACTCCGTCTTTTCAGTGTCTTCATTACAAGAAATAATATTAAGTTTGTTTGAAAACCACGATAAGTATCTATGTTGTGTTGGTTGTTTTTGTTTAACTTTGTTTTGCTTCTTGTTGAAAACAATCTTCGGTGGAGAGTGTTTCTTTCATAGTTGTTGTGACTTTTTGTGTTATTATGAAACTGTGATGGCTATTCATTCAGCTTCAGACTTTGAAATGGAACTTGGATCGATTCGCTTCCTGCACCGGAGAAGAACGTGAACGTGGATCGGGTTTGCCTACATCAATTACGCTGCCGCTTCCACTCTCATTCCGCCAGAATCAGTTTTGTCGGCACTCACCAACTAAACAATCAAAGCGGGACCAATCAAAGAGGAACCGAAAAGGTTCTCATAAACCAGCCATAAAAAGTTTTAACGTCTTTATTACACTTCATTCATTTACTCCGTCTTTTCAGTGTCATTATTACAAGAAATAATATTAAGTTTGTTTGAAAAGGAGTATAAGTATCTGTCTTGGTGTTGGTTGTTTCGTGTCACTTTGTTTTGCTTCTTGTTGAAAACTATCTTCTGTGGAGAGCGTTTGTTTCTGAGTTGTTGTGACTTTTGTGTGTTTGTGAAACTAAGACGGCTATTCATTCGGCTTCAGACTTGGAAATGGAACTTGGATTGGTTCGGCTGCTTCACCGGAGAAGAAAGTGAACGTGGGTCGGGTTCGCCTGCATCAGTTATGCTGCCGCATCCACTCTCGTTCCACCATAATTAGTTTTGTCGGCACTCACCAACTAACCAATCAATGCTGGTCCAATAAAAGAGGAAAAGAAAAAGTTCTCATAAACCAGCCATAAAAAGTTTTAACGTCTTTATTACACTTCATTCAATTACACCGACTTTTCAGTGTCGTTATTACAAGAAATAATGTTATCTTTGTTTGAAAATCAGTATAAGTATCTATGTTGTGTTGGTTGTTTCAGTTTGACTTCGTTTTGCTTGTTATTGAAAATAATCTTCTGTGGAGAGTGTTTGTTTCTGAGTTGTTGTGAATTTATGTGTTTTTGTGAAACTCTGATAGCAATTCGTTCGGCTTCATACTTGGAAATGGAACTTGGATCGGTTCAGCTTCTGCACCGGAGAAGAACGTGAACGTGGATCGGGTTTGCATGCATCAGTTACACTACCGCTTCCGCTCTCGTTCTGCCAAAGTCAGTTTTGTCGGCACACACCAACTAACTAATCAAAGCGAGACCAATCAATGAGGAACAGAAAAGGTTCTCATAAACCAGCCATAAAAAGATTTAATGTCTTTATTACACTTCATTCATTTACTTCGTCTTTTCAGTGTCTTTATTACAAGAAATAATGTTAAGTTTGTTTGAAAATGAGTATAAGTATTTGTGTCGTGTTGGTTGTTTCTGTGTGACTTTGTTTTGCTTCTTGTTGAAAACTATCTTCTGTGGAGAGTGTTTGTTTCTAAGTTGTTGTGACTTTTATGTGTTTGTGAAACTGTGATAGCTATTCGTTCGGCTTCAGACTTGGAAATGGAACTTGGATCAGTTCGCTTCTGCACTGAGAGAAGAAATTAAACGTGGATCGGGTTCGCCTGCATCAGTTATGCTGCCGCATCCACAATTGTTCCGCCAGAATCAGTTTTGTCGGTACTCACCAAGTAACTAATCAATGCAGGACCAATCAAAGAGGAAAAAGAAAAGTTCTCACAAACCTGCCATAAAAAGTTTGAACGTCTTTATTACACTTCATTCAATTACTCCGTCTTTTCAGTGTTTTTATTAAAAGAAATAAAGTTTAGTTTGTTTGAAAACCAGTATAAGTATCTGTGTTGTGTTGGTTGTTTCTTTTTGACTTTGTTTTGCTTCTTGTTGAAAATAATCTTCTGTGGAGAGTGTTCGTTTCTAAGTTGTTGTGACGTTTTGTCATAAAATTTTTTAAAAGAGAACAATATTTTTGAGAAAAATAGATAGGTTGTTGATATTATTTTTATTTTCTTTATTTTTTAGAGAACTAAATTTTTATATAATTCTTTAGAAGAGAGTAGTGTCTTCAAGGAAAACAGACAAATTGTCCATAATTGTCATATCATCGGCTAGTGCATGTTATTTATATTTTCTTTATTCTTTAATAAAACTCAATTTTCATATATTTCTTTAAAGGATATTACTTTTTGTGCATAAATTTCTCTATATTTCTTCAAAGATAATCCTTTATGTATTTTTTAAAATATAAAAAATCACTTTCATCTCAACATTATATTCAGGCGATTAGACCTTTGAGAATGTGTAGTCAATTTTTAAAAAAAAATTAAGATTAATCTTTTAAATAAATAAAGCAAGTTATATTTCTAGTAGTCATAGGTGGGATGCAATCCTCACCTTACAAACTGATTTTGTAGGGTTGAGTTAGGCCCATAACTCTCATTTTAAGATGGTATCAACGTCTATCTTACTATTGTCTGTAGATGTTCGAGTCATCTATTGTCATACCAATATTAGATCACCAATTTGAATATTTACCAAAGTCAAGTCTCGAAATATTCAATTTTCAATGGGGTATTATGTAAGTTGGTAGCATTTCTTACTTTAAAGGTATTATGTAAGTGAGGAGTAATCCTTCACCTTAGGAATGTTATATAAGTGGAGAACAATCATCACCTTATTTACGTAAATCAAAAATATTTAATATAAATTTATTTAAATAATTAATAAAATTAGTTTTAATCTTTTATCCTCTCCCTAGCATAACTTAATTTTTTTGTAGTCACGTGAGTACGCACAATTTAGATTTCTTTAACTCGCGTGAGTATCAGCATGGCTTCCATTAATCATTACACAATAATGTTATTTTTTTTTTATAAATCTTATAAAAAAATTATATTTATATTTAAAATAAAAATATTTTATTTTATCTTTATTAAAACATATATGAAATAAACAAATCTATTTCATATAAATCATATCAGTTATTAAATTAAATTCTTTTGTATTTAGAAGCTATTATAGATATTTAATTTGTATGGTGTTGTTTTGGAAGTAAGAGTAAAAGAGTTTTAGTATTGTTATGGCAAGTGGTGCATGAAATAGTTGAAGGAAAGAATAATGAGAATGTGGAAGAATTATACAACCATATAAATTAAGCAATTGACACAACACAAAATTTCATTCTACGACAATTTCCCCAACGTGGATTAGGGCAATTTTCCTCCATCAAAATGAATAAACTATTTAATTATATTAAGCACTATTTGTATAAATATCACTTTTAAAAACTAGTAACAAAAAAAAATAATGCAATATATTGATGGTTTATATTCCAATGAATACCCGGTCTACAATGATTTTATTCCAGTGAAAAAAATTTCAAATTATTTTCATTAATATTTTAGAATTTTATAACAATTGTACTAAAGTCAAATATCTATATCACGTAATTAACATAAAAATAAGTAAAGATTTAGATAACATTCAATATTTCTATCTGTTTGAACCATGTAGTTTTGTATAAAAGACTTTGGAATTTAATTACTGCATAAGTATTGTTGTGTGTTCTACCCTTTTTAGGCTTTTATTTTTATTAATGCATATGTCAATAAAAAACAGAATGTTATTACTCATTTAGTGTTGCTAATTTATTGTCAATAATAAGAAAGTGTATTTTCAGGAATAAATAAAATGATAGGTGTGTGAATAGTAAGAAAATAATCCAAAACCATAGCCCATAGATGTTGTAAAGTAAAGTCCAAATCAAGCAACTTTGAGTAGGTCTAATAATAAAGGATGATATAAGAGCAGTGGATTAGGAAAACATAACCACACATTAGATTGTAAGAAGCCATAATGGAATTCATTTCTCTCTACCAAATCAGTTTTAAACCCATAATCAGTTTACACTTCAACTTAATAAAAATTATTATTGGTATCGTATTAATTATTATAAATTTATAATAGATGGTGACATTTTGTTAGATTATATTCTTATATATAAATAGTGGAAAACAGACTTACCACGTCACCCTTTCCACGTCGGTTCCCTTGACAACTCACGTTGAAAGTTTTTTATATCTATATGACGTCGGTTAAATTTTTAACCACCGTGGAAGTTCAAGTAGAATAAGAAAAAATGCCTATATACCCTTGCTGTATTCCTTTCATTCGATTTTATTCTCCGCACTTTACCCTAACTCTCTCTCGTTGGTCTCTTTTCTCTTTCGATCTCGCGCTTCCTCTCTCGATATCCACTCTTGTGCATTGTCTCCATTCGGTCCGCCCTGCTGTTCGGTCTTCACCCCTACTCTTCGCCGTTCACACCCTATGCCTCCATTTGGTCCTCCGCCGCGCCGCATTGTTCTTGCCTCGATTTCATCGGGTTAGCCTTTAACCCTACGATGTGCAAGAAATTGGTTTTCTTTTTTCCTCAATTAGGGTTGCGAACTCTATTTCTCCTTATTGTATTTTTCAATTTTCTAACATTTAATGTTGGTTTGATTTTGGATTTGTGGACATGGGTAGGGGTGTATCTTCCCCTTATTATTCCTTTGTTATTTTTTTTTTTACAGAAAAAATGAATCTGGAGTTTGTTTCGGGGCTATCGTTGTTACTCCTAGTTCTACAAAGTTCCATTTTTACTTTTTTTTTTCTGTCAAATTATGAAGTAATTTATTTATTATTGTTCTTAATCTGGTATAGTTATTAATTTTAGTGATGGTTTGGTATGTGCAGGAAGCCAGTTGGATTTAAACAAGAAACCATGAATATTCATGTCAATTTTGGTGTTTGTAAGCCTATCCTTACTTTTCACGTGCCCCTTTTATTTATTTAATTTTTTTTCATATAAGCTTAATTTAGACATGAGTTCTTTATTGAAGATCTTAAAAGAGTTTTATACATTCTGTTTTTGGTTTCCCTTTTTTTTTGTTTATATTATATTGTTACAATCTCTTGTTTGTAACAGAGGTGATAAAATCAGAGTGCTAGAATATAATGGCTTAAAAATAGAAGCTTTATGCTAAGTTCTTATTTGAGATGATGTGTCCAAGCTTCATGTGAGGGCCTTGTTTATACTTGGCAAAGCTTTCTGTTTCCTTCCTTTTAACTGTTGTTTTCATCTTAGTTCCTAACATTTTAAGTAGTTATTCTGCAATTGGCATATTTTGAAGTTTATCAAAACAAATTTAGTACTCTGTTTGGCTGCTAGTATATGCTTGTTATCGGGTGAATGGTTCTCTGTTAAATATAAGTATATTTTCAGTATGCCAAATGTAGTTGGTTTAACAAATTTATCTAGTGTGACTCAGCTGTGTTCTTAAATGTTATGTCTCTGGCCTAAATTATATCCCCTGATACATCTGTTATCTGTTTCATATAGAGAATCTAGTTAGCAAAAACTTTGACCTTGATATTTATTTGAGTAAAGTTTAACTTTCATGGAGTCGATTAGTAAAGTTTTTTATATTATTAATAAATCTAACAAAAAGGTTGAAAGAACTTATATATGCAGAAACAATGTCTTTGTAAACTCTGGAAGTGATAATGAAAGCCTCGGTGATTCACAGACATTTGGCACCAGAATATGCTCATACTGATCAAATTACTAAAAATACTAACATGTATTCATTTGGGATAGTTACTTGAGCTTGTAACATGATGAAAAGCAGAGGATATAAATAGGCCCAGGTGCCAGCAGTGTCTAAGTGAATGGTTAACAAACTTTTTGATAATTTAATTGAAACCAATTTATCCTTTTATATGAAAATTGTTTGTTAAATATTCTATTAGTATTTTATTTGAACTGAAATTGATATTATAATATTCAAATGTCGCATAGGCAAGTCCATTGCTTGAAAAACAAGCTATTTATAAACCAATAGCAGAGGTGCTCTTGCGATTATAATGGTTTATATAACAAATACTTGAGAAAAGTATATTGAATAGTTGTTTATTTTTTTCTTTCTTTCTTTTTTTAATATTTCATTCCTTTTTTATGTTATAAGCACATGGTTCCTTCATGTTCAATTGATGTCTACTTGTACTAGATACCTTCCGCTGCAAAGATTGAGTTGAAACAGGATTTTATACATATATTAATTAATAGTTAAGTACGTAAATATCATTATTATATATTATAGATTATTATATATTATATATTATAGACATCGGGAAGTGGTTTTCTTTATTACTGTTGATCCATATAATCATTTGACTGTTCTCATTTTTCTATAACTTTCTTCTGTATATTTAAAAGGTAAAGAAGGACAATAATGATTTTTGTTATCTAATATTATCTAATACCTGTTTTTGTTTTCTTATTTAACAATAGCGGTTAGTATGTCCTGGTATTGCCGGAGAGTCTTATAAACTATGGCTAGAACAAGAGGGCTGAACAGATGACATAACAATTATCATTGTTCACATCAAAGGCCCGTCTAATGTATGATTTACATGAGTACCCCTTTAGATATTTTTTTTAATGTTTTTTTCATTTTGGCTTGTGTAAAGATTTTAGATTTACAATGTCCTTAATATTCATAACCCCTGACCTGATGCCTAAAATTGTTTAGAGTGGTGGTAAGAAATAAGTGAGTGAGTGTTTGTCTTGATGTTCCTAGCCGCAGCAGGGTGACACGATACTATATATATATATTTAAAGATAAAGTCCTAAAGTTTATCTTATTAATATAATTAAATGATCATCATTATAACGAAGAAAAGATTTTTATTAAAGATTTGGTGATAAAATCAGTTTTGCTAATTCCAAATATTGTTTGTATTGTTTGCAGAGTTTTGTTGATAAATATTTGTCATAATTCAGAAAAAGCTATTTAATTGTTTAGGTTGGTTATCTCTCTCTGTCTTTTTTATTTATTTTTTTCTTCTACTCTAATGTTCAGTGTTTATAAATATTTGTGATGGGGCTGTGACTTTATTTGTTGATTTGTGTTGTGCAAAACTGATTAATTAACAACCATTCGGTAGTTTATTTGTTGAAAGTTTAGAGATTTTTTGGGGGAGTATCCTAATTATAAGTGAAACTCTTTCCAATTTTCATTATAAGTCTTTCTAATTTTCAAGTACCTAATCTAATCTTCTGTTTATAAAATGAATTTCATGTTACTTTACTTACTTAGTATTTATATTTATGTCTGCAATCATACTTGGTTAATAACTTAGTTTACTTGTATGTCCAATTTCTTGCCCTTTGCATAAAATACTTCTTTGTTTTTAATGTTGAGATTTTTCATGTTTGTTATAACAAATTGTGAAGTCTTGTCTTCATATATAATTTATTTTGTTTATATATGTAGTTATTTACAGTTTTTTGTTTTTTATTTTGTAGGATGTTGTTTTTACTAACATTAGTCTTGAGAAAGCCTGCAAGTTCCATGATTATTATCATAGTCATCAGCCTCCAATTACCTTTATTAAAACTGAAGTTAGAAGCCTTTTTGGTTTTGTATTCTCTTATTTAGGTCCTGAGTTTACTGATGTTGTTGTCTGAACCACATAATGGCATAATTGGTTCTAAGTTTCAGAATGAATGTGTGTAGAATACTTGTTTATAAACTCTATTGATTTATGATAATGAAATTGGCAAAGTTGATATATTATTACATCTAGGATTCTTTTGTATGTATCATCATTGTCTATCATAAAAGATTTATAGTAAATGTTGAGTTCATATATAAATTGAATTTTTTTAAAAAAATATATACATTTAACGTCGGTTGTTAAAGAAACCGACGTCAAAAGTATTATTAGCGCATTACATTTAACGGCGGTTAAATATCAGAACCGACGTTAAAAAAGGAATATTAACGTCGGCTTTATATGTTTTGACGTCGGTTTTAGAACCGATGTTAAAAGTCCAGTTTTAACGTCGGGTGTAAAAACCGACGTTAAAAATCAGAATTTTTAACGACACCCTTCTTTAACGTCGGTTCAAAACCGACGTTAAAAGTCACTTTTAACCGACGTTAAAAGTGTATTTTACACTAGTGATATTTTTATATTGTCATTGTATAAATTATATATTTTTATCAAAATATATATATATATATATATATATATATATATATATATAAAAAAAATTATTATAGATATCCCGTGAGGAACGTTTTAAGAATGTCAAGTTATAATCACTCTCTCCCAGTAATTAATATAATATAAATGGGAACTATTACTTACCTTATAAATATCAGGGTGTAGAGAAGCATTCAAGTCAAGTCCTTTTCTGTTAAATTTCCAGAGAAGTATTTAAATCAAATTCTTTTGTATCAGATTACCAGGTGTGTAGAGAAGTATTTAAGTCAAGTCCTTATCTATCAGATTAAGTAAATCTAACATAACTAATATTTGAACAATTAATACAATATTTATTTAATCAATTAGTAAAATTGACTTTAACTTTTCATCACTTCCCCCAACAAAATTTAATTTTTATATATTTATATGAAATATAAAATTTTTAGTATTCTTTATAAACTTTTAATATATTTATCAAAAGGATACATCCATTCATTAATTGTTCTTTTATTAATGTTACAGATAATTAATGTATATTTATAATAAATATATATATTGATAAAGATAAAATAAAATATGTTTATTTTAGATATAAATATAATTTTTTATGAGATTTATAACAAATTAAAGAACATTGTGGTGTAATGATTGTGATATAATGATGAGTGATTTTTAATTTAAACTTTAATACATAAATTTTAATCTTACCTTTATCATATTATGAAATAGGTCCCTGGTAGATGTCTGGACTGTTTCTACATTTAGATGAGAGTAGTCTTTTATTCTTTATGGTTAAAAAATATATAAAGGGTTATGTCCTATAAAAAAATATATGAAAATTTATAGATAATGCAATGAGTCCACTATGACTTGATATATTTTTATCAATGTTATAGGATAATTGATGTATATTTACACAATAAATATATACATTAATAAAGATAAAATAAGGTTTGTTTATTTTAAATATAAATTTTTTATGAGATTCATAATAAAAGAACATTGTTGTGTAATGATTAGTGATTTTTAATTTGAACTTTTTACATAGGTATGAATCTTACCTTTATCCTATTATGCAATAGGTGTCGGATAGACCGGTTGTACTGTTCTTACCTCTAAATGAGAACAACCTTTTATTCTTTATAGTTAAAAAAAATATATAAAGGGTTGTATCCTTTAACCAATAGATAAGTGCAATGATTTGACTATGATTTCATATACTTTGACCAATATAATAGGACAATGGATGTATATCATAATAAATATATGTATTAATAAAGATAAAATAAGGTTTGTTTATTTTAAACATGGATATAATTTTTAATGAGATTTATAACAAAATAGCATTGTGGTGTAGTGATGAGTGATTTTTAATTTGAACTTTAATACATACGTTTGATTCTATTATGAAATAAGTCCTTGATAGATTGTCTAGACTATTTCTCCTCCTAGATGAGAGTAACATTTTATTCTTTATAATTAAAAAAATATATAAAAGATTATATCCTTTAAAAAAATATATGAAAATTTATAGATAAGTGTGATGAGTTGACTATGACTTGGTATATTTTGACCAATGTTATAGGATAAAATTGATATATATTTACAATAAATATATGCATTAATAAAGATAAAATAATTTACATAGCAATAATATTAAAAATAAAAATATAATCTAACAAAAATTCACCATATATTATAAATTTATCAAATTTTATAAAATAATTACTTAAAATTCATATCTATCATGTGAAAATAGGTTAAATTATTTACGAGAAATCTATATTTTGTATAACTTTGACTTTTATTATTCCTGACAAAAGTTAATTTTTAATTTAAAAAAATAAAAAATTAAAAAATAAAGTCAACCCTAAACCTAACCTATATAAATTTGATGTACTCTGTTTATTTAAAAGATTCATCTTAAATTTTTTAATTTCTTTTGAAATGATAAAGTTAATATTATACTTATACTTTCTGAATAATTTGTTACCACACTCTATTTTTTTATGATTATAGAAAAAAAATGAAGAGTTGCTTCCTTGAAGAAATATATGAAAAGACATGAATAACGAAAAATAAAGACACATGTCCTTTAGAAAATGAAAAAAATAAAGAGAATTTTATTAATCATTGAAATAAATGTATTATTTAATAAAAAAAATAAACATTGTATTAAATATGTAATAATAAATTGATGTATTTATAAAGATGAGAAAATTTATATATTAACAATATAAAAAAATTCAAATATAATTAAATTAAAATTCATCTTATATTATAAATTCATGAAATTTTATGAAAACTACTTAATATCCATGTCTATATTTAAAGGTGAAAAATAAGTTAATTTATTTATTAGAGGGTTTAAGACATAGTCCTTACTTGCCTTATTTATTATAAAAGGTTGATTTTATATTTTCTAATTTTTTATATTAATAATATTAATCTTAAACTTAATTTTGTAAGGTCTAATCAACGTAAGAATATCTATAATTATTTTGAAATTGATGGTAATTGAGTTAGATAATGAAAATGTAGACTTAATTGTCTATAATGACCCGTGAAGTGAATATCCATGTTATATATATATATATATATATATATATATATATATATATATATATATATATATATATATATATATATTTCATTTATTTATTTATTTTATATTTTTATCTATTTTATTATGTTAATAGTTTGAATATTTATTATAAAAATATTTTAAAGTGAAAAAATATTTGAATGAAAATAAAAATATATTTACCCGTAGCTTAAATTTATTAAATTATAAAAATATTTTAATTAAAATTAATAAAAAATATTTTATTACATTTTACGATATCATTTTTATGTATTAACTCTCCTTTCTAATTTTTAGTTTAATTTTTTTATTTAAGTAATATAACTTTTTTGTATGTTAATTCCCAATTAGACCTATTTTTTAATTTGTAAGCCTAAGTTTGATTTAAGTACGTAATAGATTGTTTTTTGGACCTAACTTTTGACTTAATAGACTAATTTGTTTTTTCAAGTCTATTTATAAATGTCTATTTGCAATGTTAATTAATGATGTTTATTTTTAAAGCTTGTTTATTTGTTAAATATAGATATAATTTTTTATGATATTTACAAGAAAAGAGTTAGTGATTTTTAATTTGAACCTTAATACATAAATTTGAATCTTACCTTCCTACATTCAATGAGAGCAACCTTTTATTTTCAATAGTTTAAAAAATATATAAAGAGTTGTTTTCTTTAAAGAAATACATGAAAATTTATGGAGAAAAGTGATGAGTTGACTATAATTTCGTATATCTTAACCAATGTTTGTAGGAAAATTGATGTATATCTACAACATGTATATGTATTAATAAAGATAAAATAATTTACACAACAATAATATAAAAAATAAAAATATAATGTAACAAAAATTCACCATATATTATAAATTTATCAAATTTTATAAAAAATAATTACTTAAACTTCATGTCTATCATAAAATGTGAAAATAGGTTAAATTATTTACAATAAATCTATAACTTGTATAAGTTTGACTTTTTTTATTTATTGAAAAAGTTAATTTTAATTTTTTAAAATACTTTTTTTAACTATTAAAGTTAATCCTAAACCTAACCTATATAAATTTGATGTACCTGTTTATCTAAAAATTCATCTTAAATTTTTTAATTTCATTTAAAATGATAAGGTCAATAATATACTTTCTAAATGATTTGTTACCACACTCTTTTATTTTTTTATGATTATAGAAAAAATATGAAGAGTTGCGTCCTTGAAGAAATATATAAAAAGATATGAATAATGAAAAAATAAAGACTTAGTGTCCTTTATACAATTATATTCAAACTGAATTTTGTGGAAGAGAAAATGAAAAAATAAATAGAATTTTATTAATCATTGAAATAAATTTATTAATTAATAAAAAAATATTGTATTAAATATATAATAAGAAATAGATGTATTGATAAAGATGAGAAAATTTATATACTAACAAATTTTAAAAAATTACTTAAAATCCATGAAATTTTATAAATCCATGAAGTTTTATAAAAATTACTTAAAATTCATATCTATATTTAAAGATGAAAAATAAGTTAACTTATTCATTAGAGAGTCTAGGACTTAAACTTGTACGTAGTGCTTACTTGTTTATTTGAAAAGATAAAGTTTATTATATATGTATATAAGTGAGATATAAATTTCACTCTATATAAATTGGTTTATTGGATTGAGTTTATAATAAAATTAGTTTATTGGGTGAGAATAAGTTTATACAATTACACTTTTGTAACACTATAACATTTTCTACTAAATGAAACAGCAGACCAAATCTATGTGATAAGTGACCCTCATGCACTTCATTTTACATAATGTAATTACTGCCTTGCTACCAGGTAAATATGCAACCAAGGTTGCAATTGAAACCTTATGACATGTTGCAATTGCATCAGCCAAATATCAACATAGCAGATGCCAGTGCATTTGGTGGGGGCTCCATGAAGAAAATGAATGAGCTTAAAACAATGATGAATAAAAATTATTGGTATCGTATTAATTGAAATTAATACTTATCATGCACAATCATTTATAAATAGATAGTAATATATAATTATTTTATATCATCGGTGCTCAAGGTATTTTCTTTTATTATTATTGATATATATCAACATTTTTTATGTTGAATTGATCTGCTGACAATCAATAAGTGCTGTATTTTCGTAAATCTATACATTAATCTATGAAATTGTATTGTAAGCATAAAATATTTTAATACTTGACATTTTTAAATAAGTACAATATATACTCCGACCACACATTCATATAATATTTCAATACCCAGATTTGTTTTACTCCTTTCCGTCATATTTCAGTTATTCCAACAATTAGTTATTCAAATAAGTTATGAAAAATATAAACAACATACCCTATCCCGTTTTTTCACAATTAAAAACAATTAATTTTTTTTAATATTCTTTCATATCAATTTTCCTTCACACTAAAAATCACAATGAATGACTTTTTTTTTATGAAATTACATACTAAATGAGAAGTTAAGAAAAGTTAAAGACAAAGACAAGTTATTAATTTATGATATCAAAAATTATTATAATGGTTTCCTTCTAATTTTATCTCTTACGAATACACTGCTAGTCAAAGAAAAACATGAATACCCCGGAACAAGACTCTGGCTAGGTTACATAGAAAAAGTCTATACTCTTGCGAATTTTATGTGACATTGAAACTCACTTAACACCGGTAACTAAATTCGCGCACGTGAACAGAGTTATGTCATGTAAACTTTTAAAAGCAAGACTCATTGCAAGACTCATAACGTAAATAAAATAACTGAGTTGAGAAGAAAAAAGGTACACAAGAACTATATGCGAATAGAAGAATACTCACATATCACCCTCAATCTTTCTATACTAAAGAGAAAATTTTATAGTATGCATCTGAGCATACATCTTTCAAAAACTAAAAAATACAATTCCACTATGCATAAACCAGTTACGTCTTATGCAAATATAATGAGCCTGTTGGGAATAACTTGTGTTTGCTGGCAAAATACACACTAAAAAATCAAAACAAAATTCAGCCAAACTAGGGCACGTGACAGCAATTTAACTAAAGAATTCAACATTACCCAACATTAACATGGGCGCCATTCATTGAGTTTTACTCCTGTAAATGATGAGCATTGCTTATTCTGTGAAGTGTGGGCCGAATCCTTTCGTGCGGAGGATTGTGATTTTAAAATAGAGATAACAATTCCAAAAAATTTAACTGATTAATCTAACTGATTAGCTGCATATTACAATTATCTGCATAGTAGTATACAGTGACTGAATTAGTTTCTTTATTGGTGTTGCAATACGTGTGTAAGACATAATTATTATATGATATTTATAATTTTCTCCCTTGATTATTTTTAAGAAGCAAAACCAAAGACGATTCTTAAATTGATGAATATCTAGATTTGACAAAAGACCATTTTCTAGTTATTTGCTATATGCATTTGATTTTCCATCCATCTATGCACTTGTTTTTGAGGTAGAAATATTTTATGTCTTAGATGATTTTTTGTTACTTCCAGTGCCCTCTATTTTTTATGTAATAATGATCAAAGAAATTAGCTGTGTTTGTCGTTGTTGTTTTGTTTTTGAACTTTTAAGCCCCTTTAACCGTAAAATAAAAAATAAATAAATAATTCAATAAAACTCGTTAATAAACAGTGCACTCTTTTCTCCCACATAAAGTTCCATTGCCTTCTCACTCAAACTCATTTCTTCCCATTTCTTGTGAGGACTCTCCGTAATCCTTTTTGCTGATTATGTTTTCCTTATCATAGTCTCTTATTCAGAATGCTGTTCAGTAATTGTTCCAGAATAAAACAGCATTTTAAAACTTTATTTTACATTCCAAATTATAATTACAATTTTTGAATATTGTTTAGGAATGTAAAAATTAATTTTGAAATTTCTAAAATAAAAAATAATAACTTAAAAATTTATTTTGGAATGTCACAAAAATGAAGATGTAAATTTAATTAAAGATATATTTTTTTAATTTCACATGGTTAAAGAATGCAGGAAGCCAAATATGGGAAGAAAATCTCCATCAATATACGTTGTTTTATATGCACAATGAAAATACGTTTGTTATAACCAAATTTGTGTATTGCAAACATCGTATAGTACTTTCAATTATTATAATATAATGAAAATAAGTTTTGTTGCGCAGTATGTACGATAAAAACCTGTTTTTCTCATAATATTTTTGCTGTGAAAAATGATTTATTTAACTAAAAAAAAATCCTCATAATTGAAGTTGATTAGAAGACCATACTGATACTCAAGGCCGACATGTATAAGAGGGCTGGGTCCCAATTTCTTTTATATAATAATAATAATAAAATTTTAATAATAATAAAATTTTAATAATAATAATAATAATAAATTTTAATTTTAAGACTGGTTAGTACAATATTTAATTTATATTTTAATTTGATAAATGATTAATTTCTTTTAAAGTATAATATTATGTAATTTTAGCTTTCTAACTAAACGATAAACAATAGAAATAAAACATTTTATGATTTAAAGAAAATTAAAGTATAATAATAATTTTTTTTAAAAGAATATTATATTTTTATAATAAATTGATTTTATTTTTTAAATAATTATTGAAAAGAATGACTAAATTGAAATTAAATCTTTTTTAATGAATAGAAAAATATAATATAATAATAATAAATAAAATTTTGTCAATAATAAAAATAAAAAATAAAAATAAAAAGAAAAAAAAATTTATCCCTCCCAAACTTAAACTTTGACTCCACGTGTGCATATCCCAAACCTAAACGTTGACTCCACGTGTGCATATCCCAAACCTAAACATTGACTTTGTGCATGCATATCCTCACACGGAGTGGACAAAAAAAATCTAAATTGTGTGCTCACCTAACTCATTATTTTGTGTATTGTCCTATTTCAGGTTGAGTGAGGGAAATTGACCTAACAACATCACTGGTTCACTTAACTTGAGGGTATCACTAAGTTATACTGGTTGAGTTGTCCTAATGAAGATATTGAATGATTTTGACAACAAATTACTTTCTAGTAAGCATAACAATTTTATTGGAGCACCATTAAGCTTCCAATCAAAAAAAAAATTCAATGAATCCATTTAAGAATGGATCCATGAACAACTCAACACTAAGGTGTTGAATAATTCTTTAATATAAAATATAAGTCAGGGATTAAATTATGTGTATTTGTTAGTCCCGTGAATGTAGTCAGAGATGAGGTCATGATTTCGATGATGATCGAGTTCCCGTTTAGGGTGTATTGTTATGATGGTAGAGTTGAGGAGACAGAGGAGAGACTTAAGATTGATGTGTGTGTTTCTTCTTGACCTCTGTCTAATAATCTCTTTATATATACACCCAAGGGGAAACCTTGATTAGGTCATGAGGATAATTATGTCCATCGAATAATTATCAATCAAATACTTAGATATTCATAAGGTCAATAATCAATTAATTAGATAAATGATAACTTGGGCCACGTAATAAAGACCGAGTCTTACATTCTCTCACTTGGCCGAGTAATCATTTATGATGAGCATTAGATAAATCTGATCAGATTTTAATACTCATTTTAGTTTTAAACTGAAACTATAGCAGAGAAATACAGTCATTGAATCGATATTCAATTCAAGACCCCATTAATCATACTACAATACCAAATTTAAGACTTAAGTAGGCTAAGGGTCAAATTGACAAATAAGCCCTCAACAATAATTTGTGTATAACTGTTGTCTACATGTCTTTAGGCATGCATAGACATATTTAGAGACAAACAAAACAAAATAATGAGGAAATTTTATTATTAAACGTAAGCAAGTACAATATGCAATTAAATAAGGTCTTTAAAAAGCCTATCTTCGAAACATGTTCTTCGAAAACTTTAGGTGGGAGACCTTTAGTCATCGGATCCGCAAGCATATTTTTAGTACTTATATGCTCAATACAAAGTTTATTTTCCTCAACTCGTTCACGTACAAAATCAAGATATAAAGTAGCGCCAGTCGAACTGTTACTGTTTGAGAAACTAACGACAGCTGAATTATCACAGTAAAGTTTCAATGGTCGAGATATGGAATTAACTAATTTGAGTCTAGTGATGAGATTTCTAAGCAACATCCCATGACAGGTGGCGTTGTACAACGCAATATATTCTGTCATCATTGTGGAAGTTGCAGTCAACTCTTGCTTATGGCTCTTCCATGAGATAGGTCTGCCTGCTAACATAAAGATATACCCCGAAGTGGATTTCTTGTCATCTTTGCACTTGGCAAAATCAGAATCAGAATAACCAACCACTTCTAAATTATCACTTCTTCTGTAAGTCAGTTTATAGTCTTTTGTCCCTTGTAGATATCGAAGAACTTTCTTAGCCGCTTTCCAGTGATTAAGACCAGGATTAGTCTGATAACGGCCTAACATTCCAGCAATATAAGTGATATCTAGACGAATGCAGACTCGTGCCATACATAAGGCTTCCAACCACTGACACATAAGGTATCATTCTCATCTGTTCCTTTTCAACCTTTGTTTTTAGACATTGAAATAAACCGAAAACATATCCCTTAACTACTGGAGCTATAGAAGGAGAACAATGTTGCATGTTATAACGTGTAAGAACACGCTCAATATAGGCCTTTTGAGATAATCCTAGAACCTCATTGACTCTATCTCGGTGTATTTCGATGCCAATAACATAAGAAGCCTCTCCGAGATCTTTCATGTTAAAATTACGTGAGAGTAAACACTTAGACTTATGCAACATGTCTAAACTACTACTTATCAATAAATTGTCATCTACGTAAAGGACAAGTATAGTAAAGTTGCTCCCACTCATCTTGAGGTAGGTGCATTGATCCACTTGGTTCTTTACGAAACCTTCTGACTTCAAGACTTTATGCAACTTTAGGTACCATTGACGTGATGTCTGCTTCAACCCGTATATGGATTTCTTCAGCTTACAGACTAGATTTTCTTGACCTTCAGATTTGAAACCTTCAGGCTGTTTCATGAACACTTCTTCATCCAAATCGCCATTTAGGAAAGCGGTTTTGACATCCATCTGATATAGTTCTAAGTTAAAGTGAGCTACTAGGGTCATAACGATCCTTAAGGAATCCTTACGAGAGACAGGAGAAAAGGTCTCTTGATAGTCAATTCCCTCTTTCTGAGTGTAGCTCTTTGCAACCAATCTCGCTTTGTATCGTTCAATGTTTCCATTTGGATCCAGTTTTGTTTTGAAGACCCATTTACATCCTACGTGTTTTACGTCGTTGGGTAATTCAACCAAATCCCAAACATCATTTTTTTTCATGGAGTCAAGCTCGTCAATCATGGTTTTATTCCATTCAAGAGACTGATCACTACCAATGGCTTCATTATAAGAGGTAGGATCAGAAACTTTCCAAGCATCCATTTCTTCTTCAGTCAGGTAGGTAACATAATCATCAAAGTTAGTAGGCCTTTTGGACCTAGACGACCTCCTGAACAGATTATCGGGTTGAGCATTGTCAGCATTGTCTTGATGATGGTCATTTGAGGTGTCTTCATTTCCAAGTACATATGGAGTGGGAGGTGGTGCAATGTCTTGCGGAGTGGTGTCGAGTACAAGAGGATTAATTGGAGGTAAAGTAATCGACAAGTCTCTACCCCCCCCCTCGCGTCTTGTACTTCTTGCAATTCATCATAAGGGTCATCACTACTCCCACTGACCTTAAAATCCTCAAGGAAATGAGCATCTTTGGTTTCTACGATACGAGTGACGTGGGAAAGGACAATAAAATCTGTAACCCTTTGAGTGAGGGGGATAACCAATGAAGTAACAAGTTACAGTTTTCATGTCGAATTTCTTTAAGAAAGGATTATAAAGTTTAGCTTCGGCAAGACAACCCCATACTTTCATATATTTTAGACTCGGCTTCCTTCCGGTCCAGAGTTCATAAGGAGTTTTAGGGACAGCTTTAGAAGGAACCATATTGAGTATATGAACGGCTGCTTTTAAGGCCTCGGTCCAGAGGAATAGGGGTAAACCTGAGTTGGCTAACATACTGCGTACCATGTCCATTAGGGTCCTATTTCTTCTCTCACCAACACCGTTCTGCTGAGGAGTACCGGGCACAGTATATTGGTTCACGATCCCCTGGCCCTTACAAAACTCATAAAATGGACCAGGAGCTTGACCCACATCAGTATGTCTACCATAATATTCACCTCCTCTATCTGATTTCACAACTTTTATTTGACAATCAAGTTGTTTTTCAACTTCAATTTTATAATGTTTAAAAGTTGTAAGTGACTCAGATTTTACCTTAATAAGATACAAGTACATATAACGAGAATAATCATCAATATAAGTGATAAATGAATTATGTCCAGTTATGCTAGTGATAGAGTAAGGACCACCAATGTCAATGTGGATGAGCTCCAATAAATTTAAACTCCTGGTGGTACCTTTCTTATTTACTGATGTCATTTTACCTTTAAGGCATTTGACACATGTTCCAAAATCATTGAAATCGAGAAATAGTAACACTTCATCCTTCACGAGTCTAGACAAACGTTCTCGTGAAATGTGGCCTAAACGTTAATGCCACAACATGGACGAAGTTTCTAAGTCTCGCTTTCGTTTTCTCTTTGTTAATGTCTGGTTGATATTATATGACAACAAAGATTTGGAAAAATCATCATCAAGTTCTAATTTATAGAGACCACCCTTCAGATAACCACAACCAAACACTTGAGAATTTAAACTAATAGTAAGTCTGCCATGACCATGAGAAATATCAAAACCATCTATGTCTAACTTTGGCCCTGATACTAAATTCCGAGTAATCTCGAGAATATATAAGGTATCATAAAGTTTAATACATAAACCAATTTTCATTATTAATTCTAAGGTTCCCACGGCTTCGACAGTTAGTTCATTTCCATTCCCCAATTTAAGCGTTCTTCGATTTCTTTCCAGCTTCTGGATTGTAAGGAATCCCTGAAGTGATTTGGTTACATGAACCATAGAACCAGAGTCACTCCTTACCATTCCCTTCATGAATGAAGATTTCAGCGTTAACCCCACTTATATATATATATATATATATGCAATAGGTCCCGGACTGGACTTCTCGAGTGTGGAAACTATTCAACTGGGGTGCTTCAATACGACCCGATATTCTACGGGTAGTCCAATATTGGTCCAACGGGTGGCCCAACATCTTCATTGACATCTAGGATAGGCTCTGATACCATGTAGAAATTGTGGGTTGGGCCTAACTCAACCCCACAAAACCGGCTTGTGAAGTGAGGTTTGTCTCCCACTTATATATATGCAACAGGTCCCATCATTAGATGATGTGAGACTTCACACCCCTCCAATATTGGACTTTCAACACAAGGAAGCTTTGCCGATATCCTTTATTGGTCGATCTTCAAAAAATTGGATATCCCAGAGTCAATGGTGCAGTCGTACCCGGATCCACTCCTTGGTTTCGCAGGAGAATAGGTACAAACCAAAGGTTATGTGGAATTGTTGACAACCTTTAGAAGCGAGTAGAAATACCAAACTACAATGATACGATTTATATTGGTAGATGTTATACATCAAACAACGTGATTATAAAGAGTTGCTACACTATCTTGGTGCAATTGTCTCTAGTTTGCGTATGCCCAAGATATTCCCAGCCAATGGGAAGATTTCAACCGTGAAGGCGAATCCCAAGATAGCTCATGAATGTTACTCATAGAGTCGGAAGGTTATCCATTATTCACGATGACATATATTTTGTAAGAATGTGATACTAGTAAATTATAGGACAGGGGATGCATGTTTCATGACCCAATGGAAGGATCAAACACATCCTTAAGAAAATTACTTGAATGACTGAATCAACATGTTCTCTGTTAGTAATATGTATGACAATATTAAATTTTATACCGTACATAACATATAATTTAACGCAATTTATTCGGTCAGTTTTATAAATTTATAGTATTAATTTTACTTTAATAAAATTTATTTTTAGTTAAGAAAATATCTTTTAATATGAAAATTTTTCAAGATTAGCGCTTGTATTTTTTAATATTTGATGGATAAATTTTTAACTTATTTGGGTTTTATGTAGTGTCAATTAACACCATAAATTTTTGTTATCTCTTGATCATAAATGATTTGAAAATAAACTATATTAAAAATCCATGAAATTTCTATCAAATATTATTATTTTTAAAAAATTATCATATTATAAAATTTAATTTTTAAATTAATTAGCTAGACTAACATATATTAATAATATGCATAAATTAAATTAAACTATCCAGTAGAATGATAGACCCTACAACACAACCTGGATCACATTATACATAAAAGGGTATTAAAATAATATCGTCACAACCTGGATCACATTATACATAAAAGGGTATTAAAATAATATCGTCACAGTCACATGAAACACATTGCATATAAAAGGGTAGCCGAATGAATGTAGGATTTAATTTAAACAGCATAACATGATTAACCTTTGAATTTGGACAGCATAACATGATTAATCTTTGAATATAAGAATTATAGGAACTACAAACAAACAGAGAGATTAAAAAAATAACCTTTTCTTTTTTCTTTTGAAATTTTTATAAAAATTTCAAGAAGGAAAATATTTGATGGTCATTAACTAAAATGGAAGAGAAGAAAGTCTTAATTTTATGTAACCTTGGAGCAATATTAAAATTGATGTTTTTTCTTTATTAAATATTATATAGTTTTAGTATCTTATTTAATATAAATTTCAAGAATTAAGAATAGCTCTTATATTTATAAAGGAAAAAGTTAGAAATTATGTTCTGAGGACTAAATTTAAGAAATATTTATGGGTAGATAAGAAAAATTATTTAATTTAAATTCAAATTCAATAATAATATCATTGATTTTTTTCAAAATATTTATATCCTTTATATTTTTGTTTATATTTTTTCTTCTACTTTCTACACAACTAAATCAAAGGGAAAAAAATTATCTTCCTTTCTTTCCATTTTCTTTTTTACTAAATAATTAAAAAAAATTATTGTACTTTCTATACATTTTTTTCTCTTCCTCTTTCTTTCCTTCAGTTTTCTTTCCCAGGACTTTCTTCTCTAGAAACAAAGCTAAAAAAGAAATTTATAAGGATTAAAATAAAAAATGATAGACTTCTAAGAAAATATGTTTAAACTTTAAAAGATAATAGATTAAAATAGTATAAAGGCTTAAAATGTCACCAATAGAATAAGTTGTAATTGTTGGATTAGGCCGTCCAAGACCCAAAAAAAATCTTTTATGAGCTCCTTTAAATATGTTAATCAATTTTCAATTTGTTAAACTTCTGTTACAATTTAGATAGAACTATTGTAGACTTCATTAAATTCAAAAAAGTGTAAAATAAAAAAGTTGTATTCTACCATTATACAAATGCAAAATAATTGCACGTAATCATAACTTTTAATCCAGTGAATATATGTACATTGTTATGTGATGGCAGTCAAATCACTATATTTTTTAAAATAGTAAACACTTCATCAAAAATATTTTTATTATATACTTTTATTATATTTACATCAAAAATATTTAATTTATTCATTAATATTATATTTATTATATACTATAGACAAACAATAAATACAAATATTATATTAACTATCAATAAATAAATTATATGTTAACAAATACTTAATACAAATATTTATGGTCAATAATGTATTATACATTAAGAATCTTATCCTAGTTTAAGTGTCGTAAAATTTTTCAAAAGAGAAAATATTTTTGAGAAAAACAGATAGTTGTTGATATTTTTTTTATTCTTTTTATTTATTAAAGAACTAAATTTTCATATATTTCTTTAAAAGAGAGCAGTGTCTTCAAAGAAAACAGACAAATTGTCCATAACTGTCATATCATCGACTAGTGCATGTTATTTATATTTTCTTTATTCTTTAGTAAAACTAAATTTTTATATATTTCTTTAAAGGATATTATTTTTTGTGCATAAATTTCTATATATTTCTTCAAAGGATAACCTTTTATATATTTTTTAAAACATAAAAAATCATTTTCATCTCAACATTTTATTCTAGCGATTAGACTTTTGAGAATGTGTAGTCAATTTTTTTAAAAAATTATGATTAATCTTTTAAATAAATAAAACAAGTCATATTTCTAATAATTATAGGTGGGAAACAATCATCACCTTATAAACTAATTTTGTATGGTTGAGTTAGATGCATAACTCACATTTAAGATGATATCAGCGTCTATTTTACTATTATTTGTAAATGTTCGTGTCATCTATTGTCACTGATATTAAATTACCCATTTGAATATTCACCAAAGTCACTAATATTAAATCATCTATTTGAATATTCACCAAAGTCAAGTCTCAAAAAATTCAATCTTCAACGAGTTGTTATGTAAATTGGTAGCATTTCTTATCTTAAATGTGTTATATAAGTGAGGAGTAATCCTTCACTTTAGAAATATTATATAAATAGAGAATAATCATCAATTAAAAATATTTAATACAAATTTATTTAAATAATTAATAAAATTAGTTTTAATCTTCTATCCTCTCTCTCTGGCAGAACTTAATGTATTTTTGTCCTATGAGTACGCACAATTTAGATTTCTTTAACTCGCGTGAGTATCAGCGTGGACTTCCAATCAACTTCAATGATGAGGATTTTTTTATTAAATACTTCAATTTTTACAACAAAAATATTATAAGAAAAACACGTGTTTTTACCGTGCATAAACAACAAAACTTATTTTGATTATATTATAATAATTGGAAGTACGTATAGGATGTGTAACTGTTACTTTGTAATACGTTATACGTTATGACAAATGTATTTTCATTGCGCATTATATTATACATAATTAAACAAGGAGATTTTCATCCTATATTTGGCTTCCTACATTCTTTAATCATGTGAAATTAAAAAAATATATATATCTTTAATTAAATTTACACCTTCATTTTTGCAATATTCCAAAATAAATTTTTTAAGTTATTATTTTTATTGTAGAAATTTAAAAATTATTTTTTACATTCCTGAAAAATATTAAAAGATTGTAATAAATAAATTTTTTATGGTATTATTTTTATTGTAGAAATTTCAAAATTATTTTTTACATTCCTGAACAATATTAAAAGATTGTAATTATATTTTGGAATGTAAAATAAAGTTCTAAAATGCTGTTTTATTCTAGAACTATTACCTAACAGCATTCTGAATTTTATTTTTATTTTCCATTTTGGAATAAAATAACAATTTCAGAAGAAGAATAAATAAGAAAGTGTAATTTTAGAAATAAAAAAAAATGACAGGTGTGTGAATAGTAAGGAAATAGTCCAAAACCATAGCCCATAGATGTTGTGAAGTAAAGTCCAAATCAAGCAACTTTGAGTAGATCCAATAATAAAGGATGATATAAGAGCAGTGGATTAGGAAAACATAACCACACATTAGATTGTAAGAAGCCATGATGGAATCCATTTCTCTCTCACCAAACTCATCTTCTCTCATCACTGTTATAAAAAATTAATACTTATCATGCACAATCATTTATAAATACATAATGATATACAATTATTTTATATTATCAGTACATTAAGTTATTTTCTCTTATTACTATATATATAAGCATTTTTTATGTTGAATTGATCCTACTAAATAACTAACGATCAATAAGTGCTGTATTTTAGTAAATTTATGCATTAATCTATGAGATTATATTATAAGTATAAAATATTTTAATACTTTAAATTTTTAAATAAGTATAATATATACTCCAGAGCACAATTTCATATAATATTTCAATACCTAGATTCGTTTTAGTCTTCCCATCATATTCTAACTGCTCTATGAATTAGATATTCATAAATAAGTCACAAAAGATACAGTGAACGTACCCTATCCTTTTTTCATATTAAAAAAGATTAATTTTAATATTCTTTCATATCAATTTTCTCTCACACTAGAAAATCATACTAAATGAGAAATTAAGAAAATTAAAGACAAAAGTTATTAACTTACAATCTCAGAAATTATTGTAATGATTTCTTTTAATTTTATTTCTTACAAATAATATACTTTAGTTAAGAAAAACATGATTACCCCTGGGACAGGCTCTGGATATATAGGTTACATGCACAGAAAAGTTTATATACTCTGCAAATTTTATATGACATGGGAAGTCACTTAACACAGAAAGGGTTCGAGTCAGGATTTAAATTTAGAAAAGGGTACAAATTTTTATTTTTTTATATTTTAATTTTTAATTTTCTTTTATTTTTTATTTTTTGATAAATTTATATTTTTTTATTATATTATATTTCTCTTTTCACCATTGAATTTCCATTTGATTATTCTCTCTATTAAGTCTTTTAAAAAATAAAATTAATTCATTATAAAAGTATAGTATTTTTAAAAAAATGTTATTTTATTTTAGCTTTTTTTAAATTATTAAAAGTCTTACTTTTATTATTTATTGTTTAATTAGATACTAAAGACCAAAATTATACGAAAGTTATATTTAGGAAGAAATTAAACACTTATCCTCTTAGAAAAACAAACTCAATCTAACGCGAAACAAAGTTTTAGAATTAAAATTTATTATTATTATTATTATTATTATTATTATTATTATTACAATTTTTTTTCATGACCATCGTCCATAAAAGTTAAAATTATTATTGACTTTTTTACAACGTGTGAAACAAAATAAATTATCTTATAATATTATTGACTTTTTTTACAACGTGCAGCAGATATAAGCTTCAGTAGAAGGTCAAGAAGGCAAGCAAGAAGACAGAGAGAATGAAAGCATGCAATCAGCAAAAAGGGTTACGGAGAAACCTCTACGGTGACTGAGATCTGGTCACTTTACCCTCTACGGTGAGCAACCTCACTTTAAAGGATCTTGATCCTAATTTTTCTTGACCAGTTAATTAAAATTTAAAGGTAGTTGATTGATACAAGTTTTAAGTTTACATCAGATAAAAGTGTTCCCTTTTGTGGTTCAAAACATGTTAATTTTTTTATGCATGGTGATTAACATTAATTTCACTGTGATTGGCAAAACTTCAGTTGAAGAAACATAATAGAGTTACACTACAACAAAATGAGAAACCATGGCCAAACACTATGTTTCACAGTAGCATCAAGAACAAAAGATGCAAATTCATCATCATCTTTATTTGGTTGCTTAATAATAATTCACAATCATCCCGGGGAAGAAACTATCAAAGATCTCAACCCTCTGCACGAAAGGATTCAGCCCACGCTTCATTGAATAACCAATGCTCATCATTTACAGGTGTAAAACTCAAAGAATGACGCCCATGCAACCTGTTAATGTTGTATAATATTGAATTCTTTAGTTAAATTGCTGTCACGTGCCCTAGTTTGGCTGAGTTTTGTTTTGACTCTGTAGTGTATTTTGCCAGCAAAACAAGTTATTCCCAACAGGCTGATTATATTTGCACAAGATGTAAGTGGTTTAGGTGTAGTGGAATTTGATTTTTAAGTTTTTGAAAGATATATGCTCGTTGCTTACTATAAATTTTTCTTTTTAATATAGAAAGATTGAGGATGATATGTGAGTATTCTTCTATTTTCTATTCGTGTATAGCTCTTGTGTAATTTTTTTCTTCTCAAATCAATTATTTTGTGTCTTGCGTTCACATGCGCGAATTTAATTATTGGTGTTAAATGAGTTTCAATATTACATAAAATTTTTAAGAATATAAATTTTTTTTTTCATGTAATCTAATCACATCTTGTTTCAGGGTACTCATGTTTTTTATTTATAAGAGATAAAATTAGAAGGAAACCATTACAATAATAATTTATGAGATTGTAAGTTGATTACTTTTGTCTGACTTTTTTAACTTCTCATTTAGTCTGTAATTTCATAAAATAAAAGATAAAGTCATTCAGTGTGATTTTTAGAACGAGGACAATTGATATGAAAGAATATTAAAATTAATCGTTTTTAATTATGATAGTATATAGATGAGGCTTTGCTGTTTCTTCTAGTATAGTCTATTTTATTGCATTTTTATAAAAAGAATGAGTGATGCATGGATGTGTTGAGCCCAATTATCGAGGTCGACTATATAAGGATGACTATAATAGAAAAAGAACGTCCTCATAGAGCGGGGAATGTGCTCTGGTACCTAAGTGAGTATAGGTTTTTAAGAAATTTTGAGAGTAAAGGAATCGAAAGGACATGCTTCCCTGCAGTCTTTATAAGTTCAGGTTGGTGCAGGAAGTTTATGGAAATATTTATCATCATGAATGTGAGGTTGGTGAGAAGATGTAAATGTTGTTAATATTTGATAGTAACTTTAATATGTGTGTCATCCACATTATCCTCACTTAATTGGTAGTCTTCGTAAGTGATGCGATGTGACTAACGGCACAATAAAATCTGTCATCTTTGATGAATGTTTTTCCTATTATAATAGAATCTTTGTTATGTTCTCAAAGTTTTTCTATTTTTTTTAGTTGGAGTATTTTTTACACAACTTATTGATCTTTTAATAGACATGAGTGTAATTTATTCAAGAATTTGATCTCTATTCATGGATATTATGTCACATTTTGTCTAATTTCCATTTGCATTTGTATCTTCTTATTTACACATGACACACGTTCTATACAGGTTTAAGTCCTAGATCCTCTAATGAATAAGTTAACTTATTTTTCACCTGGTCCTTTATTTATAGTTCTTGCATTAACCGGTCCGGAATTAGGTGTAGCTATATCACAAGCTCATGTTTCTACGATCTCAACATGTATTTACTTGAATGATGCTACAAATCTCCATCAAACAGGATAGTTCAAGAGAGTACTTTCTCTGTGCACAAAAAGCACAGAGAAAGAAGGCCCCCAGTCAGGCATAGGAGGGGAACAGATATCCAATGGAGACGACGGGTGGGGCCTGTAGCTCAGAGGATTAGAGCACGTGGCTACGAACCACGGTGTCGGGTTCGAATCCCTCCTCGCCCACAACCGGCCAAAAAGGGGAAGGATTTTTCCCTCTGAGCGTAGGAAAATCATGATTGATAAAATTATCTTTATTTTTTTATTAATTAATACATTTATTTCAATGATTGATAAAATTCTCTTTATTTTGTCATTTTCTCTTCCACAAAATTCAGTTTGAAAATAATTATCTAAAGGACGCGAGTCTTTATTTTTCATTATTAATGTCTTTTCGTATATTTCTTAAGGAAGCAACTTTTCATTTTTTTTTCTATAATCATAAAAGAATAGAGTGTGGTAACAAGTTATTTAGAAAGTATAATATTAACTTTATCATTTTAAAAGAAATTAAAAAGTTTAAGATGAATCTTTTAAATAAACAGGGTACATCAAATTTATATAGGTTAGATTTAGGATTGACTTTATTTGTTAAAAAATTCTTTAAAAATTAAAATTAACTTCTTCGTAAATAATAAAAGTCAAACTTATACAAGATATAGATTTCCCGTAAATAATTTAACCTATTTTCACATGATAGACATAAATTTTAAGTAATTTTTTTATAAAGTGTGATAAATTTATAATATATGGTGAACTTTTGTTAGATTATATTTTTTATATTGTTATTTTGTAAATTATTTTATCTTTATTAATGTATAAATTTATTGTAAATATACATCAATTTTATCCTATAACATTGGTCAAAATATACCAAGTCATACTCGACTCATCGTATTTGTCTATAAATTTTTACATATTTTTTTAAAGGACACAACCCTTTATATATTTTTTTAACCATAAAAAATAGAAGGTTTCTCTCATCTAATAGTAGGAACAGACCAAACAGTCTATTAGGACATATTTCATAACATGATAAAGGTAAAATTCAAACATATTTATTAAGGTTTAAATTAAAAATTATTAATCACTACACCATAATGCTATTTTTTTTTATAAATCTCATAAAAAAAATTGTATTTATATTTAAAATAAACATACCTTATTTTATCTTTATTAAAACATATATGAAATAAACAAATCTATTTCATATAAATCATATCAGTTATTAAATTAAATGTTTTTCATATTTAGAAGCTATTATAGATATTTAATTTGTATGGTGTTGGTTTGGAAGTAAGAGTAAAAGAATTTTAGTATTGTTATGGCAGGTGGTGCATGAAATAGTTGAAGGAAAGAATGATGAGAATGTGGAAGAATTATACAACCATATAAATTAAGCAAATGACACAACAAAAAAATTCATTTTACGACAATTTCCCCAACGTGGATTAGGGCAATTTTCCTCCATCAAAATGAATAAACTATTTAATTGTTATTAAGCACTATTTGTATAAACATCACTTTTAAAAACTAGTAACAAAAAAAATAATGCAATATATTGATGGTTTATATTGTAATGAATACCCGGTCTACAATGATTTTATTCCAGTGAAAAAATTTTCAAATTATTTTCATTAATATTTTAGAATTTTATAACACTGTACTTGAGTCAAATATCTATATCACGTAATTAAAATAAAAATAAGTAAAGATTTAGATAAAATTCAATATTTCTATCTGTTTGAACCATGTAGTTTTGTATAAAAGACTTTGAAGTTTAATTACTGCGTAAGTATTATTGTGTGTTCTACCAATTTTAGGCTTTTATTAATGCATATGTCAATAAAAAACAGAATTTTATTACTCATTTATTGTTGCTAATTTATTGTCAATAATAAGAAAGTGTATTTTCAGAAATAAAAAAAAAATGACAGGTGTGTGAATAGTAAGGAAATAGTCCAAAACCATAGACCATAGATGTTGTGAAGTAAAGTCCAAATCAAGCAACTTTGAGTAGATCCAATAATAAAGGATGATATAAGAGCAGTGGATTAGGAAAACATAACCACACATTAGATTGTAAGAAGCCATGATGGAATCCATTTCTCTCTCAGCAAATTCATCTTCTCTCATCACTAGACATTCACTACCATCAACAAGACACAACCAAATCAGTTTCAAACCCATAATCAGTTTACACTTCAACTTAATAAAAATTATTATTGGTATCATATTAATTATTATAAAAATTAATACTTATCATGCACAATCATTTATAAATAGATAATAATATATAATTATTTTAGATTATGGGTGCATCAAGGTATTTTCTCTTATTACTATTGATATATATCAACATTTTTATGTTGAATTGCTAAATAATAACTGACGATTAATAAGTGCTGTATTTAATAATTGCTGTATTTTAGTAAATCTATGCATTAATCTAAGAAATTCTATTGTAAGTATAAAATATTTTAATACTTGACATTTTTAAATAAGTACATTGCATACTACCACACATTCATACAATATTTCAACGCCCAGATTTGTTTTAGTCCTTTCTGTCATATTCCAATATTAATACAATATTTATTTTTTTTATTAATTAATATATTTATTTCAATGATTAATAAAATTCTCTTTATTTTTTCATTTTCTCTTCCATAAAATTCAGTTTGAAAATAATTATCTAAAGGACGCGAGTCTTTATTTTTCATTATTAATGTCTTTTCATATATTTCTTCAAGGAAGCAACTCTTCATTTTTTTTTTCTATAATCATAAAAAAATAGAGTGCGGTAACAAATCATTTAGAAAGTATAATATTAAATTTATCATTTTAAAAGAAATTAAAAAGTTTAAGATGAATCTTTTAAATAAACAGGGTACATCAAATTTATATAGGTTAGGTTTAGGATTGACTTTATTTGTTTGAATCATGTAGTTTTGTATAAAAGACTTTGAAGTTTAATAGTGACTGAATTAGATTCTTTATTGGTGTTGCAATACATGTGTAAGACATAATTATTATATGATATTTATAATTTTCTCCCTTGATTATTTTTAAGAAGCAAAACCAAAAGAGGATTCTTAAAGTGATGAATATCCAGATTTGACAAAAGACCATTTCTATATGCATTTGATTTTCCATCCATCTATGCACTTATTTATGAGGTAGAAACATTTTATGTCTTAGACGCTTTTTGGTTACTTCCGGTACCCTCTATTTTTTATGTAATAATGATCAAAGAAATTAGCTGTGTTTGTTGTTGTTTTGTTTTTGGACTTTTAAGCCCCTTTGATAATAAAATAAAAATAAATAACTAAAGTAATGAAACTCATTAATAAACAGTGCACCATTTTCTCCCACATAAAGTTCCATTGCCTTCTCACTCAAACTCATGTCTTCCCATTTCTTGTGAGGACTCTCCGTAACCCTTTTTGCTGATTATGTTTTCCTTATCATAGTCTATTATTCAGAATGCTGTTCAGTAATTGTTCCAGAATAAAACAGCATTTTAAAACTTTATTTTACATTCCAAAATATAATTACAATTTTTGAATATTGTTTAGGAATGTAAAAATTAATTTTGAAATTTCTTGAATAAAAAATAATAACTTAAAAATTTATTTAACTAAAAAAAATCCTCATAATTGAAGTTGGTTGGAAGCTCATACTATACTCAAGGCCGACATGTATAATAATAAACTTTTAATAATAATAATAGTAAATTTTAATTTTAAGATTGATTAATACAATATTTAGCTTATATTTTAATTTGATAAATGTTTAATTCCTTTTAAAGTATAATATTATGTAATTTTAGTTTTCTAACTAAACGATAAATAATAAAAATAAGACATTTTATGATTTAAAGAAAATTAAAGTATAATAACAATTTGTTTAAAAGAATATTATATTGTTTATAATAAATTAATTTCATTTTTTAAATAATTATTAAAAAGAATGACTAAATTGAAACCAAACCTTTTTTAAATGAAGAGAAAAATATAATATAATAATAATAAATAAAATTTTATCAATAATAAAACTAAAAAATTAAAATTAAAAGAAAGAAAAAATTTTACTCCTCCCAAACCTAAATGTTGACTCCACGTGTGCATATCCCAAACCTAAACATTGACTCTGTGCATGCATATCCTCACACGGAAGGGAAAAAAAAAATCTAAATTGTGTGTGCTCACCGAATTCATTATTTTGTGTATTGTCCTATTTCACGTTGAGAGAAATTGACCTAACATCATCACATTTCACTTAATTTGAGGGTATCACCAAGTTATATTATAGTTGAATTGTCCTAATGAAAATATTGAATGGTTTTGACAACAAATTACTTCTCAGTGAGCATAACAATTTTATTGGAGAAAAAAAAAATACTCAATGAATCCGGATCCATGAACAAATCAATGGCCAACCACCAAAGTAGTGGCTTCAAGAGAGAAAACCAACCCAACCCAACTCCAACCAAAACAACAAACTCATTGCGAATGAAAATCACATATCAGAATGGATCCATGAACAAAAACTCAAATGAATCCCCTGAAGAATGGATCCATGAACAATCCAACAGCAATGACCTAGTTATCACACTTTTTTCAAATTCATCATTCTTTCCTTCAACTATTTCATTTGTCACATGCCATAACAACACCAAAACCCTTTTACTCTTATGTCCAAAACAACACCATACAAATCAAATATCTATAATAGCTTTCAAATATGAAAAACATTTAATTTAATAACCAGTATGATTTACAGTTTTATTGGTGGGGTAAAAAAATAATAATCCAGTATCAAAATATTAAAATTAAAATAAAATCAAAATTAAAGTTAATTAATTGATAATGATGATTAAATATATAAATACATATATTTTCTATTAATGCAATATTTATATTATCCATTAAAAATATATTTATTATAATTAAAAAATAGTCAATATAAGTATTTATGGGAATTATTAATTAATTAATTAATTAATGTATTATTTTGTTAAAACATATTCATGACAAGTCATTGTCGTCAGTACGTAAATCAAAAAAATTTATTACATTATTTATTTGACAGTTAATAGATCTGGCATTAAGTTTTTCATCCCTTCTCTCGAGAAACTTAATTTTCATATATTTATACAAAAAGGTAAAATTTTTAATATTTTTTATTCATAAATTTTAATATAAAATAATTTTTCTTTTCACATAATTTTCTAGAAAAACATAATCCATTCTTTTTCTTTAACTAAAAAGAAGAGAGAGTCAGTTGAATTAATCTTTCTGAACATAGAACATGCAAAATTCAAACGGGACCTGCACCACAACACAATTATACATTTTTTCTCTCTCCCGGTTACGTTATTTTATATTATTTATACTGTAAGATTTATTTATTTTTAATAAATATGTTACTTTTTTATTATATATTCTCTCAATTTTAAATAATATGAGTTTCTAGAAGAAAAAAGTTGTTTTATATTATATATCACTTTTAAAAATTAATAAATCATCAATTATTTTGTATTTTTTTTTTAAGAGTATCCTTAAAAATATTACTGTTAACTTTTGTTTCTAATAGCACATTATATTTACTTTGTCCCATCCTATACTCATTATTTTAGTTAATTAAATGAAATAAGAAAAAGGGTAATTATATACTCATTAATATTCAAGTATTCCGTGTATTTCATATTAATTAAAAATTATTGTATATTTCTTTTTAATTATAAATTATTACAATACTTATTCTCCAAATTAATAAAAGTAAATTAGATATTTAAAAAAATTGATGTAATATTTGATTTTACGTGTGAGATGGACATTTTTTGACATTATTATCATATATATATATATATATATATATATATATATATAATTTTTATAAAAGCATGACATACTTTACGCAGGTTAGGTTAGGTAGTAGACTACAGCTCTTTGTTTTCAGACACAACTCTGCATTTTTTTCTTTAACTATAGAAGTATAAAACAAAAGAGAATGTGTGATAAAACACATTTTAAAGAGTGTAAGATTAACTTTATTATTGAAAAAATAATTTAGAAAATTTAGGATTAACTTTTAAATTAACAAGATTGATTAGATTTTATAAGGTTAAGTTTAAAATTCACATTATAACTTTAATTTTTTTAAAAAAAAATCTAAAATTATAAGTCCTAGACTCAGATAATATGTTAACCAATTTTTCTAATAAATTAACTAATTTTTCATCTTTAATATATAATATAAGAAAAGTCATACTTATACTTCTTAAAAATAGTTTGACCTATTTTCACATTTAGCATATGTTTGATTTGCTAAAAATTAACGTAATCTACATGACATATATCTTTGTTATTTAGTAATTAATTTGAAAAAAATATGTAACAACATAAATTAAATAAATGACACAACACAAAATTTCATTTTTTATTATTAAAAAAACATCAAACAAAGTGCAAAATTGTTCAAATGGCACATCTACTACATTTATCTATAAATTTCAAATTATTTTATTTTAAATAATATTTAATAAATTATCATTATCAATTAACTAATTTACTTATGTATTTTAAATTTTAAATTTAAATAATATTATAAATTACATAATGATAATTATTATTAACTATAATAATTTTATATTATTTTACCTTTATCATCCACTTTCTGTCAAAATATTGAAAAGATAAAAAATTATATTATACTTATTATTTATACTCCACTGTTTTAATTATTTTATTCAACTTTTAATAGATCAATGTAACCCTTGATTGTCGATAAGAATTTTAAGTAATTTTTGTAAAATTTGATATATGATGATTTTTTGTAAGATTATATTTTTATTTTTTTATATTGTGTTATATAAATTATTTTATTTTTATTAACATATTTATTATATGTATACATCAATTATTCTGTTATAAATATTTAGATACGTTAAGTCATAGTCAACTCTTTTGAACAGTTATACTTTTAAATAAAAAAAATTATATCATAATCAGCTATATATCAACAATCATCAGAGTAATTACATTAAAGTTGAACCGTATAATTTTTTACTTATTTTGGTTAAAATCTTTTATGACAAATATTAGTATACAAACCTAAAAAAATTAATTTATGTTCTATATAAAACTACAACGGATATGTATAAAGCTGCAACAGACATAAGAATAATGCATATTTTTTTTTTGTTTTGGGATGATGGTGGTAGATAAGGTGGTAGTTAAATGATAAAATTTTGTCTAAAAAAAATTAAGTTGCTCAATCCAAATATATTTTTTTATCATACATTTAATACATTATTTTTATATTCATTAATAAATATATTTACTATATACTATAAAAAATATTCAAAACAAATATTATATTAATTATTAATAAATATATAAATATATCGATAAATATTTCATACAGATATTCATAATAAATCATTAATAAATATATAACACATAAATAAAATTTAATATAAATATTTATTACAATTATTAATTATATTATTTTTATTATATTGTAGAACTCAATTTTTGTATATTTCTAAGACACTATTTTTAATATTTTTTTATACATAATTTTTTATATAGTTTTTAAAAAATACCATATAATTTTATTGTTTAATCTCTTTCAAATAAGACTTCTAGAATTTATTTTTTAATTTAATTTTTTTAAAAAGTCTAAAATTATATATGAATTTAAATGATAGATAAATAGATATGAATTTAATTATTTCATGTAAAATTTATAATACTTGATAATTTTTTATTAAATTAAATTTAAACTTTTATATTTTAACTTTACGAATCATTTTATCTTTTTATGAATAGAAAATAATATTTTCTATTAATGTAATAATTATATTATTCATTAAAAATATATTTTTCATAAATCAAAATACTCAGTATACAAATTCACGGGAAACATAAATTAACTAACTGTCTCAATATATTAAAAAGCCATTAGTCAAGTCATTTTCGCGTCAGATTGCGTAAATCCATGACAAATTAATACAATATTTATAATTTACTTAAACAGTTAATAAAACAACAGAGTTTGAATTTTCATCACTTCCCCTACCAAATTTAATTTTAATATATTTATTTAAAAGATTGTTTTTAATATCCTTAATTCATAATTTTTATTTTAGTTATCATAACAGATGCAACCTTTCATCAGTTTTTCTTTTGTCGTAATTTTTTACTTATTTTTCTGATAAGTAGGTAACTCTTTGTTTTAACTAAAAGAAGGAGAGAGAGTAATCAAATCCTTCAAACTGCAAAATTCAAACTTGTCTTCAGATCCTGTTTTTCTCTTACTCAGCCCGCTCCCGCCAACTAGCCAATCAACAAAGGAAAGAAGAAAAAGTTATCAGAATCCAGCCATAAAATTTTTTAATGTTTAATACACTTCCATTTCAGTGTCTTTATTACACAAAATAACGTTAAGTTTGTGTGGAAAACCACTATATAAGTAGTGTGCTGTGGTTGTTTCTGTGTGCATTTGCTTTGCTTCTTCTTGAAAATAATCTTTCTGTGGAGAGTGTTTGTCTGTCAGTTGTTGTAACTTTTGAGTGTTTGTGAGAAAGTGTGATGACTATTTGTTCGGAAATGGAACTTAGATCGAGTTCGGCTTCTGCACCGGAGCAGAACGTGAACGTGGTTGTTGACGACGGTGGCAAAAGGAAGAGGAGGAAGAAGAAGAGTTTGAGTTCCATGGCTATTCCTTCGGCCTCCGAAATGGAACTTGGATCGGGTTCTGCACCGGAGCAGAACGTGAACGTGGTTGTTGAGGACGACAAGAAGAAGAAAAAGAAGAGTTCGAGTTCGAGTTCTCGCAGAGTGAAAGTTGTGGGAAACAGAGTCTATGATTCTGTGAATGGAAAAACTTGTCACCAGGTACTGTTTTTTTTTTTTTTTTTTTTTTTTTTTTTTTTTTACTTTTGAGTTTTTGTGATGTCCATTTCGTGTTTTTTCTGTATTTTTGCTTTGTGGATTGTTTGTAGGGTGAAATCTGAATGTGGGTATGTGGAGGAAATGTGGGAAATGTGTGAAAAATTGAAGCTTTGGTTGATGGGGCTGTTTGTAATGATGATGTATAAATGAGTATGTGAATCAATTGATTTGGAACTGTTTTATTTGTGCTTGATATTCGGAAGGATAGTTTTATCGGTTTTTATACTCTGTTATAGGAGAAATGATGAGTTCCATGGAGAATAGTTGTGGCCTTGTACAGAAAAAAAAAAAAAAAAAAGATTATGTTCGTGATGTTGTTTTACTTTTTGTGTGTTTTGTTCGGTTGTGTTGTGGGGTGTGGTGGTTTGTAGAGAGGGTGAAATCGTGATGTGGTTGTGTGAAGATTTTGTTAAAAATGATTGTGTGAAGGTTTTGTGAAAAATGAGAACTATGGTTGATGGGGTTGCATGATATTATGATGTGTGTAGGTTTGCTTCTAGTTTGTGTGTTTTGTTCAATCTGTGTCTGTCTTTGTTTCTAGTTTTTGTGGTTTGTTTGGATGATAACGTTTTTGTTTGCTTGGTTTTCCATGTTCTAGTGCCGGCAAAAGACTACGAAGTTCACCGCCGCTTGTAAGAATCTGAAGAAGGGGACAAAGCTTTGCACTCTTCAGTTCTGTGAAAATTGCCTCTTTGCCAGGTTAGGTTCAACCATATAAATGTTAGGTTTCTTTATTCTTCAGGATTGTTCTGTCACAGGTCATTCGTATTCTTCAATGACTTGGGTAGATCATTGAGAGCGTTCATTGTGGTTCTACTTGACTTATGTAAATGTGAAAAATTATGTCCTTAATGATAGAGTATGATGGAGTACTTGTTCAATCTTTGTATGTGTTTTCCCTTATGGTACTTTTCTGTTGTATATTAGGTATGGGGAGATTGCACGAGAGGTGGCGCAAGTAGATAATTGGGCATGCCCAAAGTGTTGCGGCGTGTGCAACTGCAGTTGTTGCATGTGAGTTTCTTTTTCATTTTTCTTTTATTCTTTCTTTTTGTGTGCTTTGAGATGGTATTGTATCTGTGAGTTCATTCTGAAAGAAGAGTGATTTTTGTAGGAAAAGACGAGGTCAACAACCTACTGGTGCACTATTTCCCACAGCCAAGGCAAAGGGTTTCAAGTCTGTGTTGGATATGCTTAGTGCGAATGCTGCTGCTGCTGCTGCTGCTAAAGATTTGGAATCGAATGAGGCGAATGATGCTGCTGCTGCTAAAGATTTGGAATTGAATGAGGCGAATGATGCTGATGTTTTGCCTTCAGAGGAAGTTCCTGTGGATAAGGTGTGCTATTTTTCTCTTCATCCACCTTCCCATCCATACTGTGGTTGATAGCTTAAGTTTACTTACCTTTGCTGGTTTAAAATCTCTTCTGTATGTATGAAAATTCATGATGAATTAATGATTGCAGAAGCAAAAATGTGTTGATGATGATTCAAGGTCTGAGGAGATTCTTACCAGTGGAGCTGTTTCTGCTCTGACTGAAATATCTGCCGCAAAGGTACCCTAGTTATTTTATTTCATATGTGATACTAGTACTTGTACTCATGCATCATAGGCTCTTATGTTCTAATGGATTGTGGATGATGTTCTTGTTCCATTGCAGGAGCTTGTAGTACTACTCGAAGGCATGGAATTAATGGAAGCCTTAGATGCAACTAATTGTGCAAAGTTAAAAGGAATATCTACTGAGGACGATGTTGATGGTGCAGACAAAAAGAAGATCTTGGAAATGCTTAAAATGGGCAAAAAAGTTACAAGTGAGGAAGCAAAAGGAAATGCAAATGACGAAACTGAAGTTTGCAACGAAGTCTCGGAAGAGAAAGCAGAACTAGAAAGCAACCATGACAATGCTAGTGTGCCAATGGATGGTTTGGAGGCTTGGGCTGCCATTGACTTTTCCTCCGATGTTGATAATTTGTCCCCAAATGTTGGTACGAACTTAGCTATCGGAAAAATGCGAAAAGAGATTCCTTTCCCCCCTGGAACCGATTTAACAGAAATACGGGGCATTGAATTGCCAGCTGAATCTGTTGGGAGTGCATTGCAGCTTCTGGAGTTCTGCAGAGTATTTGGAAAGGTATGCATTCATGTTAACTCTGTTAAAAATTTTCTCTCATGATTTTGTTTCAATTAATTGCAATTTATTGTTGCATGTAGTAGTTGATGGACTGAGTTTTACATAATTGTCAAATTCTTTCTAAGTTACATTAAACTATATACTCTAGATATAATGATGTTATTGCTGCAGATATATTTCTTGTTTTACACTTAATGATGTTGCAATCATTCTTAATTGCTATCTAGTGTTTTTGTTTTTATTATTTGTTTTATTTATTCCTGTGTATCAGGTTCTCAATCTGAAGAAAGGGCAACCTATGGCTATTTTACGGGAAATAGTCGGTAAACAAAGCTTGCGCCGAGGACAAAGCACATTAGCCTTGCAGTTTCAGATTAGAATGCTTACTCTAATACAAAAAAAATTTGGAACCAAGTGAGTTATCCCATGAAGCTTTTATCTGTTTGTTTAGAGTTTTGGGAGTGATAAATTTTTGTATGATATACTTGGACTAAAGTTGTATGAGTTTGGTGTAGGTTTCCACCCTTAAATGCCAACAACGGAGAGAGATCATGGTTGAAACCTTTAAAAGCTTTCATTAAGAATTCTGATGAAATGAAAGATTTTCCTATGAATTGGATTCAAGAAGGCCTCCAAGGATATCACGATTTGGATTTATCGAAGAAGCTTACGCTTCTCAATTTTATTTGTGATGAAGCTTTAAACACAGAGTAAGTATTTCAAGTCCAACTAGAAAATGTGTGTTTTGCAGTTGTTTTATTGTTTTCATATCTTTACCTATCTTTTTCTTTTCTGTGTTTAATCCTGTTTAAAATGGTTGGAAACCTTAATATGTCCAGGAAACTAAGGAATTTTATGGATTATAAAAATTCAAGACATGAAGAAGAGAAGAAAAAGGCCAAATCCAAGGTTGCTGAAGCTAAGGAAAAGGTAACAGGAAACGAGGTGTTATGTTCTCTATATCTGGGTTTTCACTGCTGCTTCATTGTGTTCATAATTTGCTGTGTGTTATACACAGGAGAAAGGTCTTAGGCAGACCTTGCAGAATGAGATGGCTAAAGTTGTACTGTCCAATGAGGCTCCCCGTCCAATGGAGGAGCATGATGCTCTTCTTGCAAAGCTGAAAAATGATGCGGATCAAGCTCATGCTGAGGTACTTGAGTTAAGCGACAAAGTTCCTAAAGGTAAGCATGCTTATGAATTATGCATCGTTCATGGCATAACATTCAGATTTGGACTTCTATCTTGTAAGATTTTAATGTTTCTTCTATTGTAATGGTTGTCATTTGTTCTTCTAATATCAAAGGGAAAAAGTCTGAAGCTGCAAGAATTGAGCCTGAGATTTTTGACAGCAATGGTCAGGCGTTTTGGAAATTGAAAAGTGTTGACCATGCTCTTCTTTTGCAAGGTGATACTCAAAATGCATTAGCTTATATTTTTTCTAATTAATGATATCGTTGTGATTTGGGTTATAGAAAATGTTCTTAAAAAGAGAAACATGAATGGCAGATGTCAAGATAGATGATGAAACTGCTGCTGCACCTGATGAAAAGTGGTTTGTTTATGGTTCTGATAAGATGGGTGAGGTTAATAAGTACATCTCATCAAGGTGAGTTCTTTTATTAAAGTTGAAGTGGTTGTACTTGTAGTTTTGGACATGGTACTTTTGGAGATTTTGCATTCTTCATATTTGTCAAGAACATAATGGTAATAATTAGTGATCACCCCTGCTCGAACATAGAAAGAAGTTAACATCTGCTTTTTAATGCCCTATTTATTATTCATGCATGCAATTACTCTGACATTGTGACAGTGAAGTTTAGTTTTGTTAGGTGGCATTGTAGTTATCTTTTTTACCTTGGTTGCAGGGCTAAGATTCTGAAAAGTCAGAAGGCTGCTGAGAAGCTTTTAAAGCGAAGCATGTAACATGTATCTGGTCAGTATTGCAATCTTTGATTAAAATTTGCTAACAATCTTTGTAACATTATATGCATTATTTGTTCTGAACTTGGATATGAATAACATAGAAAAGTTTTTCTTGTTTTAACAGGTTTTGGTGGGATTATTGTGGCTGGTGGTATTGGATTGAGGGTGGGGTTCTTTGCAAAAAAGTTGGATTCTTTGCATCTAATTTCAGTGGACAGAAGTTAGCTTTAGTTCAATGAATAGGAAGCTTAGATTTTAGGTTTCTAGATGTTTAGCATCCAATTTTTTAGTTATAGAAATAAGGTAGTTTTCTTCATTTGAATAATTATGATGTGGATTTATGCATCAGACTGTTATTTCTTTCTCAGTATTTGAAGTAGTTGAAAGTAGTTGTTGGCATTGTAAGACTAAAAATCTCATTAGTTAGATATAATTGTTTATTATAATTATTTAAAGAACAATTTTCTTATTGCGTGTTGAATAGAAAACGTTAAAAAATATCTTCCTTGTTCCTCGTGATTCTGCCAGTGGTTCAAGTAATAAAGTTTTTGTTTTTTCCATAAATATAAATGCTCTGTCAAATTTATTTCTACGATGGACACATGTTTGATTTAAACTGAAAATAAATTTTGGGATAAGATAGATATCTCCTAGAAGACAGTGCAATGTTTTCAAATTTAAATGGAACTAATGCAAGCTAATGCTAGAAAATAAGAAATGAGTTGATATAATAGGACGACTCAGATGTGTGGACCCGTGCCAAGTAAATGTATATTTTCTAAAAATTATAATAAATTTATTTGAAAATTTACATTTAATCTCCAAATTTTAAAATAATTTAAATTAGAGAAAGTAGTTTCTGAGCTTAAATTAAAGAATTCTTTTCTAGCAAATAACTATGAAATGGAATTTTTAGTCTAGTTAAATGTTAAAGATTAATAATGAATATATAATATTAATAAATGGTAAATTTCTTAATTTTAATGTAGAGAACATCTTAGACGGCTACTAATAAGAGTTTGATATTTAAATGTAGTACCTTATATAAATGTAGTAAAGAGTTTGATATATGTTATGATATATACTAGGTCTAACATGTAAAAGGTGGTCTCATTGTCCATAATAGTATGGAAGAGTTCATTGCATTGACCGACGTAATAAAAGAGAAAATGTAGATGAAATTAATGGTTGTAAGGAGTTGGAGAATCAAACATTTTATAAGAAAAATCATTCTATATGGGTTTAGAATGCATTTATATTATTAATATCTTGACTAAAACACAATTTGGACTAAAGTTTCTTCATTGTGTATAAATTTTAAAAATAATATAGAATTGTAGATGGTTCTATGTTTAATACAAGGTGAGAAATATTTAGAATTAACTGGTTTATATTTTATATATGGGCTCAGAGAAATAATTAGAACTTTAAAATACATAATATTAATAAATGATAAAAAAGATTTTAATCAAATTTTGATCATTTGCTAATTAAAATAAATCTGAAATACAAATAGTTTGATATATGTCATGATATATACTAGGCCTAACATGTAAAAGGTGGTCTCATTGTCCATAATAGAGTGGAAGAGTTCATTGCATTGACTGAAATAGTAAAGGAGAAAATATAGATGAAATGAATAATTGTGAGTCTAGAATTCAGTAAAGAGTTGGAGAGTTATTTTGAAAAATCTAGAGTGACATTCATTTAGTTAAGAATCAAACATTTTATAAAAGAAATCATTATACATGAGAGGTGCACTCATCATAATTTTGTTAATATCTTGACTAAAACATAATTTGGACTAAAGTTTCTTCATTGTATATAAGTTTTAAAAATAATATAAAATTGTAGATGGTTCTATGTTTAATATAAGGTGAGAAAATTTTAAAATTAACTTTAACATATTCTGATTTATACTTTGTATATAGGCTCAGAGAAATAATTAATTATATAATTTTGTTATTTCTCTAACAAACACACATGTATCGGACACACAAATTTTTCTTCCAAAATTTTATTCTACTCTCGTATACTTTTAAACACTCTTAATTAGTTTAAATATATCTTTGATTAATACCATTATAGTTTCTCATCAATTATACACATTTTTATTCATTTCATTACAAACTATAATTATAAAAAAAAACATATATTTAACGTGTCATTTATTGATACACAATTTCTAATAAATTTCTAAAAAAGATCTCAATTAAATTTAAATAATATTAAAATAATATTTTTAATTTAAAAATTATAATTTTTAAAATCACATGTATAAATTGAAAATTAAATTAATATCTAACCTAGCTTAAAAAAATAAATCAATTAATTTAAATTTAATTTATGAAAACTTACGAAAGACTTATGAAAGTCGGATATTTTAGATATTTTATATTATGTTTAAACTTTATAAATGAAAAACATGAAAAAAAGAAACATATAAGAAAAAATCATAGCTAAATTTCTTGCCAAAGATTAATTTTTGATAAAGAAAATAAATACATTGCATAGCTAATAATGTGAAAAAAAATTTAAACAATTAAATCCTTCGTAAACAAATAATAGATGAATATTTAGTTAAGTATATCAAATAATATAAATAGAATTTTCTTTTATTTAAATACTACTGCCCATTTCAAGTATCAGTAAACAAAAATTATTTAAACATTTTTATAAAAATATATTTAAAAATTATTTATTGAATTAAGTAACAAATAATATTAAAATTGAAATAAACAAGATAAAAATATGTACTGTGTTAATTTTATCTGAAAGATAAAGAAGACACGTCACCGACATTTTGACGATTAAACAACTACCTCGATTTCCACTTCATTCTCTGTCTCTCAATCTCTCAAACACATCAAAGCCAATCATCAGATCATTTTCGTTTGTGATTTTGCAAAGCCACATTCTGCTCCAATCACTCGGTTTCTCTGCGTTGCTGTTCCGCATTCAATTTGTCGGAATCACTCGATTTCTCTGCGCTGCTGTTTTGCATTCAATTTGTCGGGTTTCTCTGCGTTGCTGTTCCACATTCAATTTGTCGGGAACATTCAATTTGTCCCAAATTCACCTTTCTAATTCGGTCACTGCCTGTTCAATTTGTATTATTTTTTCTTATTTATATCATTTTTAATAAAATTTAAAAATATAATTTAATTTTATGTTTATTTTTATGTAATATTTATTATTGAAAAATTAATCTTATCAAACAAAATTTATTAACATAAAAATAAAAATGGTGAGAAGTAAACATGACAACACATATATTTTACTAGTTAAATAATAAAAATAAAAATAAATATATATTTTGATTTTAAATAAAATTTTAAATTTTATAATAATATATTTATATTTATAATTTAAATAATTTTATTTTAATTACATGTAATATATGAAATTAAATAACAATATTTTATTACTCGTAATAGTTTAATCTCCTGAAGTAATTTAAATTAAAAAGACTAATAGGTGAGCTTAATGTGTAATTAAAGAGATTTTTTTTTTTTAGGAAATAATTGTGAAACAGGTTTTTAACTAATAATGAATATATATAATATTAATAAATTGTAATTTTTTCTTAGTCAAATTCTGACTACTCACGATATTAGCCAAAACAATATGCAAATAAAATAACTTGATGTTAGAATAACTTTTTTAAATAGAGGATTGAATGAGAAGATTCACTTGAGTCAACCAGAGAGATTCATCAACAAGAACAAGTTGTGTTTGTCGAATAAGCAACTTTATGGTTTCAATCAGTCTCTTAGCGATGATATAAAAGATTTAACACCTTTATTTTGTATAATGGATTCTTAGTCAATGACTATTTGTAGTATTGATGGAAACAATATGAAATTAGTACAACTAGATATTAGAATAGCTTTTTTACATACAGAATTAGATGAGAAGATTCACATGACTCAACTTGAGAGATTCATCAACAAAAACTAGGTGTATTTGTGGAATAAGTCACTTTATGTATAAAAGATTTGACATCTTCATTTTGTATAATGGATTCTAGAGGTTTAAGTATGACAGTTATATATACTCAACGGGTCACTGAATTCAACATCTACTTACCACTTTATGTAGCTGACATGCTAGTAACTTATAAAAGAAAATAAGAGATTGAAGAAAGAAAGAAATACTCAGGTGAATTTGGAATGAAGGATATGAAATCTGTTAGTGAGATTTTAGGAATTGAGATTCTAATGGACAAAATCAAGGACATCTTAGACTATTACTAAATGAGTTGTATAACCAATGTGTCAAAAAAGTTTAATACAGACCAGTACAAGATATTGACAACTCTTATTGTTTAACATTTTAAACTATCACACCAAAATTCACTAAAGATATCAAAGGAAACAACCTATATGAAGGAGGTCCCTTATGCAAATGTAGCAGGGAATTTGATATATGTCATGATATCTACAAGACCTAATTCAACTTACTCAGTCAATCTAATGAGTAGATACATGAGGAAACAAGGAAACGTATGAAGACTTTGAAGTGGATCCTAATGTATTCTGGGAATAACTAAAGTTTGATCATTACATGGAAAACATGAAGAAATGCAAGGAATGTGATATGATTTGATGAATTAAATTATGGTGGATGCATTGACAAGTTAATCCTTTCAAACAAAACTTAGTAAGTAGGTACAATCACACACAAATTAGACCCTATACCTATATTTTTGTTGGTTAAATAAAAATAAAGATAAATATATATTTTAATTATAGATAAGATTTTAGATTTTATAATGATATACTTATACTTTTAAATTAAAGAAATTTATTTTAATTACATGTAATATATGAAATTAAATAACAATGTTTTGTTACTTGCAATGGTTTAATCTCTGGAACTTGAAAAAATAATTTAAATTAGAGAGAATAATTGATGAGATTTATTTGTAATTAAAGTGTTTTTTTTTTCAGCAAATAATTGTGAAATATCTTTTTCACTCTAATCAATGCTAAAGATTAATAATGAATATACATAATATTAATAAGTGGTAAATTTCTTTTCAGTCAAACTCTGACTGTTTACGTGACTCACCCAGATGTAAGAATGATTTTTCTACACAGAGAATTGGAGGAGAAGATTCACGTGATTCAACCAGGTGGATTCTTCAACAAGAACTAGGTGTGTTTGTTGAATAGGTCACTTTATGGTTTCCATGAACAAGGGCATATTAGAATGTTACTAAAAGAGTTACGCAACCAAGGTGTTGAAAAAGTTAAATATGGACAAGTACAAGGTAGTTATTGCTCAACATTTCAATCTATTGCACAAAAATTCACCAAAGATGGAAGACGAAGCATCCTATACGAAGGAGGTACCCTATGCAAATGTAGTAGAAAATTTGATATATGTCATGATATGTACAAAGCCTAATCCAGCTTACTCAGTCAATCTAGTGAGTAGATACATGAGAACACAAGAAAAGCTATGTCCGGAGACTTTGAAGTGGATGTAAGGTACTTGGAACAACTAAAGTTGGATTATTATATTTAAAGCATGATGAATGTGCAAGGAATGTGATATGATTCATTGAATCAAATTATGGTGGATGATTGATACCAGGAGCTTATTAACAAATGATGTGTTTTAGTCTTGTGTAAACGCTTTTAGTTGGAAATGCAACCTCCAAAAGGTGTTCTCATTGTCCATGAGGTATTCTCATTGTCCAAAAAGTGTTCTACACTGTTTCATGAGAGGACTAAACATATATACATCATTACAAAAAGGAGAGGTGGCACTCATTGTAATCTTGTTGATGTTTTGATTGTGTAAAATTTGGACTAAAGTGGTGTACAAATTTAAAAAACAGTATAAAATTATAAATAAATCTATGTTTAAAACAAGGTAAAAAATTGTTAGGATTAATTTTAACTTGAACTAATATGTTTTAATTTATCCCTCTAAAAATGGATTAGGAGAAATAATTAATTATATATTATTATTTCTCATGACAAACTTAAGGGCGTATATTATTATATATTATGTGCATTTCTATTCATTTCATACCAAATTATAATTTAAAAAAATCATATATTTGGTGTGTCAATATTTATATACAATTTCTAATGAAATTCTTTCTGGGATCAGTTTTTAAAGTCTAATTCAAAATATTATTTTTAAGTAATTAAGAATAGTTAATCTCATTTCAACTAATATTTTTGATTTCCAATAAAGGATCTCATTTAAATTTAAATAATATTAAAATAATATTCTTAATTTAAATAATTACAATTTTTAAAAATATATATTTAAATTGACAATTAAATTAATCTCTAATTTAAATTAGAAAAAATTAAATCATTCAATTTAAATTTAAATTTAATTTATAATTTTAAATTAAATTTTACGCACTCTATTAATTGGGTTAAAAAAATTATTATTATAAAAATCAATACACCACAAAAATTATAAAATATAATTTAAATTCTGTTAGATTATGACGTTGTCGGTTGTTAACTCGGAGGAACATGTCTTTTAATCCTTATTATTATATAATATATTTATTTATTAGTTACTTTATTTCTATCATAAACAATTTTATCTTTATTTATATAAATAATATATTATTTAATATTTTTAATTAATTATAAATATCATATATTTTGAAATTTAATTTTATACATTAAAATGTGAATAATATAATAATTAGTCATGTAAAAAAGCATAAACTCACAATAAATAACAGTTAATTCCATTATTTAACATAACCAAACACTGAAAATAATTAAAGCGAAACTTATGAAAGTTGATAATTTTACCTCAGGTGTAAACTTTATAAATGAAAAACATGATGAAAAAGAAACATATAAATAAAATCATAGCTAAATTTCTTGCCTATGATTAATTTGAGATAAAATTAATTCTTAATTAATTCTTCCAATAGAGTTTTTAATTTTTCAAATATATATATATGAAAAAAATTAATTTTGGATAAGGAGGACACGTCACCGATTGATGAACAAACATCTACCTCGTACAGACTGTCAAACACACATCCAAGCAAATCACCACAAGACCGTTTGTGATTTTGCAATGTCAGGTGGAGCCACCGTCTGTTTCGGTCACCGGTTTCTCTGTACTCCTCCTAAATTCACCTTCCTAGCTCGATCACCATCTGTTCCGGTTCAACTCTAATCGGTTTCTATTTTCTTGTCGGTTCGGTTCCAAGTTAAGTTTCATTTTCAGGATCGCTTCTGATTCTTCCACTACCCAAGCTTCCGTCATTCCCTATAATAGATTCTCTGTTTCTAAGTGTTTTTGTTTTTTTACTTTCTCTTATCTAAACTAATGAATAAAACGGTTTGATGTATGAATCACTTTCAAGTTCTGGGTTTTACCTGTTAAGTAACTAATTTTTCATGGGTTTTGCCTAATACATATCCCGTGTCAACTACTAATTTCACTTAGTCAATTACTAATTTTTTATACTTTCTCAATTCAGGTATAGTTTTTAATGGTTGTTATATATTATTTTTGGGAAAACTTACGTAATTCTTTTTATGATTGTTGTATTTTTTTTTTGGAAAATTGTTATATATTTTCACTTTGTAGATGTTGAAAAAGTATAGTCATGAATAAGTATATATAAATATACAACTGTCTTAAAATATATATACATATATACACAAAATAAACCTGGTTGGCTAAATGGTCTGGTATTAAATTTGTCACAAGTTCAAAAAATTTTTGAATAAAATTAGTTCTCGTAAGATTTTTGTTTTTTCATAAATATATATACACCCCTCACATTCCTTTTCTGTGTATAAGGTAAATTTCAAATTCAAATAAATCTATCTTTTAAATTTAAAATAAACTTTTTAATAAGATAAATATCTTCAAGATATTATTTAAAATATATAAGATATAACTTTATACTTCCTCTCTCGTTCTATAAATAGATATTTCATATATATATATATATATATATATATATATATATTATAGATGATGTATTTATGATAGTACATAATAAATTTTAGTTACTATTTTCAGACTTATAATTAATAAAATGAGGTGAAGTTTATAAATGTGTTTAAATTACTTTAATTTTACATGGCTATTTTATTTATGTTTACATAGTCAAATTAATTATTTTTTTTCAAATTAAAATAAATTTCATGTTTAGTAGTAGTTGAGGTGACACCATATTACATTGTTACAAATAAAGTAACTCATATACTATATAATTCTTTATTATATATTTTTGAAATGGAACAAATACAATTAAAAGTACATTGTTAATGAGATAAGTGCAGATATACTGGTTTTGTGAAGTATTTAACGACACTGGTTTCTGCTCAAATAAGCAAGAAAATAAATATTGAATTATTGATAATATATTCTACGGGGTGGATGGATTTACGCATATTGCAAGTGTGGTCTCTTTCCAACAGTGTTGTGACAAATAATATATGGCTGTAAGTCTATCTTTTAAATTCAACCTAAGCTTTTAGATAAGATTAGTTATTGTATAAGGTTTATATATATATATATATATATATATATATATATATATATATATATATATATATATATATATATATAAAAGTTTTTTTTATTTTATTAATTTGGATTCTGTTTGTTAGGAGTAAATTTGAAATTTAAATAAGTCTCTTTTTTGAATTTAAACTAAGCTTTTGGATAAAATTAGTTCTTGTATTAAGGTTTTTGTTTTTTCGTAAATATATATGCTACTCTTAAGTTCTTGACTGTGATCAATCTGGGTTCCACTTGTCAGAAGTAAATTTTAAATTTGAAATTTAAATAAGTCTTTTTTTTAATTCAAAATAAGCTTTTGAATATGGTAAGTTCTTATATCAAGGTTTTTATTTTTTCATATATATATATGTATGCTCCTCTTAAGTTCCTTTGTGTGATATTTTAGGTTGTGTTTGTGAGTAAATTTAAAATTCAAATAAGTCTTTCTTTCAAATTGAAAACCATTTTTTGACAAGATTAGTTCTAGTATATAAGGTTTTTCTTTTTTTATAAATATATATGCTTCCCTTAACTGTCTTTCCGTGATCAATTAGGGTTCCATTTGTCAGAGTCTGAAATTCGAATAAACCTATCTTTTAAATTCAAAATATGTTTTTTGGAAAAAATTAATTCTTGTGTCAAAGTTTTTTTATTTTTGCATAAATATATATGCTTCCCTTAAGTTTCTTTCTATGATCAATCTGGTTCCGATTGTCAGGAATAAATTTCAAATTCAAGTCAGTCTTTCATTTAAATTCAAAATAATATTTTGGATATAAGATTAATTCTAGAATCAAGGTTTTTGTTTTTGCATATATATATATATATATATATATATATATATATATATATATATATATATATATATGTGTGTGTTTCCTCTAAATTTCTTGTTTGTGATCAATCTGAAATAAGCTTTTAGACAAGATTAGTTTTAATAGTAAGGTTTTATTTTTTCATTTACTTTCCGTGATCAATTAGAGTTCTGTTTGTTAGGTGTAAATTTGAAATTCAAATAAGTTAAATATATATATATATATATATATATATATATATATATATATATATATATATATATATATATATGCTTACTTTGCGTTTCTTTCCGTGATCAATGTAGGTTAGTTCTTGTATCAAGGTTTTTACTTTTTCCTAAATATATATGATCTCCTTTAAGTTCCTTTTTATTATCAATTTGAGTTCTATTATTACGAGTATATTTGAAATTCAAATAGATCTTTCTTTTAAATTCAAAATAAGTTCTTGGACATGATTAGTTATTATATCAAGGTTTTTGTTTTTTTCATAAATATATATGCTCCCCTTAAATAAATATGGATTTTGTTTGTCAGGAGTAAATTTGAAAGTTAAATAAAGGGTGAATTTAAAATGAAGGACATGGGGTCTAGGAGTGATATTTTTGAAATAGAGATTCTAATGGATAGAACCAAAGACATCTTAGACAGTTACTAAAAGAGTAATACAACCAAAGTATTGAAAAAGTTCAATACAGACAAGTACAAGATAATGACAACTCTTATCGTTCAACATTTCAAATGGAGGATATGGGATCTGTTAGTGAGATTTTAGGAATAGAGATTCTAATGGATAGAACCAAGGACATCTTAGACTTTTACTAAAAGAGTTATACAACTAATGTGTTGAGAAAGTTAAACACAGACAAGTACAAGAGAGTGATAACTCTTATTGCTCAACATTTCAAACTATCACACCAAAATTCACCAAAGATATAAGATGAAGCAACTTATATGAAAGAGGTACCTTATGCAAATGTAGTAGGGAGTTATATATATGTCATGATATGTAAGAGGCCTAATCCAGCTTACTTAATCAATTTAGTAAGTAAGTAGATACTTGAGGAAACAAGGAAAGCTATGTCCAGAGACTTTGAAGTGGGTCCTAAGGTACTTGGGAACAACTAGAGTGGGATTATATGGAAAACATGAAGAAAGTGCAAAGAATTAGATATGATTTGTGGAATCAAATTATGGCAGATGCATTGACAAATTCATCTTTACAAAAAAAAAAAAAAAAACAAAATTTAGTAACATAGGTACGGTGACACCTAAATTGGACAACACTTATATTTTTACTTGTTAAATAAAAACAAAGATAAATATGTATTTTGATTATAGATAAGATTTTGGATTTATAATAATATATTTATATTTGTAATTTGAATAAATTTATTTTAATTACATGTAATTTGTGAAATTAAATTTCAATGTTTTGTTACTTGTAATGGTTTAATCTTCAAAACTTAAAATAATTGAAATTAGCGAAAATAATTGGTGAGCATAATTTGTAATTAAAAGTTTTTTTGCTTTAAATAATTGTGAAATAGGTTTTTCACTCTAATTAATGCTAAAGATTAATAATGAATACACATAATATTAATAAGTGATAAATTTCGTCTCAATCACTCTTTGACTATTTGCAATGTTGGTTAAAACAATCTGAAACTAGAAGAACTAGATGTAAGAATAGATTTTCTACATAGAGAATTGGATGAGAAGATTCACGTGACTCAACCACATAGATTCATTAGCAAGAAAGAGGTGTTTGTGAAATATGTCACTTTAGGGTTTCAAACAATCTCCTAGTAATAGTATGAAAGAATTGACATTTTCATTTTGTATAATGAATTCTAGAGGTTTAAGTATGACAATTATGAGTACTTAAGGGTTCACTAGCTCTAAATCTATCATCTACTTATTATTATATATTTAGATGACGTACTAGTAGTTTATAAAAGCAAAAAAGAGATTGAAAGGATGAAAAAAATACTCAAGAATGAATTTGAAATGAAGGACATGGGGCCAGTTAGTGAGATTTTAGGAGTAAAGATTCTAATGGACAGAACTATCAGAGTTATACAACCAATGTGTTGAAAAAGCTCAATACAGACAAGTACAAGACAATGATAACTTATTATTCAACATTTCAAACCATCACGCCAAAATTCACTAAAGATATAAGATGAAACAACCTATATGATAGAGGTATCCTATGCAAATCTAGCAGGGAGTTTGATATAAGTCATGATATGTCCGTAGACTTTAAAGTAGGTCATAAGGTATTGTGAATAACTAAATTTTGATTATTATATAGAAGACATAAGAAAGTACAAGGAATGAGATATGATTTGTTGAATCAATTTACGGCGGATGCATTGACAAAAGTACGATGACATGCAAACTGAACAACACCTATATTTTTACTTGTTAAATAAAAATAAAGATAAATATTTATTTTTATTATAGATAAGATTTTAGATTTTATAGTAATATATTATATTTGTAATTTAAATAAATTTATTTTAATTACATGTAATATGTGAAATTAAATAACAATGTTTTTTTTTACCTGTAATGGTTTAATCTCCAAAATTTCAAATAATTTAAATTAGCGAGAATAATTGGTGAGCTTATTTTGTAATTAAAAGTTTTTCTTGCAACAAATAATTGTGAAATAGGTTTTTCACTCTAATTAATGCTAAAGATTAATAATGAATACACATAATATTAATTTGTGGTAAATTTTGTCTTAATCAAACTGATTATTTGCAGTGTTAGTCAAAACAAGATAAAATTAGAACAACTAGATGTAAGATTAGCTTTTCTACATTGAGAATTGGATGAGAAGATTCACATGAGTAACTAGAGGGATTTAGCAATAAGAACTAGGTGTGTTTGTTGAATAGGTCACTTTATGGTTTCCATGAATAAGGGCATCATAAAATGTTACTAAACGAGTTACACAATCAAGGTGTTGGAAAAGTTCAATATAGACAAGTACAAGGCAGTGACAACTCTTATTGCTTAACATTTCAAACTATTGCACCAAAATGCACCAAAGATGGAAGGTGAAGCAATCTATATGAAGGAAGTACCCTATGCAAATGTAGTAGGGAATTTGATATATGGCATGACATGTACAAGGCTAATCCAGCTTACTTAATCAATATAGTAAGTAGATGCATGAGGAAAGAAGGAAAGCTATGCCTAGAGACTTTGAAGTGGATCCTTAAGTACTTAGGAACAACTAAAGTTGGATTATTGTATGGAAAACATGAAAAATGGGCAAGGAATTATATATGATTTTTTGAATCAAATTATGGTGGATGCATTGATACCAGAAGACCATTGAAAAATTACGTGTTTCAGTTTTGTAGAAACACTGTTAGTTGGAAATACAATCTGCAAAAAGTGGTCTCAATATCCACAAAATGTGGATGAAAGGAATGGTTGTGAGTTTACAAGTTTAGTCAGGAGTTGAAAAGGTATTTTGCAAAAGTTAGAGTGACATTCATTTGGTTAAACATATGGATGTCAAACTTCACTTTGTAAGAGAAATTATTGTTAAGGGAAGGTGCAATCATCATAATCTTGTTGATGTCTTAGACTACAACACAATTTGAACTAAAGTTTTCCATTGTGTACAAATTTTAAAAATAGCATAGAATTATAAATGATTCTATGTTTAAAACAAGGTCAAGAATTATTAGAATTGATTTTAACTTGAGTTAGCATGTTCTAGTTTTTCTTTTGTAGTTGAATTAAAAAAAATAATTAATTATATAATTTTATTATTTTTATGATACAGTTAATCTAAATGATTCTTTGATCAATACCTTTATAGTTTCTGTTCATTTACGTGCATTTCTATTCATCTTGGAATAAATTACAATTAAAAAAAAATAGTCATATATTTTTGGCATGTTAATTTTTGGTACACCATTTTTAATTTGATTCTTACTGTGATCATTTTCTAACATTTAATTCAAAATATTATTTTCAAATAATTAAGGTTAATTAATGTCAAATAATAATTTTAAAAAAAGATCTCAATTTACTTTAAAAAATATTAAAATAATATTCTGAATTTAAATAATTATAATTTTTAAAATATATACTTAAATTGAAAATTAAACATAAAAAAGAACTAAATCAATTAATTCAAAATTTAATTTATAATTTTAAAATATAAATTAACTTTTACACACTCTTTTAATTAGCTTAAAAACAAATCATTACTATAAAAAATATTTAGGTACAATAATTCTTGTAAATATATTACGTTAATGCTTCCTATTACACAATATATTTATTTATTAAATATATTTATTTTTATTATATTATATTAATAATATAAACATTTTTTATATTTTTAATTAACTATAAAAAATCATACTTTTTAAATTTTGATTTTATATGGTAAATTATAAATAATGCAATAATTATTCATGTAAAAAACATACACGGGCAGTATATAATAATTAATTATATTATTTAACATAACAAAACACAATAATAAGGAAAAACTTATGAAACTCAATATTTTATCTCAATTTCAAACTATATAAATGAAAAACATGATAGAAAAGAAACATATAAGAAAAAATCATAGCTAAATTTCTTGGTAAGATTAATTTTTTATAAAGGAAATAAATACATTGCATACCTAATAATATGGTGAAAAAATTAAATAATTAAAAGAAATAAGTAAAAGAACAATTCTGAATTTTTTATAATTTTTTAATCATAATATTAATTTTAAATGTTTATTACATATTAAAAAAAGAAAATTTACATCCTTCATGAACAAACAATAGATGAATATTTAGTTAATTTGTAGTAAATAATATAAATAGATTTTTCTTTTATTTAAATACTACTGCCCATTTCAATATCCATTAATAAAAAATTATTTAAACATTTTTATATAAATATATTTAAAAATATTTATTAAGTTAAGTAATAAATAATATTAAAATTAAAATAAACAAGTAAAAGCATAGTATGGTGTTAATATTACCTAAATGATAAAGAGGACACGTCACCAACATTTTGGCAGTTGAGGAGCAAACAACTATGTACCTCATTTTCTGTTTACTCTCTGTCTCTCAAACGCACCCAAGCAAATCACCGCAGGACCTTTTTTCTTTGTGATTTTGCAATGCTAGGTGGAGCCACCGTCTATTCCGGTCACAGGTTTCTCTGAGTTGCTGTTCCGCATTCAACTCGTCTGAGACTCACTTTCCCAACTCGGTCATTACCTGTTCCGGTTTAACTTGGATCGGTTTCTATTTCCTTATCCAGTTTAAAGTTGAGTTTCATTCACAAAGCTGCTGATTCTTCCACCGCCCAAGCTTCTGTTGTCTCCGATGATGAATGAATTCTCTGTTTCTATGGTTTTTTTCTTTTTCTTTCTCTTATATAAGCCAATGAATAAAAGGGTTTAATGTTTGATTCACTTTTAAGTTTTGGGTTTTAAAAACGGTTCTGGAGACCAATTTCTCGTGAGTTTTCTGGGTGCCTAACCCTAATACTTGACTTAGAACATGTACATTTTTAATGATTGATGTATATTTCTTTTTGAAAATTATTGAATACTTTTTTTGCACGTTTAAATTATTTATATTTAACCTCTATAAAAATAGTTTATTTTTTAGTTTTTCATATTTTACGGCAGTTCTAAATTCTAAATTCGTAGTAAAATATTAACCCGCTATAAAAAAATATTTTTTTTATCCGTGATTGTTGAAAAATATTTAAGTATACAACTATCTTTTAAAAAAAAATATAAACCACCTAGATGACTAGATATTAGGATTGGGCATCTGTTAAGTATTAGGAAATTTCCATTTCTCATTCATGCTATATTGAGTTCTAACAATTGTTTTCATAAACATGTGTTTTAAAAAGTAAAATATGGAAAGAGTTTAAAGATGTTTTTTTAATTTTTTGTTAAGCTACAGATGATAAGGGGATTCGTTTCGGTGTAAGTATGGCTTGGTTTTTGCAGAAGGAAATTGTGGAACAATTGGTAGAAGGTAGTTTAGGCTTGAATAAGTTGGCACCAGTACTTTTATTGAAATTGCTCAAACAGAAATTTTTCTTAAATGAGTATTGGTTGGGCCACATGTCACAAGCTATTTTATAATCAAACAGAAACTAAAATCTCTTAACAAAGTGTAATCAAACAGGCACTAAGTTTTTCATTTCTCGACTTTTTTAAAATTTTCGTTTTAACCCCTCTATAATATATTATTGCCTTTTAACCCCTTTATAATATTTTATCACCTTTTAATTACTTATTTATTTTCTGTTAAAACTTATAATATTTTACCAATTTTTAATTCCTTCTTTATTTTCTATCGACCTTTCTAGATAAGATAGATATTTCTCAGATATTATTTAAAATAAATAAAATATAAACTTTAGACTTCTCTTCTAGGTCATTATTCCTTTTTTTTAATTATGTATTTATGATAGCACATAGATAATAAATTTTAATAACCATTTTAAAATTTATGATTAATAAGATGATATAAATGTTATTAAATTACTTTATTTTCATGTGACTATTGCTTTAAGTATTCATAGTTAAATTAATTATTTTTTTTAAAATTAAAATAAATTTCACATTTTATAGTAGTTGAAGTGAGTTATAAATAAAGTAAATCATATATTATATGATTCTTTGTTATTATTATTATTATTAATACAAGCATCTTATTAAAATTTTTAAAAATAATTAAGACTCATTCAACATTTTAATCATATTTTCATTAACAATTAATGGACAATATATAATTTCTAATATAAAACAGAATTATATCAGCCAAAGAATAATGATCACAAAGATATTAAATTATGAAAAGAGTATTGCCATCAAATAATCGGCAAAAGAATAGTTTTGTGATAAATTTAAGACAAAATATATAAGCTTTTTAAACATGAGAAGAAGACATCGGGTAATGTTTTAAAATTTAAATGGAACTATAAAAAATGAAAAATAGTTCGATTTAATGGGACGAAACAATCGTTGATCCGACATATTTTTTTAAAACTTATAATAAACATATTTAAAATTTACATCATTATTATTTCATTTATGACTATTAATAAAGGAGATTATCAGTAAACATTTTTATTGTATAATTTTATCATTTTAAATTTATAAAGTTATTTGTCATTTTCTATGTTTTAATTATTATTTTTTCTTGTTTATATCACCCTTAATAAAATTTAAAAAATTAATTCAATTTTATGTTTATTTTTATGAAATATTTTATTATTGAAAAAATAATATTTTCACGGCAACTTGCAAATATGATAACGCCTAGATTTTTACTAGTTAAATTATAATAATGATAAATATGTATTTTGATTATAGATAAGATTTTAGATTTTTTAATAATATATTTATGTTTGTAATTTAAATAAATTTATTTTAATTACATGTAATATGTGAAATTAAATAACAATGTTTTGTTATTTGTAATGGTTTAATCTCTAAATTTTAAAATAATTTAAATTAGAGAAAATAATTAGTGAGCTTAATTTGTAATTAAAGAGTTTTTTTCAACAAATAATTATGAAATAGGCTTTTTACTTTAATTAATGACAAAGGTTAATAATGAAAACACATAATATTAATAAATGGTAAATTTCTTCTTAGTCAAACTCTGACTCCTTGCAATGTTGGTAAGAACAATCTGAAATTCGAATAACTAGATGATAGAATAACTTTTTTTAATAGAGATTTGGATGAGAAGAATCACGTGACTCAATTAGTGGGATTCATCATCAAGTACGAGGAATATTTCTGAAATAAGTCAATTTATGATTTCAAACAATCCCCTAATAATGGTATAAAAGATTTGACACCTTCATTTAGTATAATGGATTCTTAGTCAAACTCTGACTATTTGTAGTATTGATCAAAATCTGAAATAAGAACAACTAGACATCATAATAGCTTTTCTACATGGAACAATAGACGAGAAGATTCACGTGACTAAACAAGAGAGATTCATCAACAAGATCGAGGTGTATTTGTGAAACCTGAGTTCCGTTTGTCAGGAGTAAGTTTAAAATTCAAATAAGTCTTTCTTTTAAATTCAAAATAAGTTTTTGAGTAAGATTAGTTCTTGTATCAAAGTTTTTGTTTATATATATATATATATATATATATATATATATATATATATATATATATATATAAAAAGTTCTTTTCCGTGATCAATTAGGGTTCTGTTTGTTAGGAGTAAATCTAAAATTTAAATAAGTCTATCTTTTAAATTTAAAATAAGCTTTTAGATAAGATTAGTTCTTGTATTAAGGTTTTTGTTTTTGCATAAATATATATGCTCCCCTTAGGTTTCTTTATGTGATCTTTTGTTTGTCAGGAATAAATTTAAAATTCAACTAAGTCTATTTTTTAAATTCAAAATAAGTTTTTAAATAAGATTAATTCTTATATTAAGGTTTTTGTTTCTTCATAAATATATATGCTCCCCTTGAATTTCTTTCCGTGATCAATTATGTTTTCGTTTGTCAGGAGTAAATCTGAAATTGATAAGTCTATCTTTTAAATTCAAAATAAGCTTTTGAATAAGATAGATATCTCCCAGACTTTATTTGAAATGGATAAGATATAAACTCTAGACTCCTCCTCTCATTCTATAATAGATATCTTAATCGTTATTTTTTTTAATGATGTATTTAATGATAACACAAAGATAATAAATTTTAGTAACTATTTTCAGATTTATGAATAATTAGATGATGTAAAGTTTATGAATTTTTTAATTACTTTGTTTTCGTATGACCATTCACATTTTCGTAATCAAATTAATTAATTTATTCTTAAAATTTAAAATAAATTTCATGTTCAATAATAGTTGAGATGACTCCAATTTACAACATTACAAATAAAGTAACTCATTTACTATATAATTTTTCATTATATATTTTTAAAATGGAAAAGATCTAAGTTTATAATAATAATAATAATAATAATAATAATAATAATAATAATAATAGAAACATCTAATTAAAAATTTTTAAAAAAACATTGAGACTTATTCAATATTTTAACCATATTTTCATTAACAAATGGAAAATATATAATTTCTAATATAAAACAAAATTATATCAGTGGTGAAAGAGTAATGACCACAAAGATATTAAATTTCGAAAAGAGTATAGTTATCAAATAATGGTTATGAGGACAATTTTGTAATAAGTTTAAGACAAAATATGTAAGACTTTTAATCATAAGAAGAAGACATCATGTAATGTTTTCAAATTTAAATAGAACTAATAGAAACTAATGCTAGAAAATAAAAAATGAGTTGATATAATGGGATGAAACAGAGGTGGACCCGTGTCAATATATTTTTTTAATAAGATGACATGTTAGTAGCTTGAAAAAACAAAGAGTAGATTGAGAGGTGAAAGAAATACTTAAGGGTAAATTTGAAACAAAGAACATGTGGCTTGTTAGTGAGTTTTAGTAATAGAGATTTTAATGGACAAAACATCTTAGACGGTTACTAAAAGAGTTATATAATCGAGGTATTGAAAAGTTCAATATGGACAAGTACAAGATAGTGATAACTCTTATTGTTCAATATTTTAAACTATCACCCTAAAATACACCAAAGATAAAGGAGAAAACAACTTATCTGAAAGAGGTGTCCTATGCAAATGTAGTAGAGAGTTTGATATATGTCATGATATGTACTAGGCCTAATCCAATTTAATCAGTCAATCTAGTAAGTAGGTACATGAGGAAACAAGAAAAGCTATGTCTGGAGACTTTGAAGTGGATCCTAAGGTACTTTGGGAACAACTAAAGTTGGATTATTATATGGAAAACATGAAGAAAATGTAAGGAATGTGATATGATTTTTTGAATCAAATTATGGTGGACGCATTGATACCAAGAGATCAATGACAAATTATATGTTTTAGTTTTGTGGAAACACTGTTAGTTGGAAATGCAACCTGCAAAAGATAGTCTCATTGTCCATAATAGAGTAAAGTTTATTGCATTGCCTGATGTAGTAAAGGAGGAAATGTAGATGAAATGAATGGACGTGAGTTTACAAGTTCAGTAAGGAGTTGTTGAGGTATTTTGCAAAACCTAGAATGACATTTATTTGGTCAAAAATCAAACATTTCATGAGAGGACTAAAACACAGTTGGTTAAGAATCAAATATTTCAGAAGAGAGATCATTATACAGGGGAGGTGTACTCATCATAATCTTTTTGATGTCTTGACTAAAGCACAATTTTGGACCAAAGTTTCTTCATTGTGTACAAATTTTAAAAATAGTGTAAAATTGTAGATGGTTCTATGTTTAATACAAGATGGAGAATTGTTAGGATTGATTTTAACATGTTCTAGTTTGTACTTTGTTTATGCGCTGGAAAAAATAATTAATTATATAATTTTATTATTTCTCATGACAAACACACATATGTGCAACTATACACACAAATTTCTATTTCAAGATTTTATTGTACTTTCTCTTTCAAAAATTGGACGGGAGGATTCACCTGTGTTTGTGGAATAGGTCACTTTATGGTTTCAAACAATCTCCTAGCAATAGTATAAAAGATCTGTCACTTTCATTTTGTATAATGAATTCCAGAGATTTAAGTGTGACAGTTATGTGTACATAAGGGGGGTCACTAGCACCGAATCTATCATATACTTACTACTTTATATAGATGACATGTTAGTAGCTTGTAAAAGCAAAGATGAAATTGAAATGGTGAATTTAAAATGAAGGACATGGAATTTGTTAATGATATCTTAGGAATAGAGATTCTAATGGATAGAACCAAGGACATCTTAGACGGTTACTGAAAGAGTTATGCAATTAAGGTGTTGAAAAAATTCTATATGGACAAGTACAAGATAGTGACAACTCTTAACGTTCAACATTTCATACTATCACACACAATTCACCAAAGGTATAAAAGGAAACAACCTATATGAAAGGGATACCCTATGCAAATGTAGTAGGGTGTTTGATATATGTCATGACATGTACAATGCCTAATCCAGTTTACTCAGTCAATCTAGTAAGTAGATACATAAAAAACAAGGAAAGTTATGTCTAGAGACTTTGAAGTGGGTACCAAGGAACAACTAAAACTGGATTATTACATAGAAAATAAGAAGAAAGTGCATGGAATGAGATATGATTTGTTGAATTAAATTATGGTGGATGCATTGACAAATTAATCATTACAAACAAAATTTAGTAACATAGGTATAATACGCACAAATGGGACAACACCTATATTTTACTAGTTAAATAAAAATAAATATAAATATGTATTTTGATTATATAGACAAGATCTTAGAATTTATAATGATATATTTACATTTGTAATTTAAATAAATTATTTTAATTACATGTAATATGTGTGAAATTAAATAATAATTTTTTGTTATTTGTAATGGTTTAATCTCCAAAAATTGAAATAATTTAAATTAGCGAGAATAATTGGTAAGCTTAATTTATAATTAAAAGTTTTTATTTCTAGCAAATAATTGTGAAATAGGTTTTTCACTCTAATTAATGCTAAAGATTAATAATGAATACGCATAATATTAATAAGTGATAAATTTCGTCTCAGTCAAACTCTGAATATTTGCGGTATTAGTTAAAACAATATGAAATTAGAACAACTAGATGTAAGAATAGTTTTTTTACATAGAAAATTTGTTGAGAAGATTCGCGTGACTCAACCAGAAGTAAGAATAGCTTTTCTACATAGAGAAATGGACAAAAAGATTCACGTGATTCAACCTATGTTTAAGAAAATATTTTCTACATAGAGAATTGGACGAAAAAATTCACATGATTCAACAAGACGTAAGAATAGTTTTTCTACAAAAAGAATTAAAGGAGAAGATTCACGTGACTCAACTAGGGATTCATCAAGAAGAATCAAGTGTGTTTGTTGAATATGTCACTTTATGGTTTCCAAGAATATGAGCATCTTAGACTGTTACCAAAAGAGTTACACACCAAGGTGTTAAAAGTTTTCAATATGAACATGTAGAAAACAATGACAACTCTTATTGAAGGAAGAAGCCACTTATATGAAAGAGGTACCTTATGTAAATGTAGTAGGGAGTATGATATATGCCATGATATATAAAAGGCTAACCCAACTTACCTAGTCAATCTAGTAAGTAGATACACAGGGAAACTAGGAAAGCTACTTTGGAGACTTTGAAGTGAATCCTTAGGTACTTGGGAACAACTAAAGTTGGACTATTACATGGAAAATAAGAAGAAAGTGCACGGAATGAAATATGATTTGATGAATCAAATTATGGTAGATGCATTGACAAATTAATCTTTTCGAACAAATTTAGTAACATAGGTACGGTGACACACAAATTAAACAACACCTATTTTTTTACTATTTAAATAAAATAAAGATAAATATGTCTCTTGATTATAGATAATATTTTAGATTTTATAATGATATATTTATATTTTAATTTAAATAATTTTTCTTTAATTATATGTAATATGTGAAATTAAATAACAATGTTTTGTTACTTGTAATGATTTAATCTCCAAAACTTGATATAATTAAAATTAAAGACAATAATCGGGGAGCTTAATTTCTAATTAATTATTTTTTTTTGCAAATAATTGTCAAATAGGTTTTTTACTCTATTTAATACTAAAGATTAATAATGAATACACATAATATTAATAAGCGGTAAATCCTGACTAGTTGCAGTGTTGGTCAAAACAATGTGAAATTAGAACTACTAGATGTAAGAATAACTTTTCTACATAGAAAATTGGATGAGAAGATTCACGTAACATGTAACATCCCAAAAATTTAAATATAGTTTAAGAGAGGTTTTTATAACAAGAGAGAAATATAAAAAATTATGAATTTTTGAAATTACTATAGTAAATAGTAAATTACTGTGTAAATAGTAAATTACTGTGCAAATAGTTAATTACTGTGCAAATAGTAAATTACTGTGGTAAATAGTAAATTTACTGTGGTAAATAGTAAATTTACTGTGGTAAATAGTAAAATTACCGTGGTAAATAGTAAAATTACTGTAGTGGAATATTCTGAGGAATATTCTGTGGAATATTCTGTGGAATATCCTGTGGAATATCCTGTGGAATATTCTGTGGAATATCCTGTGGAATATTCTGTGGAATATCCTGTGGAATATTCTGTGGAATATTCTATATTCTGTAGAATATTCTGTAGCAAATAGTACCTTGGGAATTCTATAAATAGGGCCTAGGGATTTCAGATGAGAAAACAAACCAAAGAACATTTCTATATTCTCTCAAGCTCTCTCTTAGGAAGAAAAATCTCTAAAAGAGGAGCAAGTAAGTAGAGGAAGAGTATAGGAAGGCTGGAGAAACCCTGTAAGGGGAGTCATCCTTATCCTACTCTTCTATTCTTTGTTTTGTTGTTACTTTCATTATATTTCTTTAGTTTTTTTCGGATACTAAGGTGCGAAGATAATTCTTAGTATGCTCTGTGGTTGCGGTTTTGTCCGATCTTCCACATCAGAACAGAATTATTCTTGTTATGAGGAAAAGTGTGTTACTGTTTATTGGTTCTTGATGTTTCCTTGATAATTCTTGGTGTTTCTTGTTTCTTGGTGTCTTGATTTATTGGTGTTTATTGGTGTTTCTTCGTGTTGATTTCATATCGAAATATGTCTGGTTTTGAGGTGGATATGAATAAGTGGTGACATGCATGGTTGCATGAAATTGGTGATGGACTTGAATTGCTTAATGACCGATTTGAAATGCCTAGTGGAGAGGCAATATTCTAAGATTGCTTGGTGAATAGGCAATGCTTAGAAGGTTTTGAAATGAATATGACCTAGTAAAGAGGTCAAGATTTAAAATGTGATAAAGGTCATTATACAATTCAAGGTCCTAGAGCATGTTGCATGATGATGATAGTAGTAGACCAAGTCCGTAAGTCACGGATTCCCGTCTGTGTGAGTGGAATACCGTGGACTAGAGGGGTTCTCTTGGTGGGGAAATTGCCCCGCTCATGATGATCACATGTTGCGGGGAGGTCCCGGGACCGGACACCGAGGGAACTCGACAATTACGAGTGTCTACCACCGTGGGTCCGAGGATGTGAGGACCAGATGCCCCAGGCTATTTTCAGTGGATGGCGCCACATTGCATGTTGAGTAAATAGGGAAAGTACATCGTGAGGATACATGCATCATATAGAAATAAGAGCATGCAATAGTGATTATGTGTACATGATTATTGTGATAAATTACTAATTCGTTTTATGGTTGATTGGTGGTTTTACCTTGTGAATTGAATTAATGGTTTGGACACAGGTTTTATATCAATAAATTACTATTTTTAAAGAAATTGAAGAATATTAAAGAATATTGGTTTTATGAATAATTTTCCTTATTTTCAAAAGTTTTACTATAATTAAAATTATTTGAGGATTAAGGAAAGCTCACCCTTGCAATTCTATTTTTACAGATTTGCAGGATTAAGAAGTTGTCACTATTTCGCAATGGTTGTTACTACTATCTTGTTGTGAAGATGCTTGCTATGTTTTGCATGTAAAAGTGTTGAGTATATGTTCTAAGGTAGTTATGTAAAATAATAATAGGACAAAGTTATGTAATCTGGTTGTAATGAACCTTAAAACCTATGTAATAAAAGTGTTGTTTTCTAAATCTCTCTTTTATCTACTATATCATTAACCACTTTAAATTACAAAATATAAATAAAATAAGTAAATAAGAGGGGGGTGTTACATTAGTGGTATCAGAGCAGGTCGAACCAGTTCGACTTGTGAGTTATGTGTCTGCTATGTTTTTGTTGTGTGAATGATTGTTTGTTTGCTTGAGTGTTTGTTTGATTATTCGGTGTGCTTTGATTGATTGAATAGTCACCTAGTCTAGAATAGAATGTAGACTAACCCTATGATATTCTATGCCCTACTTTTATTAGAAAAGTTATGGCGGTAAGAAATGATAGAGTTATAGCAGAAGCTTTACAAGCTCTGGCTCGAGCTATAGAAAATCAGAATCGAGGAAATAACGGAGGAAGGGCGAGTACCAAGGGTGAATCACTTCCTGAAGAACAATCCACCATCTTTTAATGGGGGTTACAACCCAGATAGTGCTCAAAGTTGGATAAGGGAAATAGAAAAGATATTTCGAGTTACGACTTGTCCAGAAGAACAAAAACTAGCATTTGGAACTTATATGCTGACAGAAGAAGCTGAATATTGGTGGGAAAACACCCGTCAAGATTTAGAAACTAATGGACAAGTCATAACTTGGGAAATCTTCAAAAAAGTGTTCCTGGAGAAATACTTCCCTGAAGACATTAAGAATAAAAAGAAATGGAGTTCTTGGAACTTAAACAAGGGAATATGACTGTGGCTGAATACGCAGTCAAGTTTGAGGAATTGGTACGATATTTCCCACATTACCAAGGAAGGGAGGGGGAAAGCTCCAAATGTGTCAAATTTCTTAATGGACTTCGACCTGAGATCAAGCAAGCCATCAACTACCAGGGTATTAGACAATACCCTATTTTAGTAAATATGTGTAGAATATATGATGAAGACTCTAGAGCTAAAGCAGCTTATTATAAAGGCAAGAATAATGGGGGACCCATAAGAAACAAGGAACAAGGACAGAGAGGAAAGCCATATACTCATCCTAAAATGAAAATGGATAACAAAGTAAGAGGAAGTGGCAACTTTCCAAATTTCCAACCAAATGTTTCAAATGTGGGGAGTCCGGGCATATCTCTCCTCAATGCCCCAAATCGGACATTACCTCGCTACAAATGCAACCAAAAAGGACACATCCAAAGGAACTGCCCACAACTAAAAGAAGAAACTAATGGAAGCGCTAAAGGCACTAATAACAATCAACAAGGGAAACCAAAGGTCAGGGAAGAGTATTCACCCTCAATGGAACCGAGGCCTCGAATGCCAATGATCTTGTACAAGGTACGTGTTCCATACGTGGAATTCCTTTACTTGTACTATTTGACTCGAGCCACTCATTCCTTTATATCTTCAGATCAAAGCTAAAAGGTTACAACTTCCACTATCCCTTTTAAACATTGATTTAATAATAACTACCCCTACCAATGAGTCAGTTACAACTACTTACATCTGTTTAGATTGTCAAATAGAACTAAATAACAAAACCTTCCTAGTCAACTTGGTTTGTCTACCACTAAAACAAATTGATATTATTCTTGGAATGGACTGGTTATCTTCCAACCATGTCCTTATAAACTGCTTCGATAAAACCTTAATCTTTTCTAACCCCGAAGCAAGTAGGGATATGGAGATAATCTCTCGCCAACCAAGTAAAAAGGGACTTAAAGAAAAATAATAATAACGTGTACATGATCCTTTCTAACCTAGAAGTGGAACAAAAGGTCACCTTCGATAATATACCTGTAGTACAGGATTTCTCTGAAGTATTCTCCGAAGAGATAAATCAACTACCACCTGAAAGGGAAGTTGAATTTTCTATAGACCTGATACCCGGGACTGGACCAATTTCTATTGCACCTTATAGGATGTCACCCTTAGAATTAGTGGAGCTAAAGAAACAAATAGAAGAACTATTGAAGAAACAGTTTATTAGACCTAGTGTATCACTTGGGGAGCACCCGTACTCTAGTAAAGAAGAAAGACTAACTATGAGACTTTGTGTAGATTATAGACAACTAAATAAGGTAACCATTAAGAATAAGTACCCCTTACCAAGGATAGATGATCTTATGGACCAACTAGTAGGAGCTTGTGTATTTAGTAAGATTGATCTAAGGTCTGGATATCACCAAATAAGGGTAAAAAGTCAAGATATCCCTAAAACGGCTTTTAGTACCCGATATGGACACTATGAGTATATGGTTATGCCCTTTGGCGTAACTAATGCACCCGCGGTATTTATGGATTATATGAATAGGATATTTCAACCATACTTGGATAAATTTGTGGTAGTATTTATAGATGACATTTTGGTATACTCAAGAACCAAAGAGGAACATGCTAAACATCTTAGAGTGGTATTACAAATCTTGAAAGATCAACAAATATATGCGAAATGGTCCAAATGTGAATTTTGGTTAGAAGAAGTTAGTTTCCTAGGACATGTAATATCACAAGGAGGAATTGCAGTAGATCCACATAAAGTAGACGCAGTACTAAAATGGGAAAGACCAAAAAATGTGACAGAAATAAAGAGTTTTCTAGGATTAGCTGGATATTATAGAAGATTTATAAAAGATTTCTCCAAGATAGCTTTGCCTCTCACAACCTTAACTAGAAAAGGCCAAGCTTTTGTATGGAATAACGACCGTGAACAAAGTTTCCAAACCCTTAAGAAAAAACTAACTACTCGCTCTCGTTTTGACCCTACCAAACCCAACCAATCGTTTGAAGTCTATTGTGATGCCTCTAAACTAGGTTTAGGAGGAGTGCTAATGCAAGGAGGAAAAGTGGTAGCCTATGCATCAAGACAATTGAAAAACCATGAAAGGAACTACCCAACCCATGACCTAGAACTAGCATGCGAGTAGTATTTTACGCTTAAAATATGGCGACACTATCTTTTTGGAACAAGATTTGAGGTATTTAGTGATCACAAAAGCCTTAAGTATTTATTTAGCCAAAAGGAGTTAAACATGAGACAAAGAAGGTGGATGGAATTTTTAAAAGATTATGATTTTGATCTTAAGTACCATCCAGGCAAAGCAAATGTAGTAGCCGATGCATTAAGTAGAAAGACCATAGCAATATCAAGTTTAATGGTTAAAGAGATGGATTTAATAGATCAATTTAGGAACTTCAACCTTGCATGTGAGTTTACTCCTGTTAGTATTAAGTTAGGAGCCTTAAGAATAACTAATGAATTTATGAATGAAATAAGACAAAAAACAAGAAATGGATCCTTTTCTTAATAATCGATTGAAGTCATAAGAAAAGGAGAAAATAGTAACTTCAATATTGGAGTTGATGGAATTTTAAGATTTCAAAATAGAATATGCATACCTAATATATTGGAACTTAAGAAGGTAATCTTAGAGGAAGGACATAAAAGTAAGCTTAGTATTCACCCTGGTGCCACCAAGATGTATAAGGACCTGAAGACCCTGTTTTGGTGGCCTAAAATGAAGAAAGAAGTGAACGAATTTGTATATGCATGCTTGGTATGTCAAAAGGCTAAAATCGAACACCAAAAACCTTCAGAATGCCGCAACCCTTAGAAATACCGCAATGGAAGTGGGAAAGTATCTCTATGGATTTTGTAGTAGGATTACCAAGAACTTCAAAAGGAACAGATTCTATTTGGGTAATAATAGATAGGTTAACCAAATCCGCCCATTTTATCCCGCTTAATGTAAGGTATTCATTAGAAAAACTAGCCAATTTATATATAAGTGAAATAAGACGATTACATGGTGTACCCACAAGCATAGTTTCGATAGAGATCCTAGATTCACTTAGATTTTGGGAAAGTTTACAGAAGCATTAGGAACAAGGCTAAAACTAAGTTCTCGCCTATCACCCTCAAACAGGATGGACAACCGAAAGAACTATTCAATCCCTAGAAGATTTATTAAGGGCATGTATTTTGGAATATAAAGGAAATTGGGATAGCCATCTACCCTTAATAGAATTCACATATAATAATAGTTACCACTCTTCAATTGGAATGGCCCCATATGAGGCATTATATGGAAGAAGATGTAGGACACCTCTATGCTGGGTAGAGCCAGAAGATCATATAACCTTAGGACTGAAATAATACAACAAACTACTGAAAAGATTAAACTAATTCAAGAGAAGATGAGAAGCGACACAAAATAGGCAAAAATGCTACTATGATAATCGAAGGAAGAACCTTGAGTTCGAAAAGGGGGATCATGTATTCGTAAAAGTAACACCTTGACCGGAGTTGGCGGGGCTCTCAAATCCCGCAAACTCACACCTCGTTTCATAGGACCTTTCCAAATTCTCAAAAAGGTTGGACCCGTAGCCTATCAAATTGCATTACCACCTACTCACAAATCTTCATAATGTCTTTCATGTATCTCAATTGAAAAAGTATATCCATGATCCTTCACATGTGGTGGAACTTGACGATGTTCAAGTAAAAGAAAACCTCACGTTTGAAACCCGACCTTTAAAGATCGAGGATAAGAGGATCAAGTTCCCGAGAGGTAGAGAAATTCCCTTGTCAAGGTTATTTGGAAAAACGAGCAAGTGAAGAGGTTACATGGGAATTGGAAGATCAAGTGAAAAGCAAATACCCCGAATTATTCCAATAAAGGTAAATTTCGAGGACGAAATTTTTTAAAGGAGGAGTATTGTAACATCCCAAAAATTTAAATATAGTTTAAGAGAGGTTTTTATAACAAGAGAAATATAAAAAATTATGAATTTTTGAAATTACTATAGTAAATAGTAAATTATCGTGTAAATAGTAAATTATTGTGCAAATAGTTAATTATCATCGCAAATAGTAAATTATCAGGTAAATAGTAAATTTATTGGTAAATAGTAAATTACTGTGGTAAATAGTAAAATTATCATGGTAAATAGTAAATTTATCGTGGTAAATAGTAAATTTATTGTGGTAAATAGTAAAATTACCGTGGTAAATAGTAAAATTATCAGTAGTGGAATATTCTCGAGGAATATTCTCAGGAATATTCTCAGTGGAATATCCTGTGGAATATCCTGTGGAATATTCTCGTGGAATATCCCGTGGAATATTCTCGCTAATATCCTGTGGAATATTCTGGAATATTCTATATTCGTAAGATATTACAGTAGAAAAATAGTACTTTAATTTATAAAAATAGGGCAGGGATTTCGGATGAGAAAAACAAACCAAAGAACATTTCTATATTCTCTCAAGCTCTCTCTAGGAAGAAAAATCTCTAAAAGAGGAGCAAGTAAGTAGAGGAAGAGTATAGGAAAGATGTTCGAGAAACCTTGTAAGGGGAGTCCTTTATCCTACTCTTCTATTCTTTGTTTTGTTGTTACTTTCATTATATTTCTTTAGTTTTTTTCGGATACTAAGGTGCGAAGATAATTCTTAGTATGCTCTGTGGTTGCGGTTTTGTCCGATCTTCCACATCAGAACAGAATTATTCTTGTTATGAGGAAAAGTGTGTTACTGTTTATTGGTTCTTGATGTTTCCTTGATAATTCTTGGTGTTTCTTGTTTCTTGGTGTCTTGATTTATTGGTGTTTATTGGTGTTTCTTCGTGTTGATTTCATATCGAAATATGTCTGGTTTTGAGGTGGATATGAATAAGTGGTGACATGCATGGTTGCATGAAATTGGTGATGGACTTGAATTGCTTAATGACCGATTTGAAATGCCTAGTGGAGAGGCAATATTCTAAGATTGCTTGGTGAATAGGCAATGCTTAGAAGGTTTTGAAATGAATATGACTTTAGTAAAGAGGTCAAGATTTAAAATGTGATAAAGGTCATTATACAATTCAAGGTCCTAGAGCATGTTGCATGATGATGATTGGATAGTAGTAGACCAAGTCCGTAAGTCACGATTCCCGTCCGTGTGAGTGGAATACCGTGGACTAGAGGGGGTTCTCTTGGTGGGGAAATTGCCCCCGCTCATGATGATCACATGTTGCGGGGAGGTCCCGCCGACACCGAGGGAACTCGACAATTACGGAGTGTCTACCACTGGTGGGTCTGGAGGATGTGAGGACCAGATGCCCCAGGCTATTTTCAGTGGATGGCGCCACATTGCATGTTGAGTAAATAGGGAAAGTACATCGTGAGGATACATGCATCATATAGAAATAAGAGCATGCAATAGTGATTATGTGTACATGATTATTGTGATAAATTACTAATTCGTTTTATGGTTGATTGGTGGTTTTACCTTGTGAATTGAATTAATGGTTTGGACACAGGTTTTATATCAATAAATTACTATTTTTAAAGAAATTGAAGAATATTAAAGAATATTGGTTTTATGAATAATTTTCCTTATTTTCAAAAGTTTTACTATAATTAAAATTATTTGAGGATTAAGGAAAGCTCACCCTTGCAATTCTATTTTTACAGATTTGCAGGATTAAGAAGTTGTCACTATTTCGCAATGGTTGTTACTACTATCTTGTTGTGAAGATGCTTGCTATGTTTTGCATGTAAAAGTGTTGAGTATATGTTCTAAGGTAGTTATGTAAAATAATAATAGGACAAAGTTATGTAATCTGGTTGTAATGAACCTTAAAACCTATGTAATAAAAGTGTTGTTTTCTAAATCTCTCTTTTATCTACTATATCATTAACCACTTTAAATTACAAAATATAAATAAAATAAGTAAATAAGAGGGGGGTGTTACATAACATAGCAAGAGGGATTCATCAACAAGAACAAGGTATGTTTGTAGAATAGATCACTTTATGGTTTCAAAATCTCCTAACAACGATAAAATATCTAACACCTTCATTTTGTATAATGGATTACAAAATGGATTCTTGGTCAAAATCTGACTATTTGCAGTATTGGTCAAAACAATTTGAAATTAGAACAACTACATGTTAGAATAGCTTTTCTACATAGAGAGTTGGACAGAGAAGATTCACATGACTCAACCAAAGAAATTCATCAACAAGAAAGAGATGTGTTTGTGGAATAAGTCACTTTATGGTTTCAAACAATCTCCTAGCAATGGTATAAAAGATTTGACACTTTTATTTTGTATAATGAATTCTAGAGGTTTAATTATGATAGTCACGAGTACTTAAGGGGTCATTACCACTGAATTTGTCATCTACTTACTACTCTATGTATACGACATGCTAGTAGCTTGTAAAAGAAAAGGGGAGATTCAAAGGATGAAAGAAATACACAAGGGTGAATTTGAAATAAAGGACATGGGACCTGTTATTGCGTTTGTAGGAATAGAGATTCTGGTGGACAGAGCCAAGGACATCTTAGACTATTACTAAAAGAGTTATATAAAGAAGGTGTTGAAAAAGTTCAATACAGACAAGTACAAGATAATGACAACTCTTATTGTTCAACATTTTAAACTATCACACCAAAATTCACCAAAGATATAAGAGGAAGCAACCTATATGAAACAGGTACCTTATGCAAATATAGTAGGGAGTTTGATATGTGTCATGATATGTACAAGGCCTAATCCAACTTACTCAATCAATCTAGTAAGTAGATACTTGAGGAAACAAGAAAAGCTATGTCCGGAGACTTTAAAGTGAGTACTAAGGTACTCGGGAATAACTAAAATGGGATTATTATGTGGAAAACATGAAGAAAGTGCAAAGAATGAGATATGATTTATTGAATCAAATTATGGTGGATGCATTAACAAATTAATCTTTACAAACAAAATTTAGTAACATAGGACAAATAGGACAACACCTATATTTTTACTAGTTAAATAAGAATAAGGATAATTATTTATTTTGCTTATAGACAAGATTTTAGATTTTATAATGATATATTTATATTTTTACTTTAAATAAATTTATTTTAATTATATATAATATGTGAAATTAAATAAAAATGTTTTGTCACTTGTAATGGTTTAATCTCCAAAACTTGAAATAATTTAAATTAGCGAGAATAATTGGTGAGTCTAATTTGTAATTAAAAGTATTTTTTCAGCAAATAATTGGGAAATAGGTTTTTCACTTTGATTAATACTGAAGATTAATAATGAATACATATAATATTAATAAGTGGTTAATTTCGTCTTAGTCAAACTCTGACTATTTTCAGTGTTGGTTTAAACAATCTAAAATTAGAACAACTAAATGTAAGAATAACTTTTCTGCATAGAGAATTTGATGAGAGGATTCATGTGACTCAATGAGATGTAAGAATAGTTTTTCTACATGGAGAATTGGACAAAAAGAGTCACGTAACTCAATCTGATGTAAGAATAACTTTTCTACATAAAGAATTAAAGGAGAAGATTCACGTAACTCAACCAAAAGGATTCATCAACAAGAACTAGGTGTGTTTGTTGAATAAGTCACTTTATGGTTTTCAAGAATAAGAACATCTTAGACTGTTACTAAAAGAGTTACACAATCAAGGTGTTGAAAATTTTCAATATGGTCAAGTAGAAGACAATGACAACTCTTATTGCTCAACATTTCAAACTATCACACTAAAATTCACTAAAGATAGAAGAGGAAACAACATATACGAAGGAGGTACCTTATGCAAATGTAATAGGGAGTTTGATATATGTCATGATATGTATAAGGCTAATCTAGCTTACTCTGTCAATCTAGGAAATAGAGACATGAGGAAACAAGAAAAGGTACACCTAGAGGCTTTGAAGTGCAAGGACAATTAAAGTTGGATTATTACATGGAGAACAAGAAGTAAGTGCAAGGAATGACATGTGATTTATTGAATCAAATTATGGTGGATACATTGATACTTGGAAATCATTTACAAATTATGTGTTTCAGTTTTATGAAAACACTGTTAATTAGAAATACAATATGTAAAAAGTGGTTTCATTGTCCATAAAATATAGATGAAAGGAATGGTCTGAGAGTTTTTAGTAATCTTAACTAAAACACAATTTGGACCAAAGTATTTCCATTGTGTACAAATTTCAAAAATAACGTAGAATTGTAGATGGTTCTATGTTTTAAACAAGGTGGAAAATTATTATAATTGATTTTAACCTGAGTTAGATGGATTGGGAGAAATAATTATTTATATAATTTTATTTTTTCTCATGATAAAGTTAGTTTAAATATTTCTTTAATCAATATCATTATGATTTTTTTGTTCATTTATGTGCATTTATATTCATCTCGGAACAAATTATAAATAATCATATATTTGATTTAGTACACCATTTTTAAAGATATTTTTACTGTAATAAATTTCTAAAATTTAATTCAAATATTATCTTTAAATAATTAAGATTAAGTAATCTCTAATCTGTATTTTCGATTTCTAAAAAGGATCTCAATTTACATTAAAAAATATTAAAATAATATTCTTAATTTAAATAATTATAAATTTTAAAAATATATACTTAAATTGAAAAATAAACATAAAAATAAATTAAATCAATTAATTTGAAATTTAATTTGTAATTTTAAATTATAAATTAACTTTTACACACTCCGTTAACTACTTCAAAACAAATCATTACTATAAAAATTAATACACCACAAAAAAAATATAAAAATTATTTAGTTACAATAATTCTTTTAAATATATTGGGTTAATTCTTCTTATTAGACAATATATTTATTTATTAAATATTTTTATTTTTATTATATATTTTTTTTAATCATATGATATTAATAATATAAACATCTTTTATATTTTTATTTAATTATAAATACTTTTTAAAATTTGATTTTATACTGTAAATTGTAAATAATGCAATAGTTAATCATGTAAAAAAAATACACTGGCAGTACATAATAATTAATTCCATTATTTAAATAACAAATCACTGTAAACAAGTAAAAACTTATGAAACTCAATATTTTATCTCAGTTTTAAACTATATAAATGAAAAAAAGATAGAAAAGAAACATATAAGAAAAAATCATAGCTAAATTTCTTGCTTAAGATTAATTTTTGATAAAGGCAATAAATACATTGCAGAATTAATAATATGGTGAAAAAATTAAATAATTAAAAGAAATAAGTAAAAGAAAATTTTCTAATTTTTAAAGAAAATTTAATCATAATATTAATTTGAAATTTTTATCGCTTATAAAATGAAAAAAAAAATTACATTCTCCATGAACAAACAATAGATGAATATTTAATTAATTTGTAATAAACAATATAAATAGATTTTTCTTTTATTTGAATACTACTGCCTATTTCAAGTATCCAATAATAAAAAAATTATTTAAACATTTTTATACAAATATATTTAAAAATTATTTATTGAGTAAAGCAACAAATAATATTAAAATTAAAATAAACAAGTAAAAGCATGTATGGTGTTAATATTGTCCGAGAGGACACGTCACCAACATTTTGGCGGTTGAGGAGCAAGCAACTACCTAGTTTCCTCTTCACTCTCTGACTCTCAAACATATTATTTTAGTTTGTGACTTTGCAATGCTAGGTGGAGCCACCGTCTGCTCCGGTCACCGGTTTCTCTGCGTTGCTGTTCCACATTCAACTCGTCCTAGACTCACCTTCCCAACTCGGTCACCACCACCCGTTCCGGTTCAACTCGGATCAGTTTCTATTTCTTTGTCGAACTGGTTCAGTTCTAAGTTGAGTTTCATACCCAGAGCCGCCGATACTTCCACCGCACATGATTGTGTTGTTTTCGATGATGATGGATTCTCTGTTTCTAAGGTTTTTTTTTTGTCTCTTATCTAAACTAATGAATAAAAGGGTTCAATGTTTGATTCACTTCTAAGTTTTGGTTTTTAAAAACTGTTTTGGAGACCAATTTTAACTGTTGAGCAACAACCCCTAATACCTGACTATCTGGATACTTAACCAGAGAAAGTTGTATACTTATTTAACATAGTTATACTTTTTTAAGGTTGTTGTATACTTTCTTTAGAAACTGTTGTACCTACACGCAGGTGTTGAAAAACTACGGTCATTATCATTAAATATACATAAGTATAAAATTTTCTTTAAAAACAAAATACAAAAATACCTTAGTTAGGTGACCAGGTATTAGGATTGACCATCAAGAAATTTTCATTTCTCATTCATAATCTATTGAATTCTATAAATTATTTCCAAGACGTGTTTTAAAAAGAAAAATATGGAATGAATTTAAAGATGTTTTTTCATTTTTTTTAAGCTATAGATGTTAAGGGGATTGGTTTCAGGAAAAGTATGGCTTGGTTTTTGCAGAAGGAAATTGTGGAACAATTGGTAGAAGGTGGTTTAGGCCTGAATCAGTTGGCACCCAGCACTTTTGTTGGAATTGCTCACACTTTTATAATCAAACAGCTTTTTTAGATTTTTAGTTTTAGAAAACTAAAAACTCTTTTTACAAAGTGTAATCAATCGGGCACTAAGTTTTTTATTCTTTCGATTATTTCCAATTTTTATTTTTAATATCTTTATAATTTTTTACTGATTTTTAATTCTTTATTTATTTTCTATCGACTTTTTTATCCCTATTATTAAATTGGAATGGTTAAGTATTGACAATAAATGTCTCGTGATGTTTTAATAAATGATAAATTTCTTTAGAGTCAAACTCTAACAACTTGCAATATTAAATCAAATAATATAAAATTAGGACAATTATTATATAAAAATTAGATTAGAAGATTCATGTGACTCAATTAAAGAGGAGATTATGAGGTGAAAAAAATATTTAAGGGTAAATTTAAAATGAAGGATATAAGACGTTTTAGTGAGTTTTAGGAATAGAAATTTTAATAGATAGAACATTTTAGATATTATTAAAAGAGTTATATAACTAAGGTATTGAAAAAGTTCAATATAGACAAATACAAAATAGTGACAAATCTTATTGTTCAATATACGAAGGAGGTACCATATGCAAATGTACTAGAGAGTTTGGTATATGTCATGATATGTACAAGATTTAATCCAATTTACATAGTCAATCTAGTAAGTAGGTACATGAGGAAACAAGGAAAGTTATGTCCGAAAACTTTAAAGTAGATCTTAAGGTACTTTCGGAACAACTAAAGTTGGATTATTATATGGAAAACACGAAGAAAATGTAAGGAATGTGATATGATTTGTTGAATCAAATTACGGTGGATCCATTGATACCAAGAGATCATTGACAAATTATGTGTTTTAGTTTTGTTGAAATAATGTTAGTTGGAAATGCAACCTGCAAAATGTAGTCTCATTGTCCACAATAGAGTAAAGTTCATTGCATTGACTGAGGTGGTAAAGGAGGAAATGTAGATAAAATAAATTGTCGTAAATTTAAATGTTCAGTAAGGAGTTGCGAAGGTATTTTGCAAAACCTAGAGTGACATTTATTTGATTAAGAATCAAACATTTCATAAGAGAACTAAAACACATTTGATAAATAATCAAACATTTTATAAGAGAAATCATTATATAAGAGAGGTGCACTCATCATAGTCTTGTTGATGTCTTAATTAAAGCACAAATTTAAATCAAAGTTTCTTCATTATATACAAATTTTAAAAATAATATAGAACTATAAATAGTTCTATATTTAAGGTGGAGAATTGTTAGGATTAATTTTAACATATTCTAAGTCATATTTTTTGTAATTACAAAAAAAAATAATTAATTATATAATTTTATTATTTCTCATGACAAATATACGTACGTGTGTGGATATACATTTACAAATTTCTCTTTCAAGATTTAATTTTACTCTCCTCTCCTTTTAAACACTCTTATTAGTATATGAGTAGTTCGTTATCAATCAATACCACTGTTATTCCTCATTATTTAATTACATTTTATTTCATTACAAACTACAATTAAAAAAAAATAATTGTATATTTAGCATGTCAATTTTTGATACAAAGCATGAGATTTTTATTCTTAATTAATTTTGATACATAGCTTCTAATAAGAATATGATCAATTTCTAAAGTATAATTCAAAACATTATTTTTAAATAATTAAGGATAGTTAATCTCATTTCAACTAGAATTTTTTATTTCTAAAATATAATTTTAATTAAATTTAAAGAATATTAAAATAATATTCTTAATTTAAACAATTATAATTTGTAAAAATATATATTTAAATTGACAATTAAATTAATCTCTAATCAGCTTAGAAAAAACTTAAATCAATTAATTTAAATTTTATTTATAATTTTAAATTAAATTTTACACAATTTATTAATTGGGTTAAATAATCATTATTATAAAAATAAATACACCACAAAAAATTTTAAAAAAATAATTTAAATTCTGTTAAATTATGACATTGTTAATAGGAAGGACATGTCTTGTTACTCCTTCCTCTTATATAATATATTTATTTATTAACTACTTTTATTTTTATTATATTAAATTTTATTTTTATAATATCATTTAAATAATATAAATATTTTTATATTTTTAATTAATTTAAAATATCATATTTTTAAAATTTAATTTTATACGTTAAATTGTAAATAATACAATAGTTAGTCATGTAAAAAAGCATATACTCACAATATATAATAATTAATTTCATTATTTAACATAACGGAACACTGTAAACAAAATAGAAACTTATGAAACTTAGATTTTTTACCTCATGTTTAAACTTTATAAATGAAAAACATGATAAAAAGGAAACATATAAAAAAAAATCATAGCTAAATTTCTTGCCAAAGATTAATTTTATATAAAGGCAATAAATACATTGCACAACTAATAATATGATGAAAAGAATTAAATAATTAAAAGAAAAAAAAATAAAAGAACAATTCTGAATTTGATTATGATTTGATTATAAACATGTTTAAAGATTATTTATTGAGGTAAGTAACAAATAATATTAAAATTAAATTTAACAATAAAAAGCAATGTACGATTTTAATATTATCTGAAAGATAACGAGGACACGTCACCAGCATTTTGGCCGTTGAGGAGCAAACGAACTACCTCATTTCCTGTTTACTCTCTGTCTCTCAAACACACATCCAAGCCACCGTCTGCTCGGTCACCAGTTTCTCTGTGTTGCTGACTTCCTGATCCGCATTCAACTCGTCCTAAATTGACCTTCCGAACTCTCAGCATGTGTTCGGTTCAACTTGGATTGGTTTCTATTTTCTTGTTGAAACGGTTCAGTTTCAAGTTGAGTTTCATTCACAGAGCAGCTGATTCTTCAACCGCTCAAGCTTCTCTTATCTAAACCAATGAATAAAAGGGTTTAATGTTTGATTCACTTTTAAGTTTTGGGTTTTAAAAACTGTTTTGACGACCAATTTTATCTGTTAGCAACTAATTTCGCATGAGTTTTTTCCGTGATCAACCCTAATATTTTACCGGCTAATTTCTAAACACATGTGTGTATAATTTTTTAATGATTGATTTATATTTTTTTTTGAAAACTTTTGTATACTTTCTGTGTACCACAGTTGAAAAACTATAAGTATATAATGTGTTTAGAAAAATATACAACTATTTCCAAGACATGTGTTTTAAATGCCTAATACCTAATTGGTTGGGTATTAGGATTCGCCATCAGGCAATTTCATTTCTCATTCATAATCTATTGAGTTCTAACAATTAGAAAACTACAGACTCTTTCTGTAAAGTGTAATAAAAAAGGCACTTAGTTTTTTATTCCTCGTCTATTTCAAATTTTTATTTTTAATCCTTTATAATTTTCTACTAACTTTTAATTCCTCTTTCAGTTTTTTTAGTCCCTTATATTAAATTGGAATGGTTAAGTGTTAACAATAAATGTCTTATACTGTTTTCATAAATGGTAAATTTTTTTTGAGTCAAGCACTGACCACTTGCCCGTAATAGTTAAAATAACATGAAATTGGACAGTTAGATGTCAAAATAGCATTTTTATGCAGAGAATTAGATGAGAAGATTCACGTGACACAACTAAAAAGGAAATTAGAGGTGAAAGAAATAGAGTAAATTTAAAAAGAAGGTCATAGGCCATGTTAGTGAGTTTTAGGAATAGAAATTCTAATGGATAGAATATCTTAACATTATTAAAAGAGTTATATAACTAAGGTATTGAAAAAGTTCAATATACACAAGTACAGGATAGGGACAACTCTTATTGTTCAATATTTCAAACTATCACATCAAAATTCACCAAAGATAAAGGAGGAAACAACTTATATGAAGAAGGTACCATATGCAAACGTAGTAAAGTTTGATATATAAGATCTGATCAAACTTACTCAGTCAATCTAGTAAGTATGTACATGAGGAAACAAGGAAAGCTATGCTTAGAGACTTTGAAGTAGATCCTAAGGTACTTTGGAAACAACTAAAGTTGGATTATTATATGGAAAACATGAAGAAAATACAAGGAATATGATATGATTTGCTCAATCAAATTATGGTGAATTTATTGATACCAAGAGATCATTGACAAATTATGTGTTTTAGTTTCGTGGAAACACTATTAGTTGGAAATGCAACCTGCAAAAGGTGGTCTCATTTGTCCACAATAGAGTAAAGTTCATTGCATTGGCTGAGGTAGTAAACAACCTATATGAGGTAGTAAACAACCTACATGAGGTAGTAAACAACCTATATGAAGGAGGTACCTTATGCAAATGTAGTAAAGTTTGATATATAAGACCTGATCCAACTTCCTCAGTCAATCTAGTAAGTATGTACATGAGAAAACAAGGAAAGCTATGTTCAGAGACTTTGAATTAGATCCTAAGGTACTTTGGAAACAACTAGAGTTAGATTATTATATGGAAAATATGAAGAAAATGCAAGGAATGTGATATGATTTGTTGAATCAAATTAGGGTGGATTTATTGATACCAAGAGATCATTGACAAATTATGTGTTTTAGGTTCGTGAAAACACTATTAGTTGGAAATGCAACCTGCAAATGGTGGTCTCATTTGTCCATAATGGAATAAAGTTCATTGCATTGGCTGAGGTAGTAAATAACCTATATGAAGGAGGTACCCTATGCAAATGTAGTAAAGTTTGATATATAAGGCCTGATCCAACTTACTCAGTCAATCTAGTAAGTATGTACATGAGGAAACAAGGAAAGCTATGTTCGGAGACTTTGAAGTAGATCCTAAGGTACTTTTGAAACAACTAAAGTTGGATTATTATATAGAACACATGAAGAAAATGCAAGGAATGTGATATGATTTGTTGAATCAAATTAGGGTGGATTTATTGATACCATGAGATCATTGACAAATTATGCGTTTTAGTTTTTTGGAAACATTATTAGTTAAAAATACAACCTGCAAAAGGTGATCTCATTTTTCCACAATGAACTAAATTTCATTGCATTGGCTGAGATAGTAAACAACCTATATGAAGGAGGTACCCTATGCAAATGTAATAAGGTTTACTATATAAGGCCTGATCCAACTTACTTAGTCAATCTAGTAAGTTTGTACAAGAGGAAACAAGGAAAGCTATGTTCAGAGACTTTGAAGTAGATTCTAAGGTACTTTGAAAACAACTAAAGTTGGATTATTATATGAAAAATGTGAAGAAAATGCAAGGAATGTGATATGATTTGTTGAATCAAATTAGGGTGGATTTATTGATACCAAGAGATCATTGACAAATTATGTGTTTTAGTTTCGTGGAAACACTATTAGTTGGAAATGCAACCTGCAAAAGGTGGTCTCATTTGTCCACAATGAAGTAAAGTTCAATGCATTGGCTGAGATAGTAAACAACCTATATGAAGGAGGTACCCTATGCAAATGTAGTAAAGTTTGATATATAAGGCCTGATCCAACATACTCAGTCAATCTAGTAAGTGTGTACACGAGGAATTAACGAAAATTGTTTAGAGACTTTGAAGTAGATCCTAAGGTACTTTGTAAACAACTAAAATTAGATTATTATATGGAAAACACGAAGAAAATGCAAGGAATATGACATGATTTGTTGAATCAAATTATGGTAGATTTATTGATACCAAGAGATCATTGACAAATTATATGTTTTAGTTTTGTGGAAACACTATTAGTTGAAAATGCAACCTGCAAAAGGTAGTCACATTTGTCCACAATGGAGTAAAGTTCATTGCATTGGCTGAGGTAGTAAACAACTTATATGAAGGAGGTACCCTATGCAAATGTAGTAAAGTTTGATATATAAGCCCTGATCCAACTTAGTCAATCTAGTAAATGTGTATATGAGGAAACAGGCAAAGCTATGTTCAGAGACTTTGAAGTAGATCCTAAGGTACTTTGTGAAGAACTAAAGTTGGATTATTATATGGAAAACATAAGAAAAATGCAAGGAATGTGATATGATTTGTTGAATTAAATTATGGTGGATTTATTGATACCAAGAGATCATTGACAAGTTCAACCTGCAAAAGGTGGTCTCATTCGTCCATAATGGACTAAAGTTCATTGCATTGACTGAGGTATTAATCGAGGAAATGCAAATGAAATGAATGGTCGCGATTTTACAAGTTCAATAAGGAGTTGCAGAGGTATTTTGCAAAACCTAGAGTGACATTCATTTAGTTAATAATCAAACATTTCATGAGAAGACTAAAGCACAGTTGGTTAAGAATCGAATATTTTATAAGAGAAATCATTATTCAAGTGAGGTGCACTCATCATAATCTTGTTGATGTCTTGACTAAAGCACAATTTTGAACCAAAATTTCTTCATTGTATACACATTTTAAAATAGTGTAGAATTGTAGATGATTCTATGTTTAATATAAAGTCGAGTATTATTATGGTTGATTTTAACATATTATAATTATATTTTGTGTATGAGTAGTGAGAAATAGTTAATTATATATTTCTCATGACAAACACACATGTATGCGGGTATACATACAAATTTCTCTAACATAATTTTATTTTACTCCCGTCTTCTCATTGTTTAATTACATTTCTATTCATTTTATTACAAACTAACTAATGAATAAAAGGATTTAATGTTGTTTGATTTTTAAGTTTTAGAGACCAATCTTACCTATTGAGCAACTAATTTCTAGTGAGATTTGCTCTGGTACCTGATGTTTTTTATATAGTTGTTGTATAATTTTTTTGGAAAACTTGTATCCTTTTTCTTTTTGAATAGTTTTTGTATTTTTTTTTTAGAAAACTATGTACTCTATTACATAGCAGTTATTGAAAAAGTATGGCCATGAATAAGTATATCTAAGTATACAATTTTCTTTAAGAAAAAGTGGTCATGTGAATTCTACCAATTAATTCTAAGCTTGTGTTTTAAAAAGCAAAATATGGAAAGAGTTTGAAGATGGTTTTTCAATTTTTTGTTAAGCTACGGATGATAAGGGGATTGGTTTTGGGGTACGTTTGGCTTGGTTTTTGCAGAAGGAAATTGTGGAACGAATGGTAGAATGTGGTTTAGGTTTGAATCAGTTGACACCAGCACTTTTATTTGAACTGCTCAAACAGTAATATTTTTTAAATAAGTATTGGTTGGGCTACATGTGACAAGCTATTTTATAATCAAACAGATTTTTTAGATTTTTAGTTTTTGAAAACGAAAAACTCTCTTTACAAAGTGTAAGGAAACAGGAAGCAAGTTTTTCATTCTTAGACTATTTCAAATTTTTTATTTTAACCCCTCAATAATTTTCTACCAACTTTTAATTTCTTATTTATTTTCTGTCGGATTTTTTAGATAAGATAGATATTAGCCGGGTATTATTTGAAATTAAAAAAAAATATAAATTTTAAATTTTCTCTCTGATTCTACAAATAGATATCTCCCCCTCATCATTCCTTTTTATGTTTTTTTAGATTATATATTTATGATAGTACATAGATAGTAGATTTTAATAACTATTTTTAAATTTATGATTAATAAGATGACGTGAAGTTTATGAATGTGTTTAAATTTTTTTATTTCCACGTGACTATTGCTTTAAGTTTTTATAGTCAAATTAATTAATTTTTTTAAAATTAAAATAAATTTTACATTTAGTAGTAGTTATGGTGACAATTACATGTAATAAATAAAGTAACTCATATAATATATAATTCTTAATAATAATAATACAAGCATTTAAGTAAAATTTTTACTTATTCAACATTTTAACCATATTTTCATTAACAATAGACAATATATAATTTCTAATATAAAACGAAATTATATCGGCTAAAGAGTAATGACTACAAAGATGTTAAATTATGAAAAGAGTATGGCCATCAAATAATCGATAAGAGAATAGTTTTGTGATAAATATGTAAACTTTTTAAACATAAGAAGAAGACATCAGTGTAATGTTTTCAACTTTAAATGGAACTCTAGAAAATAAAAATATAGTCATATAATGGGACGAAACAAACGTGGACCCGACATATTTTTATAAAAAAATTATAATAAATTTATTTTAAAATTTACATCATTTTTTATTTTGTGTATGATTATTAATAATGGAAAATCTTATAAAATCATTTTTGTAAGATAATTTTATCATTTTAAATTTATAAAGTTATTTGTTATATTTCTATATTTTTATTATTATTTTTTCTTGTTTATATCACCCTTAATAAAATTTAAAAGATTAATTCAATTTTATGTTTATTTTTATGAAATATTTCATTATTAAAAAAGTAATTTTTTCATACAAAATTTAGTTACGTAGAAACGACAACTTGCATACACGACAATGTCTATATTTTTACTTAGTAAAGATAAATATGTATTTTAATTATGGATAAAATTTTAGATTTGATAATGATATATTTATATTTATAATTATAATTTAAATAAATTTATTTTAATTAGATGTAATATGTGAAATTAAATATAGTTTTGTTACTTGTAATGGTTTAATCTCTAAATTTTGAAATAATTCAAATTAGAGAATAATTGGTGAGCTTAATTTATAATTAAAAAAAAATTTAAGTAATAATTGTGAAATAAGATTTTTACTTTAATTAATGTCAAAGGTTAATAATGAAAATACATAATATTAATAAATGATAAATTTCTTCTTAATCAAACTCTGACTATTGGCAGTGTTGGTCAAAATAATATGAAATTAGAATAATTAGATGACATTATAGTTTTTTTTTAGATTGAGATTTAGATGAGAAGACTCATGTGACTCAATTAGAGGATTCATCATCAAGAATAGATGTATTTCTAGAATATGTAATGATATGTACAATGCCTAGTTCCACTTACTTAGTCAATCTAGTAAGTAGGTATATAAGGAAATAAGGAAAGCTGAGACTTTGAAGTGGATTTTAAGGTATTTGGGAACAATTAAAATTAGATTATTATATGGAAAACACCGAGAAAGTGTAACGAATGTGATATGATTTGTTGAATCAAATTATGGTGGATGTATTAATCAAATTATGGTATTTGCATTGATACCAGAAGATCATTGACAAATTTTATATTTTAGTAACATGAAAACACTTTTAGATGAAAATGTAACCTACAAAAGGTGGTCTCATTGTCCATAATTACAGAGAAAAGATGTCATCAACATAATCTTGTTGATGTCTTACTAAAGAAAACACAATTTGAACCAAAATTTCTTCATTGTATACAATCTAAAAAATAATTTAGAATTACATATGATTCCATGTTTAAAATAAGGTGAAAAATTATTAGGATTGATTTTAACTTGAGCTAATATATTTTGATTTATTTTTTTAATGAGTTGAGAGAAATAATTATTTATATAATTTTATTATTTCTTATGATAAATATATATATATATATATATATATATATAACACTCTTAATTAGTTTAATTAGTTTTTTATCAATGTGATCATTTATGTGTATTCCTATTCATTTCATAATAAATTATAACTAAAAAAAATTATATATTTAGTGAGTCAATATTTGATACAATTTCTAAAGTATAATTCAAAACATTATTTTCAAGTAATTAAGAATAGTTAATCCATTTCAACTGGTATTTTCGATTTCTAAAATAGGATCACAATTAAATTTAAAGAATATTAAAATAATATCATTAATTTAAATAATTATAATTTGTAAAAATATATTTAAATTGACAATTAAGTTAATCTCTAGCTTAATTTTTTTAATCAATTAATTTAAATATAATTTATAATTTTGAATTAAATTTTACACAATTTACTAATTGGGTTAAAAAATCATTATTATAAAAATCAATACACCATACAAACTATAAAAATAATTAAATTCATTAGGACGTTGTTAATATGGAGAAACACTCTATTAATCTAATAATCTTTATATATGATATACTTATTTATTAACTATTTTATTTTATTATATAAAATTTTATTTATATTTATATCATATAAATGATATAATAATTTTTATATTTTTAACTAATTATAAAATATCATATTTTTTAAAATTTTATTTTATTAGTCAAATTGTAAATAATACAATAGTTAGTCATGTAAAAAACAATATACTCACAGTATATAATAATTAATTCCATTATTTAACATAACGAAACAATGTAAAAAAGAGAAACTAATTAAACTTGATATTTTATCTCTTCTTTAAACGTTGTAAATGAAAAACATGATAAAAAAAACTTATAAGAAAAAATCATAACTAAATTTCTTGCTAAAGATTAATTTTTGATAAAGGCAATAAATACATTGGACAACTAATAATATAGTGAAAAAAATTAAATAATTGAAAGAAATAAGAAAAATAAAATTTTAGAATTTTTTTAATCCTAATATTAATTTGTAATGTTTATGGCATATAAAATGAAAAAAAATTACATCCTTCATAAACAAACAATAGATGAATATTAGGAAAGTATAGTAAATAATATAAATAGACTTTTCTTTCATGTAAATATTACTACCTATTTAAGGTATCCAACAATAAAAAATTATTTAAATACTTTTTATATAAATATATTTAAAAATATTTATTGAGTTAAGTAAAAAATAATAATAAAATTAAAATAAACAAGTAAAAGCAATGTATGGTGTTAATATTATCTGAAAGATAAAGAGGACACGTCACTAAAATTTTGGCGGTTGAGGAGCAAACAACTAACTCATTTCCTGTTTACTCTCTGTCTCTCCAACACACCCAAACAAATCACCACAAAACCATTTTTTTTTTTGTGATTTTGCAATGCTAGGTGGAGCCACCGTCTGCTCCGGTCACCGGTTTCTCTGTGTTGCTGGTCCGCATTCAACTCGTCCTAGACTCACCTTCCCAACTCGGTTAGCACCTGTTCCAGTTCAACTCGGATCGGTTTCTATTTCCTTGTCGAACCGGTTCAGTTCCAAGTTGAGTTTCATTCCCAGAGCAGCTGATACTTCCACCGCCCAACCTTCCGTTGTTTCCGATGATGATGGATTCTCTATTTCTAAGGTTTTTTTTTTTTTTTTTTTTTTTTTTTTTTTTTTTTTTTTTTTTTGCTTTCTCTAAAGTTTTGGGTTTTAAAAACTGTTTAGGAGACCAATTTTACCTGTTGAGTAACTAATTTCATGTGGGTTTTGCCTAATACATGACCATCTATCAACTACTAATTTTGCTTAGTCAACCACTAATTTTTTATACTTTTTCAATTGAGGTGTAGTTTTACAATGGTTGTTGTATACTTTTTTGGAAAACTTATGAACTTTTTCAATGGTTGTTGTATATTTTTTTGGAAAATTGTTGTATACTTTCACTTTGTTTGCAGTTGTTGAAAAAAGTATGGTCATGAATAAGTATACAATTAATAAGTATTCATAAGTATACAATTAATACCTAGTTGGCTAGATGGTCAGGTATTAGGATTGATCACCAAGCATTTTCCATTTTTCATTCATAATCTATTGAATTCTAACAATTATTTCCAAGCATGTGTTTTAAAAAGCAAAATATGGAAAGAGTTTGAAGATGTTTTTTCAATTTTTTGTTAAGCTACAGATGATAAGGGGATTGGTTTCTGGGCAAGTATGGTTTGGTTTTTGCAGAAGGAAATTGTGGAACAATTGGTAGAAGGTGGTTTAGGTTTGAATCAGTTGGCACCAGCACTTTTATTTGAACTGCTCAAACAGTAATATTTTTTTTTAATGAGTATTGGTTGGGCCACATGTGACAAGCTATTTTATAATCAATCAGCTTTTTTAGATTTTTAGTTTTAGAAAACTAAAAACTCTTTCTACAAAGTGTAATCAAACAGGCACCAAGTTTTTCATTCCTCCGCTATTTCAAATTTTTGTTTTTAATCCCTTTATAATTTTTTACTAACTTTTAATTCCTTATTTATTTTCTGTCGGCTTTTTTAGTCCCTAACATTAAATTGGAATGGTTAAGTTTTGACAATAAATGTCTCATGGTGTTTTCATGTGAAAACACATCAATAATTAAAAAGGGGATGAAAGACTTATTTAACACTTTGGAGTAATGGAATAACTCAGATATACTGGTTTTGTGAAGTATTCAATAACACTGATTTTTGCACAGATAAGCAAGAAAATAAATATTGAATTATTGATGATATATTCTATGGGGTGAATGGATTTAGGCATATTGCAAGTGTGGTCTCTTTCCAATAGTCTTGTGACAAATGATATATGGCTGTCAATCAGTGATTTTTCTGTAATATTTCTCTTCACTATGAGGGATCCAATATATTGTTGCAAGTTCCGGTTCATCCACTCATCTCAGCTTGCTGATTCACTTATTTACATGATTGTCCTTTCCCCAAAAACATGAAATTTTATGACTAGTAGCTGCATTATTTTTTCTCAGGATATTGTTTAATGGTTGCAGGTTTCTTTTGGTGTGATTGGTCTAGGTGTTGGACTCTCCCTATTATCGTGAGTTTTATTTTTTTGTTTTTTGCCTTCTTCATTGATTTCATATAATACATTGAGTGCATCTGTTTGTAATGTTGGTTTTGTGTTTCATACAGCTATGGTTTTGGGGCATATTTCAATCTCTTCCCGGGATCTGAATGGTCAGCTATAATGTTAACATATGGCTTCCCTCTTGCAATTATTGGAATGGCACTCAAGGTGAAGAAAGTTTTACTAATGTGAATAAATTTTATAGAATGGACATTCATCACAACAAAATTGTTCAAGAGAGTCATGTTAAGAGTTTCCATTCGTATTGTTCATGCTGTTGCTTCATGGTTTTTACTTGTGCATTGGTGTTTTTCATTTGGTGATTGCAGTATGCAGAACTCAAGCCAGTTCCATGCCTCACATATTCAGATGCTCAAAGCTTGCGGGAAAAGTGTGCAACTCCAATTCTCAAACAGGTAATCTCACCATAGGTTCATGCTCACCGGTTGCTGTGGTATCATTTTAAAGTACACCATGTGAATGACTTATTCAGGGGTTAACCTTGACCTTACCCATGTAACCTATTTATAAGGCAAAACAAATCTAAGATGTCTAACATTTTCCTTTTAAACCAAAATCTAGCAACCAAGATTAGGTTATTAAAGGAAGTACATAATCTGATTTCTAGGTTTTGGCCATTTATATCAAGGGGTAAAACTGGCACTTTTGGTATCTTTCTTTATTCTATTTTGTAATTGCTTAGGTAAAATAGTCATTTTCAATGTATATTCCAAAAGGCTCCATACTTTAATTGGCTGGCATGCACGAATCAAACCATATATAGACACCATTAAGCAGACATAAAATGTGGACTAATTTTAGGTTGCAGGATTTTAAACAGATTCACCTGTTTGGTTTCCCTTTTTATTCTTGACTCATGTTGGCCATCCAAACCTTGTAGTAGAGTCCATTTTGAGTAGTGTCCATGGATCATGTCAAAATCGCCAATGACATAAAGTTGTTCATCTATTCTAGGAACTGCCTTTCAATATCAAACTGTCCATTCTTCCATAGTTTTCCTGCTCCCATTTCGAGTCAACAGATAGATAAATAGACACATTTCATTGCACTGGTCGGGGTGTTCGTAGTGACTGAGGGGGTCAATGATAGTTTTTTTATTTCCATTTATTACTAATTTGATTCAATCTTTCCTCTAATCTCTCCTATCCACTCACTGCTACTCTGTTTGACCTAGATGGTTTTGAATATTTAAAGTATTAAGTGGCTATCTTGTGCTTTCCTAGGTGAAGAGTGATGTTACCAGATATCGCTATGGAGATGAGCAGCATTTGGATGAAGCATTGAAACGGATATTCCAATATGGCCTAGTATGTTTATTTGAATTATCTACTTGAACCCGAGTCATGGTACTCGAATGCAACATGATACTTGAACCGAAGTCATGTTTTGAGAATATGTTATGTAACTGCTAAAAATGAAACCCGTTTCCAAGCCTGCACCCTATAGCTTAAATTTAGGGTGAATTGGCTCTGAACAGGGGCTAAAGAAATCCTTCTTAATACTTTCTAACATCTTTGTGGGGAAACAACTACCCCAAAAGCTTAAGCTACTAGTTGAATACACATGAATATGTTTTCACACTACATCTCTAAAAATCTTCATTCATACTAGCAGCATTAGTGAAACAGAATTACCACTATATGTCCTTGTTGCAACATGCAAGCGGGATTTAATTTTTCTTCTTCTGCCTGTGACATGTTCTTCAGTTCCGAGACATCATATTATCTGCATTTTGTTTCAGGGAGGAGGAATACCAAGGAGAAGTGCGCCTGTTCTGCAAATGATTCGTGAAGAAGTATGCTTGCCAATTTTGCATTAATTCACTGATCAGTACTGTTATTTATGTCCCATTATGAGCTCTTTTGCATATTAAATACAGAAAAAGAGAATAATGACATATATCTCATTTTACTTGAAAAGCAAAGTTAGTAGAAAGTATAAATTTATGGTAGTAGTTCATGTCTCTTCTCTCATACATACACAATCATCTATCCATCTATCTATATTTATGAACTGCTTTAAATACACTATGTTGCCCTATTTTTTCCACCATTATATTACTTCTATATATTTTTAACTTACATTTATGTTTTTTGATCCATGTTATCTTCATTTATTCTATCTTTTGTTGGTATATCATGGAGTCTTTAGTCTGTTTTGGGTTATCTCAGAGTATTTGTGTGGGTTCATAGTACAAAAGCTACTGGTAATTCTTTGATTAGTTCACTCTAGTCTCTAGGTGCTTTGATATTGGCTTTGAAATTCCATTTTAATCCACTTGACATTTAGCAACTTAAATTCCATAATAGAAGATGTTTTGAATTCTTTTTAATTCAGTACATCTTGGTACTTGTGCTATCTTTTCCATTAATCATTCGATCTCTTATAGAAGGTATTTATTATTATTCTGTTTTCAAGAAATTTCTATTAAAGCCTTTCTGTGAATCATGCTACCAAAAGGCAAGCTCTTGCCTCCAGCAACTTTTCTTTGTCTAAGGCTCTGTTCAGTATGGTGGAATGAAAAGGAAAGAAAGTATGATGAATAAAAAGGAAATAAAAGAAAAGCAAAAAATGAAAAAATAGTGGAAAGTGTTGTTGTTCGGTTAAGAAAGAGTAGTGAAAAAGAAAGAAAGTGTGGTGATTTGAGTAATTTTGTAGATAATTAAAAATAAAATCTATTTACAGTTAATGAAACAATACCAAATTGCCAATTTGTTTCTCACACACGAGGGCCAATATTCAAAATGATATTTTTCCTATACTTTCTTGGCTTCTCGTGATTGTTATGAGGTGAAAGATAAATATGTGAGATCCATTGATTTAGAAATGTTTCTCTGCTTATTTTAGTTGCACCGAAAAAGAAAAAATGATCACTTCCTCTGCATTTCGTGGTATCAATTATTTTCGCAGAGTCTTTCTTTGCAACCAAACAGAGCTTAAAATTTGAACTCCTCAATATTGCTTTTTCCTTTAAGTAGAACTGGCCATTTTGGTTGCTCAAGTTTTGTCATCAGTACAAAAACCTTCTAGTCTAATATTCTATAAATATTAGGCATTCCACAATACTTTTGAAATGGTAACCAGATAATACTCTTTATGCAACAATGTATGTGTTGATCTGAGATGTTAACTAGCTTTTTAGTTAGGGAATCACTTTTGTTGATTAGACTCTCTGGTCATTCCCTTATTAATCCTGTCTCGTGATGTTGTTACATCCTTAGGTCACACAAGATGGTAAATACTGTTTGGTTTTGGTTTTTGAGGCCAAGGCTCTGCAGTTATCAGATTTTGAACAAAGACAGGTATTCAGCTTTCTTTCCTGGAGCATATACTTTTTAATTGTTTAAAATTTGTATTCATTTCTGTGACATGTTCATGAATGTTAATAATTATGCATTATTAATAAGATTTGTTGACTTGATGGATAACAGTTTGCATATATTGATACTATTTGTTTTGAAATATGTACTATAACATGTACCTTAGTTTTTGTCTTATACTTGTAATTCTATAATTTAACTATACATAATATTAAGATTATATATTATGCCTACAAATGAGTTGAGTTAAAATAAATGACCTGGTCAAAATTTTGAGTTGGGTAGGGAGTCAACCATTCTATGAACACCCCAAAATTGCATAGAAATTAAAGCAATTCTCAACAGATAAAATGTGTTCTTCATAACAGGTTATGCCTATCCATAACCGTATTATTGGTGCTAACTTTTTCTCAATCATCAATTGTGTTTAGGCCAAATTTGCTTCATTCTTTGGGCCAGGAATTACAGCTGAAGTTGGTGAGTCTAAAATTTCAAACAACTCTGCTTGTATGCTGAATTGCTAATACTTAATAACAACAAGGCACAGAATGTGTATGGAATGAGTGAATGCATTCTGACATAGTATTTTGGGTGCAGGTAAGGGTGAAAAAGATTTATATGAGGTTCGACTTATCTCCAATACAGATCCTGATGCCCCTCCTTCATGAAGTTCCAGACCATTTTATCCTCTCTCATGTTGCATGGTTTAGTCAATTACAGGACATAGTTCCTGTAAAATATGTAAAAATAGTATGTTCAAAAGTATTGAGTTTATATCAAGTGTAAATTTTGACATTTTAAAGAAAAAGAAAAGCATAGCAATTTAAAAGTGCTGTTTAGTAAACTCTCAATTTAGTCCTTGCATTGTTGTATTATTCTCTGACATTCAAAACATAGTAAATTAGTCTCTTATTTTTAAATTTTTTTAGTCATTTTGCATCTAAATATGGATTACAATGATAGGAAATTGTAAAAGTTATGACTTATAATAATAGTAACTTTATATATTTCAAGAATTACAATGAAAATAAATTATAAAAGTTAGAGATTATAATAAATGTGAATGATTTATTTATTATTATTATTATTATTTTGATGTTGAAGAGTAATTGGGATTTTCCTTGTTGTACATTTGATACACAGGAACTTAAAAATTCTTGCATGATTGATTATAAAAATTAGAAAAAATGTAGTTACGTGTACTCTTTATTAGAGTAAGTGTTTTTATGTTGGCTTCATCCTTTGATTCTACTTCTACAGTTAGTCGTGTTTTGTTTTGTTAATTTTGTATTAAAGTCTCCATCCAAATTATTTTACTCACTTGAATCATTCTAAACGAGAAAAAGTTTGGGATTTTGTTGCATCATTTCATGAATCTATTATTTATTCTTTTGAAAAATGAACTCAAATCCCTACAATTTTATTTATTTTTGCAAATTGACATAAACTCTAATTCCATTCTAATTGAACTTTAAGCTTAACACTTTTTGCATCATTTGCTTTTCTATTAACATAGTAATGAAAAAATTATTTGAATTGTTTATTTTTCCTAATGTTTGGTCATTTTTTTATCTTTTAATCTTGTAAGTTTCACTTTGCAAGAAGAACAGATACAAGAAAAATAGTGCAAGAAGAACAGATACAAGAAAAATAGAGTTAAGGGTTTGCTACCAGTGATGAAAGAACCAAAACCACTCTTGACAGATCGAAATTGCTGAGATTCAAGATAAATAAATAATTGAGATTATTTTATTATTAGTAAGACAATGATAGGTTAACTGAAGGAATTAATATCAAATACGAGAATTAATTTCAATACAAAGTCAACCAGTCAACTTTCTCACAACAATAAAAGTCAAAACACTTAATTGCTAATTTCGTGCACATCTTCTTTGAGTCTAGCTATGAGGCAAACATGAAACTGGAATAAATATTCTGTTGGAAATGTTCATGCTAGAATGTAGCTTGAGAACACTAAATTGATTAGATTATAAACTTTAACTAGTTGAAAAATCAAGCATCAAATAAAAGTTGTATTTGAAATACAAAAAGTGTTTTGCTTGCTTAATAAAAATTTCTAATTTTATTTTCTAACCATCCAACATTTTGCCAATGCTAGAAACTAAACTATCAAGGCCAACAATATACGGCAAGATCAGCATTGAAAGCATTACAGAAGTCTTGAGCAGGCTTTATTCTATATCCATATGCTGTTCAGTGTTGATTTTGGTGCTTTTAAAATCTTTGACAGCCTTATCAAAAGTGCCCCTAACATGCTGGGACATAAGCATCAGTTCCTGGCATCCATCTTTTAACACCTCTCTTGCTGGATCCCCTACACATGCACAATTGAAAAGAAAATTACAATGTATTTATGCAAACATCCCTTACACATACTGTGTATAAACAATATAAGTCATCTAACAGAACAAGCAAACATACAAGTCCAGCAGGACATAAAATTGTATACCAGACTAAAATTGGTGGTATATCTACATGTACTTGTGATTGTAAAAAAGGGTCTATGAGAGATTGTAAAAAAGGGGCAATGAGAGTATAGTTGCATCAAGGCTAGCCCTTCATTTGTGATTGTATTAATGCAAATATGGATTTGAAGCACTTGATTGTTGTAGAAAATTTGTTAATTGAAGTTAGGGTGTGTCAGATACAAGGAAATCTTTTTCAAGACTGGAAATTATGATTCCTGGGAATCCTAGATCCTATCACGATTCCAATAAATAGATAAAACTTGCAGGACAAGTTATGAATGATTTTGGGAATCAAATATTTTTATGCTAATTTTTACTAGAATTTTTCCCATAATTTTAATTATTTCCAACCCTCTAATAGGTATGTTTTGATGCGTAAGTGAAATAAAAATGATTTCCAGAGAAACAATATTTCCTAAGATATATTTTTTTTTTTTTTTGAAAAAATAGAAACCAAACATGAAAAACTAATATTCTCAACCTAATACCAGCCACCCCCTTATATTATATGATAATATCCACCATGATAAACCACTTGACTAGAAACTCAAGACACTTCATATATTACCTGTTGTCTGTACTCGGATATTAACTCGATTCTCTGAAGGATGAGGAATGCTGTACCCACAAAATGTCACCCTTGGACTGCAAAAAAATATTAATTAACTAATCTCATCAGGATGTAATGAATATTTGAATTGAACCCATGATAAGGAAGAATGGAAGCACAGGGTGAGAAGCAAAAAATGGAGAATAAGTAAATCACTCCTAATATCTTCCTTTCCAGAACCAAATTGATGCCAAACAAGAGAATTGCTCAATCCTTAGGATTCTTCTTTTCCTTTCCACACCAAAAATGCATTCCAAACAAAGGCTCAAACTTTATTTAACAAGCATGCAAATGGATTAGTCAATTATGTACAAAATAGAGTATAGAAGATGAATCACTATAAATAGAGGCTTATATGGTTTGATCTCAGATCCTCTTCTGTCTTCAAATTCAAAGGATGTGAGAAAGAAATTTGGGATCACCCAACATATTTGTTGTTTTATCACAAGGATTAAGTTCATTCAGTGTTGTCAATGGCTGAAGGCTGAAATGCTGTCATATAAAATATCATTGTGGCCTATGGTGTCGCCATAGCAGGCCTCCCTTCACAAATTGCTTATGGCTGTTTGTAAAAAACCTACCATGCCATTCCACCATGAAAGACATGACGCCGCCATTTAACAACAGTGAGTTCATTTCATGAACTTCTATTTTATAGATAATCACAATAATTTTGGTGCATTGTGTCCTACATTGGAGCAACTTTTAACTGTTCATCATAACAGTGGCCTAAAGTTAGTGCAATCTGCAGTTTACAGAGTTGCACACACATGCTTAAGGATTATTTCTTGGCTCCCAACTTTGTTGTGGGATAGGATCATATCTGTACAAAAGACTCTGCACATGGCTTCTACAAGTGTGTTGAAACTTGAAACATGTGACATAAAGACAAACTTGCTACATTTTCGACTTTTTAAGGCTCCTTTTGTATCCACATTGTTCCATTTTCAACATAAAGACAAATACTTCTCAATGGTATGATGGCAAATAGAATCCTGATATTGTATGTACTTTGACCACTAGTGCATTATAACAAACTCCATTGACAGAAAATGAATGAATTCACAAATGTAAACCAAGTCACAGATAGTCTCATAACAAAATCCACACTACTAACTCTTGATTTAGGGTGAACCGGAGAGAATTTGCAAATGTATGATCCTCATCCACCAGAGAAAAAGTTGATTTACTCTGATCAGAATATGACCCAAGTTCCATGACTGAAAATTAATCTGAAACACCATATAACATGTTTAAAGTTAGTCAGTGCTTCTGACGGTGCACACCCCGTACCAACACAACAGTTACCAAACAAAAAATATAACATGTATTAAGAATGACCTTAAAAAATTACAGTCCATCACAACCATTATGAAAATGTAAAACACAAATTAGTTTTCTCATACTATAACTGTGAATATGCTATCCAAGTTTGTTCATAATAACAAAAAAGAGAAAAAAAAAAAAAAAAAAAAAAGGAGTTTTACAGTTCCACTAATCCGTTAAGACAAAAAAATGTAAATTTTTTTAAACATTAAAAGGTCTTTCAATAACAGAATCAACTACATCTATGATTAGACATGATTAAAATTATCATCAATCAATTGTAAGCATCTCAGAAAAAAAAAATATCATTTTTTGTTTAAATTTACACTTTGTTCTTTGCAAATGTCACTGTGTTGATGTCTTACAACTAGTACCCATAAACCAAAGATTGAAACTTTGATGATATTGATCACATCTTAAATCAAATAAACTAGAATCAAAGAGAATAAACAAACTAGAATCAAAGAGAACAAAAGCATGTAAGTGTTTTGTACATGTCTTTGTGAAACTGGAAAAACCTTTACTGGAGGCAGAACAAAGTCAATGCTTCAGTTGCGCACGAAATTGATTCAAGAAGTGAGACAGAGAAATATAGGATTTCACTTGTTTTGGTCCATATTAGGGGTTTAGGGTCTATTGTGCTATCTTGAAAATTTGAAACAGTGGGTAATGGCAGCAAATTGGGTTTTTGAAAAACCCAAAATAAGTAGTGAATTATTACCTCTCTCCTAAACATTTAAGCTAACTTTAATTTTTAATATTTTAAACCTATTCTTATAATTTTTAATATTTCAAGGAATATTTAAGTGAGTGAATGGTAGTTAAAGATAATTCGATTGAGTTTTATTTTTCATCTTGAATAAATTTACATTTTAAAAAAAATACTAATATAAATTTAAGGGTATTAGATTATTTGTTTACAATAATTATTTTTTTATTATTGAGAAGGTACAAATTTAAGACCTCCCCTTTTTTTCTTGAAATTTTACTCATATCACTGGTCCAATTTTAGTACTCTAGGTAGTGTTAAAGACTATTAAATAACTTTTGATATTAAGATATATCAAAATACTTAATTTTAATTATTATAATAATTAGAGTCTTAGTGATTAAATTTATTCACAAATTAATAATCATGATTACTTTAGTGTTTTACTAGTTAGATTTAAAAAAATCATGAATTTAAGAGGGGTCCATGTCAACTACTGATCATGACAAACAAAGTTATATAGTTTAGATGACCAAAGAAACTTTAATATGTTGATAGATGAGTTTAGTCTTATTATGAAATTTAATATATCCTTTATTTAACTGTAGTAGATACTGTTATGAGATGTTAAGACGCAAAAGGTATTACCTAGTACTAGCTTCAATATCGAAATATGTGCTCAGGTAAAGTCATACAGAAGTTGCAAAGTAATTTTTAGTTATACAAAGAAACTATGCCTCAATTTATACATTTAAGGTGTAATGGTAAAAATAAGTAGATTACCTTATCAATTCTGTTAAAAACATTAAATACTCAAATAATAATTTCTTCCACGTGCTCCAAATAATTGAAAATTACTTTAAAGTAAGGTGTGACTTGGAAAAAAAATACAGGTACTTTAAAAATTATAATGAAACTTAGTGATTCATTAAATAACTAGACATAATCTCTTCCAACCAATATAAATTAACTGCGTTTATTAAACTAACCTTGAACTTGTGTTTTAAGTACAGTATTGGGAGAAAATTTGTTTAGTAGTAGTGATGAAAATTTGTCAGGCTACCTAACATGCATCACTTTTTACTTAGACTAAAGGGATTGCTTGTGTATTAAAAGGGTTTAAAGAGAGATAAAGTCATTTGAGAACCAATAAATAACATAAACATTCTCTAAAATTTTATGAAATCACATTGGATGAGGGGTCTAGTGCATTGTTTTTCAAAATTAAGAGGGTGCCAATGTAATGTAAGACAGGTGTTGGTGTACTGTTTCAGACAATTAGGAGGTTTTATGTTTGTAAAATCTTAAGAATTGTTTGTGTAATTTGCTCTTTGAAAAAAATAGGTCATCCATCACGAATCGATGGACATGAATTAAAATATTATTTTACTTTAATTTTTTTAGAGCATTATCATTTTAATCTCTAATAAATAATATCTAAATTACTTTAAATACATTGAATAACAAATGTGAAAGCAAATATTTATTTATTTATTTTTAAAATTTAGGAACTTATCAAAATTCATAAAATAAAATAATATTTTAGTTTATCGACATAGAGCATGTGACCAATATCGTTGGACCATTTTTTATATTCCTATGACAAGAGCAACAACTTGTACATCAAAACTTAATCCATGTAACAGGTGACTTTGGTCTAAAGCACTAGATCAACCTAAGTTGCTACGTGTTTGATTATAGTTTTTCTTTTTTACATCGTTCCATTTTTTCTTCAATGCATTCTATTTTGATGTGAAATGACGTAAATATCCCGTGCATCTTCCGAAAAATGAAATTTATAAAGTTCTATTCTTATAAATCCAAAATTCCTCCACACGAGATTATGGATAAAAAGTCTAATAATAGGCAAATATTTATTTTTGCACTATCTACTAGAAAAAAAAAAAAAGTTGAGTTGTACTAGTCATTTTAATTATTTTTTAAATATTTTTTAAAGATATTCTAATTTTAAAGTAGCAAAATTTAATAACGAATATCCATCGATAAAAACACATGTCACAAGAAAAAAGAAGACAAATATAAAAGTTTTAGATCAATTTACTTAAAATAAATTACATTTAGTACCTTCTTTCATTTTTTATAGGATTTTACTAACCCAAAATTAATTACAACTAATTATTTTTTTTTTAAAACAACCACTCTTTCTACCTAAACTTGTTAACTAAGTATTCTTTTTTACTCTGACTTAATAAAAATTTGAAAGATTATATAGAATCTATTCTCCAAAGATGACTATAAAATAGAGTTTTGTTTCCCACAAAGCCTTGGCAATGCGCGCACACACACACGTAGAGAGGGAAGAGCGCTTGAATGCTTGAAGAGTTGGAAAATTTTGCTAAGTAATTTTTCTTGTTGATTGAGTTCTTCTATATATAGATATTCAAAATATCCATGGAAGGCTATGTGAACATTATTCGAACCATTGAGGCAGGGACGTGATATTGTATTAGACTTTTTCCACTTATTGCCATTTCATGTTTTTTTATTATTTTTTTTTTTCATAAGGAAAAGGGCAAAAAGAGGTTTATGGTTTCGTTGGGGAAACTATCTGCACAATTGTGTTAGGTTAAAAATTGATTATAGCTAGATATCACTTTTGATAGAAGATGTCATGCCTAATTCAGAAGAAACGCTATGAGAGTCAACAACCAATGAAGATGGAGGTGCCAAGTAGTATAGTGTCTCCCGTGACTTAAAAATCTTGTACTCAACAAATTTTAACCCACTTATGAGAAAAAGCTAATATCTCTCTCATTAGGTTGAGAACTCATGCTTGTTCTTATGGAAAAATTAAAAGATTAAAATAAACTTGTAACTAGCTAGCTTTGCTAGCACTGCAGTCACCTAGTGGACCAAACCCCCACCCCCACCATCAATGCATGTTATCACTCTCTTTCATTTTCTTTGGTTCTATTTCTCTCTCTTTTGATTTCCTTTGATTTCGATGCTCTCTCTTTGATGCAACAAGTATGACCACCAATAATTTTGCCTAGTAGAATGCAGTGGGTGAAGTCGCGTCAGGATTAGGATTAGAGAACCATTGGTGGATAGGTGGAGGCACCACTGCCTGGTGTGCCTCCTCTCATTGCCTGTGCTTGTGACATGTCAGACTAGAAGTGGAAGGCCCAGCAGCTGCCTTTTATCTCATTGTTCACGTGTCGTTCATGCATCATCTTAAGTTAGGGGCTTTTTGAGTAAATAGTATTTCATTTACCAAAAATCATAGTAATTAGAAATTCTTTATATGTTGGTGTTGTTGAAACTGCAAAAAATTTTGTTTGCGGTCTTATAACGTGATGATACTTAACAAACTAGGACATGCGTAATTAGTAAGGAGAAGAGGATTGTGACACATGACGAAGTCGTAATCTTTATTATAATTTTATTGGAGCATGCCACGTGTTGAACTTTAATTGGTTCGTTTGTTATATTAAAGGGGTGTGACACAATGTTATGCAGTTTCATTGTATTAATATGTATGTAACTAGATCTAGTTCCTAAATAGTTGATGGAACAAACTTAGTTACATTTTTCTTTTCCAAGAAAAAATACTTAGGATGTACGAGAATGGTAAAACTTGCTAAGTAAATCTTCTTTAAATTCTAGAAGGCGGATTCAAAATTATATTAGAGCCAAACAAATATTATATTAGAGCCAAACAAATATTTGGGTTTTAACTTTTAATCCAATTAAACGGTTCTAGAACCATCCATGATTGGGGAACCCGCGGATGAGTATCACGTCCAAGTATCCAAAACTGGGTCACAAATTAATTAAAAGCGCTTTGGACGCCATGTATGTACAAAACTGCACAAAACTATATCAAGGTATAAGATTTTTTAGCTTGAAACTTTAAGATTAATAACAGAATGTGCACACTCAACACAAAATTAGTTATACTTAATCAAAATATAATATACTTTATCATCATCAAAATTTATCAAAACCTTAAGGTTTACCGGGGTCTAGACACATTGTACTTCTTGGGTTCAGTGTCACTACAGTCAAATTAAATTGCTCCTGACTCAGGTGCATGTACGTCCAAATGTTTTTGGCATGCATCCACAACTTCTCATTTGTGTTGGAAAACCATCAGGACACCTCAATTCTTGATCCACAAGGATTATATCATATTTTTGTAAGATTAATCCTAATATCGATTAAGGTCAACAAATCTAATTACTTGGGACAGTTCACATGAGTTTCTCCCTAAAGATTTTTAGAAAAAAAAAGAAGAAATTTACTCATTCTAAAGTTAAAATTAGTTTTCATTCTTAATTAGTAAAAGTGCACTTTTTAATTTTTTTTAAAAATTTAAGACTTCCTACAAATTAATTAATGAGAGATTAATTTGAACTTTTAGAAATAAATTTTATTATTTTCTTCTTATTTATTTCTCTTATAAGTCCTTTAAGAGGAAAAATATCTTAACAAACATGTGATATGTATTAGTTACATCAAACACGTGTGTAGTATAACCCATTATGTCAACTATGAAATAATTTTTGGATGGACTAGGTAGATTCAAGTAAATGAATTTTGAAGTCGAGTATTTAGGAACTAGATTGGATAAGAATTGAAATGTAATTTGAGACAACATATTCCATTGAAATTAAATAATATATTATAAATTTGTTAGCAAAGATGAAGAATAATGCTACAACAATATTTCCACCCTATTTTATCAAGACAAACACATCTTAGTTACAATGCTATGGAACCACGTTTACTAAGGGAACAACACCTTAATTATTACTAACACAAGACCAATAAAAGTTGTACGGATAGATTTTAATATTAAATAATTTTTTTCTTGAAGACATAAAGCAAGAGCTTAGACTACTTTATGCTTTGAGTCAAACTTAAGTTTATAATATTTCTAATTTAACATGAAAACATGGATACATGCACGTTAATTGCAAACATCTTTCCAAACACACATGAACTAATCTTCTCTGTTTTTTTGGATGTGGCTCAGTTGCTTTGTTTGGTTATAAGGATGGAAAGGAATGAGATAGAAGAAAGGAGAAAAAATATATAAATACTATGTACATAGTAGAAATGAAACTTGTTCATTTGAAAAGAAAAAATATTGAAAAGAAAAAAAGAGATCATTTTTTGATTTAGAAGAAGAGAATAGAATAGAAAATAATTTATTTATTATCTTTAAAATGACATATTTATCTCCAGAAGCAAAATACGTATATAATTATATACATTATATACAAAAATCAACTTTTTAAAATATCAATTTCTTTTTATATATAAATATAATGACATAATCAATTAAACTCGTCAAAAATTAATCCAAAAAGTGTTAAGAGTTTCTGTTTAATCAATTAAGTTCAAGCAAAATGAACAAAAACTAATTACAATCTAATAGAAGTATGTTAAAAAATTGTATAGCTCACATTATTTTTTAAATATTTTATTTCTCTCACTAAATCAATTAAACCATCCCCTATTTTCCCTTTTCTTCCACGCTCTTCTCATCAACTAAACCAAACATTCCTTTAATTAACCTTGCATAAGTAAACTTTTAAAATTTTGTTATGCTGTTTTTCAAATGTAAAAGAAAAAGTAAAAAATGAAATTTAATAAACTGTTGTATTTTAAATATTTGTAACATTCTTCTTCAATTAAAATTATAATTTTATTTTAAGTTCTTTGATATCATATGTGATATCTATGGTCAACTTTTAACAAATAGATTATTAAGACAGAATGTTAATTTCAATTAAATATGTTAATTTTGTGATACATATACGAGGTTACACTGAGGTTTGTGTAAAAATAATATTTGAAAGTTAAGAAAATTTAATTAGTTATATCATGTAAAGTTTTTGACACTATGTTTAATTTGTATATATATAAAAAAAAAATAGTAAAATCTCATGAACAAATCAGAAACATCATAAAAGAAACTGCACGTGAAGCCTGAGCTGTCAGGCCCAACATTCACCACAAGAAACTATATGTTATGTATCACCATAAAAAAATGTATCACACACACACAATTTCAAATGTTCCAAAAATTTCTATTTCTGGCAATATTTAATAGGCAGTACAAAATTACTCAAAAGAGTGAGAAAATCAATTTCCAAAGTGATCAACACTCTCTAGTATTATTACTGTGGAAACCCTTAATTTTCTTTTTGTTTTTTTTTTCATTTTTTTACTCTTTCTTTCTCTAGCAAACTTTGAAATGAGTGAAAAATATGTTATTCCTTCTTTGTCTCTCTTTGTCTCTATGACTTTTCTTCCTTATCCATGAAAAGCACCCTCCTTGTTGTTGCATGCAACTTTTTTCTTCTTTCTTCACATTCAACTCATTATTCACTTCTTTCTCTGTTTCTTTTGTTGAGTCCCATGTTTCTTTATCCTTCACTTCCACCTGCACATGCATTTGTTTCTCACATCAATGCCAATGTTTGGTGTATTGTACTTTTTAACTACATCAATCATTTTGGAAGGTTTCTGTATTTGGAAACTTAATCAATTATGCCATTCTTTTCCAAGAAATAGTATTTTTATATTATTTTTTAAGCCAAAACTCACAATTAACTGAATTAATTAGAAAATAATTGATATTCAATTCGATAATTAAGTTTTTGAATTTGGTTTACCTCAAATAAGTTGAATTAAAAATATTATATAAATCAAACTAATTTATCTTTTTCTCACAAATTCATTTTCTGGTACTAATTGAATTATTTGCGACCAAAAAATTATTTTCATAAAGTTTAATTCAGTTTTCTAATTCATATTTTTTTATTTGTAAAAATTAAACAGAATATGAAAAAAAAATTAGAATGATTTACCTATCACCTAACTAAACCAACTAAATAGACTCATCTAATATTTAAATCAATTAAGTGACAATCTTGCTCTAAAACTTGATGAGATGACTTCTGCAAAACAGTTAAGCCAACTCATAAATCGAGTGAATATTTTACAAATGATTTGCCAATTCTAAAGTGTTTGGTGTACCCAATCATTACTAATTAAATAATTAATTGTTAAATTTTCAATAATATTATAATTTATTTGATGTTTGAAAGAAATAAACAAACAAATCAATAATAATAAAAGAAATTGCACCCATATTTCATAAAATATCTTGAAACTATACATGACACAAAATTCTCTATTATTAAATAAAGATATTAAAGAATTTATAATAACTCACCCTTATTATTTTCAACTAATTCAACTAAAATTCTTTGACAAGTAATAAACTTCAAATTTAATACATAGGTTAAAGAAAAAGAAAGGGATATAGAGAGAATTGATGAAATATAGTAATGTATTTCAGTTGATCGGTTAAGAAAAAATATATAAAATGTTTTATATTGTAGGAATGATCACCAGAAATGTCAAAAAAAAAAAAAAAAAAACTATCTTTCATGCAAACAATGTATGATAGTATGTGTGAGACATTTGGGAAATTACTCAAATTTACTGCACTGCACTTCACAGGGCTGTTTGGGAACCACTACATATTCTTCTTAATTAAGGTACACACTACCCTACCAATTTGTTGATCTTCAAGTGTCAACTTGACTTACAGATAATTTTTTTTTTTTTTTTACACTAATGTACACATGCATTTTTCTATAAAATTTATGATTTTTTTACTGATAAAAATTAAATATAAGCATCAAATATTTATGATTGAAAATAATTTGAGTCTATATTTAAATTGCATTTGATACTTTAAGATTATATTTATCAACTTTTAAGTAAGACATTAACTTGGAAGTTCAGTAATTCAGAGTTACTTCTTGGTCCACCTAACACTCACGTGTATGTGCATTTGCAAAAATAAGGTAAAAAAACAAAATGAAGTATATGTCACTTACCATTTTCCATGTCAAAATATTCACAGAAGTTTTTAAAAAAGGTAAACTCCAATTTCTGTGGTGACTTCATATGAAACAAGGGTAAGAATGAATTAGTTTGAAATAAAATGACTCATGTATTTTTTTTTTCAAAGTAGATATTTTCAATCAAATAGCCAGGTACTAATTTTTTTGAGACATACAAATTAATAGTCAGATAAATTTTGTCTGTTTTAACAATTTTTTTTATCAATGTAATCAGATAATTAAGGTGGTATTTGATTTAAGAAATTATTTTCTGTTTTATTTTTATTTTTTATTTTTTGAAAACTGTAAAATCAGAGGCAAAGTGTTTCCTTATTTTCCCTCGATTTTAAAATTGTTTTCATAAAAATATTTTCAAAAAATAAAACAATCAAACATATTTTTACATATATTGTTTATTTTCTATGAAAATAAAAACAAGAAACACTCTATCTAAACACCACCTAAATTTCTTTCTGATGTATTTAAGAAATTCAATTATTTATTAAATATACTGGAACTCGTTGATTTATACATGTATAATGTATTAATTTCAAATAATGGGTAGATTGAAGAGTTAATTTTGGAATAACTTATATCATTGTGTGAAGAAAATTTGATAATTTCTTAAAAAGTTGGCTTCTCCAAAAAAGAGACAAGTGAAAATGTACGTGTAGACAGCAGACAACTTGGGGTAAGTATGAAGGGACCAAAACAAGAGTTGCATGTGCTCATGAAACAGTGAGAGGGACCAATATATCTAGTACTGCCCCCACACTTTCACATTGGAAGGTTGTAATCAAATTGTATGACAACTAGATTTGATTCTCTTATCTTGGAAAACACTTCCTTGGCCTAGGTTTCTTCTTCTTTCTTTTCTTGCAATTTAAATTAACTTTTGAAAGATAGAAAATAAAAATTTGACTTTTGTTTATGGTTTTAGTACTTCGTCAGGTAGTGATAAAATTGACAAGTACTCAACCTTTAATCAATGTTGCAATAAATTTTTTCAGGACATGCTGTATTGTTCTCTAGCTTTGAGAATTGAGATGCTTGAGTACCAACCACAAGATGTAATTTTCTTTTTTCCTCTTCTTTTTGCTTGTATTTTCTTGATTTTATCAAGCATTTAAATTCCCATACTAGAGTCATGAACAACTCACGTTTAATGTGAATGATCTCAATTATTAATAAGGAAAGTTATAATGATGTTTTTTCATTAAAATTCAAAATATTATAATTTTTGTCTAAAAAATTAAATTTTTATAATCACATGATTTTTGTTCCTGTATAGAATAATCATCACAGTTACAATGTTTCATGGTTTTTTTTTTAAACTATCACAATTAAAGTAACTTTGTGACAATTTTTGTTTTAATATTTACATGATAATAGAATTTGGAGAACAAAATTGGTAAAAAAAAACGCTTTTAAAGATTAGCTGGTGCATATTTAGATGAGAATATACAAAACCCTAAACAAATAATTTAACAAAGGAGGACATAATTGAGCATAATATCTTTAATTCTATCTAAGAAAAAGGATAATCAAGCATAACAAAAGAGGACATAAAAGTAAAACACTACTATATTTTTAAAACTCCATTTTAAAATGTTAGCATTTTTACATTTAATTAATAGCATTGATTAAAAGGATAACATTAACTACCTTCACAATTTGAGGACCAAAGAAAAATTAATCTGAAATTAAAATGTTAAAGATCAGAACTATAATTATAAAATATCAATCACTAAAATCGCCCTATGATAAGAATTTAATAATATGCAAGAAATTTTAGGTGTGATTCTCAATAGTGCCTATATATGTATATATAAAAAGTAAAATAAACATGGAATGTATTAGATTCTGACCAATTCTTGAAAAATAAAGTGCAAGAAAAATGTAGTACATACCTCTTCCTCAGATATAGTTTTGGTATCAGAAATCAATGAGTCTTCGTATAGCATTATTGGTCTCTTTATGATGGATGGAGTTAAATCAATGATGGGGTTGGTTGAACTATGAGAAGGTGTACCTTGAGTACCTGCATCTCTTGTCATTCCCTCTTTTCCTTTTTCTGTTTATAAAAATACCAAGTAAAATTGGTAAGTGCCTTGAAACTGTCATAAAGTAAAATGAAACATATAACAAAAAACCAAGGCTAATAATAATTATGATAAAGTATGTGAACCTGGAATGTGAAATTGAAGAGCCACATCTTCTTCTTGTGTGTGACTTATGTAAGTTGATGGCTTTGTTTGAACATGTCTTGAAGAGTAAACTAGAGGGGCAGACATGGTGATTCTGTTTGTTGTTGAATTTCTAAATGATCTTCCACTAAGAGTTTTGGCAGATAAACACTCCATTGGCACTTCACCTGAGAAAGGGTTGCATATATATTTTTCTGCTTCATTCCACTTTGAATTCAAGGCAAACCCTTCTGGAGACAAGCATTCCCAACTTCTATATGCTGACCTTGCTTGCAATGCTGCAGCGTACCACCATTGAAAAAAATATTCAACTAATGTTATAAAGCCTGTATGCCAATTATCAATGTGGTTTGGTTTCATTCTCTTGGTAGCTAGGTAGGTACCTTTAAGAGCAGTGGTGAAAGAATATGTTGAAGGGTCTATTTCATCTGTGACAAAATTGTGAGAATTTGAGGGAAGTTTTTAAAAGGTTGAAAAAAATTCATGAAAATTTACTGAATTGGAATGAACAAGAAATATTGAAATAATGTACCTTTTAAAGGGTATCCAGGAGAAGAAGCAGTGCTAGAAATGGTTATGTTTGATCTAAAAGAATGTGTGTCTTCTCTAAAGCTTCTTATATATGATGCTGAGTACCTTCTTGACTTGCTGTTCTCTCTACTGATTCTAGCTTTCACAGACCATTCTGTTAAATTGAATTCATCATCCCGTTTCCTTGAACTATAAGATGATTGCATTTCCATTGTAGAGCCCATGAATGAGTTACAACAATTAGAATTGGTTCTAAAGTTCAAGGTGTGTGTACTAAAATTTGCACAAGTTTAAAACTGGATGATGCTGTAGTAGCTATATGACATGACCAAAAAAGAACTTAAGAGAGTTCAGAAAATGAAGCCTTTTGTATAGGTGGCAGCAAGTGGCTTCTTGTACTTAATCTGTCTCTTGCACAATTTGACTCTTTCACCTTTAGAATCTCCAAGCTACAACAACTACATAGCTCAAATGACTTTCTATATTACTAGTCTATCTTCATTTTTATCTTTTTTAGGCCTCTGCATTAAATTTTCATAGTACTGCACACCAGTAACTTTAGTATTCTTTGACACAAGTAGCACAAGTGATGTTGTTTTAATCTTAGAATTTATCAATGGACACAAAAAAGACCATTGGATTTATACGGTTCTCTGTTGAGGAATGACAAAGTGCTAAGTTGTCTATATTTTTCCCTCTTAGTTCCATTAATTAGTATGTTGCAGTCTATGGGCCACATACAACTCCACGAGTTTAGACAATTGTAAAAACAAGAGTCATCTTATCCTTTCTTGTGACACACAACATACATAGATAATATTAAATGAGATAAGATATGTCATAATCAATCACAGTTCATTATATATAATAAGTTCATTGATTTTGATAATAAAATTCTTAAAATTTATATATAATCTACTCTAAAATTAACTAATTGTGTAAAATTGTTTCACCTGGTCAATTATTGGCTTTTAAACTCATAATTTTATTAACAATACTATAAATTTATACTTGGGTTATAATCTTGACCATCTACTATATTATTAATATTCATTGTGTTATTTCTTTTTACTCTAGCATAAAATATACAAGGAGATGTATATAGTATGATGAATTTTGGTTTTGTTTGTTTGGCAGTGTGAGAGGAATAAACATTGACAGTTACATCTTATCATGAATAGTCAATATTAAAATATACATAGTTGATCTTTTGAATTTTTTAGAAAGTTGCATAACTTTTTACATTACCATGTGACATAAATCTTTACCATACATATCATATAACTAGTTGAAAAGAACATGTAACTTTCTAAAAAATTAGAGTGCCTTTTATGTTTTAATCTTGATCATTCATGATATCACTCTCCCATTAAAGAAAAAAAAGCCTTTTTTATTTCAAACTTACAGAACTACCGCAAATAATTGACCAGGTACATCATAAATTGGCAAAACAATAATCATGGTCACAATTGGTTATCAATTTGTGCAATCCAATACAGAAAGGTCCACATTTGAAGGTTACCCTTGTTGTTGTTTTGCACTTAGAAGGGCCAACACAGGCCTTAATTTGTGTCACATATTCAAAAGGATCTTGTACCAGCTCACAAAATCATTAATTTTTGTTTGATAAGATTCAAACTCTTGATATCCAATTCAGGGAACTTCTCCTTTAGAAGCAATCTGGTATGTTTGATCATTACCATGATGATTAACTTACATCTGAGAACCTCATAAAGATGCTTCCACGAAGCCTTAAATAATAGAAATCACTTACATCATTCTTATAGATTTTAACACTTTATAAGAAGTTATTTTTTATAAATAATAGTATATATATCTTTCATCTCTTTTTTACCATTATTATAAGTGGTTTGAGTGATACTGAGCTCAAAGCCCTTAAATGAGGTATTGGGTTTGAGACTTTTTGATGAAAAAACTGTTGGGAGATTACATTAAAGATGATCAACCAAGTTTCCTCGTAGAAACTGGTATCAGTAAATCTGATAGCTACTTTGTACCTAACATTAAATATACTACGTTTGAGTTTGAATTTTAGACATTTCCTTTATTTAATAACAATGTTTTGTAAAACACAAATTTAACAAACTTTGTCATCAAATCATATTATGTCGGTGATTATGAACATCAAATTGTACATAAATTGAACTATTATAAATATGTAATTTTATAGACAGTATTTATTGACATCTTAACCCACTAGAAATTTAATGGAAACTTCAGTTTTACCTTGACTTCCAATTTTGCAAGTCTTTTATCTATTTGAAATTATGTGAAATTTGTAAACTTAATTTATCTAATGAAAAGTTCTCAACAGTTATATTAATGAAATGTAATGTCATTATATGGTGTGTCTAAAGAAATTTTCATCTATTCCATTGTTAACTTTAGATAATTTTATTTTTTATAGACACTTGAAACAAAGTTACCTCTTTATGAAAGTATAAAGTATTGTCACCTTAATCTCTTAAGTAATAAAATCTTTAAAAAAAAAATTGAAAGTGTTTAGTCTATTAATAAAAAGAACAAAAATGACGTGATTAAGTTCAATTCATAAAATTCTTTCAGAGAATAAAATGAACAACTAATAATAGTTTTAGGAGTCTTTTGAATTTCTTAACTTTCAAGCACTAAAGTGACCATACTTGACATTTCCAAATATTAAAATGTGTGTAATCCTAAAAAAAAAAATTGTTACCTCCCTTTCTTGTTCAAAATTGAGCTACTTTCTCTTACAGCAACCTAGGGAAAGCCCAATGGGGTGTGTGAATTCCTCTGTATTATTACTGTTTTTTGAAGTTGAGATTGGGAATGTGATAGCATAGCATCATCAGCAAGCAGTGTTAGGTTGCTTTCACTATGAGCTGTGAAGTGATTATCAAAGTGGATGTCACTTGTCAACAGAATGGGGAGTGTGGTAAAGGATTAGACTGAGAATAGCTTTTTGGTTGTGCATGTGCAAGCCATATGCTTCTAGAGATCCTTCAAAAAGAATGAGGCAAGGTTTCTCACATAATGGAACTAAAAGGGTCCCATATGGACCTCTTCATAGTCATCACTTTTTGTCTCATGTGTAAGCCAAGTAGGTATCAAGAATCGGTTAGTTGGGGGCCATACACTCCATTTTTTCTAAGAGATGTTTCTTAATTTCCATCTCCACTTCAGTGCATTGCCTTATCTTCTCAATTTCCCAAAGACCTGTCAAACAAGATTTTGATTGATTGCCATGACCAATTATGAAGCACCCCTTTGGGAATAATAACCACAGCAACATGATCAATGTTGAGATCACTGGTTTATCATTTGCTTTCTTGTACTTTAGTATAATTCACAATATAAATTGGATATTGATTGTTAAGCGGGAATATATTATCACACTCTAAAAATATTTGTTAAGGTTAGACCTTAAAAGTCTTCCGGACCTCCATGACAACAAACCTTCCCTTAATAATCAAATTCAACCCTACAAAATCGGTTTGTACGATTTCTCTAAATTACCTAACTCAACCCTATAAAATCGGCTTGTAGGGCGAGGACTTCCTTACATAACTTAACTCAACCCTACCAAACCAGTTTGAACGGTGAGGACCGCTCCTCTCACTTATGCAAGAAACGATATGCGATTTCCAACAAATCTAAACTCTTTTGTACCCAAAAAAGAGATGTGAAAACTAGAAACATTCCCTTACATAACTTAACTTAACCCTATCAAACCGGTTTAAACAGTGAGTACCGCTCCTCTCACTTATGCAACAAATGATATGCGATTTCCAACAAATCTAAACTCTTTTGTACCCAAAAAAGAGATGTTCAATTTCAGTTTTGTAACTCCAATTTTTGTAACTGCTAAGTTTATCCCTGAACTTACAATCACATTCCACCTATTTCAAGAGAAAATTATGAAGCAAACAAAACTGTAATGGGGTAATCCACTAGTCCTCTTTCTCTATATTATGCCTATCTTGTTAGGACTTCTCTTTTCATCTTTCAATCTTAAGAATGATACACCCAAGCTAAAGAATTCATACATGCGTCAAATTTGAACATAGATTCATCCTAGTTAATAGGTAAAGCATTAAAGCATCGAGATTATAAGACAACAAATCATAATAGGCTATAAACGTTGCATCAGTGACAAGATAGCCTCCAACTCCACAAACTTTGACTTCCGCAGTAGTTACCATAGACATAACTAAAATGAGAATATTGCAATCATATAAACACAATTCGAACATGCAGAGCAACCCAATTGCCAAAGTGATGTCTTTTATATTGAACCTTGCTCAGTTCTCTGGTAGAAAAACATGATCTCAGCCAAACTCCACTAGATGGCTGCGACAGGCTTTACAGGACAGGTGGCTTTGAGCTGTTGAAAATCACAGCTCCAGAAATATAGAACTCCAAGGATATTATCAGTCCAATGATACTGTCAATCTAAAACAAGAACAAAAGAAAAATAATAGGATCAGTTTGTGTCCATTTCATTTATGAGGAAAACAGCAACTTTCCAAGACTTAGTGTTGCGAAATGAGCCAATTTTATCTTCAAATAGAAGAACCATACCAATTCAACTCAACTGATATGTTAATCCCTAATAGCCATATATCTGCATCAAAAGTTTAAGGATTAACTATGTTTACTTGGGTGAATTTTAGAATTCAGTACCTAAACTTTTCTTCATTTAGTTTTAATCAATGTACTTTTTAGTTGTTACGTGAAATACTATAATTAAGCGATGACGTGAAATTTTTTTATTATTGTTTTATTACATTTCGTGGAAGATGAAAATTCCACCAAATGCTTCTAATGTTACATTTTGTGGAGGATGTAAAATAGACACCACATAATAAAATAATAATTAAAAAATTGTTATATTATCACTTAACGTAATATTTGACCACGTATATTAGAAATATAATGACTTAAAAGTATAAGGAATAAGACTAAAGGAAAAAAATTTAGGGATTGAACTCCAAAAATAACAAAGTTTTAAAGATAAAAAACACAACCAACTCAAAAGTTTAAAATAGATATAAGACTACTAGGTTGTTATTAGAATAGTTTTGGAATGCTTTTACTATTGTTGGGCTTTAAGCCCATTTAGATAACTTATATTTATTTTTTACTCTACCATGAAAATTTATCCTATTGAAAAAAACTCATTATGGTTTAAAGCAAACTCTCAAAGCTCGGTAAAGTAAGATAGATGAGCACCTATCAGGCTTGTGCTATGAAAAAAGCTTGAGCGAATCCACATTCTATGTCAAAAGCTTAGTTCTTGTGCTTTGAGAAAAGCTTGAGCAAATCCACATTCTATGCCAAAAGCTTAGTTCTAACATAATTATTATATCTTTGTACAAAGATGATTTGTTGATGACAAGGAGTGATACTAATCAATTGATGCATTTCCGCACAATATGACGAAGATGTTTCAAATGACTGATCTTGTTGAGATGTTCTACTTCTTTGATATGGAAATTAAACAAGCTCAAAATGAAATTTTCGTATATTACAAAAAAAATATTTGAAAGAGATTTTGAAAAGATTCAATATAGAAAAGTGCAAGAGTATGTATATTCCTATGGAGTTGAATTTTACAAGTAAAGGTGTCTATAGAAGTTTAATTAAGTGCTTAATGTTATAGCAACTAGACCTAACATATGTATTCAGTAAGTGTCTTGTTTCATTTTCTAAATTGTCCTAGTAAACTGCATATGGCAACCACAAAAGAGTGTTAAGATATCTATACAGCACAATCTCATGAAATCAAATTTTGTAAAGTTCAATAATTAAAAAATTTAGGGCTATTCTAATAATGATTAGGTTAAATCAATCGATGACATGTAGGTACTATTTTACATTTGGATTAGAATGTTTTTTCAGTGTCAATGAAGCAAGAGGTATCAGTCAACTGCAGAGACTGTGTTAGAGACTGTGTTCATTACAACTACTATAACTGTAAATCAAGCACTATGGTTAACAAGGCTAGTGGATAATCTACACCAAAAACAAGAAGGTAGCATACAAGCTTTTAACCAAGCCACTCTAGCTATTTCATAAATTCTAATATTTCATAAAAAAAAACAAAGCATTTCAAAATCAAATATTATTTCACAAGGTAAATGCAGTGATCAAGTGAAGTAAAGCTAGTACATTACAATTCAAAAAACCAGACTGTAGTTGTATTTATTAAGTCATTTAATGTTACTTATTTTAAGACTTTTAAAAGACAAATTAGGTGACTACAACACTTGAGTTAAGAGGAAAATGTTAATATCCCTGTACTGCACATATATGCACATTTTATTTAATTTAGTCAAGGTTTTTTTTTAATTTAGTCAAGTCCTAATTTTTAAAAATAGTTATTTATGTCTTCTAAGAATTCATGCAATTAAAAGTTGAGTGTTGAATGTCTTTTGATCTTAATGTATATGATAATTTGTGTTAATGAAAACTCATTCGTCTTCCCTTGTCTTTTAGAAGGTACAACAACAAAACATAATAGGCTATAACAATTGTATCTATAACATGATAAGCCTTCAACTCCACAGACTTTACTTCCGCAATAGTAACATAGACATGGCTTGAATGAGAATATTGCAATCATATAAACACTATTCCAATATGCAGAGCAACCAAATGCTTAGGTCATGTCTTTTATATTGAATCTTGCTCAGTTCTCAGGCAAAAAGCCATGATTTCAGCCAAACTCCACAATATAAGCACCGAGCAATTTGGACTGACAGCCAAAATCTTTGTTAGAGTTATTTTGACTGTGACAGGTTTTGCAGGACAGGTGGCTTTAAGCTGTTGAATCACAGCTCCAGAAATACAGAACTCCAAGGATATTATCAGTCCAATGATCCTGTCAATCTAAAACAAGAACAAAACAAAAGGATAAGTTTGTGTCCATATCATTTATGGGGAAAACAGCTACTTTCCAAAACCTAGTGCTGCAAAATGAGCCAATTTTATCTTCCAATAGAAGAACCACAAAAATTCAACACCACACTATGATTGGTAAGAGAGAAATTAATTATCAGAATATGGTACAGTCATCATCATATATTAACCCCTAACAGCCACATATCTGCATCAAAAGTTTAAAATAGGTGTGAGCCCATTAGGGATGCATCACAAAATTTACATACCTTCCACGATCTCCAGTATCTTTGGGATGCACTATAAGGCGAGGGCAACCAGAGCACCTGACTCAAGAATTATGGATAGGCCAGCCATGTTATTCAAATAACTTATAATGGGAGAGAACTGTTTGGGAAACAATGTGTTTATTATAACTGATAAAATACTTACTATGAAAGATAGAATTTATCGATGAACCACACAAATACACTTCAGAATGTCAAGGGAGCCAGGAATATTGATTTCCTACAAACAAAACTTATTTCAATACATTGTACCATATAAAAACAGGTCAGTGAGATCACAGAGAATGAGGCAAATGCCTACCACTGAGAAAGATAAAAATCAAAGCAGCTTCAAGAGATTGCATGTGCATATAAGCTTCCTGTTGATCAAGGGAAAATTTTACATGGTGAATAAGCAAAAGATAAGATATATCAAGCTAAGAACTGCCCAAAAGAATAAATAAAAAGAAGTCTTAGATCATATGTAATTATTGATAGAATAGAACTACAGGCTGACGCTGAACTAAGAGGACACAGCTACCACCATTATGGGATCCTGCTGTATTGGGAAGGGTTAGCTTTAAGCAACCTATACCAATTTTGAAACTCTAAATATGATACAGATGTTTCAAACTAAAAAAAAATTAAATTAGTAAATATTACAACAGATACATAATGAGAACGTAGTGAAAATTATACTGCGACATGCCATAAGAACTCATTTACTTTCCTTTTTATTTTATTATGGCTTGTCAGAGGAAGGAGACAGAAGATGTAAGAGTGCCTTTGGCATAGAATTTAAGAAAAGCCATGCAAGAAAACAAGTAAATATTACCTTGTCCAAGAATCAGAATGGAATTTGCAGCTAGAGAAATGATATCTTGGATCTTCTCACTAGAGAAAAGAACCCGGTTAACTGAAACCGAAAATGGACAATAATTAGAATACGCAAAAAAGGTAAAGAGACTCTATGATTAGGATTAGGGGTCTAGTATTAGTATAGATATGGGTTAGGGCATTGTATTTTGTAATACACTGTATATTAATAGTATATTATTGAGAACTTGTTCCCTTTTTCCTTCCTCTACCTAAATCTATATAATTTCAACATATAACTGGCTTGTTTATATAAAATTATATTTGACTCCCAAATGAAGAGTATAAATTGTAATGTCCTTTACACAAGATCATGATATCAACTTTTATATTTATCAAGTTCAAGCTCTGCTGCTAGTCTTACTAGAAGAAAATTACAGCAACTTAAAGATTTTGGATTCAATGATTAATTCAATCAATAATGGAAGTGGAAATTTGTGAACCTGGGAGCTGCATAAGCTTTTCATTGCAGTCATTTCCATCAGCCTCATTTAAAGCATTTTCTATGTCCATTGCAGTGAACATGTGCACAGAATGGCATCCATCTGAGGTCCAGATAGTCTGATACACTGCAAATAATAACCAATTTTAGCAGCAGAGAACAAATTACAGAATATAATAGACTTTCAAACTCCAGGGCAACCTTTCTGGTCACAAATAAGTGAACATTCAAATGACTCCTGTTTCTCTTAGGAAATCTTTAAATACCATGTTAGACACATCAGTTATTAGACACGTATCCATAGCATAAAATGAAACAACAGAATTGACAAACACAAGAAAGCCATAGCACTATAGCAGTGTCTAACTCAACTTATACCGAAGATCTTTCAACAAAAACTCCAAAACTTCTTATAAGAACAAGTAGTTTTGAATGAAAAAAGTACAAAGCAGTGCCCAGTTCATACTGGTCAAGATAACAGTTGAAAGTGATGTTGTCATTATATAGCATTAGGTATAGCGAAAGAGAGATAAAAGAGAATGGAAAACTATATTGATAATAATTGAAATGTATTACAACACGAGAATGTTCATGATTCATGATACCTAGAGGTAATCTAAGCGATAATCTAAGATATAGTGATACATCCATATATTCTAATAATAATGGAAACACATCAAAATTAGTAAATATCTATTTTCACTAATTGTCAAGTAATAAGCCTTGAATCATCTCCTTAAGTTTTTTTATAACCTTGACCTGCTGGACTGGATGCATAAATACATTGTAATTTGATTCCAAAATTGGAGCAGACATGATCATTGGCAATTACAATCAATCAGGATTGTTACAGTACAATTACAACCAATCATCGTTTGAATAAGGAGCTTTCAGCACAGACATGTTATTATAACGTCACAGGTGAAGGAAGGATTTTAATGGAATATTTCAACCTCAACCAAATCCTTCCATGTTTAGAGGCTTTTTCCAATATAAACATAAAATATTTCACTGAGAAAGCATCCACAAATTGAATTCTGAAAAAAAAAAAAATTATAAAAAAAGTGATACTTACTAGTAGATACATCAGGAAGAACAGCAACACTTTGCACTTTCATGATCTGAGGTAGTTGCCTAACATTACCGGTGATATCTACTCCTATGCCAGAATTTGACAGGCATAGCAAATGTAAATCTCCATGAGAGTCCAAGATCAGAAACATCCTCTGGGACACAGCTTGAATGGAAATAACTTTTATAGACATGGATACCTTTGTTGTGGATTTTGTTTTAACATCATTTCCCTTCAATGCAACAAAACATGAGCCTCCATCTCTGTCATCATGTTTATATCTCATATTTGTATGCTTTGCTGAAAGTAGAGAAACACAAATTAGGTAACAGTGTAAATTTGGAGGAATATTGAAACTTATTAAAAATTATATACAGAATCAAGTAACCAGATTGCTAGTCTGCTTTTTCTCCATTGTTGGACAAAGTTGTTTGAGAAGAGTTTCATTATTTTATTTCCACCAATTGCTGGAAATATATAGGGTACTTAAATGTCCAGCCACAAAAGACTAAAAGTTTATTTTTATTGATGAGTCTAATGATAGCTAATGTGACTACTTAGAGTCTGCCAAACATTTAGCAGCTCCATCTTGTGGGATAAAACAGTCATCTCCTTAGCACCCTTGCAGTGCTTGGCTAGTGGCTGTTTATGAGAGGTACCATGAGGTCCATGATCAGGGCAGAGGAAGACAGAAATGCAAAAGAGAAAGGACAGAATATGATATGCTGCTACTATTAAATAACTTAGACGGATTTAGTAAGGAGAACACACTAAACGACTATGAACAAGATATACAATCAAATTTTTCCAAGCCTCTCCAGCAGCACAAAGAGAAATTAAATAGCTAGGGTTCTGGTTATTAAACCATACAGGGCTACAGGCCATCCTTGGTTACAACCTTAATTGAAGTTAAAAAACAAAAGTCCAAATTGAAAATGAGATAGAAATCCAAATTTTAAATGAAATCCTTCGACCAGGGAGGAGGTGGAGTCTTCCTTTTAGACCTGGTAGAGCCCACTTCTTCCTGATGGATTGGGTCCTCATTAGGCCCAGTATCAGAATAAGTCTGTGAAAAGTGAAGAGCGCTAGTACCGATGTGTTAGAACAGGAACTGCAAACTACAGTTCTGACCTTGGCTGGACAGAAAAGGACCATCCTAAGCCGGATAAAGTGAAAAACAAGAAAAAATGGAAAAACAGGATTTTTCTCATTCCTAGAGGGTTATGATAAATGAATTTCCATGAAACCCTCACTTTTCAAACCTCCCTCCCGCCAAATCCATTGAAACTCAATAAAAGTTTGAATTAAATACACACAATAGAAACAAAAACACCAGTTACAAAATTTCCAGGAGATGGGGAAAAATCAACAGTACTAAGTTATTGATCATTATATCAAAAGTCAAAAGGACCAGATTCCAAACCAATAAAAACAGCATCTGCTTTCAAATTCTGCTGAGAACTTTAAGTTACTAATGTCCATACATCGTATGTTCATATGACTTTTAAAAGTAATTAACTAATTATCACAAAAGTAAACGGTCTTATAATTATGACAATCAATGATTCAACGACAATGTATTCTAATAAAATTCAAAATCACACTATCAAACCTAAATATGACATTTAAAGTAACTACTATTATTGAGGTCAACATTCTTACCACGCACGACAATCTAATCTATGATCGGACAAGAGTGTAAGTACATTCTAACCAGAAATAACCCTAAATATGACTTTCAAAGTTACCAATTTTCACATACTGCCAATATAAAACAGTTATACACAGTCAAACTAACCAGAAATCACCCTAAATATGACTTTAAAAGGTAATCATCACAATTGTAAACAGTTTTACTGGACCTACCTAATTATCTATGTCAATAGTAAGTGCATTCTTATTCCTATTAAATTAAAAATCAAAACACATAAAAATCTGTCAATTGAATGACATTGTAAGTGCAGTCTAATTAAATTCAAAATCAAAACACACGTAACAATCTATATCAATTAGAAGACAATGTAAGCACATTCTAGTAAATTCAAATTCAAAACAAAACAGCATTCACAAAGTTTACTCAATTCAATTCACCTACCAGCAACAACACCATGTCTCTCCATCTTTCCTTCCAAATCACCACCATTGCAATTCACCATCCCCAAAGCCCCTCCTCTCACACCGCCGCCACCACCATTCCCCATCAGCTTCAAATTCCCAACCCTCCTCCCACCACTCCTCCCCTTCACCACCCTCCTCAAGCCAAAAACCCTAACCCCATTCTCCTCCCCCAAAATCAAGAACCCAAACGAAACCCTCATAGAAAACACCATCTTCTCACACTCTATCACCGCACACCTCATTAATCTCACACCACCATCCCCATCACCCTCACCCTCACCACCACCACCACCATCATCATCTTTAACAGCAAAGACCCAAACTTTATTACTGGAAATAGCATACAAGGCAAAATAATTAACTTCGCCGGCAAGTTTGACGGAAGCGCCATGCTTGGCATCGAGAATCACGCCAAGGTTGGGTTCAAAGCAAAGATCTTTGTTTGGGGAGCAGAGGACACGTGGCACGCGGACGAAGGAGGGGGGTTGGTGGCGGCGGAGACGGTAGAGACGGAGGAGGATTTTGGAGCGGTGAGGGGAGGAAACGATGAAGAGAACAGTGGCAGGGGAATTAGGGTTTGTGTGTTGAAGAAGGAGGAAGGTGGAGGAAGAAGAGGGAGAGGGGATTAGGGTTTTTTTGTGGTGTGAGGAATTGGGATTGAAATTGGAATTGGAATGAGGAGAGAAAGAAGGGTAGAGAGAAAGGGAGGAATCAGAATGGGTAAGGGCAAGAGAGAGAGAGGAAGGTTCAAAGAGGATGGAGGTTGTGTGAGGGTGTGGAGGTGGTGAGAGTGAAGAAGGGTTTGGGAGAGGAATTTTTGAAGATTCAATAACAACCATTAGAGGAAAAAAAAGAAAAAGAAAAGAAAAGAAAAAAGAGAAATTGAATTGAATTGAAATTGGTCACACTTGGGAACACTTACTAGGTTGTTTTTTGGTTTGGTTTGGTGTGTTTGGTGAGATGGTTAGAGTTATGATGATGAGGAGAAGTTGGGGAAGATGAACAAAGGTTGTTGTTGGTGTTGTTTGTTGCTGGTGTTGATGATGTCATTGGGACTTGACTAGGTTTTTATGTTGTTGTCTATTGTTGAGGTTGATGTTTGAAATTAGATTTGGTTTGAAGGGGTTGAGAATGATGAAGATGGGAAAGTGGGAGTTGAAGGAAAGGAGGGGTGTTTTAATGGTGTTATGGAATGTTGAAAGAAGTCAATGAGGAGAACCTGGTAGTGTTAATATTTAAGTGATATTAAAATGTTTATAGATTAGTATAATTTGTTTGGATATTAAATTTAAATACTTTTCAGTGATGCCAGATTCACATGATGGTATCCTTTTTCTTCAAAACAAAAAAACATAGTTCATTTACTTTAGACCTAGAAAGAAATAAAGTTAAGTAATTTTTGTGATTTTTTTAGAAAATTGATTTACATTATTTAATTATATCGATTTCAATCATAAATTTTTTTTTATCTAAATTATCTTAAATGAAATTTATATTATGAATAAAAAAATAGAATCTAAAAAAAAGTATCTTGATAATACTATAATTAAATAGAATAAAATTAGATAATATCTAGTTATATTTAAATTTAAAATTATTTTTATATTAAGTTTGGAGGAAATATTTATTAATATTTATATTATTTTTATAATATTTAGAGTCGTTTATATTTATATAAGTAAATATTTATTTTAATAGTATATTTTTTATTATATATTTAATACTTGGCATACGCTTCTAAAATGTAAATTAACAATATTATATTGAAATATTTTAAAACATATTTATTAAATTAATCAAATTTCTAATCAATGAATATTTTTAAACATATAAAATATATTTTAGATGAGTCCGTAACATCGAAAAATATATACTGATAATTTATATTAATTGTTTTTAAGTGAATTTATTAGAAATATAGGATAGCAAATCACAATTAATAAATTGAATATTAAAAATAAATATTAGTAGATCAAAAGAAATTTTATCAAAGAATTTACTTACTACATCCTATAGCTAATTTTTGACACACGTTAAAGCTTCTAAAGTATAAAAAATGGTTGACTAAAATCAAGATGATTCAAAAGCTATAATAGATATTGGAATAGCTACGCATTTGTTTACAATAGCTTGGGTCGAATATTTTACCGTGTTTAATTTCCACCACATTAAGATGTCAAGATTTAGTGTTCTTGGTAAAACTTCATTCCGTTTGTAGTGATCTAATTCTGTTCTCAAATTTAAAGTTCTAGTTATCCCTAATGTATCAACATTACCATTACTCACATGTATTGAAAAGCCACTAAAAAATGTCATGATTCATCATCTATAATTGATAATTTCAAACCGAATCGTAATACAACTATTTAATTAACTTACCTGAAAACATCAAATTTATACAATTTGTCATAATAATATTCAAGCAAATCCATTTTGTATCTAGCATCTAAACAATAGCTACTCTCATTATTTTTCAATAATTTTTAAATTTGCTTAATAACCACATTGTGAATGACTTTATCAGAGGAGTTCATCCATTGAGATATAACTATCTTTATCTCAAAAATCTTAAGAAATTAAATATGAGTAGTTAGATATTTGGTACCAGAAATTAATTTAGTAATATCATTAAATATTTTCAACTTCTTATAGACATCTTTCTTTTACAAATTTCTATTGTGAATCAGTTGGCAAACAAAAATATTGTATCTCATATTACTTTAATAGACAAAAAAATCCTTCTAAGATATAACAACATCAAGCATATTGTAAGTTTAATTTCATTTAAAGTTTACTTTTTGGTATTAGTGTTTCTCAGTTGCCTAATAATCTCTTCAAACTTCTTCATTCTTTTAGGTGTTACACTACACTATCCTAATTATATCCATTTCATCCTTCAAAATTCTTAATTCTTCCTTTACAATTAAATTTAGAATATAAGCACAACATTACATTTAGAATATAAGCACAACATTGCATGCTAAACTAAAACCCATGCCTAATTAAAGTGTTTAGCTGCAACTTATTCATGATTTTATTAATCATACTGTCATTAATACTACAATTATCCAAAATCATTGTGGACAATTTGGTGTAAATATTCCATCACATCATCCATAAGCAATAATGGATATTTGTTTTTTATCATGAATTTATTCAATTTGCATTAACTTATGAACATTTTCATACTTCCATTCTTCTTCACCAACTACTTCAAAGCTTTCAAGGGTGATACACTCGGACATACAAATTGTTTCTTCAAAAGACCCTTTACTTAAGTTTTCACTTCATAACTCAACAGGGGATATCGTATACAGACTTATGGATATGGGGCTAGATCTCGATATTAAGTTTATGGCAAACTCAATTTCTTTTCAGAAGGTAACTAGTAAATACCATTAGGAAAAATCTTTAGAAATTCACTCCTGACAAACAGATCCATGACATTAGGTTGATTCCGAAAATTTGTTGAAATCACTACCATGTATGTCTTAACGTCATTCATATTCCTATTCCTACTCTTATCGGCAACCCTTACAATAAATGAGGGAAAATTCATTTGATTGTTCTAAATACAAGGGTTTTACCTTTGTAATTGAGATAGATATGGTTGGTAAATAACCAGTCTATTCCTAGCACAACATCTAGGTTTGAAGAGGGTAGGCAAATCAAATCTACAAAGAATGTTTTACCTTTAAAGGGCAAGATTTGCAAATATTTGTAGTAATCATAGGTTTATCAATGGAAGTCAAAACAATAATGTCATAAAACAACATGGAAGCGTTCAAACCTAATGCTTCCACACACTCATGTAATATGAATGAATGTGTTGAACCAGAATTATAAAGTACATCTAAAAATATTTCAAAAATATAGCACTTACCTTGGATTAGTTTATCAGATGCCTTAGCTTTGACACCACTCATCGCGAAAACATTTGCAAGTTACTTTTGCCTCCCGCATTGTTCCTTCCAACATTCTCAAGCACATTGTTCTTTCTTGCCACAACTATAACATTCTATATCCTTCTTAAATTGTTGTTGTTCTTGTTGTTTTTGAGACATAAGAAATGTGGGTTGGTCACAATGCCTAACCAGATGTGGGCATCCATATCTGAAACACCTAATTCCTAACCAGATGTGGGCATCCACATCTAAAACTCTCGAGCCTTCTGTTTATAAAGATTCTAGGGGAAATAGTAATTCAAAGACTTACTATTTAAGGTGTTCCGGAAAATAACACCATTCATATTTAGTATTGTCTATCTTGCAAACTTCCACCAATTTTCAGTCCCTCCACTCAAAATAAAGGTAGTATATCCCGCCTTGTGCTCTTTGAGACATCCCATCACCTTGAAGATTTTTTTTTTTTTTTGTCTCAAAGATCCAAATCTTGGTCCCTTCAGGGTCATATCCTTTTACAAATTTTGGTGGTTGATTCTTCTTAAACATCGTCAAGCTCATAAAATTTTGTTAGTTTAGCATCCCTTTCATGGATTAAGTGTTCAAACACTGAAATGATGTGATCCAACATCTATGGTGTGACCACATGGTCTTTTAACATCTTTCTACTAAACATCACCATCCTTTATCAATATAAATCATCAAACTTACACAACACAGTATCATAAGATATATACATATAAGTACTATCACACTTAATCATCCAACACATCAATCTAAACATCATTACACCAACATAACCTTGTTGTCATTAGAACTACATAACATCCACGAGGTTACCCTTACACAAGAAAGAAAAATGACCTAACTACTCTAATACCTTTAATGTAACGCCCTATTTTCTAATAGGTTTTATTAATTAATTCTAAATTTCTTACTTAGCTTACTTATTTATTATTATAAATAAAGTCATTTTTTATAATAAAATAATTTAACTTGTGTAATGAGAGCGCATAGAAAAGAAACTACATATATTTATACATATATATATATATACACACATATACATATGTTCATTCGTATATCAAGGAAAGAGTTGTAGTATAACTGATAACATAATAACTAAACTAAAAGAAAATCAATACATGGACGGGCAAAGCTACACCCTAAACCTCCCTCTAGCACCTACACAAAAAGTCTAGTAAGTAAAATTGGGACCTAGATCACTTTTATGTACAACCCAAATAACCTAGTATTTGAAGGTGTTATCACAAAAATCTAGTTCCCACAATTACCCTCTAATCAGAATCTATCACGATGACATATGTGTCATCTGGTGAATTTTATCTCCTGTTAGAGAAATTTACCATCTTAAAAAAAAGGAGTGTTTCCTATGCCAATTGAGTCTATATCTAGATGTGAGCCATGTAGCTAAGATGATTGGGTGAAGTTAGGGTCATGTCCATGAGTCCTAAGAAATGGTCTTCCCTGATGTCCTCTCGAAAAGACCACACACCATTAAGGTATCTAACTCATAGCATGAAAGTCGAGAAGTTCATCCTTGATGTCTCTTAAAACCTAAATGTATGATTGATTCCCTTCCTGCATCATCCCAGACTCACACATATATAGCCTCATGACGAGGACACATAACTAAGTTATACGGAGATTAGCCCATAAATTCACAACTTAATAAATGTTATGTTCAATATTTTAATTTTTTTTGAAAAATTGTACAGAATTTCCCCCATAAATTAGACATCTCAAAAATTTAAACCTATATAAAAACTCATACCACAATTGCAAAATTTAATCCATAAAATTTCAATAAAAATACAGGCATTCCAAATAAATTCCAGATACTAAAGAAATATTCAAACATATCCCATTGGTTAGAAACATGATAAAATAATCATATTTTTCTTTTCAAAAATCACATTCAACACCAATTAAATTTACAATAAAACAAGGTAAAAACTAAAAAAGAACACAATTCCTCTTACCTTGAAAGATAGCTAAAATCGTGAAGGAAAAAAAGAAAAACATGAATAAAATTAACAACACATCAACATCGATTTTTTAACAACTACTCCAATTGTGAAAAGGTTCTATTCAAAATATAGAGAATAAAGAAAGATCTATTTAACCGGTTCATAATTTCAATTTGAATATAAAAGACCATTAATTTTATCGAAGTTAACTAACTCAAATTATACTTTTAAAGAAGAAAAAAAAATATTAATGACAATTATAGTTAACTAATTGCTAAGGAAAACTATGCAGGAGACAATTATACAGAAGTAACAAGTGGCATTAATTATAGTTAACTAATTGTCACATATTTTCACTAGTATAAAAACCTTTTTTTTCGGCGGGTTCTGAACCGCCGTAATATATGAGAGACGTAAAAAATAGTGTATTTTTAACGGCGGTTATTAGCTAATAATCGTCGTTATAAATGCATTTTTAACAAATAATTATAAGCTAATAACTGTCGTGGTAAATAATTTAAAATTTGAATATTTTTCAAATAATAAACGGAATTAAAACTAATCCCAAGGTTTTAAAAATCACTCTGAAACACGAATATCGGTCGTAACATATCAGTTTCGGAGCTAAACGAGACTGAAACAACCAAAAAAATCGGTGTGAAAAAAAATCGTCAAAAACAACTACAACAAACAGAGTTACAGGCATGACATATGAAAAAAACGTCGTTTCAACAAAAAAAGCAGAAAAAAAATTAAAACCTCGTTTTGCAAGTTTAACCCGTTACAAGAAAATTATGAGATAGTAAGTCAAGAACAACTTAACTTTTCAGAGAATAAGTCAGACAAAAGTTTTATCATTTTCTCTTTTAAATCAAAACCATGAGTGCATGACTCAAAAGCTCATAACCCACCAAACTACACCAAATTAAAGTACCCATCGAATAAAAGAACCCACGACCAAACCAAAGCTCAGATCTTAAAGAAACAAAAAATAAAACCAACCAAAATCACATTTTGAACAAATAAAACAAGAGTGTCACCTGAGCAAGCAAAGAAGCGGCAACAACATCCATCACGCCACGCCCAAACCTCTAATCAGGTTAGTGAGGTTACATTCATTCTTTATTCTCAGATATATGAGACAAATCATGATTTTTGTGATTTTTTAAGTTAGAAACTCTGTGGTCAGTCGGTAGAAAGGACAAAGGAGTAAGATTGGTGAGTTAGAGATGTGTTGTGGTGTGTGGTTGTGGGTGGCCGTCGGCCATTGCAAAAAGAAGAAAGAGAGTGATGGCAGAGATGAGAAGGAGAAGAAGAAAGAAGAAGAGAAGAAAAAAGAAGGAGAGTGGAACGGTGAGACCATGAGACCGTGAGAGAAGAAAAAGAAGTGAAAAAAAGAAGAAGAAAGGAGAGTGTGACACGATGAGGAGAAGAAAAAAAGAAAAGAAGAAGAAATGAAAGTGTGAGTGTGATCGTGAGTGAAGGAGAAAAAAAAACAAAGGAAAAAGAAGAAAGATCAAGAGAGCGCGGTTAGAAGGGGAAAGAAAAAGAAAAAAAACGGTGAGATGAAATTGGTGAAGGGAGGAAATTTAGTTGGTCGTGTGAGAATTGGAGAGGAAAATGAGGTAGAGAGTGGGATGGAGTGGGAAATGGGTTAATTAATTAAATAAAAAAATTAATTAATTAAATTAGAATTAAGGAAAATAAACTAGAACATAAATTATTTAAAAAAATTATATTAGACTAATTCTAAATTATAAAATTATTAAATAATTTTTTAAAATTTAAACTGTTTCATTTAAGTTTCTAGATTTAATAGTAAATATTATTTTTATTTTTAAATGCTAATATTATTATTAAGTAATTGAGTAGGAAATTGGGAGAGAATTAAGTGATAAGAATTTAAGAATTACATGGTATATATTTAAATTTGAATGTTAACAATAAAACATGATGATTAAATAATTTGAATGTTAAGAATTTGTATATTATATATATATATATATATTACAATTTTAAATATATCAATATTTTTCATATTTATTAAAGCAATGCCTCAAACAGGAGAAGAATTTCTAAGTAGTCAAGCAGAAGGTGGTCCAAGTGATGACATTGGTTGGCATTTTGGGACATTTGTGCTAGGTAAAATTAGAAATTGTGTAGCTTGCAAATATTGTGGAAAAGTGTTATTTGGTGGTGTTACTATGTTAAAGGAACATATTGCACACATTACAGGAGAAGTTAAAGGTTATGGTCTTGTCCCAAGTTCTGTTAGAGAAAATATGATGAAGCTTTTACAAGATAATAATGCAAAGAAAAAAGATCTTAAGAAAAGAAAAGAAAAATTTATGTCATGTTTAAGAGGTGATGAAGATGATGAAATTGAATATTTTTTTTATGAAGATAAGTGTTATAAGACAAGCTACAAAAGAAAGATTAACTTCGGATAGACAATGGGAAGATAGGCAAAGATTTAGGCAACAAACTAGAAGATTAGAGTCAATATATGAAGTTCGAGGTAGCTCTGGTGCAGGTGGTAGTATTGGGACTTCTTGTCAATGCCAACAAAGTGATGTTGAATTTAGATTGAGGTATATAGATGTTGGCCTAACAATAAGTAAAAGTGTGAAGCAACCGAAGATTAACATGGGAATGATGAAAATATTGAGAAAAAAGTTAGGGAAGCGGCGTCTAAATTGATCATATATGAAAGTCTTCCCATGAATTTATCAAATTCTCCATGGTTACACAATTTGCTAGTTGCAGCTGCAGAGTTAGGACCAGGTACTAAATGTCTTACTTCCTATGAGATTTCAGAGGTGTACTTAAAAAGTGAATACAAATCTATGTAACAGTGGATAAATGAATTGAAACCAACTTGAAAGGTAAGAAAGGTAACTATAATGTGTGACGATTGGACCAATGACATAAATCACATGCACATCATGAATTTTCTTGTGTATTGTAGTAGGGGTACAATATTTTTGAAATTTGTTGATGCATCTAGTGTTGCTAGTAGAAACACTGAGTATTATTTTAAATTACTTGATAAAGTTGTGGAAGAGGTGGGGGAAGAAAATGTCATTCAAGTGGTTACAGATAATGAAGCACCATTAAAAGCTATTGGTTTGAAATTGATGCAAAAAAGACCTCATCTTTAATGGTCTACATGTGCTGCTCATTGCTTGGATTTATGCTTGGAAGATATTAGAAAAAAGTCTAATGTTCAAAAAGTACTTGATGATGCTAAAAAAGTTACTTTGTTTATCTACAGCCACATTTGGACAGTAAATCTCATGAAGAAGTATACTAATGGTTAGGAATTTATTCGTCCAGCAATTCACTGTTTTGCAACACAATTTTTGCAGGTTAAATCAATTGTTAAGCAAAAACAAGCTTTGAAAAATATGTTTGATTCTAATAAATTTAATAAGTCCAAGTGGGGAAAGGAAAAGTCAGGGCCTGGACATGAAGCCAAAAAGATTGTTATGAGCAAGGAGTTTTGGAATAAGGCTAATGACATAATTAAGGTATTTAAACCAATTGTCAAGGTTTTGAAATTGGTAGATGGTGATGAAAAACCAACAATGGGCTTTGTTTATGAGACAATTGATAGTGCTTAGCAAGCCATTAAAAAGAATTGTCGTTACTACACCTATTACAATGAAATCATTGATAAAAGATGGTTTTTCATGCATTCTAATTTGCATGCAGCAAGTATATCTATATTAATAAATTTAATTTAATTTATTTATATTATTTATATTTATTTTGAGAACTAAGTATTTTCTTACTTTAAAGGAAACTAAGTATTTTGGAGTTGTGCATGGGAGCGATGTAGCTAAGGAAACTATGTATGGAACTACAAAAGTAATAAGCAGATTGGAACCAGACATTGATAATCAAATAAGAGCTATTAATCAAGTAAGTAGTTTGTAATTGTAATTGTTATATTACATTGAGTTTTAGTGTTTTACACATAATATATTTATTGAAGACTTGTTTGATATATTTGTACTTGTAATTTTTACTTTTTCGGGATAAGAAAGAGACATTTGGAACGTTACAAGCTCAAAGAGCTTGGTCTCTATTGAATCATGGTAAGATTTATGTTATAATTTTGTGATATGTAAATTTAGGAATAATTTTCAACTTTATTTTTTTATATACTTTTATAAATAATAATTTATTGTTATTTATTTAATCAGGTGAATGGTGGTTGATATATAGATCTTGTGCTTCTAAACTTTAAAATATAGTTGTAAAAGTACCCAGTCAAACAACTTCACCTTCAAATTGTGAGAGAAATTAGAGTGCTTTTAGTTATATACACACAAAGACAAGAAATAGATTGAAATATCAAAAATTGCAAAAACTTGTCTTTACATATTACAACATAAAATTAAAGATGAGGCACGTCATGAGAAAAAGTCAGGAAGAGATTGAAAATGGATTTAATCTAATTAATCTTGACTATATATTTCATGAAGAAGATCCTTTATCACCATGGCTTGAGGAAAGAGAATGACCATTATTAGAGGGGACACAAAACTCAGAGTTGTTCCCTTTTAATTCTGATGATGATAATGAAGAAGTGGGAGATCAAAATGATTCCAATTTAAGTCAATCACCAAATCAAAGTAGTAGCGGTGGTTTAAGTCCACCTAGCAATAACAATAGTGGTGGTAGTGGCAGTGGTGATCCTAGTGGAAATATAGAACAAAGTTATGGAAGAGGTGAAGGGTCATTTCATTCTTTTCAAGAAGAATCATATGAAAGGCGTGATCAAAATCTAATGGGTAAAGTTCCTTTTGTTCATGCACTTGGTGGAAGTAGTGGAAGAGACAGAGCTAGACATGGGAAAGGTAAAAGGCATGCTAATCATACACTGGAGGATTCTTCATCATCTAGTGTAGCACAATCCTTTAATGAATTTGGTGTTGCTTCATCATTTGAAGGTAGCCAAGACACTTATTCACTATACTATCAATATTATCCTCATATGTTACATGACTATTATCCATATATGTCAAACCCACCATATTATCAACCTCCCAGGAATTACTAAAAATCTTCTGAATTATCATCAATTTTTTCCTATATTATTCTACCATGTGGTGACTAGTGAGGTAATGACTTTTATAAGCTTATATATATATATATAATTTTCTTATGACATGAGGTTTGTTTATGTCTCATAAAAACGAGATTTAATGATGCATAAAGTAGCAGCAATGAAGATCTAGTACATTGTTTTATCATATATGATTGATAAAGTAAAAACTTTGTAATTATATGAACCATAATTAGCTTTCTCAAGTTAAAGACTTAGACATCTAACTTATGTATAATTATAAATATTTTATTTATATTGTGGAGACATATTTACAGGTATGAATTTTATTAAATATATTAGCACTTACTATTTTTTTTACTTAAATATCTTTTAATGATGAAAAAAATATCAATGATAATTTATTATAAATGATATAATATTATAGTGAATTTTATGGTACTTTTGTACCACGTTTTACACATTTCACACCGCAGCAGCCGCAATTTTAATTGCAGCAATTGCAACGGCCGCAACCGTGAAAACTTTAACGCAACCGTGACAGTGACCATGACCGATATTTAGAACCTTGACTAATCCAGTACAATCAAAATATAATTTAACAAACAGAATTAAAACCAATCCAATATAATTTTTCACTACTTAAAGAAATTTTTTTACTAATTAGTTCAATAATTTGTTCCCAAGAGTAACAAATATAATCTAAATATAACAAAAATTAAATTAAATTAAATAAATATAAGAGAAAATAACTTACCTTATTGAGAAATCCAAACGGAGCAAGCACAGTGGGAGCGAGTACAATGGGAGCAAGCACACGGTGGAGGTTGAGAAGAGAAAGAGAAAAAGGTCTCATTGTCATGGATAAGAGAAGGACCCGACAATGACGGTGGAGAAGAGAAAGACGACGACAATGACGATGGAGAAGAGAAAATGTTACCAATGGATGTAGAGGGTGAAAAGAGAAAGAGAAAAAAACCATTATTGTGGAGGAGCAATGGTCGTAGAGGGGCGACGAAGTGGATGAGCAATAATCGTTAAACGATGGTTCGGTTGAAAGAAGAGAAGATGATAGTCTCCGGAGAAGAGAGATATTAGGGCAAAAACGAAAAAGTGAGATGGAAAAGCTTCGCGTATAGAATTTAAAGGATCCTTAACGGCGGTTGTTAAAAAAATTGTCGTTAAAATCATTTTTTACGACGGTTGTTTAACCCACTGCCGTAAAAAATGTTTTTAACGGCGCCTATTTTAACAACCGCCATTAAATATTCTTTTACTGTGGTTTTTTCTACACCCGCCGTTAAAGGAACATTTTACACTAGTGTTTTAATCAGCCGTTAAAAACATTTTTTACAACGGTTCTATAACCAACCACCGTAAAAGATGTTTTTAACGGTGGTTATTTTAACAATCGCCGTTAAATATTCTTTTACTGTGATTTTTTCTACACCCGTCGTAAAAGAGGAGACGTTAAAGGGACATTTTGCACTAGTGTTTTAATCATCCTAAATCTTAACTTTTAGGATTTTACATCTCAAGTGTTTGCTTTATACCCTGTATTTTACGATTCACTTGTCTGATATAATAATTATATTCTATTTATATACAACACTTCTATAAAAAATATTAAGAGTTTATAACACAGTACAAGCAACTGACTCTAAATAACTCTGTAATATATAAACAAACAAGAAGAAATGTTGAATTGTGTTAATTAAATAAATTCTTTTCAGACGATGTGTTTTGTGTCGGTTAGAAAAGGCTTTGAACAGACACAAGTTACTTTTCTATTTTAAAAATTGATTTTAATAAAAGCTTTTCGTTTAAGTTGTTTATCCTCAGTTATTCAGCAAAAGAATAAGTAAAACAATAATTTTTTTATACTAGTTTGTCTGTGAAGACCACATCCAGTTACTTAGCAACTTACTAAGTTTTCACTAAGAGTATTCTTTGAACATAGCCACTCCTGGCTAATTATAGATATTCTTTGGACACATCTTTCTCAGGCTAAACCGGTATTCTTTGGACCAGCCTCTGCAGGCTAAACAAAGTATTCTTTGAACACGGCCTCCACAGGCTAAACCAGGTATTTTTTCAACACCTAGTCTCCTCAGGCTAAAACAAGATATTATTTATACCTTAGCCTCCACAGGCTAAAATAAGGTACTCTTTGGACTTTAGCCTCCTCAGGTTGAACCATGTATACTTTGAACCTCAGCTTCCTCAGACTAAATTAAAGCACTTAACCCCCTCATATTACAACACCACAATAGACTTTAGTCGTACTAATGTCACGATCCGATTATGTGATCTATCTTGAATAACTATCTTAGAAGTATGACGGGATGCTTATAGTAAACCAATGCACTACATGGGCCCGGATACTAGATGATTTATTCTTATTTTGATGAACTCAAAGTGTATGATAAAATGTCCAGACCACCGTCTCTAGACTAAAGAGTGAAAACTAAAGGCTATCGAAGCCCGTAACATTTTTCTCCATAATGGATAGCATAAATGGAGAGGGTAATGAATTCATCTAAGGTAATGAATGTGGTCCCTTGCTACTTTTGCTTAGTCTCACCTTTTCTCATTACACAAGAAAGTGCTAATAGGACAATGACACTACCTATTTTATAGAAATATCTATCATATGGGTTTTCTATTTTACATGCAATTACTTCTTCATTCCTTGACATTAAGTTGTAAGCGGTGAATGTCTAAGTGATGGTGGTTGCTTTTGTATTGCCTCCAAAGTTCAGCTTCACTAATCACAATCAGCTTTTTCTTTACAACTTTTGTGTAGAGAACGTGTCGATTTGTTTTCTCATACATAGTTTTCATAAGTAATTATCCTCCTTCCACTATGGATAATATCCATTGACATAGTAGCATTTAGACCATACCACTTGATTCAATACACCATTTTTTTATATACTTATGCACATGGCTTGCGATTTGGATATAGTACAAAAATTTCCTTAACAACTCTCAATTTGAATTAGATTATATGATAACCTTTTATATACTTTTTCAAGGTGATTTTTAATTTGTTTCCACTTTATGATTAAATTTATTATTAAATGAATTTTATGGATTATTTATAATCGATATAAAATATCATATTTTCTATATAGGTCGAGAGTTAAGATAAAATGACATATTTTCTATATCAGCTGATAAAAAATAAATACTTTTAACATGGTCTCTTTCAACATTGATAGTTTTTTCCTTGGTGCTTCCACTCTAGCTACATCACACAATATAAACCTTAACAAGAGTATACAGTAAAATAAGAGTATATAGTAATATAATCAAATGCAATGTCTTTTTCCCTGACACTGTAGTAAGTGGCACCACAATGAAAGTTGGTAAGAAAGAAAAGGGTGCCATATATAATAATGTTAAGATTTCAAAGGAAAGGAGTGTCACCTTATGACATTTTGTCACATGTTGACTAAATTTGGGATATGAACGTAATTCAATTTTTTTTATTCATAAAAATTGAACTCGGACTTCAATAAATTTATAATAATGCATCCACTTAATTAATTAAGCTAAATCTTTCAACATAGTCCACTTATTATAAATGAAAATTGAAAATGTTACATTAAAATAAAGTGAATTGAATCTTGGATGTGAAAACAATGGAAGATACAAAAGAATACTCGTTACCCACATGTGCCAGCGCCAAATTTCAATAAATATTTGTTGTTTTTTATAAATCCAAATTGCATCAATGTATATTTGGTTTGCAACCTTGCCTTAGTACAATCAAACATGAAATGAACCCAATCCTGGTATTACTTGGTTTGGCAAAGAAGAAATATGAAAAAAAATAAAGAAAAATTTAAAAAATTAACATAAGTTTCATCATCTTATACTCTAATTCAATTCCAATATTTTGTTTTCATTTCATTTTATTTCAATATGTTCTACGTACCAAAAGAGTAAAAACAGACACATAATTGTTTGATTTGATATTGGGGCTAAAGCATGGGCAATGCAGTGGGTGGTTTGGATAGTTGGGCTGTGAATGTATTTATGTGCAAATAATCTTGTTCATAAATACTATATGATAAATATATCCAACGAGATAATTTTAGTTAATTTTACATGGTTAAGTTAGATTTTTAATTTTAATTTTTTATATTTTTGATATAATATCATAATTTATTATAAAATTGTATGTTAATATTAAATATTATATCATTTGTTATTATCGATATTAAATCATCTATTATTTAATCTCATGTTCAGTTCTCGACAACGAAAAATATAACTTATCAAGTATAATAATCGAGTAACAATCCTACTTTACAAAATTAAGTTAAAATACCAAGGATATTCATGAAATTTAATTCAGAAAAGCTTATCATTCATGTAGTCTTAGTATTCATTATCATAAATATTATATGAAAGTCCCAACTTAAGTGCCGGCACACCACAATATAATAATATTGTCACATTTTACACATTAGCATACATACCATACATCTATAATTAATTAATAACAATATTCTCCCTCACACGTCCCTAACAACTAGCATTCAATGAGATAAAGGGAAAAAAAAGGTTCATCGAGGAACTACAATAATTGGTGGTGCAACACGTTCTTGAATATATGGCCTACCACCATACGTACTAACTATACCATAAACCACATGGCTAAAGTCTTATCCATCCACCACTCCAAAAGCTAACCCCTTACTGTCCTTTTTCATTCTTCAAGAAGTTAAAGCTCTACAACCTGACAACAAGACCCACGATTACATAAATTTTAATTTAAATTGTGAATTCAAATTTAGATAAGAACTAAAACATAATTTAGATAAACTTTTAAGTGTTATTACTCTATTCTCCAATTAGAATTCAAATTTCAGTAGTAATATTAGGGTGTTCAACTCCAAACCAACAAAGAACAAAATTAAACTAAACTACATTATTATGTTTTATATTACTATATGATTTATAGTTCTTGTAATAGATTAAAAATGTTGTGTTTATATTTTTTTAAGTGTACATTAATATTTATTTATTTCATATTTTTAACTATATAATTATAAATGAATTTTATAATTCAAATATAATTTATATGTTATTATGTTTTATATCATTATATGATATATAGTTTTGGTAATTGATTAAAAACTTTGTACTAACATGTTTTTTTAGTCAATATTAGTTATTTATTTATTTCATATTTTTAACTATATATCATTATAAATAAATTTTATAATTTGAATATAATTTAGACAATTGAATTCTTTGAATAATATTTTCATGTATTTTTAATTACTAATTCAAATCCAATCAAACTAAACAAAACAAAACCAAACCATAGTTTATTTTATTATTTGGTTTGTATGAATTTTAAAGAAAATCCAAACTGCACCCTAATTAATTTTTCTATTTGATTTGTATGAATTTTAAAGAAAAACCAGATCAAATGGACACAGCACACCCCTTTCTATGTAATAAAAATATGCATTAAAGAATTACTCAATTATGCAATTTATTATAGAGAAACATCAGTTCAATTCAAGTTGGAAGAACAATACTAACACCACCTAAATAACTAAATCAAAATTTATCCTTAAAAAACCCCAAAAAAAAATGTTCATCCTAAGAAATCATGACTCATTCCTCAGTCAGTGAAACCAGAGATAACAGCATGTGGTTCAGTTGCCTTGGCAGCTGGGCTGGGCTCAACAGCTGGGCTGGGCTGAACAATCTCTCCAAGAAGCTCTTGAGGCAAGTCCTTGATACCCTTTAGGTAAAATGTGTAGAATAGCTTAAAGGGGAACACAATTTGATGCAACTTGACTTGACCATACACACCTTCAAAGATGCCAGATCCACCAGTTACAGCAAGATAAGAGTCCTCATAGGTCAAGTAAGAACCCTGCACTGAAATGTGACCATAGTCCCCAAAGTAGAAGCTGTAGATTGCTTCATACCTATCACCCTTCTTCTCTGCTTTGTTTTGGATCAAAACACAAATTCCAGCTGTTATCCCCACCCTCTTTTGTAAGCATCCAGAATACAACTGCATCATTCAGAATATATACACATAAATAAAATCAAAGAATCAAATAAGCAAAACATTTAGTGCAGTCAATTTATAAAGAGAAATGTTTAATAGCTAACTTCAATGCGAGTCAATCCCTCAATATTATGAATTTTTCCTTTCTTCTTTATTTTTTTAAAGTAGTTGGCTAATTAGCTTGTATTAAAGTTGGACACCAAATATTTATCATTTATCATGCATCCATGCAATTAGTACAATTTTAAATGTGTATTTTAAATTTGATTTACTCAAGTATAATCGATTATTCACACATTCACGCAATTAGTACATGTGTAACAGTTAGATGAAGATCAATGACTCTATTTTGAATTCATGATTTTAAGTCTAATTTACTGAAATAAAATGAGTCATCTAATCTTTTATCCTAAGGTCCCAAGTTGCTAAACGTGTGAATGTGTACAAAAATGGACACAGGGAATCCAAATTTACTATAAAGAAAAGGACAAATAGATTAACTTTATAAAGTTTAGACCCAAGAATGGAACTTTATAAATAATAAAGTTAAAATGGAAAAAAAGCAACTCTTAAATCATATAAAGTTTATATGAAAAAATAAAGGCTCAGAAAAAATTGTTAAGTAAACAAAATCAGAAAGTAAAAACATACCTTGTTGCTAAAGGGGACTAGATCACCAAGGGAATTAACAGTTTTCTGACTCAATCTAAGGTATGCAGGACTTCCACGATCTCTCTCATTGATCTCATAGACACTAAGTTCTTGTACTTTGACTGCAAGATCAAGCAAAAAAACCAAAAGGGTAAGCACAGAATCAAGCGAATCTCACAGATCTTCAATGTAGAGAAACATAGCACAAGAGCACTAAACCACAACACCTAAAAGATGAAAATTTTTGCAGGGAAAGTTGGTATATATTACCTGAGTCAGATGATGGTTCAGCTTGGCTTCTGCAAGTGAAAGACTTGTGGGGCAGTGAAAAGTGAGGGTGTGGTGAAGGGGTGTTGAGTTTGAGAGGTTTGGAGAGAGATGAGTAGTGTGATGATGAAGTGAAGGGTAAGAAGGAGGTGATGGATGAAGTGGTTAGTGATGATGATTTTGGTTTAGCACTGGCTGGTCTCACAGAAGAGGAGATGGTTCTCAAAGCCATGGTTGAGGATGCCATTATTGGTGATGACTTTGATGAGAATATGGTGAGAGAAAGTGGAATGTGATGAAAGTGTTTATGTGCTTTGAAAAAGTGAATTGAAGGTGAGATTATAAAGAATGTTGTGTGTGTGTGTATATATAGAGGAAGGTGAGAGGAATATGGAAATGTTATAATTTAATTTCTAATTATGTTGGATAATTTTTTTCTAATAATAGTATTGCATGAAATCTCTTTTTAATGTAGTATATTTTATATCATAATTAATGAAAATTTGATTCTTGACCGTTAAGATTAGCAATATTAATATGTATTGATATTTTGTAAAATGTTATGATATTAGTTTTATTAGTCTTTAACATTGAAAAGAACTTTAAATAATTCTTTTTTAGTTTTAATCAGATTTTTATATCTTAGTATGATTTAAGCATTAACTAATTAATTTTATTTTAGTCATAATTTAATTTGAATGATCACAAGAGAGATGAAAAAAATATCCATATGATATATGCGAATAAAATCCATAATGAATAGAAATGAGTGTTATAAATAGGCATATATAGATAATGGGTTCAGTTTTTTTTAAAATTTGTTTAGATAAGGGTGTGAGTTTTGTGATATTTATACCTGCATGTCTTCTAATTACTATTTTATTTAATTATATATTTTTAATGTGATTTATTTAAAAAATTTATAGTAAAATAATTAACTTTTAAAGTAGACAAATACTTTTTTATGATAAAAATAAATTTATATTTTTTATGATTTTAAATAATTATTTATGAGTTGTGGGTAAAAAAATCACAGTTTTTTAAACGATAACTATAACATAAATTATTGTCTAAATAATATTTCTTTATTAGTTACCAGAGTCGAAATAAAATATTACTTTAATATAAATATAAGTAATTAGTATTATAATTTAAATGATAAATAAATTTTTCTAAATAATTTTTAATTAAAATCTGTACAAATTTAATGAAAAAAGTCACTAAAAATAAAACCTCAAAGAATATAACAAAAATATCATGACATGACAAGATTAGTTAATATATATTTAATTTTTAGATCCAAAATTATTTAAAATTATTACACAGTTACAACACGTGTTAAAGTTTGGAAGCCAATAAAATAATGAAAATAATTGTATGGAATGAGTGGACGGTGAGAAAAGAGAAAAAAAAAATATGAATCATGTTGGTGGAATCTGTGTTTCTCGGAAAAAAAAGAAAAAACAAATGGAAATGAAACGTGAAGAATGCATACATATGAATCAAGAGTCTAACTCGTCAATCATAAAGCGTTGACGGTCAAACTTCTGTTTTCTTCAAATTCAAACGACTCGTTTTCATTTCATATTGTTTCATTCATTCAACTTTTTTTCCTTGTGATTACAAGTTTTTTTTTATTTTTTATGTTTGGATATATTTACGTGTTTTAAGTTTAATATTTTTATTTTTTGTATTTTTAAATTATATCATTTTAATTTTTCAAGAATTTTTTTAAAAAAAATGTATCAATATATTATTATGATTTAAAATTTAAAATTATGATAATTTTTAATTACTATGGTGTGTGTTTGAAAGTGAAAATAATAATATTATAGTAATATAATTGCAAGATCTATAATTTTTTTTTTACTTTTTTTCAAATATATATTTTTTAAAATTTGTTATTCTTTTAGATTTAGATTTTTTTATTTTTAAATTATATTATTTTAATTTTTTAAGATTTTTTTTTAAAAAATTAATGTTATGATTTAAATTTTAAAATTATTAATTTTTTGAATTGTTATTGTATTTGTTTAAGAGTGTAAAAATAATAATATAACAATAAAATTATAGGTTTATGAAATTTTCTTACTATTTTTCATATGTATAGTTTTTTAAAACAATGTTATTATTTTGAATTTGAATTAATAATAATATTAGCATGAGATGATTTTTTAAATAGAAAAATATTTAAAAGATAAAAATAATATTATTTTAAAATATAAAATATGAAAATAAAATATTTTAAATTTAAACAATGAAGTAAAATACTGTGTTTACTGATATTTAACCTTATCTGCAAAATTACGTAAACCTTTTTTTTTTTACATTGGGATATTAAAGTTAGAATGTAGTTAATACAAACTATATAATTCTTTAAGATTGTTCTCACTTGTATTATAATAATATTCCTCTTCTTATATTACATAACTCATTCATAACACATCAACGGAAAAAAGTCACGTTATTCTTTTATTACATTTTAATGTTTTATAGGATTTTACTCAATTTTAAAATTATTGATTTATAAATTGATAATTAACAATAATTTTGAAATTTACTTTCCATATATATTTCATTTTGTTACAAATCTCACTCATTAATTTTCATATCATTTTACATCATAACAACTATTATTATTATCATAAAATATATAAACCAGATTCTGCTGTCCATGTCTAAAGTCCATATATATATATATATATATATATATATATATATATATAAAAGTTCTTAATATGGACAATTATAAGAATATGCAATATATTAGAACATTACGTAATTAATTGAAAACAATATTAATCTTATCTTAGCAAACTACATATACTAAAAGAATAATACGAAAATTGGAGACATGGACCACGATATTTGTTATCTTTTAATTCATTGGTACCAGTTTAATTAATTAATTAATTTCATTTTTTGATGCACTAAGTTAAGAAGATTTGGGACGGTGATGAACATGTCATAATCATGAAAAACTAAGTACACTCCAAATTTTCTTCTTCATTAGTCTGCTTTAGAGTGCAATTTGAGTACATTTCTTCCCCAATAAAATTTACCAAGAATTATACTTTACCCTTATCAAGCATGTTGAATTTTTGTCTTTATTAAAAAAGTGTTCACAATACATTGGTTAAGGCATTTTTTTTAAAATACTTTACCCTTTAAATGATTAAAGTTAAAATTTATTAAAAACTATATAATAAAGAGATAATCATTACATAACAAATAAATTCATGAAATTATATATTTGTAATATATTTCAATTAATTATAAAAAAACATGTTTAGAAGATTGTATTTGATATTATATTATCAACCATTTTTATTACATTAATAGAATTAAAGGAACATTAACGTTTTTTTTCCCCAAAGGATGTCATCAAGTTTTTGATACGAGGAAATATGTAAAAAGCATCATCACGAGGGTTGTTCCGTTGCATGGAAAGAAATATGGTGAGGGTTGTTTCGTTACATGGAAAGAAATATAGAGAAAGTAGTTAGTGTAATGAAATAGAGAATTTTTTTTTTTTTTTGGGAAAAAAAAAACATGTAATTTTTTTTTCTTCTCTATTAAAAATTAAAAAAAATGAGAAAAATACTATATCTCAAGTATTACCCCTCTTATATTAGAAATAAATCATTAATTTAAGGTTATTTTAGTAATTATAATTTCACTTTCTTTTTTTCACCCCTCTTTCTTTCTTTTTAACTGAATATTAATATCTTTCATTATTTTTACTAGTTTTTCTATTTCTTTTATTTATTTTTGTTTCTTTACAGTTTCTTTCATTTTCCTTTCATGATACTGGAAAAAAAAGTAAGAGTATGTCTACATTATTTTCCCAAATTTTATTTATTTTTTCATGAGAAAAACGGTATGAAAATAAATATACCACTAGATAAAATAATTTAAATTTGGTAAATAGTTTTACCATGAAAAATAAGTTGAATATTTTAATTTTTTAATTTAAAAATTTGAAATTTATAATTATCTTTAATAATTTTTTCTTTTAAGATATTTTTTTCTCTTTTATTATGTAAAAACAGTTTGTACTATTTTAGTAGTGGCTCTGGGATTCATGCAACAAGTAGGTAAAGATTACCAGGAGACATTCTTTCTGGTGGCAAAATTGATAACTGCATCATAGAATTGATCACTACTTAAATTAGACTTGGACAATGTTTTCCATCCTTAAGGGAGATCTATAATAAGAAGTTGTCTTTGGGATAGAACAAATCTAACATGCAAGGAGAGAATCTGAACTGCAAGCTACAAAAACTAATCCATGGAATGAAGAAATCTCTGGATAATAGTTAACAAAGTTTTCTAAAACTTCTTAAACTCGTCTTTATTAAGTCTGTCAAACAATCTGCAAATCTCTTGACCAAACCTTTATTATTTCTTTCTTTCACTAATCTACTTAGTAAGTTAGGAATGAAAATATATTCCTTCTTACTCTAGAGGGCTATAAAAATAAAGAATTAATAACTAGTATTTTTTTTAATTATTTTTTTCCTGGAGTTTGTTAATTTTCCATTAATGTGATCTAATTTAAGTTGTCTATCACATTTATATATATTTATTGAGTGTACGTAAAATAGATGAATAAAATGCAGTATTTTATCTTCTATAATTTATTTTTTAAAATTTTTTAATCCAAGCTTCATAAAAATTCTGTGATAACGACTCAACAATAAAGCCCACCGTCCAGCTGTAAAGCTATCTTTGCCCAATGCTTTTGTCTTAGTAACCATGTACATACTTTCTTCAATCACAATTTCATTGACCCCGCAGATGAGAATACCATCACCAGGGATTATAATTTTATCTATTTAAGGTTTCAATAGTATGATCAATTTAATAATGAGGTAAGATTTTGAATTTTAAATATTAAAGAGATTAGATTTGGGTTTGTAAAAGGTTATTAAGTCTAATAATCTATTTATTATTTAAATATTATGAATAACTTATATATATATATATATATATATATAATTATTGATTATTGACATCTCATAAAAAGAATTAATATTTGTAAACATTGATCTGAATTATATAGCTTTTAGCGTAGATGAGTTTTATTGACTGTGTAATTCTATTTGAAATAATGATAAAGTGTCACCCAACTATTATTATATTAACAATATATAAAAATTGAATTTAAGTATGAATTTATAAATAATGTGATTAAATATTGTGATTTTAATATGTATAAATCCGTTGACTAATTTAAAAATTATCTATTATTTTATTTATAAGCTTTAATAAGAAAATAGGTCAATATAAAAAAAAAAAAAGTAGACATTTGAATAAACTAACAGGCCAGATTAGACTTTTAAAAATATTTTAGATTAAGTTAAAAAAAGGCTTATAGGTTAATAGATCAAACGTGATTGATTAATTGTTATGTCAAACTTTAGTTTTTATAACATGATTGATAATAGATGAACATATGTGAGATGTGTATAGGTAGTAGCTACTTGCACCTAATATGCTGAATAAAAATCTCCCTATCCACATCTTGTTACTTATTTGGTATCCATTCAAAAATTATCCGTGAGTTTTTTTTTTTTTTTTCTTTCTTTTAAGTATCTGTGAATATCCAAGAATATATTTTAAAAAAGTGAATAAAATAAAAAATATTTAATAAATGATTTATGAGTATAAACAAATAAATATTATAAATATCATAATAAAGTCATGAATTAAAAAATTATGTAAAATTATAAGTTTAATAAGTTTTTCAATTATTCTATCAATTTTTCTAAAAATATACTTATAATTTCATAAATCTATGCCACTTTTCTCATATAATATAAATACATAATATTTTTTATTTTTCTAAAAATAAAATTATTCAAACTATATAAACCAATGCTCTCTTAGTTATAAATTTAAATAAAATAAAATTTCAAAAAATATATAAAAAGATATTAAAATACTTTTTCATTAACATGTAATAGGTACTCACAAACACATGTAACATGATATTGGTGTTCATCCCGTTTACAAATGAATAACAAAAGAAAAAACATTTATATCACTCACATATGTTCATTTAAGTATTCATCTATTATCTATGGCGAATTTTATCCACAAATAAATTTTTATTTTTTCTTTGCCATCCCTACATAGTCCCATCTCTTTATACCTATTGCTCTCTGCTTAGGATGCATGTTGCATAAGGCAACCAAAAGAGGTAAAGGATGGGTAGCAAACAACAAAGGAAGTATGGGTAGAAAAAATCAACAGAATTTAACTCTCTTTGAGCATGGTGTACATATTATACATACTATAGGAATAAAAGTAGATATTATTGGTGCATTAAGTTGAAGGATAGGAACATGATGACAATGAATAGAAGGACATCGGGTCTCCATCTACCTTAATAATATTGGGATGGTTGATTCCTTTCATTTCTAAAATCATTTTATTAAATGAAAAATATCCAGTAAATAAATAACTGTAATATGCAGATAATCAATTAAAAAATGCGAAGAAAGATAAATGTGTGCACGTATAGTATATATTTTACGAGGGAGTTGGTTATATATTGGAATTAATTGCGAAGTAAAGTTGTTATTAAATACATAGTCAAATTAATCCTTGCATGATTGAAATTAGAAAATACTCTTGAGATCCTTCAATGTGCATTTTTGCAGTCAAGTTAATCCCCAAATCATAAACCTTGAGACCTAATTTGATTGGTAAAATGCTCCTCTAGGCACTTACCTGACCGACTAAATAGAGAATCATGGGTGTAATTTTGAATAGGATTGAGGGGAAAAAATAGAAAAAAAGTGAAAAGTTTGAAATTTGAATTGGAAGAAAAGTAAAAGAAAAGAAAAATTTTAATTCTTGTTTCTAGAAATTAACATTTCCTTTTCTTTTTCTACTTACTCATCAATTAAACAAAAGAAAACACATTATTATCAATATTTTCTTTTCTCAGTAATTTTGTTTCCTCTGAATCAAACCTACTACCAAAGGCTATGATTGTTACAGTATCTTTTGGGTACTAATTTGACAATTTCCTCACACTGCACTCCTATCTTCTCTGAATTGAACTTCAAGGCCTCTTGATTACCACAAAATTTTAACAAATAGAAGCAAGCCATATCCACTCAAGTCAACTTGTACAAAGAATAACACAATTTTTATAGCGGAGGACTGGCACCTGCAATTGCTATACAACCAATGGTGCAGATGGATGTCATTATTTTCTTGTAGGACAATAAATTTCATTGGAGAGAAAAGATCAGTTATACAACTAGCAGATAAGAAGTCTTCTACAGCTTAAAAAAAGAATGAAACTAAGCATGCAGTGTTCAGAAATTCAGAAAAAATCATTCACAATTCTCTAATGTGAAACGAAACATGAGCTAATTTCTTTTCAGTTCATAGGAGTTTGACATTATGAGAATGTAATAGCATAAATATAGCAATAAATAATTCACATAGAAAAAAAAAATGGTGGCGATACAACAATTGAGACAATCATACATCCTAAGTAATCTTTGCTTTCTCTCTCTCTGTCCTGCAGAAAATAAGATCATTTTATTTTTTTAAGAGCATAATTGATTCTTAGGGATGCAGTGATGAGATCTAACACTAGAAAAACACATTTGGCATTCTTAGGTGGTGTATGGTTTGAGGAATTGTTTTCTGTTTTCATTTTCTGAAAACAATTTTCTGAAAATTGTGAGAACGGAATCACAATGTTTTCTTATTTTCACCCAATTTTAAAAATATTTTCACGAAAACATTTTCAAAAGTATCAACCACACACGTTTTTACCTAATATAGAAATGAAAACAGGTAACACTCAAACCAAACACGATCCTAGTTTCCTACCACATTGACTAGTATATGTCAACAGTCAAAGAACATTTCAGCAAGTTCTGCTTCACTTCATATGAAAGCATAATACAATTACATGAATGTAAAAGGCTAGAGCCACAAGAATGGCGAAGAAGAAATGTGGTGATTCTCAAATAACTGAAGCTACCACCACCACTACTACACCGGTCAGGTAAAAAGGCCATTTAAACCAAGTTTTTCATCAAGGAAATGTAGGAATGAAATCTAATGACCCTTGATGAGTGTCTGGTAGATACAACTTCAGATCAGGCAATCTCCAAATGAAAATCCCTTGACAGTGAGGCAGGAAAACACAATAAAAATAAGAATGAAGATCACTGAAAAAGCATTACTGGGGATACCAAAGAATTTAAATATCAGATTCAATTCTAAATGCGCTGTTTGTTATCATTCCTCGTCCCATCCCTCAAATCATAGCATTACTATATTTTGTGCCCAAAACACACTTGCTATAAGTAGAATGTATAACATATAATATTCGGAAGACAAGACAAGTTACCAAAAATCAGGACACAAATGTTGATTTGAATAAACTGGGGAGGAGGGAATGCATAGCCCTCGTTGACAATACATTTTTCTTACTTGTTTACAACAACAGCCAAGCTTTCTTCTATGGAATCCATGGAGCTTCATTTTCTTTTGAATTTAAAGGTCTTTTCGGCAGTTTCTTTCACCATTTTCTATGGTCTTCCTTAATCCATTTTAACTGGAAACTCATTCATATGATTCCATCCACTATTCATTTGTGATATTCTTCTTCTTACAATGACCAAAGCACTTGAGCAGAGAGATTTTGTCATCATTACAACATCAAGATCATCACAAAAAGAAGTCTTTTCAGTGCTTGCAATCAGTACCTGAAATGGAGTAGTGTATACTTGCATATCAGGAAAAATTCGAAGAAGCAAGTATCATTTGCTGAACCGCTCAGTATTAAGAATGACTATTAAGCAAACACTGAATCACATAACAGCATCTTGTGACACAAAATCCCACACTTTCCTTCATTTTTCAACAAAGCTCAAGTATTTTGCCGATAATTCCAAAGACAAATCTTTTCGAAATTTCTTCTCAAGATGATTCCTTATCTTTTTGTATGCTGAAAAATTAGGTTTAAGACCTTTGTCCATCATCTCAGAAAGAACCCTACAGGCAAGCAGCACATTTCCATTCTTCAAATGAAGGGTAGCAAGCAAAGTGTAGTTTGCATTGCTGGAATAGCTCTTCCTACTGGCATAATCAACCACATACTCATGTGCTTTCTCAACCATCCCTGATTCAAAATAGGACTTTATTACCACTGCATGAGTTAAAATACTGGGTTCAATACCCTTCAATGTCATGTTATCAAGAAGCTTCAAAACTAAATCAAACCGACGCCGTTTACACAAAAAGTTGATAAGAATATCAAAGCTATGCGCATCTGTTAAACAATTTCTCTCCATACCTTCAAGAATTTGCCAAGCTTCATCAATCTTACCATTCTTGCATAGACAACTGAGTAACAAATTATAAGTGCTTGCATTCATATCACAACCATTTCTCTTCATCTCTTTAACTAAATCCGCTACTCTTACACAATCACCTCTCTTGCACATTATCCTCATCAAAATATTATAATGCTTCACATTCCCCCCAGCTTTTCTTATCACAAGCTCAGCTAACTCGAAAGAACCCGAAAGACCAAACATCTCTATTAACAACTGAATTCCACAACTTTGGTACACCCCACCAACCTCATCGAACACAGCCATAACTTTACTCACACATTCCATACTAGAAGCCTTGTCCAAATCTAAATCCAGCATGAACCCAAATGCCTTCATTCCCAAAAACACCCTTTTAAGGCTAAACTCACTCAAAATGGGAACCATTGCCTCATAATTCCTTAACAACCCACAATTACTAATAAACAAACTAGCTATATCAGGATCACAACAAAGTTCAGGATCAGAATCTCTAAGCCAATCAAAGAACTTCAACGCTGACACTCTCTCACGTGCCAATACCTGAAAAATGTCAACAACTGATTCTTTAAACAGAGACACGTTCATACTATTCAATTTGGATCCCAAATCATCCCCACCCTCGCGAATCAATGCAATGATTTCATAAACTTGCTTTGGTGTAGCAAGGGGTCTAGTCAAGTATGGAGTATACGTATACGTACAAAAATACACACGAGTATGCAAGTGCAAACGAAGGTTGAAACGCGAGTGCCCATTATCAATATGAGAGTGAAAAATTGAAGAACTCGCAAAAGGGTATTTGGGAAAGCTAAGATTGGAACACCCAATTGAGAAAAAAATAGAACTTTGCAAGTGGGTAGGTGTGGAAAGGGGTGTGCTTGAACTTGAAGGTGGGGTGTTGGAGAAGTGAGTGAAAGGAAAGGAAGAGCAATAAGAGAGACTTATAGAGAAGAACCTGGGAATGTTGCAGAGGTTTCGAATTGCCATGTGTGTGTTAGTAACATCGAAATTGTTAAGGTTTTGGTGCTATTTAGCAGAGATTTATGTATCGGTTTTTTGGTTTTTTATTTTGGTTTTGTTTTAGGTTTTGATCACTTTGGATCTTTTTCTGGGCCAGTGATGATTGGGCCCATCACTTTGGCCCATGGTTTGATGGCTCTAGATTTTAACTATCATTTGGATATTTAGATCCTTTTGTTGTTGGACCTTATTTTTCTATCAAGTTGAGGTTAGCTGAAATAGATAGCATTTTTTTTAGAGGTGAAATTTCGATTTTTTGCTCATGATATATATATATATATATATATATATATATATATATATATATATATATATATATATATATATATTTCGTATGATAATTTTGTTTAGTTAAATAAGACAACGCATATGAGAAAATTCTCTTTGATTTCAGAAAATATTTTATGTTTTCACTTTCTAAAAATTGTTTTTATTTTTAAATTTTCAAAATTAAAAAATCTTGAAAGAGTTTTCTAAGGTTTTCATTATTATGCGTAAGAAACCTTAGAAATAAGTTATTTTCATTTCCTATTTTTTAATTATATTTTGGAAATATTTCTATTAAAAATGTTTCTAAAAATTTAATCATTCATGTTTTCACTGTCATATTCTATTTTCTTTGGAAATGAAAATAAAAAATATTAAAATTTAATCATTCATGTTTTCACTGTCATATTCTATTATTATTGGAGATGGAAACCAAAAATATTCAAACCAAACAAGCCTGATTTCAGATTTGAGATTACTAGCCAAATTAAAATAATTTCACGTGAGTTGATTCACGAATTTAATAATATTGTATAATTTAATTTTCTTTAGTAAATATCACATGTATTTTGTATTGGATGAAGTCATGTTCGAAGTTGAATAAATATATTATAGAGAATAAACAAACCATTTAAAAATTTTACACATTTAAATATTTAAGATTTAAATTTAAAATTACTTATTAAACTAGAACAACCTATCGTTAATTGACTTACTCTGAGAAGATCTATATAATGTTTAATCTTGCTATAAATTTCCAATAAAATGCGTACTATATCTTCATTCTCATTTCTACACAATAATCTGATATAACCTAATCTAGTATATCTGATATATAATCTAATATACCTATAAGAAGTGGATATGATAGCAAAATAGTAAATTCTCTAATTCCCTGATTATTGGACAATATTTTTTTCAGTATTATATAAATATATATTTTAGTTAATGATAAATTGTATAATTATTCATTATTTATTTTCTAAATATTCTTTTATTAATTTTCATTTATTATTTTGCATAATACAAATTTTATATAAATTGGACTGCATATTTAAAATTAATATATGTATCCTTTTAAAAAATAATATTACATAATCAATCTTGATAATATTTTTCATCTAAATTTATTTTTCTTCTCTTACTTCCTTTTTAATTTTTTTATAATTAGTTAATATAATTATTACAAAATAATATTGACTCTTGTTCAATGATACTTTAGACACAAAAAAAATTAATTTATGTTTTCTCAAAATATAATTAATTTTTTCATGAAATTTAACTTCTTTTTTTTTGCTCTAATGTTTAAGTTATGAATTATTTTATTTTTAAGATTTATTTAATTTAATGAAATATAAAATTAGTTTTAAATTTAAAGTTAAATAAAAAATATCTAAAAATATTTAAAGTAGCTATTTGACTAAATTAAAAATAACATCCTAAACCTAGAAGTGGTTCTTTAAATAAAATTATAATGATTTTTTTTTTACCTAAAATACAATTAGACACAACACAATATACTGTCAATATAAAATAATTTATGTTTTTAACTAGAATAAATTATAAATTTAATCTCTAATTTATAGAGTAATAACATATTAATATTTTAATATCTAAAAATAATACATAAACTTTTTATTTTTACGACGGTCTTTAATTTTTATAACTTATTATTATTTTAACCTTTGCATATATAAATATCTTATCATTATAATTTTTAACTTTATAATTTATCACCAATTTAAATGATAGTAATAATGTCAAAATGATTAAAAGAATTACCAATACTAATATCAAAATATCCAACAAAACAAGATTTAATTAATGATTTATTTGCTTTAATTAATTAAAAATAATTTTTTAAATTAATAAATTTGAATTAGCGGTCACAAATCCATAATTTCATAGTATGTGAGTATTTGCAATTATTAATTATATTGTTTAAAGCTTAACTTGGCCTATTTTTAAAATTTAGGCTAAGTTTGGATGTCTATTTAACAGAATCTTATTTAAGTACAAACTTAGCCTAAATTTTAATAATCACAATAATTCTCCTGACACTGAAAAGCTGTTTAATGTGCTACTTTCAGTTTAAGATAAACTTTATGCCCTTTCGTTGAATTTAGTTACACACTTCTACTTCTGTATTTATTTTTTCTAATTAAGGAATTACATCTAATTATGTTCTTCCACGATCAATGAAGGAAATACAAAATTAATGAGATGAATGTTCATTTAGGATATTTATTGTAATTTTATTTTGAAAAATATCAGTACAAGAGCTATGACAATAATTTTAGAACGTTTAGAGAAACTGTTACACATAAACTGTATCATAAAATAATATTTTTTTATATAATGTTATTAAAAATAAAATATAATATAATAATATTTTATAATCATTAATAAAAAATATTAATTAATAAATGTAAATAATTTTTTAATATATATTTTTACTTTCTCTAAAATTTTTAAAATTTTAATTCTCTATCATTTTATGCTATATTAATTTCTGTATTTTAAAAGTATATTATTTTTTATTTCAAAATTAATTTAGTTAGAATAAAATTTATAATTATTAAAATTAATTTTTGAAATTTTAAAAAAATTATATATATCTATATATTTTAACTTTGCTTACTAAAAATATTATAAAAATTTATATATAAGATAATTGTTACATTTGTTACTTGTGTGTATACAATACAAAATTTTGGGATTTGTCAGTTGATGACTTGACATTGTTTTTATATATATATATTAACTTTTAAAACTTTGACATAGTCAAAGAATGAAAAGTATGAATAATGATGAGTGTGGTTTTTGTGGGTGATTTGACTGCTATCACAACAAATTAGAGTAGTCACTAAGTAGTGTCAACCGTAGTAGCAACAACATGAATCATTACTCTGCATATTTTATGGGTACCTGTAATGTAAGTATTAACTTTTGACCTTCATTGCTGGTCAATTTATTAACCATGGCATCTACAATTAATTTTAACTAATAAAAAAATAATGATACGTGTTCATTCTACACACCCCATGTCAACACTTAATCATTATCATTTTTTCTTTACTTTTATATTTATTATATTTATCACTTACTGTTTATATTTTTCTTCCTTTTCCTTCTTTCAATGGATTTGATTTGAGTTTAGAAAAAAATAAACGAGGGAAGAAGAGAGAGAAAAAAAATACTTAATTTGGAAAGAAGATAAAAATATTTTAAAATGTATGTGAGATATTAATTTGGGTGGAAAGGTGGAAAAAGGAAGAGATATTAATTCACATTCATAAAATAATCCTCAATTATTATAGAAATAAATCAATCAATTCAAACATAGTTTAATTAAAAGTTTGAAAATGTTGTTAGCTTGGTCTTTTTTTTTTTTTTTAAGTTTAATCGGTTATGTCATTACGTACGTGACTCATTTAATTATATCACATTATATTCATAACTTATTTGATTATATTTATTAGCTAATAGGAGTAAACATTCACTAAATTTTCTCTGACATGAAAAAAAGTAATGTAAATTTTTAAGTTAGAAAAATAAGTAGGTTATTTATTCTTTTATTTCTTATAAATCAAATAATTCATTTCTATGTTATCTCTTATTTTTAATCAAACAACATTTATTACTATTTTATTTCTCTTTTTTTCTATTTTCTTTTTTGCTGGCTCTCTTCATGTATATCTATGCAGCTATAGCCACATGAGTGTACGGTCATCATTTTTCCATAAAAAAGCTAAAAAAATTCACCTTTTTTAAAATTAACTGTGCCTACTCTAAAATTGATTTTCAAATGTAACAAAACCTGCCAAACACTTTAATTTAATGTTCAATTTCAACTCTTGTATAGGAAACTAAAGTGTTTTCTAGGGCAAACCAAATAGACACTCAAAGTTTGTTTGGCATTGATTCCCCAAATGAGTTTAGAAAATTACCAGCTTACTCATAAAACTACATACACACGGTGAGAGAATGGGGAAAAACAATAGTTGTACACACCAATTTTGTAACTAGAAAAGAAAAGCAATACAATAAGTACATTCACAATTATGGTCATTCCCTTATCAAGTATTGGTATTTGTCTGATTACCAAAATTCAAACATTTTGTAGTGAAACAAAAGACACATAGTGGATTGGAGAATTGGGATAAGAGACAAGAAACAGATAGGGGTAATTTAAAAAGCAAGACAAGAATCTACTATTTAGAAAGTTAAATTTCTGTGAGTACTTGCTACAAAACAAGTATATATTTAGTGTAATTTAAAATAGTACATTTTTATGAATTTAAAATAACTATCATGAGTTTTTTTTTTTAATGAAAAAATAAGTCTCATCAGTTGCTTTAAACATATTTTTTAGTTTTTAGTCGATCATATTATAAGTACTTTTTATTTATTTATTAAGAATAAATCCATAAGGAGAAGTTTAAGGTGATCTAAAGAATTTGTAACTTAAGAATTAGGTGAGGATCTTAGGGGACTTAAAAGATTAGAAGAGGGCCTTGGGAAGAGAAAAGGATGATTGTGAATTTGAACTCCTTATTAATTAATAAGAGTTATAAGGTGGAGAATGAAATATTAGAAGAAGAAAATCACACGTTTAATCTTTTCCACTAATCACTAATATTTACCAATTAAAAAATTAACTAATTTAAAATTTTTTATAAACAATTCACGTTAGAAGTGTTATAACTTCAGCATACAATTCTAATTATAATTAAGATGTTTGGAATACTATGATACACCAACGCCGAACTTTCAGACATTTTACTGAGTCCTAACAGAAAAATCAAAAGATCTAAAGTAAATAATAAGAGAATTAGAGAGAGGCATGTGATGCAACATTCAATGATGAATTGAAAATGTAAGATCAATCATTATGTTTGCAATTGTTCCAGTACTAATCATGAAGCTCGATTGGGCAAGGGATTTCCATTCATTAACTGGACTGTGTCAAGGAATAGAGGGGAGATATATATTGGCTTAAGGATTAAAATAGGCAATTTTGATAAATATTTTATTGAATAGTTGAGAATTTATTTTAAGCCAAGGCGTTAGAGCTACATCACTTTTAGAAAATTAAAGTGCTGAGTCTGTTTTGCCTTCAAGAAAATATAGGATATATAGATGAAGGGGTGAAGGTGCTGGCCATACTCCAAAGATGAAAGTAATACCTGGTACAATTATGATGAACGAACCTGTCCTAGGATGCTTCTAATGTAAAATTGTTATGTGATTCAAGTTGCCTCATTTTTTGTCTCTAAATATAATATAAAAGGGACGGTAGTTAAACTTTTTTTACTTTGCATGGTCTCTTTTTTATTTTCCCTCTCTTATTTTTAATTTCTCCATTCAACTTTTTGTTTTTATTCTATCTTATTCATGTGAAAATTTATTGTGATTGGTCCTTAGAGTCTTTGGTCTCTAATTCCTCGATTTTCTTCCTCAATTGATCCTTCCTCACTTGTTTCTTCATTATCCCCTCTTTCTTCACAAGAAATTGTTATTGAATTTTCATCAATGGTTTCTATATAAAAAGAGATAAATCACAAACATTCAAGCCTGAACTCACTCTATGATCACTTGGCAAGTCTATTTTGTAGGCATAATTATTATTTTTTGCCGCAACTTGAAAATGACTATCTTCTCTTGATTGAAGCTTGGACTTTTTCTTTTAAGGAAATCTATCTTTCTTATGGTGAACCTACACTAAATCTCTCAATTTGAAGGTTTTAAACTTTTTTCCATTGTTGGCTTCTCTCGCATATTGCTTTATCTTCCTCTCATTTTGGGCTTTAACCTTCTCATGTGAACCTTTATTAAAATAAGTTTTAGAAAGTCCATCACCATAACTTGGAGTCAATGTTCGGCAATGTTTACAAGTCAAGATATGAGAGGATTAAAACAATAAATAACCTTTTGATGAGAAATAAAAAGGGATATCGAAAATTCGAGTGGTGAAGGTTGAAGCTTCAAGACAGGATGACTAATCAACCAACCTTGGGATAAACGACCATTTCTATTTAAAATAAAATTGAATTCATTAATAGAGAAAGGAAGCAGTTGAATTCACTTCTTATTATACGTAAACTCAACATGAGGAAGGAGATCCTCACAAGCTTTCAAATTTTTTTTCACAAAGCATCTAAGAAGTTGGGAGAGACCTATTGATCATCTTGGTTTGCCCGTTTATGGGTGGAAAGTGGTGGAGAAGAGGAACTTGATGCCATGTTTAATCCACAAGGCCCTCCAGAAGTGATTTACGAACTTTGAATCCTTATTTGTAATAGTCGACCTAGGCGATCCATGAAGACTTTTCACTTTTTTGAAGAACAAATTTGCCACATGACATGCATCATCAACATTTTGGTGTAATGACCTAAAATTTTGGACTTGGGGATTATTCTTTCTTTTATGTTTCATGTGTGTTTGTGTATGTGAATAATTGTTTAAGTTTGAAAATTATTAATATGACTTATTTTAAGGATGTTTTGTGGTGTGCAGAATTCACTTAGCAAATATATGTCAAGAGATTTTACTTAAAAAACCTTACATTTCTCTTAAAGACAATCCTGTTGCTCAACGAATATTGAGTGATTCACTCAGCTTCAACAAAATTGCTCATGAAATTTAGGCTAGAAAGGTACACCAACTTAAGTTGCTCAGCAAAAGCTTTAAGTGCTCAACAACTAGCGAATTTCAAAATAAAGGGGAGGGGTCCAATTCAAATGCAAAATTTTTCAAACTAAGCATTGAACTTTTTCCTACTTAAATACACTTTTAATGAGAGTTTTAATTGATCATTTCAAGTTTTCACCAAAAACTTTTAGAGTTTCAAGATTCTTGATGAGCTTTGGTGTTGTGTGATTTATTTGTGGCTATTCCTTGGAGTTGTGCACTATGCAAGTTGGTCTGCCTACTTTGTGTTCATTGTAATTTTTAATTGGCTAAAAATGGGTGAAACATGTTTTTACGAGTCATGAGGAAAGTTACCTTTTAATAAAATTAACTACATTTTTGTGATTCTAGGTATGCACTAATTATAAATATATAGTTAAATTTTAAAAATGATACCTCTTTAATAATTTTTTTTCTTTCTTGAAGTATAAGTTGAGTTAGTTGGTTTTAACTTATTTATTGGCTTTTTTTGGCTCCAAAAATAAAACATAAACCGGTTAAATTAATCCATGTGTTATTATCTTTGTTTTGGAATGAATAAAACTTCAACCAAAGTCACAAGTAGAAAGTTGCTATTTATAAGCTTGACGATAAGCTCAAGGTTACACACATATATATTGTTAAAAGCATGTCACTATGGTAACAGGAAATAGTTTCTTGTAGACTCTCTGAGAGATGTTGCAATAATTTTTTCTTTTTAGTGATGAAAAAAGATGATTACATTGTGTTTTCAACTACACATATTGTTAAAAGCATGCCACAGAGACATATTTTGTGATGGATGCATGTACCTGTAAATATGTAAGTAGTTTGGTTAAAAAAGAAGGACTAAATATACAATTAATGATTATTGTTATAACCTATGTATATGGTTCTCTTGATAATAAATTTTAAATAAAACTCCCTAAAGGATTTAACTGGCCCAAACAATGAAAATGCTGAGGATTATCTCACAATTCAATTGAATATTATGTCTTCTTATAAATTGAAACAATAAGAGGAATGTGGTATAATTGTTCTAGTATTATTTATTGGAAAAGAAAATGTGCGAGAATGACCTTATTTGCTCATATATTTTTATTAAATGGTTTGAAAATTGGTTTGATCTAATAGTTATTTATGTTCATGAAAAACTATCATTAGAACTCTTTAAAAAAATTTCTAAAAGTTATGAATTTATTAAAAAAATGGTTTGAAAAGAATGACTTAAGGAAATAAAATATTTTAAAAGTGGAATTTTAATTCCTTAGAAAGTCTATATAACAAAGGTACTTAGGGAATTAAATCACATTCTTAGGTATTCCAATGGTAATTAGGTCTTCAAATATTAACAAAGATTTTTTTAAGTATGAGAAAAAAGAATGAAGAATCAACTTTTTTAAGTCATAGGATTTTGATTTTATTCTAATAATCTTCTAAATTCCACCTTTAGTCTAATTTGGCTAATTATGCACATTCATCTTTGATATTAATATGCATTAAAAGGATTCACGTACATTTATTTCTGAATTAATAGGATATTGTTCATTTCAAATTTAAGTCTTTATTTACTTTTTGATTATCACTTAAAAGGCCTCTACCCTGTATTTATAAAATAATGTTCTATATCTTAATAGTTGTATTCAAACAATATAAACTTATAAGAAAAACTTAATAATGTACAATAAGTTGTAAGTTTAATATCCTTTAACCAATTGACTTCGTATTAGGACAGTGATTGATATATTTGTTAGATATCGAGGACAATTTTCCGTTAATGTTTTCTATACAATGTAATAATAAATTATCTCTACAATTTAAATTACATTATAAAATTATTTTACAACGAGTAATGGCTCTACTTATTTGTATTTAAGCTAATTTTCACTTCTATCATTTTAATTTTTAACACTTTACTATTTTTTTAAAAAAAATTTAAAATTCTATTTCAATTATTTATGTTTTTTGAAATATGTCATTTTGATCCACTAAATTTTTTCACGTAAAACATCATTATTGATATAAATTTTAAAATAATTAATTTAAATAATAACTGCTTTTAATGTCCTTACAATTATGTTGCTATAACATTATTTTTAATATTTAACACGCGTTAAAAGTCATTATGTTTTATATTAAACACGCGTTAAAAGTCATTATAATTCGAAATTTATTTTTTTAAAATATAAATCATAATAGTATTAATGTAAAATTATTTTTTTTCAATAGAAGATCAAAATAATAGAATTTTTAAAACTAAGAAAAGCTACGTAGTTAAAAAGATTAAGAAGTAACATTTCTTATATTTATATTTACAAAATAGGAATTGTTTAATTTATTCGAAGTAAGAATAAGTTAAAAAACTTTATATTAAATTATTAGTTTTTTTCTACTTAATTAAAAATGGTTAGTATTATAGCTTATTACGTGATTACTTAACTTCATTTTTTTTAATAAGTTAGACAATTCTCTAGATATATTTTTCCTCACAACATAAAATTCAAATATCCATAATGCTCGAAAGATTGCTGTTTCCATAATTAAAAAAAGTCTCACATCAATTAAAAAATTTAGTCGAAAAATAATTTATAAACAGCTTATTTCTTAATAGTTGAGACATCTTTTAAGCGCAAAATTGTAAATAATTAATCAGGAAAAATTAAAACAAATAATACATCGTATGTGGTGAGTAAAATTATGAAACAAACTCTTTGAAGAAAACGAAAACTTCTATATAATTAAATTATGAATAATACTAACAATATTTTTTTAAAAAAAAAAAAAACAAAAAATCTACACTAAAAAGTTGTGTGTATGGAAACACCAAACCAGATCTTCCCGACAAGTACTCGAAAGATGATGATGCCACGAGCCAACTCAGTGGAAAGTGCCATCATTTGGCATTAATTTTGAAGTGTTTTTATAGCTGAAGTTGAATGAGGGGTCCGGTGAGATTTGAAGTGCAAGAAAGTCCCATCGTTTCTGCAATAATACCCTGATGAACCTCTTGGAATTGCTTGCTTCCATGTACTTTTGAATCTTCAAAAAGCTGTGCCATATTAAAAGGACTCATGACCTTGCTCTCTTGTGTTGAAATTATCCTCCATGAAACAATTCAGATAATAACTACAATAAGGACAAAACATGGCGAATTTCTAATCATAACTTTGATACTTGAGTTGAGTTTGATTGGTGTGCCATGCAATGGGACTTGTTCATCACTTTGGTCCCTAGTGTGTGTCATGGATATAATTAAATCATAAATCAATATCATTGGTGAAAAAGAAAATAAGATTTTAATTATTAATTCTATATGCTAATTTAAAGGCTAATTAGAATTTAGAATCATTGTACTATATAACTGTTATATTTTGAGACTTATATAATAACACAAATCAAAACTGTTGTTATTTTCTTATAATGTATATCTTTTCCCTGTTTAAAGAATATATATAATACAAGATAATTTAAAATAAAACCATAATACTTTTTTATTTTAATAATATAATTTAATTAAATTCAAAAGTAAACATAATAAATAACATTTATTAATGAATTTCGTTTAATGATTAATTCTAATATTTGAATACTTAATCAATTATATGTTTTTATATTGTTTTAAGAAAATTATATATATGATTTTAATTTATTTGTATATTTTCGTACACATATGACTATATAACTTTTTAAAAAATATATACCTACTTCTAAAAGAATATATAAAGAAAGTAATTGCCCTCATTTATTAATTTTTTTTTTCTATGTTTTCGCTGTGATGATTACTTTTTTTTCTACATTATGATGCAATTATTACTTAAAAATATCTCACATGCAAGATATTTACTACTTTTCGCATATTTTGACGAAAATTGTGAACCAAGTAAACAGGTGATTGAATGAATGAGAGTGATTGGGTGGCATAACAAAGTCAATAATTTATACTCAAAAAGGAATGACAAGACATGCATTGACTGACAAAAGGTATAGGGCCATTAAAAATGTAAAAATGGTTCCTATAAATCAAATGATGAGACCCTTAGTGACCTCATAGATCTAATTAAGCCCCCAATTAATTGAGCAACATGTGAAACAACTATCCTTCAGGCTCCATGACCCTAGCCAAAGTACCAAACTGTCTCCTTGGTCCTCATAATAGCTTTGCTGTGCACATGCCCTTTTCTGTCTGTGGGGTTTTAGTGGGGCTTCATGCATATGCATTAGGTCAAGAGAATATAATTTTCTAAACATTATTAATAATCAAAATTTATTAGATAAGAAGTCTAATTTAAATGTAAATATATTTGTGTAAACAATAAGACCTAAAACATAATTTTAAAGATTTTTTAAATAAAAGATATATATACACACACATTAGATTTCTACAAAGTCTTTTTTATTGAAATGCATGATCTGATTTATTTTATAACATCCAATAATAAATGGTTTATATTTTAGTATATCTAATGTTTGAGTTTTAGTCGTTGGATTGAAAGTATATATCTCTTGTAGTTTAACTATTTGAACTAATTGACATGACAATTTTATTTTAAAAAACAATTATTTATACAAGCAATGGCTCTTTTATGTTAAATAATTTTTGTATGGTTGCTCCATTATTGGATATGTTTTTATACACCTGGCTTTTGTTTAAATTTTTCTTTAATTTTCATTTCAAACAAACTTAGGTTTTTATACTTGAGAATTAATTTTTATGCATTTTTAACCATTGGAACAATTTACCTGACAATAATTTGTGTAGGAATTATTGCTTATATAGATAATTTTAAGATCTATTTTAGGCTTTTCTTTTTTAGGAGATCCATTTTAGGCTCTTCAGAAGAGTACTATTGGAAAGAAAATCTATTGAAATTCTTTGTTTCAGTTTTCTTTCTTTAATTTCGTGTGACAATGTAGGACTACCAAAAAAAGTGAGTTAAGGGTAACTCTTTTATAGTTGTGCCATAGCTCTTTGTCCTTTTTATTTTTTATTTTATTTTAAAGCTCGATCCTTGTAAGATATAAAATAATTATTTAATAATATTATTTATCTTAAAATTAATGAGCATTAATGATAAAAACAATTATTTTACATTTAGGAAGGAGGAAAATCAAATATTTTATTTTAAAGAATTGAACAGAAAAAATCCTTTTAATTTTATTGGAAATAAAAATAGTAATTTCAGTTTTTGGAGGGCCAAAAAGTAAATTTTTGAAAGAAAATCAAATATTTTATTTTAAAGAATTAAACAGAAAAAATCCTTTTAATTTTATTGGAAATAAAAATAGTAATTTCAGTTTTTGGAGGGCCAAAAAGTAAATTTTTGAAAGAAACAAAACTAAAACTCATCCATTTAATAAAAACTATAAACATATTTAAATCTAGATTTTTGTTTAATTTAATTTTTATAAAGAGAAAAAATTCTCTATATTAACAATATGATATTTTTTACATTATTGTCCAATCATAACTATTAAAAAATTACTAACTGTAATAAGAATCCCCGTAAAAATCACGTAAAATCTATTTTATTATTAATTAACTCTATACAAAATTTACATTATTGTATATAGTTCTTTAAAACCGAAGATTGCATTATCAACTGCACAAGATGTGAGACAGGGAACAATACATGTTTGTTTAGTTTTAAGATTCCCAATAAATTTAATTAATGATATAAAATAAGTTTAAAAGGAATTAATTATCAAATAAAATATTATTGTAAAATCCTATTATCCTCGACATGATGAATTTAACTTAATTTTATATAAATGAATATTTTCTCCTTTATATATTTTAATAATATAAAGTTTCTAACACAATTTTAATGTAAACGAAATATTTTAAATATATAAATTAAATAATAAATAATCCAACAAAACTGATATATAAGACAATCACATTATATTAAAAATATAGATAATAGATTACAAGTCTAGTTTAATTTCGTAAAATTGATATATACTGTAAAAGTTGTTCTATTTTATATTTTATATATAATTGCCCGATTATATTTTTTTAATCAGCTTAAGTGATGTTTGAACATTGATTTGAAAGACAGAAATATCTTGTTCTATAATTAGGTGTATATATTATGTGTATGCACATGACATGTGAACGTGATGCACTGAACCGTGCATCTTTGGCTTCTGTTTTGCAGTTTCTAGTTAACACTCTGTGGCACTTGTTCTCTTCATTGATGACCAATATGTCATGTCACTTTTCACCCCTGTCCTCACAGAATCATGAATGATCACCACTGGGATAAGTTTCCTTTCACATGCTTTTCAACACGTGTACTATGTCTATTTTTTCTTCTCATTGCCCTCATTTTTTCATTTCTTACAAATATTTTTCCTTCCAAAAAATTAATAAATAGCTAGATTTGTTAAGTATATTAATAATACGATGAAAAATATTTAATAAACATGTATAAAATTTATATAATTAAATAACTAGTTATAAAATATAATAAATAAAATAAAATTATATATCTATATGGACAACTAATTATATATGTTAGTGATTCAATTAATATTTCAAGTTAATCATTTCTATAGTCTATTTTTTCTTTAGAGAATGACTTGAAATACTCTTATACATGTAAGAGAGTTGAACTAGTTGACTGCTCAATGCAGTTGGTTGCAAAAATAGAATTATAACATGATTATATATTCTTTTAATTATGAATAAGGAGAATACTTCCCTAAAATTGACAAAATCTATTTTAGTATATGTATGTTTAAAATAAATTAGTATTCTAATTATTGATTAGTGATATTCTTGACTCATTAAGAAAAAATTTTCGTTTACATTTCAAAATAAACTTTTATAAGAGTTTAAAGGTTATATATATATATATATTAAAAAAAAATTCTTTTATGATTTAAAACAAATTTTGTAAGAGTTTAAAAGTTATATATCTATCGGCAGTATAAAACAGTCTTACCTATTTAATAAATTATAAACAAAATTTTATACAAATGTTTTAAATTTTTTATTAAATTCAATAAATTCATATGATTTATAATTATTAATTGTGTAACTCACATCAACCTTTTCATTTTTAAAAATAGTACCATAAACTTAAATGGTGCATTTATCAAATTCTGTTGCTTCAAATTTGGCCCTTGAAAGAGACTACACATGGATGTTATGTACTTAGTGTCTAAGAAACAAGGTTCAACAACAAACAGCCATGATCCAACTTGCAGTAGGTCTAGTTATTATCATGAGGTGAGAGCCAACCATCTTCATTAATTTATCTATAAGGGCTTAGGTGTGTATTATTGGCTTATTGAGCTAAACGGCAAAGCTAAAATGGCTTAATGAGTTAAATTAAGGTTTTGTTAATTAAGACAAGTGACTAATGGACAAAAAATTGGTGAACCGAATTGAGTAAGTTTTAGTTCTCTTTGTTGCTTTTATACATAAAATTATTAATTAGTTCGTGCTTAATTATAGTTCTTTAAATTATAAGTTCATGACTAGTCTTATGCAGCAATTAGAAAATAATAATAATCATACTTGTGAAGATTAACGGATTTTGGAAGTCCTTGCACTACTAGTATATAAAAAAATGAGCTTTTTATATATTTACAATATACATTGTCATTTACACACACCACACGTTATCATAGTCATCAGTTCCAAAAATCAATTCATAGAAAATTACTTTCACAACCTATACTAATAAATTGAGTAAACACATAATTTAATTCCTACAAATTTCACTAAAGTAACTTTAATCTTTGAATATTCATAGTTTTGTACAATTTAATCATAGCTATTGAATATCTTTATCAGTTAATTCATCCTTCAAGATTCTTTCCTTATCTTCATGAGTAAACAAACAATTTTGTCTAGCAAATAATTTGGTTCTTCGAAGTGGCATTTTGTTAACGTTAGTACCCAAATGTTAAGTTTGAAACATATAGTTATTGAATTGTTAAATTAATATATTCATTAGGCTATGAAATGGGTTAAGCCCATTCGGTTCAACACTAACTTATCGAATTAAGAGATAAAATAGATCGGGTTAAGTCAACCCAATTCAACGTTAACTCAAATTATAAGATAAAAATGAAAAAAAGAATTAGATTAATTAGACCCATTTAAAACAAATTTTTTACCCCATCAAACCAGACTAAATAAAAACTTGGAAATTTTTTACTTTATTATTATATAGCAATTAATTAAATCATACTTTAAACAGAGACCATAGTATCAAAACAAATCAATCACCATAAGTCCAAATTTTACAGCAAAATAAAAATGTTACCTATTTAACTATGTCAAGATGATATACAATCACCAACAGATGTTGCTTAAGTGGCAATATTTTTATCTCTTAATTAAGATAGTTAGAGATTATATCTTCTTAACTAATTTGGGTTAATAGACTATATTGAAAAAAAATATTTATATTGTGTGCATTCAAAATAAAAAATCTTTGATAAAATTAATCAAGACTTTTAAAAAATATATTTAAACAGAAAGTGTTAGACTTAAAACATGAAAACGCTTAGTACAGACTCTTTAAGTGTTTTGATTTTGATGTTTACATTTGATTTTGGATTTTCTTAGATGAATTGTATTTAGAGTTTTCATGTATTATATGTTTTAGCTTAAGCTTGTCTATGTGATTGCTTTGGTTTAATAAGTCACCGTGAATTAAAACTTATCTTAGTGATTTACTTATTTGACTCAAATTATTTGATTCCCTTTTGAAAATAAAGAAAAATTGAAATAATCAATTACCAACTAAGGTAATAGATTACATCAGATTTTAGTTTTAACATGAAACTAGGGTAATAGATTATCATGTATCAGTAATCGATTACCAACAGTATGAGCCTTGTGGGAATTCAATTTTTCTCTGTAGTAATTGATTACCAAGAGATAATCGATTACCATGATGCCAAATCATCAAAGAAGAATTTAATCCAATGGAGTAATCAATTACCCCATTGCTGTAATCGATTACCCTTATCAGAATTTTTTTTTTAATTGCCAAAATCAGTTTTGTTTTAAATACCCTTTTGAAAATTCAAATTGGAGAGAATTCTTTTGATCTTGGAAGAACGAAAAGAGTATTCTAACACTTTCAAATTCTGAAAAACTAAGTTCTTATCTTTTCTCTAAGAAGTACTTCAAGAATGTTTTGAAAAGTTTTCTCAAATGGCGATTAGAGAATGAATTCTAATGATTGAGTGAGTTTTAGAGTTTATCTTGATCAGATACTGCACAACCCAGGTGTATTCTATTCTGATTATCTTTGTATTTTCGAGATTTTGGATTACTCTAAGAGAGGTCTCTCTAGAAAAAGAGTAAGTCTCTTGAAGAAAGGTTTCTCAAAGGTTGATTTTTGGAGATGCCAAGAAATAGGAGAAAGGTTCTTTGTTGAGAAAGAATTGATTGTATTGTATTGGTTTGATTTCGTTTTGTGTTGCTTGTACAAAATGAATGCAAAGAACACAAAGGGATCATTTTAGTGGAATACCAATTGCAACAGTTGTTGAATTGAGACTGGATGTAGACGGAAGGCTGAACTAGTATAAAATTCTTGTGCAATCTTCTTCTTCTCCTTATACCTCTTATATCTCTATATCGTTTATGATTCTGTCAAATGAATGTTGTTTCATGTATATAATTCATTGTTTGAAGAATAACTCTAATTCAGAAAGTGTCGAAAGGATAAATTTGAAAAATAGTTTCGTAAATCTTCTTATTATTCCGCTGACTAACTCTGTGATCTATTTTGTGTTAATTGTTGAATCAATTGTGCTTAGCATAACCAAGATAGGATCTAATTTGAATCTAAAAGTAGATAGAAACAAATTCAAAGAAAAGAATAAAAAGGAACCTGAATCTATTCACCCCCTGTAGATTCGCATAAGGACCAACAAAAAGTACTTAAGCTTTAAAAAAAATTTGTTAGACCTATCACATAGACTTATTTAGAAAAAAATATTAAAACGATCCTTAATTAAAAATATTTATAATTTAATAATAACTCTATTTCATTTATATATATTTCTAATTTATAGTTCGAACATATCTTAAGATTAATTCATTCAATTTTTTAACTCTATTTTCAATGTTTTATTGTGTGTGGGACTTTGTTTGCTTCTCATTCTAAGGTTGACAATCCATCTCAGCTAAATTGTTTTAAACCTATTTTGCTAATTGGATGTTGCTATAAGATTTAGGTTAAGATAATATCTAAGAGACTTTGAGAGATTGTACCATGATTATTTAATGAATGTCTGCTGGTGTTTATAGGGAAGCATAACATTTTATATAGCTTACAGATGACAAATGAAATGGTAAATGACAGAAGAAGAAGAATAAACCAACCATGATTTTCAAAGTAGAGTTTGAAAGGATTATGACATATTGAGATGGGAAGTTTTATATTATATCATGTAGATTAAGGATTTTCTTGAAAGGTGGGTGAAGTGGATTAAGGAATGCCTTGAATTGGCTATAGTGTTAGTAATGGTAAATGATAGCCTAATTAAGGAATTTAAGACGAAGAGAGGGTTGTGGGAAGGGAACTCTTTTATACCATTTTTGTTCTTGAAGGGTTATCAATGTTAATGAGAATGAGGAACAAAAAAAAGTTGTTTAAAGGGTATTCTGCGTTGAGGCAAAATCTTACCATCTCAAGTTTATAGTTTGTATATGATATATTTTTATGGGGAAGCTTCAATGCAAAACATATTATGTTTAAGAATATTCTCAAGTGCTTTGAAATAGTTGTTGGTCTATGGTGAATTTCAATAAAAGTAGTATGACAGGTATCCATGTGGAGAATAGGATATTATGACGCTTGTAGAGACTCTAAATTGCAAGATTTACTAGTTAAAGCTAACCTAAGGGCAATATCTGCTTGACTGGCAGCTTATGTAACACCTTGATATTTATTCTCTTGTTCTAATTTCATATTTGGGTGATTTAAATTGATTAATTGAAATTGAACGTGTTTATTTGTTTTAAAATCTTTAAGTTAAAAAATTATTAATTTAATTCTAGTGTTGAATTCTATAATTTTGAGAATTTTAGAATTTAAAATTAGCTTAATTGGAATTACACTTCTTTTTAATTAAAGAAATTGAGATACCGATGCAAGTTCTTCCCTTCTGAATCAGGTAGATTCATATCTGAAAGAGGTTGACAATAAGTTCTTTTAAAATGGACTATTTATCCCTCTGTTAGAGGTGTTCCAGAAATGTCTGCGATCGAGTAAATAGCTCCATGAATGAATGAAAGTTTCTTGTTTAACCGATATAATTTGAGTATACTAAAGTTGTTTGTTAAGTAAACAATGTATATTTTTGTACTCAAATAAAATTTTAAGTAAGATAGTAATCTCTAAAATTTTATCTGGAATCGATAAAAATACACTTAAGTACTCTTTTTTCTCCTTTTTTCCTTTTTACCCTTTTAAGTTACACAGAACCTTATATCGCCTAGTACACACTCTTAAACTAACCACTTGTCTCCCTCTATTTACTATTCATTATGGCCTTCTTTTGTGCACTTAGTCGTCATACCCTCTATTTGCTTCTTCCTTTTCCTTGTTTTGCACTCTTCATCTACCACCCATCAACTGTAAGTCCTCTTCTTCATTCTTTTCCTCCTTCTCTTGCAACTATCACCTTCTTTTTTTTTTTTTTTTTGTATTTTGAGCTTGCCTAGGACAGCCAAGAGCTTCATTCTCTTCTCCTTCCTTCAAATTCTTTATGAATCGTTGAATCTATAGCTGATGTGTTAGAGTCTCTTCTTCTTCTTTAGCTTAAAGTTTCCTTCCTTTAGTTGGTTTTCTTCTTCTTCTTCTTAGTAAGGGTAGTTCATTGATTTCAGTGATAATACTATTATTTAGTGTTTTTCTTTGGAATGTGCTTTAGAAGAGTTAGTTTCTATCTTCACTTGTGGATTAGAGAGTCATATTTTGAATTAGACTATTTACATTGATGATGAACCTTCAAACAATCTTAAAGTAGGTTATTATACTTGTTAAAATGTCAAGTTTAATGTATGATGAGAGTTTGGAATGGACTCCAAGCTCATGAAATGTTGGAAACCTTGCTAACATCCAACTACGAGCATGGGATGATGTTCAACGTGAGGATTTTGGGTGTCTTTGTTGTGTCATGCATCTCACATCAAACATGAACATGGGATGACACTCAACGCGAGAATACAAAGAGTATGAGAATATCTCTAGAAGTCCACATCAAACAAGCTATGTAGGCCACACTCAACATGAAAGGTTAAAGGTTAGGGGTAGGTCACACTAAGTGTCACTTGCGGTGACGTTGAGCGTGATGCTATAAACACTTAAGGGAAGTCTCTAGAGCTTCATGCTGAGCATCAGGAGAAGACCCCTTCAGCATGAGTTCTCTGTTTGTGTCTTTTTTCTAGTATTTTTTTTTAGGTTGTGTTTGGATTTCCTTTTCAATACTTTACTTCTCTTTCATAATGCAATGATGTTTATGCACTTGATTGATGATGATGAGTTGAATGAGGGTATTGAGCCATGTGTGCATGATTGTGGGGGCATAATTACATATGAAATCATGGGGGATTCTGATGATTTGTTTTTATAATGTTGTGGGAGTGTAGGCCAATTACCAATGTGTGGTTTAGTTGCATGGTTCAGACTATGTTTGTGGAACATAATGGTGTTTTGGTTAACTTCAGAATCATCATAATTACTCTATAAGAATTGTTGTTTTTTATAAAATGAGGATGAATAAAACTAGTATAGTAGGTCCTTGATTAGTTTCTAAGTGAGTCCTAGGACTTGAAGGTGTATCACTTGGTGGAGAAAGCTTTTACGCTAGTCGATTGCCATGAGTTAGATTCTGAATCTCGTTGCAACTCCATTGATCATAACTATTACGTATAGTATTTGTTGGGAAAGGCGCAGCGGAAAAACTTACACACAAAACCTGAAAGCCTGTATGTAAAAATAAAACCTTTCCCTTGAGGGGGAAACAAGAGAACTGTAATAATCGGCAGTATAAAATCGTAGGGAGCAGGAAAAATAAAATATAGGAGCAAGAGGAACACCAAAATTTTAACGTGGAAACCCCCAATGAGAGGGACAAAAACCACGGGACCTAGTCCAGAAAAATATCCACTATAAAATATCAAAGAGTACAGCAAAGGTCCTTATACAAAAGAACTCACAAAAAAGGCTATACTCACAAAACCAGTGGAAAAATACTGAAGCAGCAAAATCACCAAACAAACCGCACAGATGAGCACGACAGGGAAAGGATGAGCAAAACCCTAAAACTGTTCTCTCTGGTGAAAAACTGAAAAGCTGCGAAAAAAAAAATCAAATGGCTGGTAAATATTTCATTTATATATAAAACGTTGTTGGGCCTAACTTGAGGAGGACCCACCCAACAAACTCCCCCTCCGACTCAAGAGAGGTCAAATGTCAGCCCGGACATAAATCTGCAAGTTTCAAACTTCCCCCTAGGCAGAGCCTTCGTCATCATATCAGAACCATTATCATCTGTATGAATCTTCTCAAGTTCTAATACCTTAGAGTCCAAAACATCACGGATACAATGATATCGAACATCAATATGTTTAGATCTACCATGAAAAGTATGATTCTTGCCAAGATGGATAACACTTTGACTATCACAAAATAGAGTATACTTCTGCTGCTTAAAACCAAGTTCTTGCATAAACTTCTTCATCCAAAGCAACTCCTTACAAGCTTCGGTAATAGCAATGAACTCAGCCTCAGTCGTAGACAATGCAACACACTTTTACAATCTAGATTGCCAAGCCACAGCTCCCCCTGCAAAGGTGATCAAATAACCTGAAGTAGATTTTCTGGAATCAACATCCCCTGCCATATCAGAATCTGTGTATCCACAAAGAGCAGGATCCCCACTTCCAAAACACAATTTCAAATTGGAAGTACCACGGAGATATCTTAGTATCCACTTCACAGCTTTCCAATGCTCAAAACCTAGATTGGAAAGAAAACGACTAACAACACCAACAACATGAGCAATATCAGGCCTAGTGCAAACCATTGCATACATTAAACTTCCTACGGCAGATGCATAGGGAACATGTTGCATATCTTCCTTTTCCTTATCACTAGAAGGAGCTTGTCTAGTGCTAAACTTAAAATGTTAAGCCAGAGGTGTACTTACAGCTTTAGCCTTGTCCATGTGAAAACGTTGAAGTACCTTCTCAATGTACTTCTCTTGTGACAACCAAAGTTTCTTGGCCTCTCGATCACGAGAAATATGCATGCCAAGAATTTGCCTTGCTGGTCTTAAGTCTTTCATAGCAAACATCTTGCTGAGTTCCTTTTTCAACCTGGTAATCTTAGACAAATTATGACCAACAATCAACATGTCAACAACATAAAGCAATAAAATAATGAAATCGGTATCAGAGATTTTCTGCACAAAAACGCAATGATTAGAAGTAGTCTTCCTGAATCCCTGTTGGATCATAATAGACTCAAACTTCTTGTACCACTGTCTAGGGGCTTGTTTCAACCCATACAAACTTTTCTTCAACTTGCAGACATAATCCTCTTTGCCTTTCATTACAAAACCTTCAGGTTGCTCCATGTAAATTTCTTCCTCCAAATCACCATGAAGGAAAGCAGTTTTCACATCCATTTGTTCCACTTCTAAATCAAGGCTAGCTGCTAAACCCAAAACAACTCAGATGGAAGACATTTTAACAACAGGAGAAAAAATCTCATCAAAGTCAACACCTTTCTTCTGACGAAAGCCTTTGACAACAAGTCTTGCTTTATATCGTGGTGTAGAGCCATTCTCTTCTGTCTTCAGCTTGTAAATCCATCGATTTTCCAAAGCTTTCATGTCTTTTGGCAACTTGACCAACTCAAAAGTATGGTTGTCATGCAAAGACTTCATTTCATCTTCCATAGCTGCAACCCATTTCTCCTTATGCTCACTCTCCATAACCTCTTTGTAGCATTCTGGTTCTCCCCCGTCAGTGAGAAGCACATATTCATGAGATGAATAGCGAGTAGAAGGAAAACTCTGTCTAAAAGACTTTCTAATAGGAACATCAAGTTCACCAAAATCACCACCAACATTATCATTATCACCAGTGGTCTTAACAGAATCATTTGGAGTATGATTCCCAACATCATCATCATGATTGTCAAAATCTGCTACATCAGGCATATTGGTCTGAGGAGCTGGATCAAAATCAGTCAAACCACTGGTACTTGGAGACTCTGGTTTCTCTGGCTTTCCAATATCATCAATGGTCTGATCCTCCATAAAATTAACATCACGGCTTCGAACAAGCTTCTTTTCAGTCATATCATAAAATCTATAGCCAAGTTCATCATGACCATAACCAATAAAGATGCATTCTCGTGTCTTGCCATCTAACTTGGACCTCTCATCTTTTGGCACATGCACAAATGCCTTACAACCAAAGACACGAAGGTGGTCATAAGAGACATCATTCCCGTACCACACTCTATCAAGAACATCAGCCTGCAAAACAACAACGGGAGATAAATTTATAGCATATGCAGCAGTATGTAAAGCCTCACCCCAAAAAGTATTAGGCAATTTTGCTTCAAAAAGTAAACATCTAACTCTCTCCATCAATGTCCTGTTCATCCTTTCTGCCAAGCCATTGAGCTGAGGAGTCTTGGGGGGCGTCTTCTGATGTCGAATACCCTGCTGTCTACAGTATTCATCAAAAGGTCCACGATATTCACCACCATTGTCAGTGCGAATACATTTCAGCTTCTTTCCAGTTTCTCTTTCAACTGAAACTTGAAATTGTTTAAAGACACCGAGCACTTGGTCTTTTGTCTTCAAAACATAAACCCAAAGCTTTCTTGAATGATCATCAATAAAGGTGACAAAATAAAGTCCACCACTAAAAGTCTTGGTCTTCATTGGACCACAAAGATCTGAATGCACCAACTCAAGTACCTCTGATTTTCTAGATGGATGATGGCTTCTGAAAGAAACTCTGTGTTACTTTCTAACCAAGCAATAAGCACAATTTTCTAACTTTGCTCCTTTCAAACCTGCTAACAAATTCTTCTCGGCTAGACACTGCAACCCCTTCTCACTAATGTGACTAAGCCTCTTATGCCATAAATTGGACGAATCATCACAATCAACAGTATTTACAGCATTAAACAAAACAGAAGCTTTCAGCCAATACAAACCAGAAAATTTCTTACCATGAGCCACAACCAAAGAACCCTTAGTGAGCTTCCATTGTGCACCACCAAAGGTATTAAAATAACCGTCATCATCTAGAACACTGGTAGAAATCAAATGCAAACGGATGGATGGTGCATGCCTGACATTCTTCAAAATAAGCTTTGTCCCATTACTAGTTTGTAAACAAACAGTACCAATACCAATTACCTGTGAAGTATCATTATTGCCCATCTTTAACACGCCAAAATCGCCTGAAGTATAAGATGAGAAAAAATCCTTTCTGGAAGTCACATGGAAACTGACACCACTATCAACAACCCAACTAGAATCATCACAGGCAACATTAATATGATTTTCATCATAAACAATCACAAGATCTGTTGGGGTAGTGGCGGCGACACGACTACCATTCTCATCATTCTTGTTCTCTTGCTTGCCTTTGTTGTGCAGCTTAAAACAATATTGCTGAGTATGACCCCTTTTACCACAATAGTGGCACTCAAATCTTCTGTGCTTAGACTTTGATCTGCTTCGACGCATGTTTTTGCTTCTATGACCTCGATCACGATCTCTGTCTCTATTTCTCCCCCTGTTTTCAGTAACCAAAACCCCTGCTTGGGAAGAAGAAGTCTGCTGAGTTTGTCGTCGAACTTCTTCATTCAAAATGGCAGATTTAACAAATTCCATGGTCACAACACCACCAGGAGCAGAACTAGTTAAAGTAACACGCAAATTCTCCCATGAATCAGGAAGAGTATTAAGCAACCAAAGTCCTAAAATTTCATCCTCAATTTAACACCCATGTCAGACAATTGATCAAAACACCCTTGAAATTCATTCAAGTGGTCAGAAATGGACGTACCTTCTTTGTACCTTAAATTCATAGCTTGCTTCAACAAAAATAATTTATTATTCCCTGTTTTGGAAGCATACAAAGTTTCAAGCTTGTCCTATAAAGTCTTAGCATGTGAATCATTGACAATATGATTCAAAACATTATCATCTACCCATTGACGAATAAAGCCACAAACCATCTCATGCTCAAAAGCTCAATCTTCATCAGACTTGTTTTCAGGCTTCTGACTGGCAAACACAGGTAAATGTAATTTCTTAACAAACAGAAGATCTTTCATTTTTCCTCTCCACTTGTGATAATTAGTCCCATTCAAACTAATCATTTTACCGTAATTAGGCTCCATCTTTCAGTCAAGTAAAATCCCCAGAAAACAAAATAGATCAGCTCTGATATCACTTGTTGGGAAAGGCGCAGCGGAAAAACTTACACACAAAACCTGAAAGCCTGCGTGTAAAAATAAAACCTTTCCCTTGAGGGGGAAACAAGAGAACTGTAATAATCGGCAGTATAAAATCGCAGGGAGCAGGAAAAATAAAATATAGGAGCAAGAGGAACACCAAAATTTTAACGTGGAAACCCCCAATGAGAGGGACAAAAACCACGGGATCTAGTCCAGAAAAATATCCACTATAAAATATCAAAGAGTACAGCAAAGGTCCTTATACAAAAGAACTCACAAAAAAGGCTATACTCACAAAACCAGTGGAAAAATACTGAAGCAGCAAAATCACCAAACAAACCGCACAGATGAGCACGGCAGGGAAAGGATGAGCAAAACCCTAAAACTTTTCTCTCTGATAAAAAACTGAAAAGCTGCTGCTCAACGAAAAAAAAAATCAAATGGCTGGTAAATATTTCATTTATATATAAAACGTTGTTGGGCCTAACTTGAGGAGGACCCACCCAACAGTATTTTCTAGTAAAAGTGTCCGCAAGATTTTATGATTTTATTGATACCACGTGACATTTTGAGTGAAGTGAGTCATCATGTATCATTTGGGAAATTTGCTTCCTTATTATAATTCTATGAAATAACTTGTATGATTGTTCATGTTTAATGTCTTATTATTGTTTCTAATGAGTTAACCTTTTATGTGTCTTGTGTGTTAAACACCTACTATTACCTTTGATTATTAGGCAAACAAATAATTAGCAAGTTTAGGTGATGCTAAGGTTTAAGAAATGAGTGTTTTAAGACTAAACCACTCCCTTCTTTTGTAGATCATATTTTATACGTTATATTGTTCCATGTTTCTTAGATGTACATCATGTTTTAGAATAGGAAACACTCATGCCATTCTTTTTGTTTAAATAGTGTAACTATGATAGTTTCTCACAAACTTACGTAACTATCATTGATTTTATGTTCTATGTAATGATTGAATGTTATGTATTTATTTCTATTTTTTTTTATGATGACTACTACTTCCAAAATATATTAACTATCATCTATGGCAACACGCTAGAATGATGAATGGGAAGGAAATGAAGAAAATAGCATGTTATATGGTTTTTAGTAATATAGAGAATACTTTTATATTGATTTCACATTATTTCTTTAAGGGGTAACTCTTATGAGTTACGGAGAAAATTAACATAATAATATTCATATAAGATATATATTAATATGTTGCATCTATTTATTATCCTTATATGATATGATATATTTAATATTTTAGGCACTGGTATTAATACAAGTTGTTTTACGTTAAAAAAAAGTTAATTAGATAAAATATAATGAGATGAAAAAAAAGTAAGATACTGTTTCCAAGAATTTTAAGGATAATCTTATTAAATAGTATATAAATTTAGTAATAAAAGAAAAAGTTATACTTAAAAGGAAAAGTAGTATAATTTAAATAATAATATTGAGATATATTTAAGGACTAATAACTGTAAGTGGTTAAATATAGAAAATTTGATTGAAAATTTGAAAAAATTATTTATCTAATTATAAAAAGTAAGGTGATCAAAATTAAGGTGATGAATTTACTCATTTAGCAAATGATCAATAACAAAAGTGTTGAAAAAGAAGAATATCTGATTAGTTAAGATTATAGATATTATCTAATTAGTTAAGATTATAGATATTATCTGATTAATCAAGATATAGAGAATATCGCATAATTAGAGGGAAATTATCTAATTAGATAAGATTCTATCTTTTCCTATCTGATTAGATAAGATTCTATCTTTTTTTTTATCTAATCATTTGATTTGTAATACTATAAATATAGTTTGCTATATATAAAGATGAAAGAATGAAATAGTGAATTATATTAGTTTTTCAAGTTGGTATCAGAGCTCTCGATCTTGGGAGATTTTACTTCCGCATTTCATTTCGAATTGATGGTTCGACTTGGTGAGAGATGAATCCATGAAGGTTAGGTGGACCTATCTTGTGATGATTCCCTCTGTTGAAAGTCTTCTGCTTATAGGGAGAGAAAAGTATAGTGGTCCTTTGTTTGAAGGAAGGATTGTTGGGATGCAATCAAAGTCTCATATTATAAAGAACAATGCAATGCTCGAAGGAGGAGAAGAATTTTGCCCATCAGAAAATTCTGCTGCAAGTGAGAGGTACTCCAAAAGTTAGAAGATTTTGTTGCTGCAGGAGAAGATCGCTCCAGAAGAGTTTTGCTAGTTTTTGATGTAAGTAAGGATCATTGTAGAAGTGTAGGACTTTGAATTAAGGGGAGATTTGTTTTGTCTTGTGTTAATTCAAAGTCACACATTAGAGAGTATCAGAAAGAGAGATGGGTGAATGACTTATATATATATGATAGAGTGATAGGTTTTTTACTTGCACCACATCCTTGAATCTATAGGGGATGTTTTTAGATTTTAGGTAGTGTTTGTCAAACACTTTGAGGAGGGTTTGTAATTTTTACCACAAAAAAATTACACATTGAAGGGTTTGTAATTTTTCCAAAAAAAAAAAAATTATATTATAATGAAGGGTTTGTAATTTTTCCAAAAGAATTACATCATAGGTTTGTAATTTTTCCAACAAAAAATTACATCATATTGAAGGGTTTGTAATTTTTGCCATAAAAAATTACATTATATCGGATGGTTTGTAATTTTTGCCATAAAAATTATATGAAAGGTTTGTAATTTTTTCCAAAAAAATTACACATTGAAAGGTTTGTAATTTTTCTAGAAAAATTACACAGTGAAAGGTTTGTAATTTTTGCGAGAAAAATTACATCATATTGAAGGGTTTGTAATTTTTTCCATAAAAATTATATCGGGTTTGTAATTTTTGCCATAAAAATTACTTCATATGGGTTTGTAATTTTTCTAGAAAAATTACACATTGAAAGATTTGTAATTTTTTGCCAGAAAAAATTAGACGTGTAAGGTTTTATAATCTTTTCCAGAAAAAATTATATGTAAGGAAGGTTTGTAATTTTTCCGTTCAAAAATTATAAGTAGTGAATTTTATCCCAATGTGATCGTGGACTAAAAAAGAAAGAGAGGAAAGTGGGGTGACATCATGCAACCAGCAGATTCTCCAATCGAAAAGGGGATTGAAGTTGTGTATTGAAGAAGATCAAACTCCGCCAACAAAGGAAGATATCCAGAGACTTGTATGGAGATTGATGTATCTCGCACACACCAGACCAGATTTAGCTTATGTTCTTAGTGTGGTGAGTCAATTCATGCATAATCCTGGTACACAACACATGGATGCAGTCATGTGAATCTTAAGATGCTCTTGATGATAGGAGATCAACTTCTGGATACTTTATTTTTGTAGGAGGTAATCTCGTCACATGGAGAAACAAGAAGTAGAATGTTGTAGCTCGTTCCAGCGTTGAAGTTGAACTTAGAGGAATGATTCTTGGACCCTGTGTATGTGGCTTAGACTACTTCTCCAGGACTTAGGGTATGTACATACACGTCCCAATCAGAGTTGTATTGTGATAACAAAGCTGCGCGTGACATTGCTCGCAACCCAATCCAACACAATCGTATGAAATATATGGAAGTTGACAGATTATTTATCAAAGTCAAATATTCTATCTGAAGATCAACTAGCAGTTATTATTACCAAAGCTGTTACAAGTCAAATTTTTAGGAAAATATTAGACAAGTTGGGAATGGATGACATCCATTTACCAACTTGAGGGGGAGTGTTAAAAAAGGAGAATATCTGATTAGTTAAGATTATAGATATTATCTTATTAGTCAAGATATAGAGAATATCGCATAATCAGATATAGTTAAAAGGAAATTATTTAATTAGATAAGATTCTATCTTTTCCTATCTGATTAGATAAGATTTTATCTTTTTCTTTATCTAATCATTTAATTTATAATACTATAAATATAATCTGCTATATACAAAGATAAAAGAATGAAATAGTAAATTATATTAATTTTTCAAGTAAAAAGTACACCGTTCCTAGAAGATAACACTGTTCTGCATTAACCACATCGACCGAACCCCGTATGCCACACAAATTCATGCCATAAGACTTTGTTGAAGATAATGCAAATAGGCAGAACAGTCTATATCTGTGTATAGATTGTCATACCAAACCTTGAAATTCAACCGGACAAGAGGAGAAGAAGAGATGCATACATTGCAATCTTATAATAGTCTATTACACAAAACACTTACATGTACTAGGCAACAAGTTTATATTTCAGTTAAAAGTTAGTTTTTAAGAAATCAATACAAATTTTTGTATAAATTAGCTTATGGATAAATTAATTTTTATTTATTAATTAAGAGTTTATTTATTTTTTTCTTTATGAAGAAGTTAATTTACTCAAATAATCCCGCTTATTAGGTTATGTGATTCTAATAATTGACCTCGAAATTTTTGTTATTGGTTGTTAAAACTTTTTGTTGTTATTTAGTATGACCGTAAACCGAATAAAAACAAATACAATTTTTTTGTTTTTGTTCAAATATACTCTTCTTAAATTAAACCAAATTCAACCAATGAAAACTAATCTAGCCAACTCTTTAGAACAAAAATATAAAACATGAATAAATACCATTTGCCGGTAAGAGAATGCTAGACCCTTATCTAACAATTTGGAATTGCGAGACGGTACATTATCATTCCAAACCAGACCATCAAGAAATTATTTACAAAGATTTAGGTACTTTGAAAATTCTATTTCTATTAAAGATAAGACGTGTTATTTACGTGGTATGTAAGAGGAATGTTAAGTCTATCACTTACATTCATTTATAACATGATATCAAAATTTATTATGAGATTAATTGTGCCTATTGTTGAGGATTGTTTGGTGGGTTTATCATAAACCCTATTTAGTGAATCTATCGTAAATCTCACTTTACAAGTCAGTTTGTAAGGTTAAGTTAAGCTCATAATCCATGAGGGAGTATATTAAAAATCTCACATCACCTAAGAGATAGAGAATAGGATGCAAATTTACAAGTCGATTTTAAGGTTAAGTTAAATTTATTACCTGCATTTCATTTTTATTATGTGATTTAAAAATATGGCATGTTAAGGAAAGATTGTGTCTTCGTTCTCACAGTTTTTAAAAATTGTTTTCAAAAGTTAAAAATAAAAACAAAAAATAATTTCTCAACTAACCACCACCTTCCTTTTTAAATATTTTCCATTTTGATCGCTTTATCCTTATTTATTTGCAATATCAAGACTTACAACAAAAATGGTATAAAATTAGAACCGTGACATCAATATTCTAAAATCTTGGTGTGCACCAATGACGTCCATTTTGACTTGTTAGACTAGCTGCCCTTGGTTCTTGTTCTGTGTGTACTCGTTCAGATTGGATGCAAATGAGAAACTATGTTGGTCATGGTTTTTGTTTGTTCCTCTAATTGTGCAGGATTCTGATCTAAACTTTATCCATTCTATTGGTGATCTGATGTGACATTTGGTGGAGGCTCTCTTTTGTGTAATGATTATATGTTCAAGTCAAGTATTTTATATAATCTGCAGAAGTTGGTAATCACATTAACTCATCCATGTTTCTATTATTGGTTCCTTTTATTCAGTCCATGAACTAAATCAAATCTATCCATTCATAATTTATCCCTTCTCTTTATTTAGTTTGGTTAGGCATTGTAGAAGAAAATTTTACAGATTTAACAAAATTGAACTTAACAGATTTGTGGACACCTATGGCAAATGGATAGCTAGAATATAGTAATATTTTCAAGATAGTAAATAGATTTAAATCCGTTAAGAAATAAAATATACTACGTGGTAACATAAATTTATATATGTATATAATTTGATTGGAAAAAAATGAAAGAAAAATGGTTTAATTATTTTATCTTTCTTTCCTTGGAGTAATATTTGGGGGTTGATTAAGAAGTTAGAATAAATACATTAAATAATTACAGGGGTAATCGATTAGAATTAGTTGAAGGTTGAGAGGTAATTAATTAGAAAATTGTGGGGGGTGTATAATTGATTAAAGAATTTTTGTGGGTAATTAATTTGAATATTTATTCTCTATTTCATTTTATTTTATTGTCTTTTACTCTACTAAATGAATTCTAAAAAATTTAATTGATGAGGGATAAAATTCTTTACATATTTATAACTATGTAGGAAATTTTTATAGCTAATTAGTTTGACCATTTTTTTTTGGAATCAATTTGTATTTAAATCTAAATAACACATGTTAAGTAAGTTAATTTTCACTTACTAATTACACATTATTAGTTTGAGTAGAATTAAAGTCGATTTTTTTTAAATAAGGTTTTATGTTTTAGTCTTATTGATAAAAACAGAATATTATTATAAGATTAGATATTTGACGGATATTAATCATCCACAAAATTCATAAATACATCATATTAATAATATGACGACTTAAATAAATGTATTTTTATTTTCACATTTGAAGACAATAAATACGTGTAGCATTCTTTTAGTATTATTCCTTAAAAAGTTTTATTTAGCTAATAAATACGACATTTTGTTATAGAGATTACCAAGTTAATTTACTCATGATTATATATTAACTCCAAAATATGTTTGGATAATTAAGTTAAAAGTGACCTATAGGTTAGAGTGTTGTCACCTGCTTTGAGAAAAACCGTCTTTCTAGCTTCGTACACTACTTACCCTCTAAAAACATTATTGGTAATTTTGAATTTAATTTTTTTTTTACTTTTTTCCTCTAAAAGTAAATCAGATATTTAGATCTTAAACCATTTTATGTGGGTTGCACAATATTTAATTTATTTAAAATAAAAAATAATACATAAAATTTTAATCTTGAAAAAAATAATATACAGTTATTGTTTTAAAAAAATTTACACTTATCTTTAATGTTATAGTGGAAGAATATATAGATCTCCGAAGTAAGATCATGGAAAGTTCTCTAATAAAAACCTTTTCCCAAAGATTAGATTTTAAGTGTAATATCAACTAATAACTATGAAATGGCTCTCTAGATGTATAATTTAATATAACAGGTATGACCTTATAAGGAGTAATTATCCAAATAAAAGTTAATCAAATTTAATTATTTCTTATTTTCATCTAATCTTATATTATATATTTGTACCTAAATATTTGTAATTGTAAATTATTAATTTTTGACATAATTATTTTTATGAATAATAGAATTAAGTAATTGATGGTATGAAAATTTAAATTTTTTTATACGATGATAAAATTCTTATAATTACATTAAAAGTCATTCTATTCTAACAATAGCTTTTTATTAATTAACGGTATAAAACTTTTCATGAAGATAATGTAAAGAAATTAAATTTTCTTTCATTCATTTTGAAATTAAAAATATTTTAAAATTTAAATCAATTTTAGTTCCTAATAATTCTTTTCAATAAAACAAATGGCTTTGGCTTTAGTGATTTGTATGGTGGAAGAAAACAAGGCCGAAAAAGTTGGGTTCTCAAAAGGTATTATGCAGATCAATTAATTAATGTAAAACTTGCACGTACATGTAAAAGTTGAAAAGAGTGTGATGTATTAATTAAACAAAAAAAGTTATAGTAACAAGTAACAATATTCCCTCTTATCTTTCATTTTACGTCGTGAATTGTGATCGATCACAGGATTACCACAAAGAGCAGGTTAAAGAAAAAGGCATTTGATCTTTCATTTTGTATTGTGAATCGTGAAATGTGATTACAAGATAACCACATAGGGCAGGTTAAAGAAAGAGATCAAGAGACAGTTATATTCCCTTTTTGGATAGCATTGGAAAACCATAAATTTCAAAATCTTCTCATGTACATTGTGTTGAGCTAGCCTTTTTCTTTTTTGGTTCTCTGAAAACATTGATAATTTCTTTTTAATATATATAATTATTAAAATAGATTTTGTTTCTTTCAATAAGGTTTTGTTCTGGTACATAATTAGGGTATTGAATTTCAGTTAATATATTTTAAAAACTTAATCATGTATCAATTATATTTGTATTTATCTTGATTGTTAGGTATATAGTGTATTAGAAATAATAATAATTAGAGTAAATTAGATGAGTATTTTCTTAGATTTTGTAAAATTACATTCAATACTATGATAATTTTTAGCATTAATTTTACTACTCTTGTAAAAAGTCTCGTATAATATTTTTAAAATTAAGGAGGGTTAGTGTAATGTATAAAATGAAAATCAATATAATATTTTTCAAAAAAAAAATAAAATTAGGTGATTTTGTGTAGAACTAAAAAAGTAAAGGGTATTTATGTAATTTCAAAAAATCTCAGAATTATTTTCAAATGAAGAATTAATCATTACTAATTAGAATTATTGTCATTAGTTGTATTAATAGAAAAATGATGTAATAATTATAATTTCTTCATTATGAATAAAGTATCAATTCATGTAAATAATGTATTACATCAAACAAAATTTAATTTTTCTCTCTCTCTTATTGAATCTGAATGATGGTTAATGTTAAGTAATTAAATCCAGAGAACGAATAATTACCTAAGCAAAGTACTGGAATTCAGATCCAAGTGCAGATTCGCAAATTGTACTATGCATATAATATATAGTTTCTTTTCCCAGGTTGTGAGGTACAAAGCAAATCAAAATAGCTTAGGTTATGAAAGATGATGACTAAGAAGCCAATCCATGACTCTGTGTAAACACCAACTACGGGTTACTGAATATACAAATTGATAAGAGTGCAGGGACGACCCCCACTCTCTAAAAACTGCAACACAGAGCAATGGTGTCAGAGATTGGATGAGTTTTCCCGGTTGAAAATGACACTAGCTCGTACGGTTCACTCAAAAGAACCCTAATTTTTGTAATTACCAATTTGTCTTTTTTGCTCAGTCCTCTAGAACAATTTCATCAATTTTTAAATTTAGTATAAAAACACTTTTATTAGTAAAAATATTTGTGCCACTGTTTGACTTAAGATTGTTCACTGTTTGAAGTCAAGAAAATATATATCATTGTTTTGTACGTTGATTTAGATAAATATATACTTTTATGATTGATCATGTTAATTAACCTAATTAATTATGTTAAGGAAAAAGTTAATATGTTAATGATTGTATTAAGAAACTAAAGAGAAAAAGATTTTTATTGAAATATATGATTCTTTTTATGTGATCTCCTAGATTTATTCAATAAATAATTTTTAAAAAAATTCTTAAACAAGCAAAACCCTTATTATATTAATTCTTCGGGATTAAAATGAGGATGTAAAAGTATAAAGGGGTTTTATATTTCAATTCAATTATAAATGATAACATAAAATGAAATTCTCGATTTTTATGTATGTATGATTACTTTCAAGCTAGTTTATTCATATGATTTTATTGATTGGTAGGGTAATTTTTTTAATGATGGGTGAAAATTAATCTCTAATTAGGATCTGTTGATAGAGTAAAAGAGAATAAAATTAGAGTAGAATTAACATAAAATTTTTCTCTCATTTTCTTTGGTATTCCCCTTCCAAAGGAATAATTAGAATCAAGTTAATTAATTTCATTTTTTCCGAAAAATATGATAATATAGAATGGAATATATATATTAGTATTGATGGATGAAATTGTATTTTATAGATATATGAGAATGAAATTTTTCATGGTAATTGATTAATTACAATTTACTATCTTACCTTCCTCGCTCTCGCTGTAGGGTATCAAAACTTTTTGTACAGAAGAAATAGTCAACAATATTTCCAAGGTTTCACTTCCACCCACCTTTTACTTTATGACCATTGGGTTAAAAAGTTGAAGCCTCATAATAGAAAAAACCCTCTTTCCTTACAATTCTACAGCGCAATGGAATAAACTTTTTACCATATCCCATTTATTAATTAAGCATGTTTAATTTGAAATTGACACATCATGGACTACGTAGACTTATTTTAACGCTACTATTAACTCCTTGTTCATTCAAATTCTTTGAGTGCTTAGTAGAACCCTAACCCTAACCCTAATGACACCAGAGACAATCACTGGAAAACACACTACACATTAACGGGTTCGAAAGTTGAATGATTTGACCCTGCTCTCTCTCTCTCTCTCTCTGCTTACGTTGCTTCAACATAATGAGGCAAAAAACCCACAAATTATGTGTGTCTTGTCCTCGGTTTACTTAAACTATTACTGTGTCATTCTCTCTCTCTCTCTCTTCATCACTGCCAACAAACCTGGTCCATCATATAATCCATTCACATAACAACAGATACTATGCACGCAAAGCAAATCCAAGTTCCATCACTGGCCTAATTGAAAACCCCTTGCTCTTACAATTCCCCTAAACATTTTTTTTTTAATTTCTTCTTGGAAGTGTTATAGTATTAGCACAACAACTCATCTCTACTCTCTATTCCTTCATTGAAACCCTTTATATTAAAGGGTCTCTTGGGACATCACTTTGGACCAATAACTCAGAAGCTGAGGGTTAAAACCAGTTCATTATTCAGAGGAAGATAGACATACACTTCTTCTTCTTCAAAGAACTAGGGTTTAATTTGGCCCCTCACAACTTCATTAAATTGAAAAGAAAAGAAGAAAAACACTCTTCAAATGTTTCCTTACAGTTCCAATCCTTACCCTTCCTTCCATTCATCATCTTCTTCTTCGTACCCTCCTTTTCCTTTCCTCAACCTTGAAAATGCTTCTTCAAACAACACCCTTCTTCATGATCCACTTTCCATGCCCTACATACCAACTCACAATAACCATCCAACCCTCCACGAAGCACTAACCAGTTTACCACTCACAGATCATAACTGTGGCGCTGGCGGCGGCGGTTCCTCAATGACAAAACTGGACCCTAGTGGCGGCGGTGCCGGTGCTCCTCACTATGGCATTTCTTGTTTCCTCACAAAGAAACCAGCTAAGAAAGACAGACACAGCAAGATTTACACTTCTCAAGGTTTGAGAGACCGAAGGGTGAGACTCTCGATAGAGATTGCTCGCAAGTTCTTTGATCTTCAAGACATGTTAGGGTTTGACAAAGCCAGCAACACCCTAGAGTGGCTCTTCAACAAGTCCAAGAGAGCAATTAAGGAACTTGCAAAAAGCAAGAACAGCAACAACACTGAAGAAGGTGCCAAAAGCTACTCTTCTTCATCTGAATGTGATGATGATGATGACTGTGAAGTTGTTTCTGAAATGAAGCAGAAAAACAAACTCATCACTTGTGACATTGTTGATGCTACTCCACACAACCTACAACAAGGGTTGTTATTAGATTCAAATGATAATAGCAAATCACCAACATTCATGATGGCTTCAAGAGAGAAGATGAAGTTGAAAAGGACACAAAAGGAGCCTTCAAAGATGAAGGAGTCAAGGGAGAAAGCAAGAGCAAGAGCAAGGGAAAGGACTACTAACAAAATAATGAGCAATGTTAACACTAACATGAAGAAAAAATGCCCTGCAACTGAAAACAATCACTCTCAAATCATGCATCAATCAAGGTCACCAACTCATCACTTTGTTGGAAGTGAAGCACAACCTAGAGATGACTTTAATGTTATTGAGGAATCTATTGTGATCAAGAGAAAGTTGAAGCCATCATTGATGTCCTCTTCTCATCATCATCATCATCACCAAAACCTTGTGATTCCTAAGGAACAACCAAGTTTCAACAATAACAACAATAGTGAGTACCACCCCTTCTCCAATCTGTCTCCAAGTTGGGATGCTAATGGATCCACTAACCGCTCCAACTTTTGTGCCATTGCGAGCATGAATCTATCCACAGGTATGTGTGTTGTGTTGTGTGTTTCATGAACACCGATTCTGGTGCTAAGTGCTCTTCTAGCAACCTCAATTTTTTTTTATGATATTTACATCTCTATAAGTCTTCAAATTTTCAGGGCTTCAAATCTTTGGAAAGTCTTGGGAGGAGTGCACCAATCCACGTTTACACTAGTGTGTGTCTGTGCTTTTAGCTTTTCCTTTTGTTTTGTTTTTAAGTATTTTCTCATGGAATGAAACTCTTCTAGTGGTTTCATGGGAGCATCTTTCAGTATTTTCCACCAGTAACTTTTTTTCTGTCCTATATTCCCTTAATTTCCACAATGTTTGTACCTCGTTTTTCTTTTGCTCATCATCCTCATCAGCCAAGGGCGTGTGACATTTGGCACAAAGGTTGCTGCAGCTGCCTGTATATTGGTTTCTGACCAATATTTAAAGTGTGGTTGGGATTGCATAATATGCCAATTAGTTATCAAGAAAACTGTTCCTTCTAGCAGATTATAATATATATTTGGTTAATATTGTTCAATAATGACTAAAATTATTTATATATTCCTTAGTTATTAAAACACTTCAAGAAGTTATATACATTGTTCCAAGAAAAGATGATACAGAAATAATTAATCTCTTCTATTGGCACCTGCTAATCTGCATTATTAACACCAACCTGTAAAAACAAGACACACTCATATAAATATACTAGTTTTCTAAGTATCAAGAGAGTAAATATTGATGAAACTCAACTTAGATGTGGAATATTATTAGAAGCTTAACCGTATTAAAATTTCACAACAGAGCAAGCAAAATTCATACAAGATTGTCAAAATCCTAATTTTGTACAAGTTAATAATGAGTGCTTTTTTTTTTTTGTTAATATGATTTGCTTTCTTTAAAACATTGCATTTTCTTCTGTTCTTTTTAGTAGCAGATTCCAGTTAATATGATTATTTTTGTAGTGTCATTGGCAATCATCAAGTACTTCAGGTTTTTATCTCTTTGATACAGCATGCATTTTAAGCAGTTACAAATTTGGAATTTTAACTTTGTGATGGTTTTTTCATGAATAACTTCAAGTTGTGACTTCATATCTTTGACAAGTTTTTACAGCTCAAAAAGAATATCTGCATCTCTTTCATGAAGTTCTTTGAAAATTTGCTAGCTATATGCTATTTTAGATAGCCAAAATGATAATTCACTAACAGAAATAACAACAATATATGAGTAGAAGAAATGGTGATATTTTACACCACTGGAAATTTTTGTTAAAGCATGAATTTGCTCATCATTTAATCAGTTTCACCATCTCCTTCCTCCTGAGAGTAAATTGAATTTTTTAATACTATTTCCAAATGTATATGTCCATGTATAAAAAGGCTTGACAATGGTTTTTACCCTCCAAAAGTTTAGAAGAATTAAAACCTTTTATCCATTATGAATTTTACCATATCCAAAAAATAAATAAAAAATTAAAATTTTTTCTATTTTGATATTTTCTTATCTTATTTCTAATTTTTTTAGTTGGTTGGTATCTTGAAGAAATCATGAAATGGTGGCAAAGATTAAAACTGATGTACTGTCTTTGAACATTTCCATTTGATTAATATTGTTGCAAAAGACAATGTCTGGGATAATGTCAGATAGGCTAAGGCTTTATACTTTAATTGATATGATTTGATTTGATTTCTACCAGACTTCCCTAATTTTTATGCTACGTTGATCCTTTTCTAATTGTACAAACTGTTCTTACATTTTTCCCTTTATTTCTAGGTTTCTCATTTTCATCAACCATAAATGCAAAAATAAAGAGTGTGGCCGAAATTTTCACAAATAAAGTTGTCACTGAAGTTTTCATATGTTCTCATTATTTGCTTTAGCCTAAAAAGTTTTAGCCAATTATGTATGGTATTTGAGGAATTTCTGAACCACACTATGCATCTACTACTTCTGTGTGATTTTTTCAAATACCTTTGATAAAGACTTGGGCCCAGGATTAACAAATTAAACAAAGATGTAGAGATTGATACAACCACTTGCTTAAATTCTTGTCTTGTAGTACATAATACGACAACAACCACCCTAATGTCCTATTTGTTTTTAATCATCGCATTAATATGAAATATGTACCGTAAAAAACAATGATTAATTTTATCAAATATCCCATCCTACATCTCTAATAGTAGGATTGTTGATGCAACAACTTGCACAAAGTCTTTGGTCTTGGAACATAATTCCTCAAGATTAATGTTCAAATGGAAAATTTCTTTCCAAGATATAGTGTATTTGATTTGCATCTTAGATCTGTTCTTTTTTTATATATTATAGATGTGATTTTATAAGAAATTAATAATTATAGATTTCACGTCTTAAATGTGATTCCTTACTTTTCAATGAAATTTCAAGCATGCTACTGATGAATAATTGCATAGATGGAATAATTTCTCAGGGTACAACGGTATATCCGATCATAGACTTCATAGAATATTATGTAATAATGATTAATTGATAATGAACAAGCTCTACAGACATTTCCAAAAATCACTGTTTTGTTTGAGAGGATATCTGTATGGATTTTGAGAAGATCGACTATTGGAAATGGTTCTTACTTATTACGAGAACAATTCATTAATACAATCATATATCATACATAAATAATTAAAATGGAATTCATTTTGAACATCAATATATTTAATTAAATATAATTTGTTTTCACATACAATAAGTGAAAGCAATTATTATTGGGGCAAGTATTTTTACGATTTTATATTTTGGTAGAGAAGCTTTTTAATGAGTTGCAGCCTAGCTAATTAGGTTCAATTTTTTTTAATTATGATGACATCAAGTCTTTTTTTTTTTTAATTTTGTGCTTTCGTTTTCATAAAAAAGTTGAAATAAATGATTGATATAAATGACGAGCAACATTAAGCACTCAATCACATGATTTGGTCCCAGTGATATTTTGATAAGTGCTACTTGATCTTCTGAATGCCTTACTTGATTTGTTTGTGCTTTGTAATTTGGAGTATGATCATTTGTGTAGCAAATTACCAGTTCATTTATATATAATATTTTTATATATAGCATTTATAATGTCAAAAATGGAAAATTAATAATTTTATAGGAAAAATAATAACAAAAGGAAAAATGATAATCTAAACAACATGCAACTAGCTAGAGTTTTTTTTTTTTTTTCCTTTTCAAATGTGCTATATATGTAAAGAAAATCTATAAGCATATTAATTTTCTCCTTTTCATCTCATTTTTTACTTTTTTGTTATTTCTTCTTTTTTTATTATATCGTCGATCATATAGTCCCTTTCTATATTTGTTTTTCTTCTCTCTTTTGTTTGCTCAATTTATCCCATTTTAAGTTAGACGTAATTACTCATAATCTCATTAATTCTAAACCACTCATTGACCCCTCAATGTAGGTATGAAATTCTTTTAAAAAAAAAAAAATTAAGGCTTCATATCTTAGTAGGACAGGACAAGTTAACTAGAAAATCCAATTCATTAACTACTTAATTTTAGAAATTATAAGATGATCTTGTAGTTTTAGAAGGGACCTTAAAGAGGGATGATCACATATTGAAAAATTATTTAATATTTAAAATTAATCATTATATATTGCATTTGGAAAAATAAGCATATGTATTAGCTGCTCTTCTTTTCTAGTTTCAAAAGGTTCATAAATTGTAGACTCCCAAATATCTACTCACATTTGGAAGTTTTGAAGATATATAAAAACAAAGTGGATAAGAAATTTATTATAAACTCAATGCTTGTTTGAATAATCTGTGGTTTACATCTCTTAAACCATTATTTATTAAATGGTCCTACTTGAACATGAAAACTTTAAAAATCAATTCTAGATCTACTTCTTCCACTTTCAGCAATTTAATGACACTAACCTTTTTCTCATTTCCTTTCTTCACATTGACTCCTTTTGGCCCTCCTTTGCTCCTTCAGTCTCTATCTATTTATCTGTCCAGACAATGAGGAAATCCGTTAGGTTTCAATCCATTTTCTAGTTAAAGCACCTTAGCCTTTTAATTATTATTCTTCTCTTGATTAATTGTTATTATTTGTAAACCACATTCTAACTTACATCTATATCATCACTTTGGCATTAACTAATTAAAACTCACAATCTTCCTTCATAATGTTTACTATTCTTCTAATGTTTTTCTGAATCACATTATCACTAACATTTAGAAGGGGGCCACGTCTCTTAAATATGTGGACTAAATTGAGTCATCCCTTGATGTGAAATCTATTAAATGTACTATCCATATCTTGTTCTAAATCTTGACATACTTTATGTATAGGCTTTTTTTTTCTTGATATACACGTGTCTTCAAATCTACTGAGTCAAAAACTAATCTCACTATATTAATGTATGGTTATCATTGGCCAAAGAGAATTTTGTACATAAAGAAAATTAAACACAAATTCTTACATTAAATAAACTATTTCTCCAAACTAGATCTTACACCTCGCCGTGTCAATCCTATTAGTTTCTTTGTGTTATGTTTACAAGTATTAACACTTGTCTCTCCTAAAAAAAAAACTTCACAGTTTACTAATTATATATAACCGATTTTTCCCTCTCACTTAATATAGAAGAATATAACTTTACTTTACAGTCAACTGTAATACACAATCAATAAGTCAACTCACTCACATAATATATACGAATTTCTCTCTCTTCACATTTTCTAATTAGTTGTCTAATTGTCTACCAAATCAACAAGAAACTAAAAAATCAGAATAAATTACAGTGAACAATTTCATAATTCATAAAAGAAATTAAAGGTATTTATTATGTATACGTTTCATACCATATGGGGCTTAAACTTTTTGTCATATATCATGGTATTGTGGCATAGAGTATTTACCATCACTAATTGTGACTAATTAATCTTCATTAAGACGATGCATGAGTGCACATAATTTGATTATGTTCCTCCTAACATAGTCTCTTCCATATCTAGGACTAACTATAATTTAAATCTTGAACAACTTACTTAGGGAGACATAAACTTGTACCACTCATGTTGTTGGTGGGGATTTGAACCTATAATCATACTCTAATTCTACTTGTTGAATTAAGCATTTAGCAAATACTTAGCTTTAAAACTACAAAGGTTTAGTTGTGGTCCAACTTCACTTCCTTCTTATGGCCATACATATATGTAACCCCGTGTTTATAACATTCTGAGAATAGACTTGAATAGCTTCCGTAGTGTACACATGGTTTTGGCTTTGATGTGCCCATAGACGTAGCAACTCCATGGACAATTAATGGCCTCCTATACGTATGTTTTCATTCATGAGAAAGGATAGCAACTCATTCCCTATCACATTCTTTCTATAACGTTTTTCTCGTTATTGATTGAAATTTGGTAGAAAAGTACAACCATCTTATTAATGGACTCATCCCTCATAACTTTTATATTAAAAAATATTATAACAAAAAGAGAGTAGTATTGCTTCAAAAAGAGTACAAGAGAATGTCACTAAAATTTATCTTTCATTTGTTCACCTTGACATTTTACTCCTCTCTTATTAATGTGTTATTATTGAAAGTTATAATTTTCTTAGGCTTGTTTTCACTTTATCCGTACAAAATTTTATAATCTTTTGTTCTGAGTCCCCCAAAAATATTTTCACCAATTTTGCCCCAAAATTTTCTACAGCATGTTTATTATCATTTTAAAAAGTTTTTGAAAGTATAATATATCTATTATTTTATTTCCTAAAAGATATTTATTATCATTTTAATCCATAAATTATATAATTTATTGTCATTTTAGTCTCTAATTCATGAAATTAAAATGAAAATAAATGATAATTGAAAGACTAAAATGGAAATAAATGATATAATTTAAGAATAAAATAATAATAGATAACTTTTAAGAATTAAATGATAGACATATCATATTTTTAAGGACTATTTTATTATTTTTATCATTAAAAGATTAAATTATCAAATTCATATATTATTAAAGATCAAAATACTATTTTACTCATTTAAAATATGTCTATAATAAGTAACTGAGTGTAACATCTTTTATCATAGTCATTCATCTCGTGTACACGAAGGTTATGGAATAAGATATATGAATGTTATGGAATTATGTAATATGTTTCCCTTTTTATTTAAGAAAATGTATACTCGGTTGAAAAGAGAAACTACATTAATACATGGGTTAAACTATAGTAAAATATTTGTTACATGATTTATTTAAAGATAATCAATTTATTATTTTAAATTCTTCTTATTTTTTAAATTTATATTATTTTATCACCATTAATTTAATTACATCTAACATCATCACTTTATTATCGCTATTATGATCATTGTTATTGTTCTATCGTCATCATTATTGTATTTCTAAGATCTATTATTATTATAGTTATCAGTATTATATTTTTGTTATTGTTGTTGTCACTGCATGCAACAATAACAGTAGTCACGAGGACGGTGATATATGTATTAATGATATATATTACAATTAAGGTAATAAAGAATATAATCATCAAAAGTAGGTTAGAACTTATATGCCAACCTATGGTTAAGGGGGTTGAGCTGAAAAAGATTTATGAATAAGCAAAGCAAAACTTTTGACACAACCCCACTTAGAGACCAACTCATTCGGGTCTACCAACCCACTAACTCAAGTTACTCTCTCTTTAACCTAAGTTACCACACCTAATTAACATCTCAAGACTCCTATCTCACAACCCAAATTAAAAAAAAAATAATAATTAACAATCCAAATCACCTATGCGGTCATACCTAAAAAAATCACCTTTAACTTAAACAAAATTAACGAACCTACACTCTTTGCTTCTTAAGTCTCAATTTTTTCGTTTTCATCTATTTGTTGTGTCTTTCATGTGTTCTACTCTAATCATCTCAAGTTATCAATTATATGTTTCATGTTCAACGACCACTAACCTTATTGATTCATTTTTAAATTAAAAATTTTTTTAAATTTACTTAAGTTAGTGGTCAACCAGCTTAATTTATCAACCAATGGAAAGGTGGGTCGAACTGAAAATTTTTAAGAAAAAACAATATGGGGTCAAGGTTGGCCCAAATAAAAAAAAAAATTAGCCATTCAAATCACCAATGTGATCATATCTAAAAAAAAATCACCTATCACTTAAACAAAATTAATGACCTAGACTCTTAACTTCTCAAGTCTCAAATCTCTTTTGCGTCTTTCACTTACTCTATCTTAACCATCTCAAGTTATTAACTATATGTTTCACGTCCCATGATCATAACTTTATTGATTCTTTTTCAAATTAAAAATTTCTTTAAATTTATGTGAGTTAGTGATCAACTTGCTTAATCTATTAACTAATAGTGAGATGGGTTGAACTGAAATTTTTTTAAAAGAAATAATATAAGAGTCAAGGTTAATTGGCCCATTTGACCGGTTGGTTAAGGTGGGTTGGTTAAATGGCTTAGTTTCATAGCTATCATGAAAAAGGGAAATTATTATAATAATAATAATAATAATTAATGATAATAATAATAATTAAGATACGTGAGATAAGATTTAAACAATAGTGATAAAAATATATAATTATAAAAATAAAATAAAAAATTAGAAAGTAATTAATTAAGAGATAAATAAAATAAAAGAGATAATTTAATTTAGAGAGGTAAATTAATTCAATGATTCGATATCACATATATTTTATTAGTAGGAGTTATAATTATTAACATTAAATTGAATCTAATAATTTAGGATTATTATAATTACATGAGAATAAGTTTTTTACATGTGAATAATAAATAATAGCTCTTGAAATTAATATTATAAAAATATGATTAAGATTTAAATTTATTATTTTTATTTAAAAAATCAAATTATCAATTTTATTATACCTGTTTTTCTTTTTTATTATATTTTATTAGTTTTAAATTCATATATTTTACTATTATGAGCTTCACTCCCTTCAACACCAATGTCACCCCATGTTGACTTATAAAAGATTCGAAATAGATTTGATTCGGGACACTTTTAAATCCAACCCAATGAAAAAATTGGGTTGTTTTTATTATTTTTTTAATAGCAACTCCAACTTAAACTTAATCTTAATTTGGTTTGATTGGGTTGGATATTTAGATCATTTGCATAAAATTATAATATATTTTAAATTGGACCGTATTAAGAAATATCAAAAAAAAGTTTACATATTTTAAAGTGAAATTATTAAAATACATTCATCTAATATTAATGATTACTTATCTTAACAGTAAATTAAGTGTTCCCTGGTGTAGTTTAAATCCAACATTAACAATTATTTTGAATTACAAAATACAAAATGAACAAATTACAATAATAAAATCCAACAAGTGATTAAATTGTCAAATAAAATAATTTTCAAATCATCAAATAAAATGATAGATCATAATAAATGAATTGTTAAAAATATACTATTATATTTTTTAAATTAAAATAGGTTGATTAAGTTTAGTTTTATTGAGTTAATTTAGATTTGACGAGTTAAAGATCTAAAAGAAACCAAACTGCTAAATCCCTTATTTCAACACATTAATTTTGGTCATTATCTTCATTATTAATATCACAATGTTATTGTTATCGTTTGGTTCAAATAATAAAAGATATAGAAGAGAAATTAGGAAAGTCTCCAACTTAGTTATTACAAGTCAACTTAGTTCAAACAAAGTAAATAATATGTCATCTATGTTTAGTCTAATATTTAGTGATTAGTTGCAACTGTTTGTGATTGGAATTGTTATAATATTCTGAGTTACTCATCGATCTACAAATACATGGCAAATCACAACTGGAGTTCATAGCGGTTGGAGTTGTAAATGAATTGTTGAAAAGTGATTTGTACTATCATGTGTTAGTGTGCCAAACACGTTAAAACCAAATATAGTACTTTTGGTGTGTTTGATAAGACTTGATGATATGAAAAGATTGATTAGATCTTACACTAAACATCATATTCTCAACTAATGGTAAATATAACTATTACTTACCATGTGTAGAAACATTAATAAATTTACTCTATACAAACATTCTTGCTGTCTTTGAAAAGGTTGGTAGGCACCTCACTACTAAGGACTGAAACTCAGTCATTCTAATACAATGAAGGGTAACTTTTCATGCAAATCTTGATATTTGTTTTGTTCTTTTGCTCAAATAGTTGGAATTCTTAGGGAGGTTTGTGCACCCAGAATTGGACTTGAAGCTAGTAAATGTTGCTTCCGTTTATGGGGTTTGTTCCAAGATTCTATATATGGTGATGGGTGGCATAAAATGGGTCTACTTTAAGATTTGACTAATTTTAAACAAGTCAATCAAAGATAATTACTTAAATAGATAAATGTAATTAATCATTTTATATTAAGAAAATATTAAATAATTATTTTTAATGAAACTATTTAACCCTAATTTTTACTTAATAGATTGTACATATCCTTAAAACAAAAATTTAAGTTTTGAACAATTTGATTAAAAAGCACATTTAAACAATATTTGTATCAATTATTGTTATTTAAAAAATTATTCTTTAATTTTTAAAATAATAAATAATTACTTTTGTAATAATTTTGTTATAAATGTGTATTTGTGTGTGTCTGGTAATTTTTACCGTTACTTTAAGCATATTAAGAAAAAATTGGTTTGATTTTTGAAGTAAAAGTCAAAACAAACAAAGTTTTGAAGAAGCTAGCATTAAAAATTTGAAAGAAATTTTAATGAAGATTAAAAATAACAGTTTTCACAAACCTAGAAAAGACAAATTAAATCTTTTATATTTTCAGCGCACCAATTAAATCTTAAAATTAAAAGGACAATAATTTATTCTAATTGATAACCAAAATCAGTTCATATGGCAAATATTGGAACACTATGTTTTTATAATTTTATGATTACGTATTTCAATTAATTAAATGTTCAAGATAAAATAAATAGAGAGTATGTTGGGGTGTTTTTCTTCAAAAAGGACTTATAAGAGGAAAAAATAAGAAAAATAGATAAAATTTATTTTTTAAAAATTAAAAATAATTTCTCATTAGTTAATTTATGAAAAGTCTTACAATTTTTAGAAAATTTAAAATAATAGATTTCTACAAATTAGTAAATGTAAAACTAAATTGATTTTTTTTCTTCTTGTTTAGCTCTTACTGAGGAGAAAAGTAATAAAATTAAAGTATAATTGTGTGCTTTGAATTGTGTTTATGTGTTTTGGGCTTCATATTTGGGCTTTGGAAAGGAAAATAGATGGGTGAGCATGGGGTTAACGAGAGAAAATTGACCTATAGTGTCCCAAATAGAAAATGAAAAATAGGGACTATCCTAATCCCTCTCACATTCTTCTAAATTGTCACCCTCTACAAAAACTAGTTGATTCTCCTTCTTCTTTAGGCCTTAGATCGATGACATTGAAGTTGATAAGTCTAAAAGAGTTCTTGTCACTCATCTAACCCTTTCCTCCTCATAGACGAACTTTAAGAAACCAACAAATGTGAGAGAAGCTCAAACACATCATTGTCTTAGTATTGTTTTGGTGATAGTTGGGATGATTCAAAATGATAAATTGGTTATTGAAATGTGTTCTTGATCTCGAGGGTGGGTTTATATTCAAATTTTTGGAATGTGATGTTTGATGATTTTTTCATCAATAGTTTTCTTTTATCAACATATCAAATATAATGTTTGAAGGTAGAAGAAAAATATGTCCCATGGATATAAAAGAAAAATTGAGTTGTTGAAGGGGTTTTAATTTAATTTGTTACTAAAATTTTTCATTATTCTTCTTAAAAATTAAATAACTACTAAAAGAACAATTAATTAATAAAACTATTTTTTATTTAGTTTTGATGATTATATTTCGGAAAAACATTTTTTTAAGTATAATAAAACTAGAAAATTTGATTTTAGTTATTTTAAATTTTTTGTATTTATATTTGAGAGAATAAATAAAATAAAAATATATTAAATGACACTGAAGTCAAATTTTTTAAACTTTAGTGATATACAATATATTTTTTAATTAATAACATTTTTCTTGTCTTAATATTAATCTAAAAGATCCTAAATTTACCCCTTCAGAGTTCTGGCTAGTTGTATAATAAATGACTGACAAGGGAAGATAAGGACAGTGCAACATCATGTGATTACAGTGATAAAAGCATTTTGAAATCTACACTGAAACCACTCTGTTGTCTGTACGTGAATCCAACACTCACTCCCTTCAAATACTCTTATTAGATTTCTCAGTCTTCAATCTTCATAATCAAAGTCTAGGTTTATAATTTGGAGTTTATGAATATATACTTTGTAGAGTGTTTATATATTTTTTTTCTTAATTAGCATATTAATATAGTTTTAACCAGTTTTTATTATTCAAGTTATAACCTAATATGCTGATTGTATCCATGGTTAGCTAAGCCAGCTCACGATTTGGTATAGAGAAGTAATTGTACAAACTTGGTTCACTTAAATTATATACACTACTCATACTTTTGTTGAAAGTTCTTGTATTATTATAATTTTTTTTATTAACAATTTAGCTTTACACAGTTAATTAATCGTAATCATATATATATATATATATATTAAATTTGCTGATTTTATAACAAAATTTCTAAAAATCTTATAAACTTTAGTTTATGGTTTTAATTATAAAAATTATGTGTAACTTTAAACTCATACTTAAATATATATTAAATTTATGCAATATGATATCTTACGTCAACTAATGAAATATGATATCTTACATTAACTATATATATATATATATATATATATATATTTAAAATTATATATTTTAGAGAGTTAGAATACATAGTTACTCTATCAAAATACACGATGTCTCTCTTGATGGTTCATTAAATGCTTCAATTTTAACGATTTTCTTTTTAATAAAATACATCAATTATTGGCTTCCACGTTTTTTAAAAAAGAAAATACAAAAAGGGTTAGCATGATTAAATGAAAACATGATTTTTTTAATTTATTTAAATATGAAAATATAATTGTTATTTTGAAACTCCTCTATGAAAATGATTTTTTTTTAATTCTTTTTTGATAAAATTATTTATATTCGATATTATTATTACTTTTTCATAGAAAAGATAATACATGTATATTCTTTTCTAATCATAAATATCCCACTTAAATATCAATTACATTTTTTTCATAAAAAAATATATCAACACTTGATGAAAATAATATAAAGAAATTTATTTAATTTTATCTTTTTTACTTATAATTATTGTTTATATTTTAGTAAATAATTGAAAAAAGAATTACATATGCGAAAGAAGGAAGAGTTTATATGCCTTCCATTACAGGAATTAATAATAACAAAATTCAAATTCAAAAGTCATATTCCAACAGTAGAATCCTTATTACTAATCATCTATGAGTTAGATTCTTTATATGTCTTCCTAATTCTAATAATATATTATAATAAAAAAAAGTCAAAAACATGAGTAATATAAATGTGTGTATATATACACACACATTTATACATACTTTTAGTTGAACTTGATAATATTGATGCAATGTTAGTGTATGTGGACATTAGAATGGAGTTATTTGTCACTTTTTCTTTGTTGAATAATCAAAATTGAGTGAAGAATGAAGCGTGTCGGTTGTATTGAGAGAGAAAATTTTATAGGGCATAAAAAGATTAAAGCAAGAAATTGTAGATTAAAAAATAATAAAATATAATATTTATTTATTGTTTAAAATCCCTAAATATATGAAGAGACTAGAGAATCAGATTATAGAAGAAAAAAGTCATGTTTTATTCACTATTAAAATTTATAACAGAATAAAAATATAAAACCAAAAATGGAATAAAAGACATAATATTTTTTATCTTACAAAATCTCTAAATATATAGAGTAAGATATTAGATGAACAGATTGTATAAAAAAAATTAAGAGACAAAAAATTTTAAAAAAATATTATATTAATTAATATCCTTTAAAATAATAATATATATAATATTTTAGTTTTTAAAATAATAATAATAAATATTTTCATATGAACTAGATACTAGTTATTTAAATTTCATATTTAAAATGTTCCATTCTCAACACACGAGAGATGTATAAAATCTTACATCAATAATTAATAATGTATACAACAAATAACCACACTTTAAATTTAATTTTATATAATTTACGTTCAGTTAAACACACATTTCTAGTTATATGTTTTCTTTAATAATGTCGGTGTAGAATTTGTGGGACGTGTCTTATATTATATGACACGTGGGATTATATCTTATATCAATTAAGAATCTTTTAATAGATACATGTTAAAAATTTAAAAATTTAATCTTATAAAATTAATTTATAAAATGATGATTATATATATATATATATTGATATATTTTTAAGTGATATAAGATTTTCAATTAATATGAGATAAGTTAGTAGTGTATATATATTTTTTATTTTTTATTTTTAATTATTTTTTAAAGTAAAAATTTATAACGATGTTAATATCACCTAAATCTATCTACTACTAATTAACATTAGTTAGATACATAAAGAAAATTAATCATATTTGCTATATACAGGAGACTGTTCACATAGCATACTTTAATTATATTCTATCAATGTTTAGTTTGGGACTTCAAATATGATTATATCCTAGGGAGAGCTAGGTCTCTCTAACAACAAAAGGAGAAGTGAGATGGCAAAATTGATTAATATTAGAATAAGTGGAGCATATCAACGGAAATTAAAACTTAAAAATTGCATATGGCAACAATTGTATCACAATAAGAATGAAATTCAAAACAAACTCATACAAAACATTCATATATCAACGTAGGGAAATAATAATGTTTCATGAAGTAGGACTTACCTCAAAGGTCATTGACTAAAAATCTTCCACACCAAATATGAACCCTTAATTATGTTGTTTTGTTGATTAACTAGCCATAATTAGTAAAATAAACCAAAACCAAATCAGACAACAAAACCTTCCCCCTTAGAATACATTTCTTTTTTGGGTAAGAAATGAAATTCCAGTACGCAATTAACAAAAAAGAAGAAAAAAATGATGAACATGGTAATGATTGCTCACCTAGATGGCAGTGAAGCTTTTAACATGGCTCGCTTCCACTTCTACGTCATTCAATCTAGCCATCATTATAAAAGTCAATATAATCAAATTCTTTGCATTGACAAGTGACGAATGAAAAGATATGCAAATTCTTGCAAGTTGTGGTTCAGAGAGTAAGACAAATATATAATAACAATATCAATATAATAATATTATTAATAATAAAAAAAGGAAAAGAGGCTTCGATACCATTGTACTAGTACTACTCCATCATCCAATTCTTCAATTCTAGGATTGAATCATATATTCCTTTCCCTTCTGAATTAAAAACTCTGGCTATTTTGAACTTGCTCAGTTTCATATGCATATATATTTGGTGTAATCTTAACAGTTTTACACTTTCTTTTCTTAAGTTTCCCTCTTTTGTGTGTGGGAGTGGTTCCGATTGCATGATAAAGTTAAGTATCATAAATGTGTATATATATATATATAAAAGAGGAATTATAGTTGATATCATATGTAGCTCTTATGTCTTATTGACCTACATCTCTTGATAAATTTTCATATACATTAAATTTGAACAATTTAATTGTTCAATCTTATAATCTTATGTTAATAAGTATATAAAATATTATGTAATTTAAATTTTTACAATATATTACCTAAAATAAATATATAAATACAATATATATATATATATATACTCACTTCATATTTTCACATATTAAATCACTAATATATATATATATATATATATATATTCTCGCAGCATCAGAAAAATATTGTACAAATATATAAAAACATTACTCATTAATTTAGTAATATTTGAATAAATATTGTATCTGAATTATGTCATAAAATATAATCAGTAACATATTTTATATTTTTAATAACATTTTTCATTAAATAGGTGTTATTAACATTTATTTAATATTAATAAATAAATATTACAAGCTAGATATCAATAATTCAGTAGTGTTTTGAGTATTTAGATAGAAAATTAAAAAAAAAAAAAAAAGAGTAGTGAAAATTGTTCTTTACCAATTGCACGAGAGAATAGTGTGTTTTATTTGAATCCATTTTTAAAGGAAGCTTAAAAACTCATACAAAAGTAAATTGAAGCAAATTAACTAAAGGGTTAAGTAGATTTACTTGTCAAAAAAGGGTAAAAGTGTAAGCAAGTAACAATAACAGGTAAGATAAATAATAATTATGTCGTCACATTATCAGATAATGAAAGGTCAAAAATTCATGACAGAAGAAAATTAGGTACTAAAAATAGCTAGCAATAAAATATTTACGAAATAAAAACTCTTGTTTGAAAAAAATTCAAAAACTAAAATATATTTAACCCTGTAATAAATATTTCGATTTTATGTAAAACCTTATGTTAAATGAAATTGAGAAGAAAAAAATACACTAAAAAGTATGATCTAATATATGAAACACAGTGACTTTATTGCAGAGATAGAAAACCACCACCAGGCAAATAGACCAGACCAATGAGAGATAGAGAGAGAGAAAAGACACAAATAGTTACCTGAAACTGAAACTGAAGATGAACTTGTTGAACACAGCAGCAGCTTATATAGTATAATTGTTAATTTATATATAGCAAGAGAGAGTGAGTGTGTGTGATGAGTTATATAAGATGCATGGCTCAACAAGAAGAACATCAGCTATAGAGAAAAGGAGAGGGTATGGTATAGCAAGCTAGGAGAGAGTAAAAGAGTAATGTACATGTTAATGAAATCAATATGCATGGTGTGTGTGTGTGTATACACATATATTAAGATGTTATATAGAGTGAGAGAGATACATGTAACTGGTTGGTTTTGCAGAAGTGAGTAAAGTAACTAGATCTTAGGTTCTATTGAATAAGATAAAAATAGAATCATGATATATAAATAATTTATATTTGTAAATATTTGTTCATATATAATTCTTTTTTATTTCTCTTTTTTTACCAAATTATACCTATAATTTTTTTCTATTTATCATTTTCTTCCTAGGTATTAACTAACATTTGAGATGTGTGATGTTCAACAGTATTTTATCAAATTATACATTTAATATATCGTTATTGAAAATTTTTAATATATAGACAAATTTGTTTATTTATAATAAACACAAAAATAGATATAAAATTCAGAAGATTCAAAGATAAAAATAACTAATTTTTTTAAAAATAAAATTTAGTGATAGTTTAAACAATATAGACGACTCATTTCACTTTATATAGAAATAAAATATAGTATTTTATTTTAAAACAATCAGAGGCACTTAGATAGTGATGAATCAATATTTATTTTTAATTCTGTCTCTGAATTAATTAAGTTTAAAAGATGTAAATTTTAGAGAAAAATATTTCAATTTTTATATCAAATTTTGCTAATATTGTTTCTCCTAGCTAGGCTATTTGCTATTACTAATTGAGAAATAGAGAGAGGAATTATTAGTGTGTGGGCATGAGACACGTATACACAGGTGTGTGCAGTATCATAAGTCACTTTCTCTCTCAGCCTATTTCTCTGGGCAGTATGCAGCAGTACCTAGCTACCAATTAATTATAAAATATTTGTCAAGAAAGATAAATATATTTCTTGCACCTTTCCTTATTTGTTACCAATTTCTTGCATCACTTGAAGAATATACAGAAAAAGTAAAACATGTAATGGAAAAAAAATGGGTGGAGCTTTGCATTGCCCTCCATTATAAAAAATAATAATAAAAAAATAAATTTGAAATATTTAAAAAAAAAGTGTGTTGATTAAGCAGTTGAAATATTTAAAAAGTTGTAATAGGTATATGTGTTGATTAAGAAATATCATTCATGATGTTTATGTAACATTCATTTTTATTTAATGATCTAATTTATTTATTCTTTTAGAAAATAATTGGTGCAACAATAACACAAAGATTTTTTTTACACCACTAATTAATCACAAATAGATATGAATAAGATGGTTAAGCTTTTATAATAATTATTTAAACATCATATTTATTCTAATTTTTAATTATTGATAATGTAAAAGAAAATTATCTAGAAATTACATAGAGTTAAAATTCAATTTTTGACATAACATGTTATTATCAAATATTTTCTTTTGTAAACTTAACTTCTATTAAATGATTATTGTATCCCCATATATATGTGTGTGTAAAGATGTGTTATATTTTGTCTTTTGAGCCATGACAATGACTCAGAGAACCATCGTTGTCATTGATTTATCTTGGTTTTCTTTTCTATATAATATGTTTTGGGATATAAATATTTCATATACTATTGTGAACAAATCTTACAAAATGATGGTTCAGAGACTAAAGGCCTTCAGAAAATACGGTGCATAGATTACAGCATAGATTGTTCATATATGACACATCTCTTTCTCAAGCTATTTTCCTGTCTCTCATACACACTACCACTTCCTTGCATATGATGCAGAATCTCAAGGTTGCCTTAGCAACATTACATTATTAGATTTGAAATTTTTTACCTTAATTATATAATGCTAGAGCTAGCTGTGATTGAGACCTCATCAGCCACAATGTCTTACTTCATATATACCCTAAAAAGCTTAACACATAGTTAGCCATTATATTGTGCATGCTAGCTCATTAATTTAAATCCTAATTTAGTTTGTATAATACTTACTCAACCATTTATGTCTTTTGTAATTAGAAATCTTAATCATATTGTTTTATTAATTACTTGTGTTTATTAATATTAATTAACAAGTAATGGTTTAGAGTAGTACCCAATTTGAGTTCTTTATTAAATAAGCTAAGTCTCAATGTCGAGTTCTTATACTTGACAATAAAAAAAGTGATCTGAAAGATTCTATAAAACAAAGAATTGCCGACCAGTAACTTAAAGATATTACTTAAGAAATTGAAATAAGAAAATATTTAATGTCCCCAATAGTGTTAACAATTTCAAAATCACTTTCAAATACCCAATAATATTCATCTTGTTTTCTAATTAAATAATTTTATATGCATTTTCATAAGTTGTTAGCATCCATGCATTCTTAGAATTGTTTCTTGAGATTATGAAATACTATATATAGTTATTTGCTCTTGAATTGGATTGCATGTGTGTTGTTTCTTGAGATTATTAATTTTCTCCATAGTTTTCCCAGAATGTGTGTGCATACTTTATAATTAAAATTAAGACATTTAAATAAAAACAAATAAACTCTTATTTAAATGATTAAAATATTTAATATTCTTAATCATTTGGGTGATTAATAAAAGATAATGAATAATGAATGATTTGTTTAGTACAAAACTCTGTTCTTTACTTTCTGAATTTCAGCTTTGGACATTAATTAACTTCATAAAAAAAACGTTGGATTCGGCTAATAATTTACATGCAAATGATCACTACTATGAGAGATAGCCTGTGTTCTTTGACTGTCAAGAAATTATTTTGACCAAAGCATTCTTACATACAATTTAATGAATATTTTAATAGTTTTCAAGAATAAAATTGTACAAGAGTACGTTTTGAGTGTATAACAATGAACCCTAGCTAGGCATAGGACGTCATGAAAATCTCCTTTATCACAGTTTGACCAATCAAATGTGTTTGACGTTCTCTCCCTTGATTCATCTTTTTATCAACAAAATTTTATTAAAGAAAAATGCAAGGGCTACTACATCTCATGTAGAAATTTAATGATGCATCTAATTTAGAAGATAACCTAGCTAGACCACAAAAACGAATAATGAAAAGTTTAGAATCTTAAAAGGGTCATATTAATTTCTCCTCCTTATAAATACTTAGAACACACTGTTTTTGTGATTCTAAATAAACCTCAAGATGATAAAATGTGATTCTAGTTTTGAGTCTCTTTTATATTTTATTTATGAAAATTGGTCTCTTTGAATTTTATTAGCAAGGGTATGTTTTCTAATGAAATAATTTAGTCCTCATAACTTTGGGATGTTTTGCATGTGTACTTTAGTCTTTTTTGAAATAATATAAGGAAAGGAAATCAAAATAGTTTATCACAGTTTAAATAGCATTTATTAATAGTCATAAAATATCTTCCTGCCAATTTTATTCTTCATTTTTTATTTTATTATTCAATTTGATTCTTAAAATAACTTAGATAATACTTATAAACAGTTATAAAATACTATTTAAATTATTTTAAGAACTAGATTGAAGAAATGTGAAAGTCAAGAACTTATTTATTTATTTTTAAAAATTAAAGACTAAAATAATATTGCTTGTGAAAGTTAGGGACTAAAACAATCTTGGAATAATAAATTTTAGAGATTAAAGAAAACTTACGAAAAAAATGGTAACAAACCAGTCCTATGTGTATTTTAGCTAATTTTTTTAGAAGGCATAATATTTATTTGCATACTATTATATAATTCATAATAAATAAGTATTTCTAAATTGATAAATTATATTATCATTAAGATTCATAATAAATAAATATTTTAAATTTTATATAACTTATATCTTAGATTTTTAATAGATAATTTAAATTGTAATATAAAATTACAATAACAGACCGTACACAGTTCTTAATATGAAAACTTTACTCGTGCTTTTTATTATATTATTATTAAAGAATGCGTTACGTTGGAGGCAAAAATTGTTTAGCACCTACAACTACTGGCACTTAACAATTTTGTGGCCAAAAATATTTCCTTTTGATAAGAATAATATTTATAAAATAAAGAAAATACTTATAAAAAGTATTCATGAAAAAAGGATAGAAAGAGTAAATAGATGGATAAGGGTTTGAGAACTGTGGATATGAGACATAGAGAACAGGGTTTACACCTATTTTATTATATATGAAAGGTATTTACGATAATAAAAATTAAACAAAGTGTATTTAATTATCAAAATAAGAGGAGTGTTAATAGTGAAACTGTTTCTGTAGTGATATTTAGCTTTTCTTATATGGGTTTTGATTCATAATTTGGGTTGAGATTTTGGTGGGAAATAGTTATATAAAGATATAATAATAGAAAGGTTTAAATAATTTTTTAATTTTTATAATATAAGAATTAATGTTTTAATTTTCACAATTTTTTTTTAGTGTATTGTTCAATAACTTACTGCATGGATCATATTTCATTGAACCTTGTGAATAATATAAGGTCCAGAAACTATTTTTAAATAATATCTGATATAATAATTAATACAACAACAATTCCACAAGTTCGAATTTCAAATGTACACATGTCTCATACTAAAAAAAACACATTGTCTAAATTTTTTTGCAAGAGTAATGTAGAAATGAAAAAATAATTATTGAAACCTATAAGCATAAAAAAATAATTTCATATATTTAAAAGGATAAAATTATTTAATAGAAGTGAAAATCAAAAACAATAATTAAGAAGGTGAATCCCTTTATTAATAATTATATATATATATATATTAAAATTATATATGTTGCACCCTTACATTATGTAACTAAATTTTAATTGAAGAGATAATAGATATAATAAATAAATAAAATAATGATTTAAAACATGACAAGAGAAGAGAAGTAACATGAAAAAGAAAAAAAAAAGAGTAGCATATGCATGGTCAATTTAATATAAAATCGATAGACATGATAATTAAATTTGATAGTTTTAACTTTTTAAATAAACTAAAAAAATCATGACAAACATTTAAGTTGGGAGAAATAAAATATTTATAAAAATAAGTATTAACATTAAATTAGTTTTAAATATTATTTTGGGTAACGTAGAGACGTAAAAATAATGAACTAGATGTAATAAATAACTTGGTAAGTCTAAAAGAATAAGATATTTAATAATAAAAATTTAATGATTAAATTATATATATAGACACACACGGAAAGATAAGATTTATATTTTGTACCATTTTTTTTTGTTACAGGTCCTATTAATATTTTGGACCTATGTTTGTTAGTTTCAGTGTTTCAGGCTTTAACCACCCTTCAAAAGAATTGGGCTTAATGATTTGTTAATTTGAAAAAAGGAATGGAAAGGAAAAAGCTAACAAAGAGAAGAGGAAAGTATTGTAAAAATTGTGTTACTTGAATGATAACAATAAGAAAAAATGTAAAAAGAATAAATAAATTATGTTTCCTTATCTTAAACACGTGGAAGAGGGTAGACAAGGTTAAAGAAAATCATTTTCTTTTTGTAAAAATATAAAGTTAAATTTAATCAAAATTATTTTTTTAAATCTGAGGACTAAGATCTTGAAATTACACTATGTGGATAAAAATTGCAAATTTTAAAAAATTAGAGGATTAAAATTGCAGAATTAAAAATAGAAGAAATAGAATCGTGGACTAAAAATCATAAGAAAAAAATTACAGAATTAAAAGTAAAAAGACTATAATTACATATTCATAATTATAAGAGGTCCAAAAGTGAAACTTAACCTTAAATTTTAATCATTTGAAAATTAAACCAAAGACATTCTAACCAAAAAAAGAATTTTTTTTTATAATTTTTAATTTTGTTGCAGTGTGGTTCTCTTGTATCTTCTTTCTCATTATGACAATATATATATATATATATATATATATATATATATATATATGTCACAGAAATTATTATATTTTACTGAATATCCATTGAGTCCACAAACCAATTGATAATTTTAGATTGGAATTTCAATTAATTATTTATTTTATTTTATTTTTGAATTGAAGTATTTTTGTGTCAAATAACCCCTTCAAATATGAAGAAGACTAATTAACCTCTCCCAACAAATATTTTTCAACATGAATGGACCAAACCCCTAAACACATTTAATGGACAATACTATCTACCAATCATGTTACACACTTGCACTATTTGATCATTTCCACTTGTATTGAATAAGTCCAAAAAGGAACTAGGAAGGATCCATTCTCAGCAACAATGACTTCAAAACTCAAAAGGCTTCATCAAAATCCTTGAAAGTAACAAAGCTATAAGACTCACTTAATAATGCCATGCCATCATATTTTCTGTATCTATTGCACATGAAGAGAACCAAACTTATTCTAGTCCATATCTGTAAAAGAAATCTGAATGTTTTAAAAGAAAGACCAAGTGAATCACACTCATATACATGTGCACACAATTAATAGTAAGCAACCAGTCCATTTGGTTAAATTCATTCAGGATTTAATTTCTTTATCAATTTGGCCTCTAAACTATTATGCTCTATTCTAAAGAGTCTCTTAAGTATTAGAAATTGTATAAATAACCCTTAAAATATAAAAAGTAATACTACTTAATTCTGCAGATATTGAAAAATCATTCAAATTTGTCTCTCAATATTCCAGCAGATGAACTAAATTGATAAATTTTCAATACTTCAGATACTATTTGTACAATTACATTATTTCAGAGATCAAATTGATGGTTCATTAACTTGTAAAAGTGTTGCAATGTTTTAATTGCCTGAAAAGAGGTTGATAATTATATGTCCACACGAACCCAACTTTTTTGCAAAAGAAAATAAAATTAGCAAAAGCTCAAAGCCCCCTAACAGAAGGTGATGAAGGGAACAAGTGTCATTATGAACCCCACCCTACAACAAAAGCAAGATGGTGTATTCTTTATACCTTTGGCAGAAAACTGAGACACAATCATTCAAACTTAATTAATCACTATTTTACAATATACTTCCATTGGTGTTGTAACACAGCCACATAGAATCAGCTATAACTTTGTAACATGAGAGGGACAGATATTGAATAAGCATATTATAGAACTAGTACAAGCTAGTTTTGGTAAATAGTAGGAGTCTCATGTTGGAAATTAAAGAGGATATTCAAGGCATTCAGAGTACTTAGGTGAATTTTATATCAAAGGTAAGTTCATAATTCTAAAAAGCAAATATATTCAGGCACATGGACATGCAATATCCTATCAACAATTGATCCTGCATAAACAACATCAGTATATACTTTCATGGATAAGTTTCTCCCCTTTTGAATAGCAATCCTTTCCCCGAAGGGGCTTTCAAATACTGAATGATTCTATTTACTGCCTGCAAATGTCTTTCTTGATCATGCATGAATTAGCTAACCATACTAACTGTATAGGCTATGTCTGGCCTAGTGTGTGATAAATAGATGAGCTTTCCCACAAATCTTTGATATTGTTTCCACCTTTGGGTTTTCCTCATCATTCTCAATCCTATGATTTTTCTCTATGGGCACTTTAGTGGTCTTACAGCCCAATTTACTAGTCTCTTTGAGGAGATCAAGGATGTATTTCCTTTGAGAAATAAAGATGCCCTATCTAAAGTAAGCAACCTCTATCCCAAGGAAGTATTTTAGCTTCCCAAGACCCTTCATTTCAAATTGAGCAGCTAGCCTCTCTCTCAAAGTCTATTTTTCAAACTCATCATCACTTGCAATAATCATATCATCTACGCGGACCAAGAGTAGAGTGAATTTACCATCCAGAGAATATTTAATAAACAAAGTATGGTCACCTTGGCTTTGCCGGTACCCCAAAGACACCATAGCTTGAGTAAACCTTCCAAACCAGGCACGAGATGATTATTTAAGACTATACAAGACCTTCTTTAGTTTGCAAACCTTATTCCCTTCATTAGTGGCACCATATCCAAGTGGAATCTCCATGTAAACTTCTTCCTCCAAGCTTCCATGCAAGAAGGCATTTTTAACATCAAATTGATGCATCTCCCAACCAAAGTGTGTTGTCAAGGAGAGAATAATCCTAATTGTATTCATTTTTTGTCACCAGAGCAAAAGTCTCCCCATAATCCATCTCATAGGTTTAGGTATACCCTTTTGCAACCAACCTTGCCTTATACCAGATTGATACTTAACTGTGTATATTCACATACAACCCACTACCTTCTTGTCCTTCGGTTTCTCTACAATCTCCCAAGTCTCATTCCTTTCTAATGCACCCATTTCTTCATTCATGGCTCAAACTCAGTTCTCATCTTTTAAGGCTTCTTGTACAGTTGTAGGGATTCTGATAGAATCAATAACTAAAAGAAAACTTTGGTGTTGCATAGAAAGTTTTTTAGTGGACACAAATTGGGATATAGGATATTTGACACATGTCTTTTTCTTTTCTCAAGGCCATCAAGGTTAGGTTCACAAGTGGTATTTAAGGCATCCTCAAGAGTCTGTAGGGTGTGAGTTGTTACCTCCGATTCGGGCGATTGAAGTTGTTGTTCGACCAAGACGGGTTCTTGCTGCCTTCGCCGATATTGTTTCCTAAAATATTTGTCATCATTATTCTTCTCTGGTAATGACATTGGCTCAGGGTCTTTGTCATCCTCCATATGAGTGAAATCTTGCAACAAAGGAAAAAGTGACAACTCAAGGAACTCAGCTTCTTGAATATTCTCTCGCTGAAGTTGAGAACTATGAAAGAAGGATGTTGTTTCATGAAAGGTGACATAGGTGGAGACATAGACTCTACGACTTTGAGGGTGATAACATTTGTATCATTTTTTGTTGGAGGCATAATCAATGAAGACACAATTGATGGCCCGAGGATCTAACTTACCCCGGTGAGGACTATGAACATGGACAAAAACAAGATAACTAAAGGAATAGAAGGATAGAATGTGGTCATAAGTTTAACAAGGCTAACATCATCTAGAACTCGAGAGAGTAATCTATTGATCAAATAAGTGAGAGTCTGAACCGCTTCCCCTAACAGACATTTGGAAGAGTAAAGTTGTAGTAACCTCTAGGAGATGACGATTTTTTCTCTCTACAACCCTATTTTGTTGAAGGGTGTCCACATAGGTAAATTCATGAATAACTCCATTATGCTTAAGAAACTTGGAAAGTTTTTGGTGCACATATTCTATTCTATTATCAAAACGCAATCTCTTAATTGGGCTTCCAAATTGTGTTTGAACCATTGGTAAAAGTTAACAAACAAATGAAAAACTTCAGACTTATCTTCCATGAGGAATATCCAGGTAAATCAGGTACAATCATCAATAAATGAAACAAACCACTTTGCACCAGATATATTACTAATAGGTGAAGGTCACCATACATCTGAATGAATGAGATCAAAAGGTTTAGGACTTTTATTATTAGTGGGAAGAAAAGTTGTCTGATGGTGTTTAGCAAACTGACAAACATCACAATGAAAAGACTCAACAGACACTTTTGTAAATAAAACAAGAAATAAAGACTTTATGACACTAAAAGGTGGATGACCAAAGCCATATGTGAGAGGAGGACCAAGATTCAAAGCTTGGCTGCAGATTATAAGTGAGAGCCTTCAATCTTGTACATTCTTTATTTTCTTTATGTTGTAAGTAGTATAACTCGCCCTGCTCTTTAGCAATTCCAATCGTCCTCCCCGTAGTAAGATACTGGAAAACACAATGAGAATGAAAAAATGTTTTAAATCTTAGATAACCTTATGAATAGACAAGAGTTTATTAGATAGTTTGGGAACATGAAACACATTTTTTAAAGGAAAGGAAGGTTGAAGGTGGACGCTACCACAACTAATAACGGGGGTATTTGAACCATTAGCAACAATGATACGTTGGTTAGATAAAGCGGTGTAGGATGAAAAATAAGAGGAATGAGGTGTTATATGGTTAGTAGCACCTAAGTCTATAATTTAGATATTCTCACTACTTGAAGCAAGGTGGCGCGTGACGGATGGTGTGGAATGTCCGATGAAGACGAAACTGACTGGCTTTGCAAGTCAGCAAATTCCACTTCTAATGATGACAGTCTCATTCGACAACCTTGCCAAAAATTTTTTCCGGCGACAACAGACGACAATGTAGGACGGAGGCAGTGGCTGGGCACTAAAAAAAAATACAATTGCAGCAATGAAAGCAACCTAGAAAAAATGCGGAAATAATCTCTTAAGATCAGTAGCTCTGATACCAAATTGAAAGAAATGGTCTGCATTACTTCTTGATCAATATATCTCAAAGAGTTATTACATTGACTATTTACAACTTAATTAAAGAAAGAAATAACAAGTGATTAAAGGTATACAAATTAAATCAAAAAAAAAAAATTAAATTTATCCTAATAAATAAAAACTAAAATCTCCACTAATTATGAAATAATTATCTCCTAATTACATTACACAACAGTATGCATCTCTTAAATGTTATCCATTCTAATTCCTATATCAGCCTCCTAGAGCATGCCAACATCATGTGCCCCATCATTGATAGATAATGTTGTATCCTGTGTTTCTAAATCAAAGTCCCCTGGCCGAAGGATAAGGGATGTCACATAGAAATGTGTCTTGCACTAGTTTGAGCTTTCATGTCAATTCTTGAACTTCTGCCATGATTGCTCTCCTTTTAATGTCACTCCTGGCTTGATGATTAAATCTCATTGTAAGAGTTTCACACTTCTAGTAAATTTCTCTAAGTGTTTTGAACCATTGCATGCCCAAGATGATCCCAAATGTGTTTCTTGGTAACAATAAGAAGTCTGTTGTAAATGTATGATCATTGAATCTCCTAGTGATCAGTAGCTTTTTATCTGAAGCAACCATTACCAAAAATCCTTGAAGTGTGTTTACAGCTCAAGCAATTTTACCCACTTATCACTAATAAAATTATGAGTACTCCCTTTGTCCATCATAAACGGCACTTTCTCCTTCTTGATTAATCCTTTAAGTTGCAATGTATTGCCACCTGCTATGCCTTGTAAGCATTGAGGGAGATGTGGACATCTTCATCTTGAATCATGGCTACGCTGCTATCTATTATTACTTGTTCTTCCTCACAACCAGTGTCCTACAGTATATCTACATCTATTTGTTCTTTAGCAGAGAAAATTACATTTATTGTACCCTATATTTTATATTTCATCCTATGGTTTTTATCCCACTTATCACCACAAAATCTACACAATCCCGTCACTAACTTCCTTCCTAAAAGTAGAAGTTGATGTGTTTACCTTAGAATCTGCATTTGCTGGTAAAGACAATGAAACCATAGGATGATTCAGACATGTAAAAGAGAAATATATTTAGAGATGGATGTAGTAGGTAAGAGAGCAAATTTATTCAAAATTTTAAAAAGTGCTTATTAAAAAAAGTGTTAAATTAATAAACAAATGAATTTACTATTTAAAAAATAAAAAATTACTTTTCTAAGTAAAATTCTTTTAATCAAACTAATAAATAAAGTAAAAGAAAACAAAAACTTATTTCCTTAAAATTCCACTTAGTTTAACAAATAAATTTCAACAATTAAACTGTTTAGGATCAAATTTAAGACTTAATAAAAAAGTTACGTGCTAAAAAATATTATTACTTACTAATTACTAAACATTTTAAGGTTTAATTATTTCTTAAATCTTTATTTTAATAAGCTTTATCTTTTCAATCGTTATATTTTAAAAGTCATTGTTTTAGTTTCTTTAATTTTTAATTTATATTTTAACTTCTATTGTCAAAAGTATGTAAACTAGAAAAGAATTAAAATTAAGATAACAAAATTAAAATATAAATCATATGAAATAATAATATCACTTTTTTTGAATTAGAAGAATTAAATTAAAATGATATTTTTGAACTATAAGAATTAAATAATAAAATTTATGTACAGACAAATAAACCAAATTATAATGATTCGGAAGTTAAAAACAAGTGATTATCTTGAGCTACCACTGTAGTTTCACTCTCTGATTCCAACCCTTGAATTTTCCCGAGAAAAACTAAAAAGAAAGAAAAAACCCACGAAAATTTTCTCAGCATCCAAACACACATAAACCCTACTCGTTTTCGACCTTAAACATTCTCTTCAATTATTCCAATTCCGAGCATGGATCCTTCTCGTCGAACCCCACGCGCCGCGATCGACCCGGTTCCCAAATTCCGTCAAATCGGATTCTTCTTCCCACCCGAACGCTCCCAATCGGGTCCTCCCGACCCGACCCATTTCTCACCCTCCGCTAACTCTCTCTCGCCCGTAATGATCCCTCCGCCGCGCCACCTCTCCGATAACCTCCTCCTCCGCCCCGTCGTCGTCGCCTCCCCCCTCTCCGCCGGAGGTAGCTCCTTCGACGCCGCGGATTTCTTCCCCGCGCCGGTGTCGCCCGCGCCGTCGTCGTCGTCGTACTCCAGCAGGATCGTCGGCCCCGCCGGGGAGGGAGGACTCTTCAATGCGAAGGGGAATGGTGCTGCCGGCGGTAAGGCCGTGGCGTCGTCGTTCCCCCGCGGTGGATTTGACCTCACGGCGGTGAAGGCCGCGGCGAGTGTGCCGGCGAGCGAGTTGACTACGGTCTCGGTTGTGAATGATTCTCTCGGGATTCCTGGTGAGGGTTTTTGTTTGAATTTTTGAAGTGGTTGAGAATTAGAAATGATGGAGAATTTGCACTTAATTTGAATTTTATGAGATTTATCTATACATTTAGTGCATGTTTGGCCTAGTTTTTGGAAAAATTGATTTTTTATGAAGTAGATTTTATAAAATTAATTTTGGATGAAATGTGTGTTTGCTTCTGCCTTTGTTATGCTCCTCTCCTATGTATATAAGTGCCTATGTGTGAATAAGTGAGGAACAATCCTCACCTTATAAACCGGGTTGAGATAGGTCCCTCACCCGAATTTCCTGTTATGAGAGCCAATAGTTGGACCCTTTACACCCCGTAACCGGGGATTCTATTCTTTGCACATTCCGTTGTCGGGGACCTTTTTCACCCTATTGTTGGGGATTTGTTGATGGGGATATTAGAACACTGTCCGTGAGGGATGTGGGTGAGACCCCACATCGCCTAGAGATAGGGTCACTTGTATGCAATAAGTGAAGAGCAGTCCTTACTTTACAAATCGATTTTGTAAGGTTGAGTTAGGTCCATCACCTGCATTTCTAACATATTTCACATCCAATTTGAGAATTTGCGTGGAAGCTAGGAAGAGGTGCTTCCATTAGACAAGGGTAGTTGTGTCATGAAATTCAATAGAAATGGATTTTGCCAAATTGATTTTGAGGTGATGTGGTTTATGGTTGGATGATTTTATTGTATAAGCAAGTTAATAGTAGAAGTTAGTAGAAAGTTTTTAATCTAATGCAAAAGTTTCCTAAAGTTGCTGGAACTCAAAATCAATTTGGGACACAATTTCTTAATGGAGAACCAAATATGTGAACATTCACCTAAGATCATGGTGGTTGGTATTTAACCTGAATCCAAACATGAATTTGATTGAGCTTTTGTGTAGCAAGTGAGAACCTATGTTCTGAAAAGCATGGTTGTGAATGGGAATAGGTTCATAAGAAGTGATTTAATGTGTTTCATGAAGGGAAGGAATCCCTATTGAGTTTGTCAATTTAACTATTACACAGTAGGCTTAAACAGAAGGAGCTTGTTTGAATCCTTTTGAGGGATTACTGGGACTGATGTATACTGGAAATGGAACAGAAGTTAAATGTTTTATTTATCTGCTTTTTCACTCTTTTGAATTGAATATATAATTTATCTTTTGCTACAAATTTTGATCTCCACTTGGATTTTGTGTGTTGATTTTGACTCTATTTGCAAGGTTGGATGTGTATGATTGCAAATTTTGAATTGGCCAGACATGCTTCTTATCAGTGTATATTTCTCAAGAGAACAATTTTTGTTGTCTCCATTTAGGTCTGTTCTTGTTTTATTTATTTATTTGGCTTGATTTTGTTTCTTTTCTTTTCCATCTTCTTCCTTAATCCTCGTTAGAAAAAGAAAAAGGAAACAAAGGAGGAGGGTCTGCAGCGGAAGTGAAAGATCAACCTAATAGTTCAAAGCAGAAACCAAAAACCTCAAAAGCTGAACGACGTGCACTTCAAGAAGCTCAACGAGCTGCAAAGGCTGCAGCAAAAGGTGTGTAGCTGTGACTCTCTGCACTTAAGCTATCTGACTTAGCGGCTTTTTCCCCGGGACATATATGTGCTCATCTTATTCCTTTATGCCTATTAATACATAATTCTTTGTCAGAACTGCCGTTATGTGTTATGGGACTCTAATACCTAGTTCTCTTATGATTTTAACATGCTTACAAGTGGGAATTTATGATGTTCTTTAATGGATCACTTTTTTTTGCTCAACTCATTGTGATGATGCTAATTGGTTAGCTTTAATAAAAATTTGTTACTAGCCGAAGGAAATAAGGCATCTGGAACTGCAACTTCAGTGAATGTAAAATCAGCTAAAGCTGTAAAGCCTGCACAGAAAGTTGATAATGCAGCAGTTGCAGCCTCAGAGAAGAAGGGAGGTGAGGTTCCACCAGAAAAAGATAGAAAGAAAGATGCTCCTCAACCACGCATGCAGTATGATGACAAGAGCCGAGTGGAGAAAGCTAAACGTCGTGCTGTGGTGAAACAAACTGAAGCTAGGAACAGAGTTGAGTTGTTCAGGCATTTGCCACAATATGAACATGGGAGTCAACTTCCAGATCTTGAGGCTAGGTTTTTCCATCTTTCTCCGGTGCACCCTGCTGTTTATAAGGTAGATATATTTTTCTGCTGTTTCATCTTGTTACAAGTCTATGTATTTGTTGTTTGATTTGTATCCTACAGTTACTTTGGGGTTGTAGTAATATATTTGATGCTGAATGTGTTCCCCTGAGCATTGCGATGCACAACAGTGCTGTGTCCCCTTAGACAGCCAAATGAAAGTGCATTTAACCGTCTACATTTGCAGAAAGAATGCCCTCTGTGAACCAATTCAGAATTAAAACTTATGGGGTTTTACTGAATAGGACAGTGATGACTGATTAGGACCTGGGTCAATATGGACTCAGACCTTTTTAATTATTTTTTTCTTAAATCTTAATGATCTTCCATTGTGGTGTTTCAGGTGGGTTTGCAGTATCTAACTGGAGATATATCTGGTGGCAATGCTCGTTGTGTTGCAATGCTTCAAGCATTTCAAGAGGCCATCAAAGACTACAAGGTTCCACAGGAGAAGACTCTCGTGAGAGACTTAACTGCAAAAATTAGTAGTTATGTATCATTTCTTATTGAGTGTCGACCTCTGTCAATCAGCATGGGAAATGCAATAAGGTTTCTCAAAAGTCGGATAGCCAAGCTACCTTTGTCTTTGTCTGAGTCAGAAGCAAAAGGTTCTCTCCATTCAGATATTGAACGTTTTATGAGTGAAAAAATAATACTTGCCAACAAGGTTATAGTGAAGCATGCTGTCACCAAAATAAGAGATGGTGATGTTCTTCTAACTTATGGGTCTTCATCAGCTGTTGAAATGATACTATTACATGCACATGAATTGGGAAGACAGTTTCGTGTTGTGGTAGTTGACTCTCGTCCTAAGCTTAGAGGGCAACTTTTGCTTCGAAGGCTTGTGGAGAAGGGTCTTAGCTGTACATACACTCATATAAATGCTCTTTCCTACATTATGCATGAAGTTACTCGAGTTTTTCTGGGTGCATCATCTGTTTTGTCTAATGGAACAGTATATTCAAGAGTAGGGAGTGCATCTGTTGCAATGGTTGCTCATGCATTCCATGTACCTGTCATAGTATGTTGTGAGGCCTATAAATTTCATGAACGGGTACAGCTGGATTCAATATGCTCAAATGAACTTGGTATGTATATTTAACAGTTGTATATTCTTTTTATTGGCAAATGTTAGATGTTAATTTAGTTTTTTTGTCAGCGGAGGGGTTCAAACCCATGACATCTCCCTGCTCTCTTTTCCCTCCACCCTTTACCTGCCTCTTCCAACCACTCAGCTAACCTTATGACTACATTTAACCGTTGTATATGATGAGGATTCTATTTAGGTTACTAAGGTTGATGTTTTTACAGGTGATCCAGATGTCATTTCAAATGTACTAGGTAGAGTGAATGTCAACTACTTGGATGGCTGGGCCAATATTGAAAATCTGCAACTTTTAAATCTGATGTAAGCATTCAAAATGATGGAATACCACACCAAATTGTCATTTCTATACACTAACATTGCACTACTCTTTAAATTGATGGCAGCTATGATGCAACACCTTCCGATTATGTCTCAATGATTGTCACAGATTATGGCATGGTAAGTGCTGGAATTTTAAAACTCTTAGTTGCTAAAACATGCCTCAAATGTACCTTCAGATTTTTATTTTAGTTTGCATGCTGTCTAACTAGTCTTTGGGTAGATGTACTGATTGGATAAATTCCGTGTGATTAATTTTAGGAGAATGATTTTGAGAGAGGATAAAACGAAAAATAGAAAATAATGTTATAGGATATATAAAAAATCATTCACATGTTTACCTAAGAGCTGAAGTTTGAGATTGTTAGCTCATTATATATTAGCAAAGCCTCAATGACTATGTGATCTAGTACTTGATTTTTATCGTTTACATTCTACTGAGATTAAAAAAAAAGTTGAATACAGCACAAGGTAAATGGGTGTGTGCACAGCATTGTCTATGCATTAAGCCCAGAGGGCTCGTGGGAGAGAGTGTTAGAGATATAATACATTACAAAAGCCATTCCCAAGTGTAAACTTAACAAGATAACCGTAGCCCGTTGGGGATTGTTGGTTTGGTTCATGACAAATACAAAGTACTTTTTGTTTTATCGCTTTCCTCTTTCACTAAATATATAAACGAAAACAAATTATTGAAAAGAAGCAACAGGGGCATTAGAAGAATAGAGGTAAAGAACCAACCCTCCCTAAACTCATTCAATACTTGTAACAACTAACAACAAAGCCCCTTGTTCCTTCGAAAAAGTAAATGCCTTTTGTTGTTATACATTATATCAAAAAAAATATTTAGTAGACAACTGTAATCGCGCACAACTAGTTATAAAATGTGCAGAGAGAGAAGTATATATATGTATATGCATATGTTTTGTGAGTGAGTTAGCTGGCAGGCTGCGTATTCCAGTTGGCTGCATAGTAAAACCCTTATATCAAAGGGCATTATCTCACATTTCTCACATTTAGATCATGATGGTTTACATAGAAAATTATGTTTTACTTTAACATTTTTACTTTGCCAGGTTCCCCCTACGAGTGTGCCTGTAATTGTAAGAGAATATGGGAGAGAACAGGTGTGGATATAAATTACGCAAATGTGTACCATCTCAATTTTGTGGGCGTGCAAAGTCCCTATTTCGCAGCCTAATATGTTGGCATGCATGTTTCTGTATTATTTTCCCTCCTTGGAATAATGTTATGGGGCCTTTCTGTTCTGAAATTTTGGACATTTATGTACTCACATGTCCTAGCGAAGAGCGCCAATTTTCGCCTCTCCAGGAAGATTTAGCCATGCATTCTCATCTGTAACACTTCATCATTTTAGACTATTCAAATTTTGGACTATTATTCGATAACAATTTTGGTTTAGCTAGTTCTACTTGTGCTTAGACCCCTCTCTGGTCACTGTACTTTAATTATGAAAACCATCACAACTAACTTAAAATCACTGAAAATTTGTGTTGCGTGTGATTGATTGTTTTTATTGTCAAAAACAGGGGAAATTGTTGCTTGAAAATATGAGCCACGATATTCTTAGATGCTTTGTTTTTGCTTCCCAAGGATGCAAGCTTGCAAAGTATATTTTCAACCCATATTTTGTTTCATAATTGTGGAAGAAGCTAACATAACATTCGGCATAAATTTAGGGACAAAAATTAGATGCAACTTTATCGGTGCTGTTGCTGTTGGTGTTATTTTCTAATCAGAATTGAAATTTTGCTTTGGTAATTTGTATCACAGTATGGGCATTTAATAAAAAAAAATTATTATATAAATTGAGATGAAACTTCTATTACAACCACAATATTTACTGAAACCATCTAAGTTTTGTGGATGTAAGCTTGTGGATCTGAAAATGAATAAATTTTTGCATGTTTGGTGTTCAACCTTTGAGAGTTGCACCCAAAGGTTTTAATATTAGAGATTAAATGAAAATAAAATATTAAATTCAATTCAATTCATAAAATGGTATTATATGTTGCTGTATCTATAGCAATAAAAGATGCTTAAATCAGAAAAATAATTCCTTCTTAATTATGAACATGAACATTTCATCTCGATTGTGCAAATTTTTTTTATAAAAATAAAAAATCACGATCTCAATCTTTGACACCACATGCAGTTGTATTTTAAATTGCAAATCGTGCAGATTCTCTTAGTGTGTTTGCAAACAAGTATTATTTTATGACGCCAAAACAATCATCCTTGTCATGATGTGAGTTGTAAACATAAGGTATACTATTATTAAATGAATAGTTAATTTATACATAATTATTAATAGGTTACAATTTCTTAGTTTAACCACCCAATACATAAACACTAGAGTTGACCCATTAACAATTGGAATAATATGTACAAAATTTTAAAGATCAAATTTTATTGAAGTATACCAAAAGAGAAAAAAAGGATATTGTAAAACATTATAGGCTCGTCTCATCCTCAAACTTTCCTCAATTTGGATAATTATTATGCACTAAACATGAATATTCAGCAATAAGAAGAACAATACACATTAGTAGTTAATAAATAGAAAAGAAAATTAAACCTGTATTAATGACTATGTTCATACATGCACGTTACCTTGTATAAGAGATCAATGTCCATGTTCCCTCAACCTTGAACTATATAGATTCACTAAAAGGTCTCTCACTCACTTCCCCTTATGACATCAGCTTTACCATAAGCAGGAGTAACAAGTCCAAGAATAACAAAGCCACCTAAAATGACTATCAAAATGCCTAAGGAATTGACCAGAAGTGCCTCATTGGAATAGCGTGATATAATATTATGGACCTGAAGGAATGTAGCTTTTTCCAAAATACCAGTAGTAGTTGTGGCTATAGCCAAAGCATAGATGTAGATACCAAAGAATGCATGCCATGGCAATAAGGAAGCTCTACTATTTCTTGATCCTCCAGGGTACCAAAATGTTGCAAAGCCAGCACCCCACTATGTAACATTGTAGCAAACAATCAGATATTTAGAATCCAAATTCCCAAGCAGACTAGGGTTTTCCATAAATACTTACACAAGGAAAGAACAAGTTAGATAAGTTTTTCGGCTCTAAGAAGTTTCAAATTTTGATTTTTAGTCTTCACAATTTTTTGCCAACTTTTAGTTTCTCATTTATTTTCCGTCAGCATTTTTATTCTCTTAAGTTAAATTAGAATGTTCATGTGCAAACATGTTAACATTTAACGGTTTCAGTTTAACGTCGGGCACTAAAAATGTTAATAGAGTAAATGAAGTGAGAAAAGTAAATGAAGGATGGAAAGTAAATGAAGGACTAAAAAGTTAGCAAAAAATTTTAGAATAACTAAAAATCAAAATCTGAAATAGTTGAGGAATGAAAAAATTATTTAACCAAAAAAGATAACATGGTAAAAAGAAATTGACCTACTCGTATGAACTAAAATCAATTTATGCATTTTAGATTTTAGAGAAGTTAAATGAGAAAGTGTCTATAAAAGATAAGTGCATAAGAGGGAAAAAGTCTGATATGGTGCCTTTTAAAAAAAAAAAAATTTATGTCTTTAGGGTAAGTTGAAAACTATTTACAAGAGGAGGTGGGTTTTACACACAAGTCGCAACAGAACTTGCGACTCCCTTGAAGACGCAAAAAATCCTGCAACTTCAGTAAAGGAAGTGCCACATGTTCAAAAAATGATTGGTCTTGGCGCAGATCAATGTGCGACTTCATGGGAACCAGTCAAAAAATTAAATATAACATAATTATGAAGAAAGTAAAAGCATGAAGGACTGTATAGCACAGTGGATTAACTGTGACTCTGGATCAAAAGGACTTGGGATCGACTCTTACTTGGTTAAAATAATTTTGGTCAGTGCGTTTTCTATAATATTTTACTTTTTTCATAATTATATTATATTTAATTTTTTGACTGATTCCCCATAAAGTCGCAAATCCTTCTGCGACTTCAGTCCAAGACCAATCATTTTTTGACACATGGCACTCCCTTCACTAAAGTCGCATGCCTTTTTGCATCTTCAAGGGAGTCGCAAATTTTGCTGTGACTCTTGTGTAAAACCACCCCCTTCCCGTACATAGTTTTCAACTACCCTAAAGACGTAAAAAAAATTTAAGAAAGGCACCAGAACAGACTTTTTCCCGTGCATAAGGTGATTTTAGCTTATGAGAGAAGCTCAATAGTCAATTCATTTTTTTATTTTTTTTTTTTGTGTTAAGTACTTACAAAATAATTTATCCAAACAGGAACTATAAAAAGTTATAAAATCATGTGTAGCGACAATGATATAAGATACCTGGATGGCGAATAGGAAAAGGCATGCAAGGCCTAACCATGAATGGAGGCTGTAGAAATTGTCAATGCCCTTGTCAATGTGAAACTTCCAAGCAGCCCAGGTACCAATTAAGCTCAAAATGAGAGCGACAAACTGTAACGCAAGATGAACTCCTTTTTTGAAGTTTTTAGTTCCGGATAGTGTCTTGTATGCGAGCATCCCTGTACACGTCCATACCAAGAAGATAAAAGAAATTAGTTCTGACAATAAAGTACTCAAACAATCACGGGAGGTTAAGACGAAACAATGTATGGAATATGAGAGAATAAGTTCATTTGACTTCTGAAATTATATTTCTATAAACTGTTATGAGCATTTTGAAGGTATCAGCCAACTGATCTCTGCAGTCTCTTACACTCTTACAAGAATAAGGACCAAATGTTTTTATTCTAATTTGGTCTTTGAGGTTTCTTCTTGGATTAGAGGAGGCTATACTAGTCTTAGGGCTTAGGATACCAAAATTAATCAAGACAAATGATAATCTCAGGTGTCATGATGAAGAGGAATGTTCTATAAACAAAAAGTAGCACAACATTTGATATGAAAGGGGATAACTTATCAGACATGCTGCTTAATACACATTGAAAATATTATATGCCTAGAACAACAATGAATATCAATTGATATTGATCTACCATTCATATTAGGACATGAATCATTTATGGAGATAAAAGAATATCAAATCATATTTGAACTTAATCTATTGTTCTGGATCTTGTTCTCTATACAAGGCCTACAAATATTTCATACAAACTGGAAAGTTAACAATTAAATGATCCGAGGCCTACATACCAATATGTGTACAATTCTCCTAGATGCATATACAAGGAGTATCCTCATTTTCTATTTTTAATTTTATTGACTGATATGTTTAGGACCTGATTCAAATACTTGAATAAGAATACAATTGCACATGGCTCTATCCTTTTCTCTGTATAAACTATAAAGCTATAGCAAATAGTAGGCAAATATAAAGAACCAAGACCTCTTCAAGCTTCTTGTAACATTCTAACATGTACTGGGGAAAAATGGAACTTTGTAACATGTTCATAGGAAAAAGAATATATTTTGATATGGACAGTGGAAAGACACCTAACTATGAATTTTTTTATATGATCACAAGTATTGTTTTTGCAAACTGTGATCAACATCTGCTAATATAGTTCCATGTCAAGAAAAATACTCATCATCTACAAATATATTGCATTTATGGAAAGTATTTCTTTAAACCATGTTAAAATATCTAGGCCATATCATCTCTTGAAATTTTTTAAGAACTTTCCATATCCCTCTATCAATGTCGTATGGTAATCATGTTGTATGTATCAAGTATTCAGGAACAATCATGAACCATCAAAAGCCTTGTGATCAACAATCATGAACACTACAAGTCAAAGGCCAAAAAAGTATTGTTTTCACATATCATTGGTTACATTAAATACACACATGAACACCCTAGTTTCATCTTACTACAAAGATCTAAGCAAAAACTCTTGAGAGCAACTACTACACAATCACAACAATTTTCAGAGAGATGCTGATATACACATAGTGAATCCCATATCCATTTCTCTAGAACTATTAAATAAATAAATAAATAAACAAAAACATTTACCTTCACCGTTGATTAGAACAAGCCCAATCACCATCAACACTGGATGAACCTACATTGGAAAAACAAAAACAAAGAAAAGTTAAAACCACACAAGCATCACATAATGCTGAAAATCCAAAGCTTAACACATACAAAAAATTGTATCCAAAATAAAATTAAAAAAAAATAAATGTCTACATAACAACAACAATAAAAAGAAAATGACAATCAAGCACTCAAAACCACTCTACCCTTTTCAACTTCTCTTAGGAAAAAAATGATTGAGAAGAAATGCATAGATACCCATGACCCCAAAAATGAAAATTTGAATGAAGAAAGGTTTTAGAGAGAGAGAGAGAGTAACATTAAAGATGAGATCTTTGTTATCAGAAACGAGAGCGAGGCCTCCTCTGAAATGGACTGTCCACGTCAGCAGAAGAACGGTGACGGCGACGCCCACCACTCTCACCGCCGTGAAGATCGGAAATCGCACCACCGGCGGAGTCGCCATTCTTACCTTTCTAGAGAGAGAAAATGGAAGAGAGAGAGAGAGATGAGAGAGAAAATGTAAGAAAAAACAAAGGGTCAGCTTTACAGAGTTACTTGCCATACTATTTTTCAATTAAAGTATTAAGCCTTAATTTCTATACTTTATTATTTATCACTCAATTTTTCAAGATTTTATTTTTTTGTGAATTTTATTAATCTATTTAATTTTACATATTTTATAATTTTATTTTTTAACTTTTTTCATAGTCCATCTATTTGTTACATATGTAATAAAGATTTTTAGAAAAAACATATTCATTTACTTTTGCAAAAGTAATTGTAATAAAATAATGTTGTTTAGTAATTTTCAAAAACTTTTTTGTATATATTTAAAGAAATTATAAAATGTGTAAAAAATAATGATAATAAATGGGGGGCGATAAAGAGAGATTGATAGAAAAAAAAAAACTCACAATTGAAAAAAAAAAATAGATCATAATATTTGCAAAATATGTTAATTTAATGATAAAGTATATAAGTATACCTAAAAATCATTAAAATTATAAAAAATAAATTAAGTATATATAGTAAAGCTTTTTCTATATTGTGATTTAGTTATAAATTGACATTTAGGATAAGTTAGTTAATTTTTATAATATTTTTCAAACATATTGAATGATGAATTTAATAATTTTAAAACTGAGTTTTTTTATCGATATTAACAAGAGTTTGATAAAAAGATATCATTGATATAATTTGTAAATTATTTTAAACTTATTTTTCGAAAAATAATTATTTTAATAAAATAAACAATTTTATTTTTATTGTTTTATTTTATTTTTTATGTTTTAAATTAGAAATTTCCTACTTTTTAAAAATTTAAATTAAATATTTTTTACATAATTATTTTCCAATATTTTATAAGTGTTTTAATAATATGAAACATACTAACAATTATAATTATATTTTCAATTTTATAACTTCCTGAATAATAGTATAACTTTTTTATTTTATTAGTATATAAATTATTTTTTTCACAAACAATTTGTTAAATGATAATGTAAAGTAAAAGTTCAGGATTGAGGTCTTCTCAATTTATTAAATGATCCTTGTTGTTATAATTTATAGTAAAATTTCCTAATATCTTAATCACTATTTCTTATTCTCGATTTCATACTAATATGCTTTATTTGTTTTGATAAATATAACCACGTGAATGAAAAAACAATTGAATTTATGTTTTATATTTTAACTGAACATTTTATTTTGTTAAAATTAAAAAATTGGTGTAACAGTTTTAATAAAAGAGTATCAATCTAAGTAATTTTAGAGAAGCCAATCCAAAATTTCATGCTTGATAAGTAGTACAAATATATAAGTTGATGTATGAATAATATTGTTTAATTATATATAAGTTTATTTTTTATTTTATTTAGTTTTTTAGTTTAAAAAATAAACGATTTTATACAATTAATTAATTATAAATTAGATTTAGTAAATTTTTTAGAAATTTTATTATTAAAATATTAAATTTATCATAAAGTGAATCGTAATTAGTTGACTAACATAAAATATGCATGACTTATTTTCTTCTTTTTTTCTATTAAATTGGTCTTATATCACATAAGCATAATAATTAATAAAATAGAATAAATTATCTGTAATATATGAAATAAAAATAAAATAAAATAATACATAATTTAAAATATAGGATTTTAATTAACACAATAGACTGACATAGTTATGGAACAACTAAAAAAATTAATATTTTTAATGATATTGAGTTTTAAATCAGTAAATACATAAGCAGAAATAAGAGAACAAAATCATGAAAATAGATTCATACTTACTGCATCATTATTATAAAGTCACTGGACATTCATACTAATAGTTAATAGTATTTTGTTATAATAATCAAAACATTAATAATTTAATATTGCTAAAATAATATCCTTTCTTTGCATTGATTTATCATTTACATTAATCCCTATAATCATCATTTGTTTTTTTTTTTTTTTTATCATGTACGTGAACACAACTTCTTGGGCAAAGTATCATTATTTCTCTGTGCTGATTAGTAATCACATGATTTTGTAGTCATGTAATTCAAGTATGTTCATGAGAAAAATCATATATATCATTTAATTTCATGTATGAGTTAATTCACTTAAAATCTAAATTGTCAAATTTCAAAATCGAGACAAGATACCTCGTATCATGAATTTTCAACATTTGAATTAAAAATAATTAATTATAAGTGGTACTCTTATTTTAACAACATGTTTCAGTTAATCCATTCAAAATATCAAATAATTTTAAATAAATGAGAGGTTTTAAACACTTGTGCATAGATGCAAAACCCAAAATTAAAATAAGAGGTTTTAAACATTTGGGCATAAATGCAAAACCCAAAATTAGTCTATAGTCTGCATACAAATCTTTTAGATAAGACAATAACAAACAAAAATAACATAGAAGAAAAGTCTCCTAAAAAAACAAATTATTAATTCTAGTCAACATAAAATTTTTAATACAATAATCTATCAATCTCTCTTAGAAAATTAATGAACAATAATACCGTTTATCCAAATCAATATCAATTATTCTAAATAATGTAAAATATATTAATTATATATATAAATAAAAAGTCACATTCACAAAAATACCCCTTGCTACTTTTTAAGATGTAACAGATCAAAACATAAAGCAAATACTTGATTGTCCTGCTTGTCGCAATTGTTACTTATTTTAATTCCCTCAAATGTTATTTTCTACGAAATGATGATAATTGAAATACAAAGATAATCAAACAATTTAGTTATATAATGTGCATATGTGTAAAATATAAATAAATATATATATAAATTCTTTGAGTGAATTAATTGATTAATTGCGTATTATAATTAATAAAGTAAAATTGTATTATTTATACTAAGAAGTTTACATCTTAAATATCTATAAATACATCTACAATTTTTTCTTGTTAATAAATAATCTACATTCTTTTCTCTTTGACAAAAAATAATCTACATTCTTAACAATCTCAAGAAAGGGAGATTTAAGAGATTTCCGTTATGATTACATCTTTTATACTATTAGATCTCAAATAAATGACAGTCATCATATAAAATGATATGTATGAATATTTTCATGCATTGTATCTCTGACTTCTGTGCAATATTGAAGTTTAAGTATTCATTATTTTCTGTTTAAAACATTCACCATGAAGGTTACTTTTTCTATTATTTTAGACAGTAGTATGTGTTATTCTTGAGTAAAATTTTCAGTTTAAGTCTTGTAAATAAGAAATATATATAATTAATAAAAAGTATACCATTGTGAAAAAACCAAGTTCCATACAGAGTTTAACTAACGATAATAGCTGGTAAATACCTCTGTTACTCCACACATTCACAAGTTTCATATTTAATTTGAGACTAACAGTGGATAGAACAGGTACCAACTTAAGTACCATTTCATATTTAATTTTAATTTTTTTCATTTATTCATAAGCCAAATCAATATCCAACATATATACAATCAATATCTGTTTTTATATATAAAAAAAAAATAAACACTCCCAAAATATAGTGTAAATCTACTTGGAGCTTTTAACTTTACAAATTATCAACCCTAGCTTAACATTCTGTGCAGTATGTATGGACAAAGTTACAATGAATAGACAATGCTCAGAAGTCTTCCAAAATTGCAGCTCTACGCCTTGATTCAGATTGTGTTGCTCTCCATTCTGCATGCTTCTTCAGATCCCTGCAAATTCAACAAATATATCAGGAATGAGTATTTATAGACACAGTTTAGCCATATTTTGAGTGTAGGCTGTGGAATGTAAAAGTAACACACATGCAACGGGGGATGCGACATTTTGAGTCTCTGCAATCTCTTGAATGAACAGCTAGGCCCACCCAAACCTTCTTGCAATGTTGGCAGCCCCCAGAAACTCTAATAGTGCACCTATGAGCATGAGCGAAAAGCTTCTTGATTTGAAGGCAGTATGGGTAAGTGCATGGTTGAGTTTTATGTGAGTGACATTGTGATGCATGCTTTATAACATCCTGAAGTTTCTGCATCTGCATGATAAATTACATGGTAAGGCATCAAGCTTGCATATTATTTAATATTACACTCTGGAAGACACTAGTGATCAAAACAGTAAAAGTATCTGGGAACTAGGTTCATACCAGTGTGGAGTACTGTGTTAGCTCTTGATTCCCTGCTGTTGAATAAGTTTGAGTCAACTTGTGTGCATGGCAATTAGCACCTTTCTCGTTGTAGCAAGCAGAGCAGACAGTGAACTCTGGGCAACTCTCACATTTCCAGTAGCACTGGTATACATTTTTGCAGCAAACCCGGCATATTGTTTCAACATTTAGCAGAGCAGGGTTGTTTAGAAGGAAGAGGATCATCATTGTGGAATACTTGGCTCGGCGGAGCGAGTCAAACTGAAGCCGATTCCTTTGGCAATAATTCAAAAAGTTGTATCTGGTATCAAATAACCCATGGTCAAGGATAACGTCCTTCTCAGTAGCATAAAGAATATCATCCATGAGGACCTGTAAAGGCACAATATTCAAACATGTAAGTTGTTTCAAAAAATCACTAAGAACGAGAAAATCACATGGACTTAGCTTCAAGATTAGGAATGTACCTGACAAAGTCTATGATTTTCTCCATTTTCAGAAGTATGAGAGTCAGCAGTATGGCATCTGAAATATTAATATGAAAGATAAGAAGTTATTTTTAACTAGTTATTAAATTAAATGAATGCATGCATGCAACAAGTTTTTTTATTCTTTTTGTAAACAATTCATGCAAAACAATAATGGACTCAGAATGTCTGAGGCTGACACATTTATATAACAGAATACAAGGGATGAGAAGGAAAAATAGATCAAATATTCTGCAAGTTACTATTACCGTTCACACTCCTGGAATTTCTTGCATTGAGTGCAAAACCATCGCTTCCCAGACTTTATTACTTCATGGCAGTGCATGCAAACATACTGCAATTGAACTATAATGAAATCTTCCTTGAATGGAGATATGGCTTGTCCCAGCTATAACACATAAGGGTGGTTAAAACAAAAGAAAGATCAGATAACCCCTAATAAATATGAAGGATCAATTTAAGTAACTTAAACTCGTGTATAACTGCATAAGAATATGTACGAAAGAATATAACCCACAGGGTGAGTGTCAAAACTGTAATGAAGGAAAAGACAGAGTTAATATAACAAATGGATGAAGATGAGAGACATGGAATACATACTTTTTGCATCACTAGGATGTCTTTAGCATTTCCTTTTGAGGGAGGACTTTTATGCCCCATAGCCTTTAAGGTTCTTTTAGTTACTAATTTCTTTAACAGGTTCTCATATTCTCCTCCACTCTCTTGTTCTATGCTCCTTGCTTTGTCCATAGCAGCACCAGACCAGAAGTCCCCATCAAAGTAAGGTAAATGGGCAGCTGTTACCTTGGAGTCGATATTTGTTTGAACAAAGAACTGATCATGAAAGTTGGTTAAACCAACAACGATATTTTCTTCAGCAGCCTTTCTTAACATTGAGTGATACCTGCATTAATTAAACAAACCATATATATAAATAAATGAAGCAAGGATTATAATAAATGAAGCAATATACATAAAGTTCAACACACACATAAGGAGAAAGAAAGACAGACCAGTGCCGCAGTTTATCTTTCTTCGGAGTTTTTTGAGTGTCAGGATGACAATAAAGTATATAATCCTCCCCCTTTATAGGTGGACAGGCCCATATATAACAAGTTGTGAAACCCCGTTTCTTGCAAAAATCAAGATATCCAACCTGAGGACAGAGAAAGTAAAACATGAATAGAAGAAATGGACTGTGTTAACTGTTTCAGTTAGTTTGGAAAAGTGGTCTTACAAAAGCAGAAAGCAAGTAATTAGCAACAAAAATTACAAGCGACATACCAGTATCTCATGGTAAACAAAGGTACGAAGAGCTTCTCCAGTCATAGTCTGTCTTTCAGGTCTAAAATACTTGACGGAATCAAGATATGAAATATATAAGCTATGCCGATTTGGATAGCCACATTCTGAACCATACTCCTGGACATACATTGCGAAAAGGCATACATCTACTCCTTCAATCTGCTGAAACAGAAGAATAACCTGAAATAGATGGAACAGTTAGTCACTTCTGAATAACCTGATATCAGGAGAGATTTATTCCTCAAGTAATTAAAATCTATTCATTGAATAACCTGTGGACTTACTTTTGATGTATAAGGAAACTCGGCAGGGTAATTCTCCTCCACAAAGATGTCCAGAAACTCTTTCTTCACTATCAATTGTTTGCCGATAGAAGTCACAACTCTAACAGAAAGATTTTCTGCTACTAACACCTAACAATTTGGAGTCACACAAAGCAAATAAGAAAATATGAATTTCTTATATCAATATGTAAAAATTGATAAAAATTGGAGTCACACAAGTTTATGCACATGCTACGCTAAAACATAGGTATTCAACATATTTAATTGAACGGTCCATTTTACCGCGTCAGGATTATTATTCCCTTTCACTTTTGCCCAATCTTCACTCTCTAGCGTGAGACGCTTAAAAAGTCTCCTCTCTATGTGATCACTAAGCACGGTTCTTGGCAAGTCCTTAGCAACAAACATGGCAGTCTTCGGCAAGGGTACATGCATTCCATTTTCAATTTCCTTTAAGTGGCATTGAGGACATGTATACACAGCACTGTTGTCCAAATCTCTTTTAGGGTTATAGAGTGCACATATTGAATGCTGCCAACCTTTGCACTTATTACATTCAACCCACTGGAAGAAACAATAGCATAAAAAGTGAGATTAAAGTTCTCTATATACAACTGAATTAGAACGGGTAGATTAAACTTACCGGTTCCTCAAATTCTCTATCATCTGTCTTTCTATCAAGATCTGTCTTGGAAACAGATATCCCATTAAATGTGATGTTCCCACCTCGAGAATTCTTGTAGCATGAAGTGCAAAAGCAATGTTGTGTATCATCTTCATCTCTTCTATAGTAATAGTATGAGTTTCGCTTGATGCGGTTGCCACAACAAAAGCAATAAATTGGCTCTGGGGCAAAAGAGAGTGTTCCCATTCCACATAATTGGCATTTGGAAACATCATTTACTGGCTCTTCAACCGTCGTACACTGTTAAAAGCATCAGTTTATATACGCGTGAAAAAATTCAAATGCAAACTTAGAGAAAATATAGAAATTGAAGGTAAGAACCCTTTGAAATGTACGAAAGATTTCTTTGCTAGATATTTATAAGAGTACTGGAATAGACCAAGGTAATGTAAAACAGTGGAAGATGGTGTACTGACCTGATTAAATGGCTTTCTCAGACTTGTAATGTGTTCCCTTATTTGATTACTTGTGAAAAAATCAGTCAAGGAAACAGCATTAACTGTTGGATTTGGGGACTTCGTTTCCTTCTCTTGATCAGCTTTTAGCTCTATCCCATCCTGGTTGAACCCAGTTCCCCCGTCTATGTCCTCTGTATCCCATCCAGGTTTAGGTTCTTTGCGGAGACTATTCATATTGGAAATCAATCTGATGTCAGTTTTCACAAAGTTGCTGTTGGCTTTCACATCATTGCTTTTGGAGTCTGGTTCCGCTATAGATGCAGCCATAGGTTCTTCATAGGGAGTATTCATATTGGAATTCAATATGACGCCAGTTTCAACAAAGTTGCTGTTGGCTTTCACTTCATTGCTTTTGGAGTCTGGTTCCTCTATAGATGCAGCCATAGGTTCTTCACAGGGAGTACTCATATTGGAATTCAATATGACGCCAGTTTCAACAAAGTTGCTGTCGGCTTTCACTTCATTGCTTTTGGAGTCTGGTTCCTCTATAGATGCAGCCATAGGTTCTTCACAGAGAGTATTCATATTGGAATCCAATAAGACGCCAGTTTCAACAGAGTTTTTGCTGGCTTGCACGTCATTTTTGGAGTCTGGTTCCTCTATAAATACAGCCATAGGTTCTTTGCAGAGAGTACTATGCACAATGGAATTGGATCTAATGGTGGTTTCTTCAGAGGTGCGCCTGGCTTCCTCATCATCACTTTTGGAGTCTTGTTCCATGTGATCAGCTTCCAAGCCTTGAGAGACAATTGTTTCATCCTTCAAAATTTTCCCAAACGTGTCATCAACTATATTGTTCTTTATCACATTATTGCTCATCGAAACAAGCATTGGATTTGTAAATTCTTCAACATTGCAATCTGTAACATCAGAAGACGGGGATACCTGCTGTTGCTTCAATTCTGAAAATGCTTCAGGAGAACAAGGTTGAAACATTTTGTTAGTCAACTGATCCGAACTTGCATTACTGATTAAAGAGACACCAAAAGCAGACTCCATTTTTCTTCTTTCCGAAGATTGTGTCATGGCTTCAGAATTACCTGAGGGAAGAGATTCTTGCTGCTCCATCAATTCTGAAAATTCTTCAGGAGAACAACGTTGAACCATTTTGTGGTTTGACTGATCCGAACTTGAATCATTAATTAAAGAGACACCATAAGCAGACTCCATTTTTCTTCTTTCCGGAGATTGTGTCGTGGCTTCAGAATTACCTGAGGGAAGAGATTTTTGCTGCTCCATCAATTCTGAAAATTCTTCAGGAGAACAACGTTGAACCATTTTGTGGTTTGACTGATCCGAACTTGCATCATTAATTAAAGAGACACCATAAGCAGACTCCATTTTTCTTCTTTCCGGAGATTGTGTCATGGCTTCAGAATTACCAGAGGGAAGAGATTCTTGCTTCGCCATCAATTTTGAAAACTCTTCAGGAGAAACACGTTGAACCATTTTGTGCTTCAACTGATCCGAACTTGCATTATTAATCAAAGAGACACCAAAAGCAGGCTCCATTTTTCTTCTTTTGGGAGGCCGTGGCATGGCTTCAGAACGACCAGAAGCCATAAGCATTCTATTCGGAAATTCCAAATTACGCTCAAGAATATCACCGCCACGTGATTTCCATTCGTTACATGTGAAACAATCATCACTTTGACATGCATCAAAATGCTTTAACAGATCGTTATATTTTCCACAATTGCATGTCCCATCTGAACAAACTGTTGAATGCAGAAAATTCGAAAAACGATTCAATGAAACATCAATGTTTAATTGCTTGTAGTAAAGATATTCAAGCAGGACCATCTCTTCAACTGGAACTTGGGAATTACCGTGTAAATTCATGTTAGCAGATCCATCCAAACCAAGACTAAATTTCTGCTGCGGCTGTTTCAATGCTTGCTGCCCCAATATTTGATGACCATCGTCACCCTGATTGACAGGGTATGAATCAGGCTGGGTCGTATGAATTTTACCATGAAACGCACTTGGCTGAACAGAATATTCAAGATTCTGCTGAACAGAATATTCGAGATTCTGCTGAAAATCCAGCTTCTGGTGTTGATAATGCCTTATATCTCCGAGGCTGCTCAAGCCAGGAGAAAGATTGGAAACTTGTGAAAATTCCCTTGAGGCATGTTGACGGGTCAGCAAATTTGAAGATTCCGATTGGAGGGGTTGTCCCATTGTGGTAATAAAATCCATTGAATCATTTTTCTGCACAATCCCAGAACAATATCCATACGGATTTATCGTCCCTGCCAAAGCAATCAAACGAATGGTAAACAATATATTATTTTTTATAATAATTTAGAAACCACACAAATCATACAAACATACAACCGTCTGCCTGTTGCTGAGGAAAATAGGAACTATTTGAGTTGTAGCTAGCCAGATTCATTCCAACACCAGGAGCACGAAAGTTAGAATCTGCCTGTTGCTGAGGAAAATAGGAACTATTTGAGTTGTAGCTAGCCAGATTCATTCCAACACCAGGAGCACAAAAGTTAGAATCTGCCTGTTGCTGAGGAAAATAGGAACTATTTGAGTTGTAGCTAGCCAGATTCATTCCCACACCAGAAGCACAACTGTTAGAAAGCACATCCATATCATTGAATGTAGTGGCTGATGTCAAGTTATGATCAGGTGGAAAAACTGGCACATTAGCAATCAAAGAATGAGATGGCCCTCCTTCTGGGAACAGATAATTGTTATCTACAGCCCCTGCACAATAATCAGTTGCATAATTGATAGGACCAGCCCCTCTCTGAAAAGCAGGTTCCAGCACAGTTCCATTAGACCAAGTATGCAATAACCCAGAAGAGGGCACCATCCCAGATGAGCTAGCAGTAGATCTATCTACTTGTTTGCTGCAATTTTTTGCTTGCAACTTATCCAGTTGTGTTCCCAGTCGCAGAATCAGTGTCTCCTGATTCATATACTCCTTCTGCAAAATACATATGTAGGAAGAAAAATCATCAATAAATACCAGGATGATTAATTAAGAAGTTTTGGGCACAATTTGTATTTGATCTTCTTATTATCTTGTTAAGAAATTAAAATTCCACATGCTAAGACACAGTTCCAAAAAACAAACCGGTGAAGCAGCATCAATAAGTAGCCCGTTTTCCAGAGATTTTGTTAAACTAAATGCCTTTTCTTGCCCAATTCTGGAACTGCAAATTTTAAAACTGAAATGAAATTTAGTTAGTCTCAAGTCAATGTACAGTCTGACAACGAAGCAAATGCCACCACCAATATTTCCAGCATCTTTGTATCTTATATAGGGATATAAGTTATATCACTTACATTTTGTTCCAAATGGAATTACGGCAGCGACTGATTCGAGGATCGTTACGCCAGTCTGAGACCATAGGAAGGTTTGGGACAAATGATGAAGAACATCCAGCTTTTTGGCTGAGGGTTTTCCTGAGATTGGAACCTTGCATCTTGACAGAAAATATTTACTCTGCAGGCACCATAAGCCACTAGAAATTATTAGAAATGCAGTACCAATTTGGAAACTCGTGATCAAGTTTACACCAATGTGGAAAGCACCAATGTGAAAAGCAATTAAAATAGTCTAGAAATCATAATCTAACGAAGAAAACATTCATCAAACGGCATGACAACTAAAAATATAAAATTGGTCCATCAAATATCAAAATCTTATAAAGAAAAACTCACTTTTCAACACGTAATAATAAAATCTAAGATTACTACCTAATCTATATGTCACCCTTCAAGAATCCGGCATTGAACATCATTATGTGATTTTGAATCACCCTCATACAATTATTACTAGCACTTAAAGAAGAAAATTGTTTATAGTTCTAAACTCTTTTATATGTGGTAAGTAATAGTCCCATACCAGCAGAATGGATTTTCTTTTTCTATTTTTAATCAATTGCTTCCGGTTTAGATTATGATTGCACAATCATGAAATGCAAAAGCAGAATATATATATATATATATATATATATATATATATATATATATATATATATATCGTAAACTCACAAGGATGAACTGAAATTCCAATAAGAAAGGAGGAAAACAAATCTTTGACATTTGACAGATACAATACGTCAACAAAGAGGCATACAATAGAATCTATGATAAGGACATGGATAGATATATTGGACATGTCAACCGGGGTTTAAGAATAGAAATTTTGATGTTCATGTTGGACAAAGTTCAAACATCTCTTTCAGGGCTATGAACACTTTAGTGAATCTTCTTAAGCTATCCATGACGATTTTAATTGAAACTTATCTTGATAGAAAAAATTTATATGTATAGAGACAGTCAAGAGTTTAAAATGATAGTTTGATTTCATGTAGCTACGCCATGCTCCTTCTCTTTCAATAAAATACTACTTATTTCAAAGACTCATTTTTTACTTTTAATGGCCCCATTTGTCTCTTCAGCTGAAGTGACACAAGCATTTCCTCTTTTCCAATGAAAATGTTTACGGAAAATTAATATTAATAAACATTTATTCAACTTTTAAAAGAGTTTTAACAAATTCCCCTTCACCGATCTTGATTACACTAAGAAATATAAACTTCTCTGTGTATTTTTATTTAATTAACAAGTTTCTTTTATTTAAAAATATATATATTTATAGTTTAGACATCTCACCAAAGAAACCATTGACACCACTTGCACTTTAAAATGTAATAAACTAATTAACGCCCTCACCCACAAATGTTCAATTAATAATAAATTGCTCTTTTAATTTCTTCCCTTTTATCCCAATTAAACAAAAAAAAAAATCTTAAAGGCAAAATAGATTTATATTTTACCAATTCAACCCAGAAAATATAACCTCCACTTCATTACATTACATACAATATAAAACTCGACGAATCAATAAATCAAGAAACCCACATTCTTTTCTTTAAATTAATTCAAAATCAGCTGAACAAAAAATTAAGTTTTTGGAAAAAAAAAAAAAAAAGAAAACAAAAATTGCAGCGCAAGAAACAAGAAATTGAAAAAAAAAATAGTAAACCCTAACAGTAACAAAGAACGAGAAAGATAATATAAAAAAGAATACAAGAATTAGGGTTTTTGAAGAAAAAACAATTGAACCAAAAAATCGCAGCAAAAGAAACAATGAATAAACAAGAATCACGTTAACGCTAACAAGAAAAAGGTTTATATGCAATATAGAAATTAGGGTTTCGGGAAAAAGAAAAAAAAAATCACATCACATCACAAGAAAGAAGAAACAGCCAATAATCAAATAAAAGCCAACAGTAGTAAAGAACGGGAAAACGATTTTACGTAGTGAAATAGAAATCAGAGTTTAAAAGAAATAACAGTTTAAAAGAAGAAAAAACTAAAAACCAAGGATTCCATATAACGAAGTAAGAAAGAAACAACAATCAGAAAACGGTACCAGTGACAAATTCACGTAAGTAATTAGGGTTTGGATAAAAGAACAAAACAAGAACCTATAAACGTAGGGACGAACAATAATCAGGTAATGCAATCAGCAAGCAACAGACAGAGAACGAGGAGACGATTTCAATGGAACGAACAGAAACTAGGGATTAGTAAAAACATCAAACGAATAATCGCAGCACAAGAAAAGAGAAACAGATATAGGATGATCATTATATAGGAAGTATAAACCCTAACAGTAACTGCTTAATATAGAAAGAGAAAGAAACAATAATTGTTTAATTGAAAACAGAGAGAAAAGAGAGTGATGAAACCTGGGAGTGGGTGATGAGTGTGACTTTTTTGAGACTTTTTCTGTCACTATCGCAGGTTACGGAAGAATGTCTCTCTCTCTCTCTATATCTCTCTCTATCTCCTAATAAAGTGGCAAGTAAGTGTGGGAGTGTGAGTACGGATTACCATTAAATAAGTGAGGGATAAGGTTAAGTTTTGCTCTTAGGAAGTGTTTGGCCAACAATTTTAAAATTTTAATGAAATAAAAGTCTAGGTTATTCTAACTGTATTTGGGTGGTCAATTTAAAAATTTTCATGAAATTTTAAAAAAATAATAATATTTTAATCATCTAGTTATTCTAATTTTGTGTTCGGCGAAGGATTTAAATTTTTTTATGAAATTTAAGTATATAATATTTTAATTATCTTATTTTAAAATTTTTTACTTTGTATTTATTTTATTTGAATGAATCAATTCAATTTTTTGTATTTTAATTTTCTTATTTAAATAAAGTAATTCAATTTTTAAGAAATTCAAATTTTTATTTTTAAATATTTAGTTTAAAATTAAAATTTTAATATTGAATAAAAATAAATGTTAATTATTTTTAAATATTTAAAATAATTTTAATACTACAAAATATTTAATAGTTAATTTACTCCAGAGCAACTACGAATGATAGGTAGAAATTAAAATGTCTGATTTAGACAAAATTTTATTTCCCAAATTTACTCAATTGAAATTTCTTTTTAAAATAAAATAATTTTAAATTTTTTAAAATATTTTATTCAAACAAATCAATTAATTTGATAGTAATTTAATTTTATAGAATAAATGAATTACTCTAAAAGATTATCTCATCTAAATACATTCTAAGGTTTAGAGTAATTTTTATTTTTAATTTTTATAGATATTATTTTATCTTCTTTATAAAAGGAAATAGATATATTTTATTTTTAATTATTATTTTGACCAAGGGTTTTTTTTCTTGAGCTGGACTTGAAAGTAATTGAACTGGGCATGCTAGGAACTTTATTTATTTTTAACCGAAAAAGGAAAAAAAATTAGTTTTTGTTTTATTTATGACATTATAATATAAAAGAAACTGCTGAGAATAGAGTAGATTAAAAATATGTGTTGTATAAGTTACATTTATTTTTGTTTCTATTTATATAAATAAGGCCTTCTTCATATTTATTTTTTAATTGTTATTTCTTTTCTTTTTGTCCAAGTTCGATGTTGAAGATTTATTTTAGGCAATCATTAAGAATTGGGAGAATATATTTTTATCTTTTATTTTATTTTATTTTATCTTTTTTCACTAATAAAAAATATATTTTTAACTTTAATTAATTGGACCAATGGTATCATTTATAGGAGTACGAAGTAGGACATTCCTTTTCCATGGGCATGAGTGAAAGTTTTATTTACTGTCAAAATTCCATGTTGAAGATTCACCTTGGACAATCATTAAGAATATAGATAAAATAATGAAGTGTGTGTGTTTATGAATAAATTATAAACATGACGTAGAAGCAACCTTAGTACTATTTATTTAACGTTAGACGCACGTCTAAGGTTATGCATGCAACACTTTACGAAACACATGGCAATTCCAAGTCAAAGTGTGTCCAATTCATGTTTATAAAAAATGAAAAAAAAAAAAAGAGAAGAGAAAAGTCAAAACTGAATTAATAGGGTAAAAAATGTGTCAAGTTAATATAATTTTTTTTTAACTATCCGAAAAATGAATCTTTTTTAAGTTTTATTTATATAAATAACACATATTTCTTATTCTTTTTAATATACATTTTAGTCTTTTTTTTCCTCATTTCTTTTCCAAATTCTATGTTGTTGATTTGTTTTAGATAATTATTTAGAATAGGGAAATTAATAATATTTACATGCTTTTTATGGATTTACCTGAAATTGTACAAATGATGTATTGTGTTTTTTGCATATAATTTATTTCGCAATCAATCACAATACACAATTGTCAGCTAATTCACTTAAAATATATGTGTCATCTCTTTTATTATTTTTTTTTTTCCTTTTTTATCATTTTATAATTAATTAAACATCAAGCTGGACTTCTTAAATGACATTATAAATTTCAATAAATTTTTTGAATTAAAAGTATAGAAACGAGAAATATGTTATTTAAGATATTTAGAATGTAATTTTTGTACATGTTAAACGTTAAAAAATTAAACATGGTAGTAGAATATACATAAAGAGCCAATGTTAACATGATTTCTTTTTTTCCTATCCAGTATAACCCACTCTATATGAAGAAAAGTTATACTAAAACTTATTTTTGTTTTCAAAAATAATATTTTTTTCATTTTCCACATGAAATTAGCTTTAACTATTAAAACGGCAAAGTGTGAAATTTTTTTCCTGTTTGGTGGTATATTTTGCATAATTCATGTGTAATTTATATTGTCAAATATGTTTTTAAATTAATTAGTTCAAGTATTTATTTAATTTTTAGTTATTTAATTTAGAATAATTATTAATTTAATATCTAATTTTAAATTCTATAATTCTAGAAATTGTAGGATTTAAAATTAACTTATCTTTAATCTCAAAGTCAAACACTAAATTATATTCACAATAAATCTTTATTATTGTTAAGACTACTCTTTCAAATATAATTAATTTGAAATAATAGAAATTTTTAGAAGTCATTGTTTATAACATTTTAAATTCTAATTAGATCTTAAGATATTAACTTGATTCATGATTTATTTTTATTCATTTATTTTTTTAATAACTTAATATTGAGATTATAAATTTAAAGTATTATTTTTCATCTATGAGTAAAAAATAAAGTAAAAGTATTATTTAAGAAAAGTAAAAATATTATATCAATTCATAATATAATTCTTGTATTTGTTTATTTAATTTAAACTGATTTCTTTAGTAATAGAAAATCTAATTTAATCTTTTAATTTTACAATCAAGTCTAATCTTTTGTTCAATGATAAAATAGATTATTTTTTTAAAATGAAAAGGGAAATATTCTATGTTCTTCTAAATATAAAACATAACTTGTAATAAAAAAAATAAAGATATAAAACAATAAAGACACAGATAGTACTTTCGAACACATACTTCACACTGCATTTATCAAATTTAAATGTATTTGACCAAACTGAAAATTTTTTCTAACCCTTAATTATAATGATTCCTATTTTAGTAACGTGTTTGTTTCACTTATTGCAAACTACAATTGGCCAACTCCTTTCACAAGAAAAAGAAGACGGATTTTACAGGGTTGACTCATTATTGGATGCCTTTGCCAAATTCAAACCATCCTTGTATTGGATTTTGCCAAATGCAAACAACTGTCCCTGTTGCTGCGTAACATAGAAAGCTACAAATCAAAGAAGTTGTGTATACATCATTTCAGTGGAAGCTAGACACTTAATAATACATATTAGTTTGCACTGATCATGTTATCCATGATTAATTTTTTTTTACACACTTTATATATATATATATATATATATATATATATATATATATATTTTTGTGGATGTTACTTAAATATAACACATGGATAAATATTTTTTTATGAAATTAAATAGAAAATTTTTCACTTAATTTCATGGGAATAACTTATCTAGGACCATATTATTATCTAAATTATACTTTATAAATTTATTATTTATAATAATTTCAGTTTTAATATATTTTTAATTGTTTTATTTTTTTAACTAACTAATTTATTGAATTTTGTTTAGTTAAAAAAAATAATTAGGTGATAAAATAACTATTTAGAACGATGATGGCAGATAGTTTATTTGGGAAAAGTGTACCGGTAGATTCAGACAAATTCTGAAAGGTGATGAATCTGGTGAACATTGTTTTCCTTGAGGTTTTCAGGTTCAGTAATCTTCTTGTATGGTTGTCTGAATAAATTGTGTATAATGCCATCCATTTGATTTTGTTGTTGCAATTAGTGGGATTGATAGCACAACAAAGGTGAGCATGATGACTCTATGATGTGTTGTATCTTTTGAATTCTAACTAACCGAATAAAAACTTCGATCTCTTAGACCTTTGGAGATTTCTAGTTTGATCAATGCTTCTTGACTTATCCTAATATTATTAAACAGGTTGCATTTCTGATATTGACGTCCCCCTTGTGATGTGTCAGGAAATAATCCAGGCGGGTTGATTAATATCTTCCATATTTAATTGTCATTATATGAATTAGACATGTATTTTGATGTTATAAGTGGAAATGTGATGTTATAAGTGGAAATGGGCAACTGAGAGATGGTAAGAATGCGCATAGTTACTTCACGTATAAAGGAATAATTAGATAGTTATATATATATATATATATATATATATATATATATATATATATATATATATATATTTGATTTGAGGATAAGATGTGTGTGAATTGTTATATTTTATTTTATTTTTCTTTATTATCATTATGGTTTGTCTCATTTATATAATAAAATATTTAGAGATTTATATTTTTTCTTATTTATTAATTGTTCATACCTTTAAGTTCACTTTTAACATTCTCTCGTTACATTGGTGCTCTTATTTAAACTCATGGTCGAGAACACTCGATCAAAGAAGCTTTCTATAGAGGTCAAACAATTGCTCACATATATCAAACAATTGCTCACAGATATCAAATGAATGTTAGGGTTAATGGAAACTCGTTATGTAGAGTATTCTATTCGTTTTGATAGCCTTGAAATTGCAGTTACATCTGTGCACGTAGCTGCTGTGACATCGAAATCGCCACAAGTAGATCCTGTACACTCGTTTCAAGTTCGTAACGTCAAACTTGATTTTCCACGTTTCGATAGTTCTAATGTGTTGGAATGGCTTTTTAGGACAAAACAATTTTTCACGTTTTACAATACCCAGAGGACCAATGTCTTACCATTGCTGTCGTTCATATGGAAACAGAGGTTAAATCTTGGATTGGTTTCACTCGATCCTTAGAATTGAAATTTGGACCATCTCCTTATGAGTGCCCTCGTTCTACTCTTTTTAAGCTGATGCAATAAGAATTGGTTCAGAAATATTATCGAGAATTTACAGCTTTGGCCAATAGTGTTCAAGGCATTACTGCATATGCTTTACTTAGATTGTTTTTTTTAGTGGCCTCAAGATTGACGTTCGACGAAATGTTAATGTTATTGCTCAAAATCCAACCTCCTTGTTACATGTTGTTTCATTGGTTAAGCTTTTCGAAGAGAAATATTTGCCGCAACAGAAACCTAACCTAACCCACCTGTACCCAAAATACCAACCATCATCTCTGACACAAACAACTTAATCCACGAGCCTACCACCTTTGTTACCTACTCCAAACGTCATACATCAACCTAACCAACAATTAGTTATGTTTTCTAATGTTAAAAAAATATCGGCAGCAGAAATGCAATTGAGTAAAGAGAAGAGATTGTGTTGAGAAATTTTCCCCAAGTCATAAATGCCCCAACGAATAATACTTATTGTTACAATTAGAGGAAGTGGAGAACTTCCAACTGGAACCCGACCCACCGGATAGAACAATGGCTATCAGATTCAATCACTGGAACAAGAAAACAAGAACTTCACCTTTCTTTTAATGCTCTCAAGCGAGCTTCAAGCATTGGTACTATGCGATTTCAAAGTATTATTAATGGGGTGAAGGTTCAAGTACTACTTGATAGTGGTAGTTCAGACGACATCTTGCAACCGCGAATTGCTCATTGCTTGAAATTAGCCATTAAACCAACTTTTAGATTTCAGGTCTTAGTAGGTAATGGGAACTCTTTGACTATTGAAGGTTTAGTGAGGGAAGTTGCAATAAAAATCCAAGGGCACTCTTTAAAACTATCAGTTTACTTACTGTCAGTCTTAAGTGTAGATTTAGTTCTAAGGGCAGCTTGGTTGGCTACTCTAGGCCCCCATATTGCAGACCACAGTGCTTTAACGTTGAAGTTTTTAGTCGAAGGGAACTTTATTACCCTTCGTGGGGATAAACCAAAACTTCCGGCTCTAGCTCAATATAATCATCTTCGTCGAATATAAAGGACACATGCTATTTATGAACTATTTACACTTCAGTTTCAGCAACCAAATGATGTTGCGGGTCACTGATTGAAATTACTTGAGAACTTGGAACTTAGCATTGTTTCTGCATACCTATCATGATGTGTTCGCAGTTCTTACAAGTCTTCCTCCCAACAGATCCAATGATCGTTGTATTCCTTTAATTAAATATACGGATTCTGTTAAGGTTAGATCGAAGTTGTTACCTTGGGCTGAATTTTGGTATAATACTTCGTACCACCTCAGTACGGGTATGACACCATTCAAGGTAGTCTATGACAGGGATCCTCCTAGGAATGACAAGTATGGTACAGATTCAAATGATCCTCCAACGTTGTAGAAACCGTTGCAGCAGCATGATGATGTTTTACATCAATTAAAGGACAATTTGCATAAGGCTCAACAATATATGAAGAAACAAGCGGATAAGAGAAGACGTCATGTGCAATTCAACATTGGAGATATGATTTTTGTTAAGCTCCAACCTTATAGACAAAATTTAGTTGCATTAAGGAAAAACCAGAAACTGGGCATGAAATACTTTAGTCATTTCCCTATTATCTGGTGTGTATTGGTCCAGTTGCTTACAAGCTATTGTTGTCCTCAACTGCTCAAGTTCATTATGTTTTTCACGTGTTGCAGTTGAAACCATGTCACAGTGTTAATCAACAATCATACATTCCACTTTTTCTGGTTAATAATGACAATGGTCCTATATTACACCCACAAGAGATTTTGCAATCCAGAGTTATTCTCAAGGGAGACAAACATAGTCATCAAGTTTTGGTACACTAGATAGGCATTGATGCAAAATATGCTACTTGGGAGGAACTTACCTTTATCCTGACTTCAACTTTGAGGACAAGGTTGATTTTGATGGGGGAGGCAATGTTACAAGTGAAAATAGAACAAGGGTAATTCAGGAAATGTGCAACAGAAAAAATGTAAAAATGTGGATGGTCACTTCACACATGAAGGATTATATTTGAAGAATATTATTATTATTATTATTATTATTATTATTATATATATATATATATATATATATATATATATATATATATATATATATATATAGTATCGAGAGGCGTGAATGTGTGTGGGTTGTTGCATTCTATTTTATCTCTTTATTATCTATGTGATTTGTCATCTCTTTCTTCTTCATTATAATATATTCATCCATACAATAAAACATTCAGAGATTTATATTTTCCTTCATTTATCAATTATTCATACCTTTAAGTTTACTTTTAACCTTTGCTCGTTACATTTGATTGATTCTTTCTTTCTATTTTTTGCTTTGATATGCTTAATTTAATTGGCCTCTCTCTTATTTCTTTCATAATAAATCAAGTAAATCAACCATTTAGATATATTCTGGGTTAAGTGATTTTGTTGTCTGCAAGTCCTTGAGCTTTTGGAACCATTTAGAATGCATGAGTTTCCTAAAGGGTCATTACAGTTGCGTCCATTTAAATGTGCCCAAAGCTAAAGGTTTGCTAATTCTAGATTGCTGGTATGTTTTCTTTGTTCACGTCTCTTGCATGTGGGTCAATATTTAGACTTTGTCTAAATAAACTTTTCAATAATTACTTATAAAAGAAGAAAATTAAGTATAATGAATTGGACTTTTCAACTTGCGCTGAATTTTTCTCATCTAACTTTGAAGCTTATGTGTTCTGCATTGTTTCAAATGTGAATAATTGATGGTTTTCTGAATATCAAGTTGTGATTACTTTCAGATGACTTTAAAACAGTTCCAGTTGATATTTCTGTTATGAAGCTTTTAGAGCTACAACATCGTATTTGCATGTAATCATTGAGAAGTCTATTACTACTAAGTTTTTAATTTATTCTTCCAAGTTTAAAGATTTAGGTTTCTGTTTTAAACTATAAATTGATTTTGAATTGATTTTAAAACTAATTTTAAAAGATCCAAATTGTTTTAAGAAAAAAAAGTTAGATATGTATTTTAAATCCAATCTATTAAAATAGATATAGTTTAGATATGTTTAAACTATAAATTACTTTTAAATTAGTTTTAAAACTAATTATAAAAAATACAAATTATTTTAAGGAAAAAAAATGGATATAAACTTTAAATCATAGTTTAAATATAGATTAAATTTCAAAAATCTAATTTATTAAAACAGACATAAATTGGATTTTCAAAAATTCATTTTATTTATCTCACTACATAGGCCCATTTTACATTGGACAACCGATTCGAGTTTCAATCACCAGAAAGAAACCGGTCAGGCCCAATAAAGAAAAACGACTATCTTCGAGTATCTTTCTGGGCTGGGCTTTTATGTAGAGTGAATAATAGCGGGAAGCAACGTATCAATTTGGCAACTGTCTCTCTTTTTCCGCCAAAAACAAGACCGTTATATAACAACCTACTCAGTATTTACCCAAACACTTCTTGGCATCTTCTCTGTCTTCTCTAACACATTCGGTTCTTAATTTGCAATAATCACAATGAAGAAATCTTCAAAATCATCACAAGCAGCAGCGTCATCTTCACACAGTGCCACATGGAAGAAATCCAATCTTTCAAGTTACAAACCTCACTCCCAAAGCCCTATTAAGTTCACAACCATTACACCGGAGAAGCTGCCACAGCAACGAATTCGTATCCCTGGCGTTGCCCTTTTTGTCTCTAAAATCACAAAAGTTGTGAAAGCTTACAACAAGATCAGAAGTGAAACAATGAAATCGAACCCATCACGGGTCAAGAGTGTCAGGAGAAGAATCTCATTCCGGCCTTCTTCTCCCAGTAAACTTAAGAACACTTGTGATGATGATCCCTCCAAGCTCCCCAAAAGTAAGTAAAAATTTAATTTTTTTTCTTTAATCTTGGATATTTTTATTCAAAAAAAAAAAAAAATTGTTGATTTTTTTTTTTTGTGCAGGTACAAAATTTTGAATGAGTTATTTCATGGATTGGAAACTTTGATTTGGCTGTCCCATGGAAAAGGACGGGATCAAACCTTTAGCAAGATGAAGTCCGACATTGAAGATTTCACTGGAAGGTATAATTTATTTATTTTTGTGTTATATGCATGAGTTATATATTTTTTGATGTGTTGGTTTTGGTTTTGTGTTTAATGATGGAAATGTGTGTTTTGACTTGTTTAGGACGTTTAAGCTTGGTCATCTTGCCCAGATGAAATTTTTGCTACCTGAGGCTATTGTGATTAAGGAAATTTGGCCGTGGGATGAACGCAAGAGCTGTAGGGAGCCTGATCTTCAGATTTCTTTGAACTCCGATTGGGTAGATGGTTTTCAAGGCAGAAGAATGTTATTGAAGGGGTTGTTTGAGGCACGGGTTAGAGAATTTTGGGAATCTCATCCTGAGGTGGGACATGACAATTCCAATTAGTGTATCTGCTTAATGAGATTTATTGTGAATTGTTCCTTATTGCTGATCTTGGTTGCTATTATGGAAACTTATTATAGCTGAGCAATCCTTTTTTTCATTGATTTTGTCACCGTGAAATGCTAATAGTGTAGTGTTTGTTGTTGAAGATGTCTTTTGCTGCTTAAGTTGAGTCCTTGAGAATTGTTTCCAACTTAAGTCCGTCATCTGTTTTTGGACTTCATAATTCATAAATGATGATAATTTGTTATGACTTCATCTTATTTTATATGATGGGAAATTGGTACTACAATTGCGATTACAATAATTACTCTTTTAAATCATACATTTTATTTGGTCTGAAAGATGTTTTTATGTGTAGGGTGATGAAATTCCAGAAGAAACATTGTCTGAGCAAAAGTCTCTGTTAGAGGAAAATCCAGAGTTGTCTTTCCGAGTTCCAGACTCAAGCATGAAGGAAAATCCACCCTTCAAGGATGTTAAACTTCATCTGAAAATTTCTCCAACTAAGTTGGCCTCAGAAAGCAGTGGAAGTTGTCTAAAAGTTTGTCCTTCTCTGGAATCGTCTGGTTCTCTGCTTGCTACTCCCATGTCAACTTCAGTCAAACTTGTTTCAACTCCAATTAAGCTGATGAGTGCCACACCTGACTTGTGTCCATCAAAATAACACTATATGAGCCCAGAAAACAACACCACCAGTTCTTTGAACAAGTTGGCTAGGCGTCCACCTCGCTCGAGCATAAGAAGATCATTGTTTACACTCCTGTCAAGAATAAGGAGGCTGTAAATGAAGACTATGATGGTGGTTTATCAATAGATGATGATGTTTTTGATATCCTCCCAGAAAACCTTATCCAGTCAGTATGCCTTTTTTTACTGATCTTCTTTTCTTATTTATTTTGGTAATAACAGACCCTGTGGTTTTGAATTTTCCCAAATTGGTTTATTAGCTTAAATGCTAAAACAGCCTTGGCATCCCTTTGACATGGACCTACTTCACAAGGAAAAACTATAAACTATTGTTGGTAACTTGGTATTCAGGCTTTGCTTCTGCTTTTTACTTATTGTCTGTGGAAGTTTATCATTAAAGTTCTTCATCTATGTTTTTTGAACAGCAAGTTCATATATTTGATGTTTTGTACATTGAACCTAGTTTATACCAGCTTCACTTTCATGAGTTCATCTACTTCATGAACATTTAAATAATATTGGGACCAACATCTATTTAGGTTTACTTTAACCCTTTGCATGAGTGGGATTAAGGTTAACAGTGCATCTTGCAGATTAGAGAAAAGGAGAGCATGGCAATGGAGGAAAGAGAACCAGCCATCTCACAAGCAAAGAGACGAAAAAGGAATGTAGCTAGACTCCCCAAGCTCTTTGACATGATTCGTTACTTGCTTAGATGGAATGGTATGACTAGGAAGGAGCTTGTAAGAATGCTAATCTCAAACCATAGGGATACTGTTGACAGAAGTAAGGCACTGTTTTATGCAGAGATGAAAGAAATGATTTACTATGTTATAGTTTCAAAGACACTAAATTTTCCTGTTCGTACTTTTAGGTGAAGTGGAAGAGCAGTTATGTTTGTTGCAAGAACTCGCCCCTGAATGTATTTCTGAGAATTTGGTCTCTAGTGGGGAGTTAATGTTATTGTAAATTGTTTTGGTTTAAACATCTTCTCTGCTTTAAATCTATCATTTAACAATGTACCATACCTTTTCCATTGTTTTGACTTTAGTGTGTGTTTTTGGTAGCATAAATAAAATGGAAAGCCCTGAAACCGTTCGAGCATCTCTGGTAGAAGCAGCAAAGTAAGCTCTGGTGCAAGCAGCAAAGTGAGCAGAGAGACAAAAATGCTCGTGTTGTATATTTTTTATTTTCTTTTGAGTTGTAAATGGTTTTTCTTTGTAAATGTTAGACAATATCCATCAAATGGAACACACCTTTTTCATCATTTACTTAGGGTGGATTGGTAGTGTTTTTTGTACAGGATATAATACATCCTAATTTTGTATAATTTTGTACAGTGTATAATGCATCCTAATTTAAAGTTATCAATATCTAATCTTCTATATGATCTATTTTATGGCTTAATTGGCTATAAGATTCTTAGTTATTGCCATTTTTTTAGTCTCTCTTTGAATATACTTAAAAGATTTTCTCAGTTTCAGGAGAGATTCCGAGAGAAAGTAATAAGAAAAGTTAAGTATTTGGGAAAAGAAGATAGAGAAATTCTTTTATTATTCAGATGCAAACAATTTTAGTTGTTTTTTTTTTTTACCATAATTGAAAAGAGATATTAAAATTGAAGGTATCAATTTATGGCTAATTGATTACTGAAAGTTACATTCTATGGTTAGTAACTAATCGTGCTATCTAATTACATACTTTTGATGTCAATCACTTGTAGTAGAGCAAGAACCACCTCATCCTTGATCAAACATGATTTAAAACTGTTGAATTAAGGACATGATTGTGCATGAATAGTCATATAATAAGATTAGTTGATTTACACTTTAAAAATTATTTGATATTTTATCAAATATGTTAAAAATTATTTAACAATATATTTAAAATTATACAAAAATTTATATATGATTTTATTAATAATAATATAAAATAATTTAATTTATACAAAAGTTTGAATGTAATATATTTAATGTTAACGAACCGTGTCTAAATAATATATTGGCTAGGTTAATACACAAGATGATAACAAGCAATAGGTAGAAAAATTGAGCTAACTAGACACAATAACTTTATAAATTGTACCCTACTTCCAATTAGTCTCTTCATTGAGACAAGGTGTAATATGTCTTAAAAATTGTGAAAATGCATTCTATTTTATATTTCTTTTTAACCAAAGTATTTTTAAACTCAACATTTTAGTAGTGACAAAGTAATGAAGAAGGCAGGGGTCGAGTCAGAATCTAAGTTTGAAAGGGGTCAAAATTTTTTAAATTTTTTAAATTTTTTCATTTTCTTCATTTTTATTTTTATTTTTTTCATATTTTTAGTAACTCTTAATTTATATAAATTTCTTTTTCTATTTGATCATTCTTTATAGTAATTTTTTTTTAAAATAAAATTAATTTATTATAAGAAGCATAATATATATATATATATATATATATATATATATATATATATATATATATATATATATATATATATATATATATATATATATAAACAAGAAAAAAAACAAAATTGAGAGAGGGAGACCACGCTCCTCAGCCATAACGTGCGCTGCCTCTGAGAGGAAGAGTGAAAAGAAAGAAAAACTAAGAGAACGAAGAAAGAAAATAAATTAATTTATGATATAAGACGTTAAGATAATTATGAATTTTTTTGTTATGAATTCACATCATGTAGTTTTTATGAATTTTTTTCATTGCTTTGCCGTTTATTATATTTATCATATTTTTTTAAAATTTCAATTTATTTAACATAGAAAATATAAAAAAATGATAAATATTGTCATAAAATATTTAGAAGGAAATAAATTTAACTTTAAAAAAACAATATGTGTGATATAATATACTTGGATGAACTTCATTTTTTGTTTCATAAAAGAAAGTTAAAATTTAACACTTATTCACGAAAACGAAATTTTTAGTTAATACTAGGATGGGAAATTTATTTAAAACCAAATTAATATTTACATTATTATGATTAAATTATATTTTGTGTTATTATAGTTATAATTTTATGGTTTTCCCTTCCTTGACTTAAATAATTTTTTGAATATTTTATTTATTTGTCATAAAAATTATTTTTCATGCAAGTAAATTTTTTCCTAAATTTTTTTATCCTTCTACAATTTATATTTTATATTTTAACAATTTATTTTTTTTAATAATGTAGAAAGTAAAAAATGGTGGCTTAATTTCAATAACGCAAAACGGTTCGTTTCAGCGATAGGGCATTGTTGTTGAACCCCCAAATTCGATTCCCGGAACCTACACTCTCTACTCTCTAGGGTTCCACCACCTCTGCAATTTCCTCTCTGCCACACCGTACGACGTCGTTTGCCGTAACCCCTGCTCGTTTCTCTCCGGGTACTTTTTCTCTCAATTTCTATACTCGCACTTCACTCACTACACACTCACACGCATAATTTAATTTTGCAATCGAAGTATTTTCACTTTGATGTTCTGATAAAATTAAATTCTTAGGGTTTTTTGGAACATGGACGGTGATGAGAACACGAACGAGGTTCCATATGAAAACTTGGGGAGTGATTCTTTGGACAAGGGGAAAAAATTGGAAGATGGAGAGGATTTGAGGTTGAGTGTAGTCAATGAGGAAGTGAGAGGAGTGGTTGCTGAGAACGGTTGTGTGTCTCTTGAGGATGGAAGTCTCAATAGAAGCATTGAGATTATTGAAGGAAGATGTATCCTTATATCAGATTGAATTTTATTATCCAATGCTTGGTTTACTGTTGTGTGTGCCCCTACCTGTGAAATTTACTTAGATAAGTAGATTCAATGTTTTCATTGCTTGTGTATTGATGTAACTTCTGAGTTCTTTTCAGCAGAATATGTTACATCTAGACAAAAATGAATGAACCATCACTTTGATTTCTGAACTATTTCTCTCTCCTAAATAGTCCTTAAACTATTGAAATTGTATAAGTAGTCCTTAAAGTATTGAAAATCCATCAATTTAGTCCACTTGAAGGATTTCTCTGTACTTAGGAAATATATTGCATGGTTTTTAATTAGGTAAGGATTACTTATGTATAGTTTCTAGTACTTTAGGGATTTTTTAGGATAGAGGGTGATAGTTTAAGGACCAATTTGATGATTTACTCGTACAAAAACTGATTAATTCTCTTGTAATCTCTCATTTTATAACTCTTCAATTGTTTCTAACACTCGGTCTTTTCATGTCAAACTTTTTCTTCAATTCAAATTTCAAACTTTTCTATCTACCCATGCAAGTGGACCATAACAGGCCTGTGGCCATCGTATTTGGGCCTATTCCTTAGCCTTCAAAGAGAGAAAAGTTGGCTAGAAATAAATATTCAAACGTTTCCTTCCATTCAAATTTCAAACTTTTCTATCTACCCATGCAAATGGACCACAACAGGCCTGTGGCCATCGAATTTGGGCCTATTCCTTAGCCTTCTGCAATACAAATTCTTAATTGGTGGTCTAACAGTATGATTAAACTGGTGACTTTATGTGCCATGGTTGCTTTGAATTGGTGTATAACAATGTCTTTGAGAAATATCTTCTGTCTATGATGTGGTCCTTTGTAATCGCTGTGATTGAAAATCAATGGATTAAATTGCTCTTGTAAGCAAAATAAAGTGACCAAAATAAAGAAAAGCCTGAACCCCTCCCACCCTGAAAAAATGTGCCTGTGCAATTGTTGCAACTTAATTTTAAAGTCTGGTATATCTATTGGTTTATAATATGATATTAGTTGCTTAGATTTGTTCTATGCAGTGTATCTTTTTTCTTGTTATTATACATCAGTATGTTTATATCATTGACACTGACAAAAACTTTGGAATAGTTGTGCATCAAGTTAACATGCAATCCCTGATATAATTTGTTTCCTTAATAAGACATGCTAGCTGTATCAGGTGTTAAAAGAGCCCGAATTACCCTTGATGAACAATCGCCATCAGTTCATTTTACGTATAATTCCCTAACCAGGTTTGTTCAAATTGGTCTGACAAATCATTCAAACTCATGATGGGGCATTTTTCTATGAGCCTAAATTGAAAAAATAGAGCTATGTATTTGTTAATTTTTTGGTATTAAAACTTCAAGTGCCCTGATCATGCAGTTTGGTTTGAAAATTTGACTTACATTGAACAATTTCCAGAGCTAGTAGACAGAAGCTTCAGGAACTTCTACAACAATGGTCTGAATGGCACGCTAAACATGTTTCATCATCCAATGTAAGCCCAATTATTATTCTTTTTCATAGTAAACAAGATTTCTCTTAATATTAAATAAATGAGTAAATAGAGGATAGACAGTAGAATAGCGTGAAATGAAAACATAAATGAACAGAAATTGAAGGTAAGAATTTGAAATTAAGTTGGAGTCTGTCTGCCCAGTTATTATGGTTGAGTTGTAATCCAAATTATGAGTAATGATGGTCTAAGATGCCCAAATGCAGATGGTTGTAGGTGAATAGACAATCATTTTTGCATTGTTGATGAGTTGAGAATCTTGGTCTTCAAATATGAAACCCCTTCTTAAAATGTATGTTTTATGTTTTGGAGAGGATTACATTGAGGCAAAAAAATGCTGTTTATAATTTTCTTTAGTCTTGGGTTAATGAAATACTTGAATATGAAAGAAAAAGGAATGGAGTGAAGAAAACTGCACTCTCTCTTTTTCTCTTTTCATTATGTAAATATATAGATTACATTACAATCAATGTAGCCTTGAAAAAGACTAAGCCTAAGCCACCCTAAGCTGTCATATCATATCAGAAAATAATAAGCCTAAGCCACCCTAAGCTAGCTATTCTAACACTCCCCCTCAAGCTGGAGCATACAGATTGTATGCCCCAAGCTTGGAACATAAAAACTGAATTCGAGGTCCCCTTAATGACTTAGTCATAACATCTGCAAGTTGTTCATTGGAGGTTACAAATTTAGTAACAATTTCCTTAGACAGCAGCTTCTCTCTAATGAAGTGACAATCAACCTCTATATGCTTAGTTCTCTCATGAAATACCGGATTGGAGGCAATGTGGAGAGCAGCCTGGTTATCACAAAGATAAATTCCATTGGATGATCTTCACAAAATTTTAACTCTTGAAGGAGTTGCTTAACCCATATAAGCTCACAAGTAATCAATGCCATAGCACGATATTCACCAAGACACTAGATCGAGCAACAACATTTTGTTTCTTGCTCTTCCAAGAAATGAGATTTCCACCAAGGAATACACAATATCCAAGTGGTGGAACGTCGATCGACAGACAACCTCGCTTTAATCAAGATCACAATATCCCGAGATTTGGCTGTTTCCATTGTTTTTGTACAACAATCCTTGTCCTGGGGCCTTTTTGATGAATTTAAGGATACGCAAAACAACATTCCAAGTGATCAACATGAGGGCCTGCATGAATTGACTAACAACTCCCACCGCAAAAGAGATGTCGTCTTGTGATAGTAAGATAAATAAGTTTCCCAACCAATCTCCTATATCTCTCTCGGATCAAGAATGGTTCACCTTGGCCGCCATTAACTTTTGGTTAGGATCCATAGGACTATCAATGGGTCTCGCAATCAACCATGCCTGTTTCCTCCAAGATGTCTAAAGCATACTTCCTTTGAGAAATCACAATGCCTTCCTTTGATTGAGCGACTTCAATACCAAGAAAATATTTCAAACATCCTAAGTCTTTGGTCCGAAAATGGTCAATAAATGTTTCTTCAATTGAGAGATTGTAGCTGCATCGTTCCCCTAATCACTATGTCATCAACATAAACAACTAGATACACACACTTCCCAGGAGAAGTATAGCAATAAAAAACTGAGTGATCCACTTCACTTCTTTTCAGCCAAAATCTTGTACAACATGACTAAATCTTCCAAACCATGCCCGAGGAGATTGTTTGAGACCATAAAGAGATTTTCGCAATTTACAAACTAATCCAGACTCCCCGAGCAACAAACCCGGAGGTTGCTCCATGTAAATCTCCTCCTCCAACTCACCATGAAGAAAGGCATTTTTGATGTCTAGTTGGTGGAGAGGCCAATGACGAATAGCCGCCATAGCAGAAAGAGACGAACCGTAGGGATCTTGGCCACAGAGAAAAAGTGTCACTATAGTCTAAGCCATAAATCTGAGTATACCCCTTGGCCACTAGTCTAGCTTTGAGACGATCAACGGTACCATCGGGGCCAACTTTGATGGCATAGACCCATCTACATCCAACCGTTGTTTCCCTGGAGGAAGTGGAACTAGTTCCCATGTACCACCGTGCTCAAGTGCTTGCATCTCAACAATCATAGCTTGTCTCCATCCAGATGATTAAGAGCCTCATGAACATTTCTAGGAATGGTGAGAGGAGATATAGAGGAGAGAAAAGAAAAATATAAAGGAGATACACGATGATAGCTCAAAAAATTATAAATAGGATGAGGATTCCTAGTAGACCGAATACCTTTTCAAGAGCAACAAAGCCAACAAGAATTATCTTCCCTAGGATCCGTAGCACGAGCGTCCGATGGCGAAGGACTAGAATCTAGTAGGTTCTTCAAGAACAGTGCACTCCAATTGTCTTGTCCGGCGTTGGTATGTGATAAGGTGAGGAGTATCTTGCCTGGGATTAGTTGTGGGAAGACAAATTGATTAATTTCTTGGTCGAATGTTATGGATTGACATTAGAGGTGGAGTGGAAACATGAGAACCAACTGGTAAAGCCTCGTTGTATTGATGGAGGATCATGAGTGGAGGATGAGAAAAACATAGTTTGTTCAAAAGAAGGTCACATCTCCAGCACATGTAATATTTTTTTGGTTTGTGGTGAGTAGCATTTGTACCCTTTCAAGGCGCGTGAATAACCTAAGAAAACACATTTGATAGCTCTAGCAGACAACTTGTCCAAACCAGGGAAACATCATGGACAAAACATGTACACCCAAAGACCCGAGGTGAGACATGAAACAATGGTTCCTTTGGATAAATAATGGAGTAAGGAATTTTATTTTCAAGAGAAGAAGATGGCATTCGGTTGATTAAGAAACAAGAAGTGAGAATTGCATCACCCCAATAATGTACAGGAACATTTGAATTAAGCATTAGGGTGCGTGCAGTCTCCACAAGGTGCCTGTTTTTCCTTTCAGCAATTCCATTTTGTTGGGGTGTGTGTGGACATGTAGATTGATGCAATATCCCTTGTGAGGATAGGAAAAAGGATAATTCGAGAGAAATATTCTTTTGCATTGTCACTTCTAAAGATTTTAATCATTTTCCCAAATTGATTTTTGATTTCATTAAAGAAAGACATAAAGATAGACAAAAGTTCAGAACGATCTTTCATTAAATATACCCAAGTACATCTGGAGAATTCATCAATGAAGGTTACAAAATATCTAAAACCAAAAGATGTTACACGGCTTGGACCCCAAATATCAGAATGAATGGTGGTGAAAACCGATTGACATCTTTTTTCAGTTTGTTTGGGAAAAGATGATCTAACATGTTTGCCTAATTGACATGACTCACAACCTAATTCTTCTAACTTCTTCAGACTAGGAACTAAGAGTTTCAACTTGGACAAACTTGGGTGACCCAAACGATCATGTAACAGCTTGGGTGACAAAACAGCAGCACACGATACAGATGGTTGTTTTCCAAAATAGTAGAGCCCACTAGATTCATGTCCTTCGCCAATCCTCCGACCCGTACCACGTTCCTGAATAACAAAGGATTCAGCATTAAAGGTTATTGAACAATTTAAGGACTTAGTTAACTGACTTAGAGAGATTAGATTGAAAGGACAATTAGGAATAAACAAAACAGATTTTAAGTTTATTGAGGGAGAAAGAGAAACTTGACCGATTCCTTTGGGAGCAATTCTTGACCCATCTGCTAAGGTAATAAGGTGAGGTGATTTAAGAGGTGACATAGAAGAGAACATAGACTCATTACCAGTAATATGATCAGAGGCTCCAGAATCAATAATCCATGGAATTTGACTAGTAAATGAATGAGAAACACAAGCTGTAGAGGCGGTAGCGGTAGAGGAAGATTGAGCCTGAGTCATGGATTTCCACTGAAGATATTCTTGATAATCATCTTCTGCCATCTTCATATCAGATTTTCCTGATTTTTCTGATTTAGACAGATTTGCTGTCTTTTCGGGGAAACCATGAAGAGAATAACAATTCTCTCGAGTGTGACCCATTTTCTTACAATATGAGCATTGGGGGCGACCACTTCTACCTCCTCTTCCTCCTCGGTTTCCACGACCACCTCTTCCCCAACTAGAAACCATTGCAGAAGCTTCACTTATTTCACCCATATTTTCATTTTTCACTTCTGTAGGGACCCGAAGGAGTCTAGTTATCAAGCTGTCCATTGAAGGAATCTCATGGCCAGTTAAAATCTGGTCACGAACATGATTAAAATCTGAATGCAGTGTTCTCGATCGCACCATATAGAACCCGTCCAAGTTTCTTATTTATTCCTTCTAGAGATTCGTCGGAGGAACATTTTTAGTTCTTCCACAAAGAGCTTGAGCTTCAAGAATATGAGAGGTCATTTCATGATTAGTTTGTTTCAAGGATGCTATCCTCTGAGTAGCATCATACAGCCTTTGAATATCATTTGCATAAATATTGTGAGCCTTTTTCCAAAAAGAACAGCAGGTTTTGAATGCCCTGAGTGTCCCCAAAATGTTGGGTTCAACAGATTGCCACAACACAGCACAAAGTTGAAAATCAAGCTTCTTCCATTTGCCCCGAGTTTCATCTGAACCTTCAATATCTTCCACTTCCAAGTGGTCGTGGTACCCTTGACCAAGGAACCATAGTTCCACAGAGGCAGCCCACGATAGAAAGTTTTTACCATTTAGTTTTTCCGTTGTAATGGTTGGGGTACCAGAAATAGGTAAAACGGGACCTGAAAAAGCCATAGGAGACTAGAGAGAGGAGCAACAATAGACCCACTATCCACACAGCAACCAAAACAGGAAAAACAAGTCCAGAAATGGACTTGGAAGACTGCAGAAGAGGTGTGAACAGTACACGCCAAACAGAGAAAGAGACAGATTAACGAGTGTGGGGGCACGTTAGGCTCCGGATGACGCCGGAGTTGAGGAAGACAGGTCGTGCTTGACGAGGCGCACAAAAAATCTAGGTTCGCCGGAGAAAACGGCGGCCGGCGACGGCGGCCGGCGGTGGTGGCCGGCGGTGGTGGCCGGCGGTGGACGGCGGCCGGCGGAGGCAGGCGGCGGCGCTGAGCGGGATCGTTCCCGCTCTGATACCAACTTGAATATGAAAGAAAAAGGAATGGAGTGAAGAAAACTGCACTCTCTCTTTTTCTCTTTTCATTATGTAAATATATAGATTACATTACAATCAATGTAGCCTTGAAAAAGACTAAGCCTAAGCCACCCTAAGCTGTCATATCATATCAGAAAATAATAAGCCTAAGCCACCCTAAGCTAGCTATTCTAACAGAAATATTGTACCAAATGACATATAGACAACTCAGGATCTAGAGAACATCCAATGGAGGGATTCTTGGAACTTGGAAGTTTGGTAAATCTGCAAGAAAATTGGTGGCATGGAAAATTTTCTATTAACAACTGTAGTTATTGCATTTGTTGATTGATAAACACTGATTATCTTTCTGTCCTTTCAGGATGATGATGAAGTGTTAGAATCTGGTGAGGAGACATTCTTCCCTGCTCTACATGTTGGACTCGAAAAGTCATCTGCTGTGGTGAGTTTCCCAAGTCTGTTATGAGTACCTGAAACACTGCAGGTTGTGAATCTCTCAATTCCACTGCTTGGAAACTTTTATTTACCACTAGTTTCAAGGGTTAGATGGTTAGTATTGCTGGAATTGTTCCTGGTTCCTTCAATTTCTGTCATAGTTTTGATCTGGTTAGTCCTGGAACAAAGGTTTTAGTTGTGGTCCTCAAATGCAATTATATGCAGTTTTTTGTAGTGATAGAGCTAGGGTTACAACAGCAATTTGCAGTGTGAAATCTAAATTCAATGCATTTTGTGATAATTTCCATATCTGTTGTCATTTTCTTTGTTTTTAACTCTTCTTCATGTGTAGAATTTGCTTTGTCATTTTTGTCTAAATTTTTTTTGGCATTCATGCTGTCTTTCCCAAGTGCCTTTGTTTATTACTGCTGCATTATGAGAAGACTAGGGTGGTTGTGGTTGTGAGCAGTCTTAGTCATAGTTACACCATTTTCCATTATAAGAATACTGAGCATGATATTGTATTTAGCTTATATGTGCAATTATTGTTTCGTTTTGAGGTTATTTATCTTGAAACATCAAGAGGGAAAAATTACTTTTGCAATACCATATAATATATCATTTTTTCCATTTCTTTAAATTGCAGTCATTTTGGATGGAAAATCAAACAAGAAATGATAATAACAAAGAATTCATTCCTTTAGCTGATAACATCGTGCCTCTGTATGACCGTGGATATGCTTTGGGATTGACTTCCGCTGATTGTTCAAGTAATGTGGACGGGTAAACACTGTTACTTTGTATTATTTAAGGATGAAACTGTTGGTGCACATAGCTTCCCATTTCTATATAGACGTTTATTGTGATCATACAATGTTTGAAATATAACATTTTACAGAAGTAGGATTAGTGGAAGTATCAATTTTCTATTATCACAGTTTGTATGCTAACTTGTTTCTTGGCTGTCCAATATTGTGATGTTGCACTGCACATGAAAACCTCTTCTCTGAATCTCAATAAAATCTCCAATCAGCGTGGCTACTGAATTTGGCATTTCTGGAAATGAAGCATTCCATATATTCCTCTGCTGCTAATATTTATTCTTATTTCAATTTTCTACTTTAACCAGTAAGCATTGAAATACGTCTTCACATATCTTATTAGTGCCTTTTGATTGTGTTAGGTTGTCTACTTCATTAAAATTTTCAAATGGTTGGGGAGAATTTCAGAAGAAAAGCTTATTTTAGCTATTTCTAAATTTGACAGAGCCTTTGCAAAATTTGAGTTTTTGGACCTGCAAACAATGAGTTTTTGTGATATTAAGAAGTTTGCTCAAGTTTTCTTAATGGCAATTGTATTCTTATCACATTGCATATAAAGATTGAGATGTGGTTGAAGTTCTATAGATTTAGTAATTAGTAGATAATAGCATTTGACAAAAATAATTGTACAACAATGTTAACCTAAAATTTAAGCGTAAAAAGAGAAATATTGTTTCAGTGTTGGGATCTTTTTTTGCATATGCTCGTAATGAATAGCGATTGGCTCGGTTGTTATTATGTTCATTGAATCTCCTGTGAATCTTTATTATTGAAACAATGATCTGATACCCCCCTTCGGTTGCAATGACTAATGAGTATCATAAAATTTCTTGAATGTGAAGTGGTGTATGGCATGGCTAATCTTGTTATGAGTTAGTTTGCTTCTGTTGGCTATATGATAATATTTCATTATCAATGCAAATTCACTTCACTCTAGTAGGAGTGATAAGGTGGCCGGGTGGTTGGGAAAGGAGGTTTAAAGGGTGAAGGTTGAAGGGTAAAGGTTGCAGGTTCTAACCATCCTACTGACAAAAAACTAACAATTGGTAACAACTCACATTTGCCAATAAGAGAAAAAACTTGTTGCAATTTCCTTTTAATTCTTTCATATTTAGTTGTTTGGGAGTCATAGGAACCCAGATTTTCAGTGAGGAAGAAAAGAGAGATATTGAGTAGAATGAAAAAGAATAAGGAATAGGAGGACCCCACTCCACCATTTATCCTTATATCCTAACACTACACCCCACCCTAAAAAAAACCTTGTCCTCAAGGTTGCAATTTGAAAAATGGAACTAGTGACATAACAAAACGTAGTCTAGTTTGGACCACAGCGAATCAACACCACTCTTTCTTATCTTTCAAATCTACTTTGGTGTCCACCATGGGGAATCAACTTTGAACCCACTGGCCTCACATGTAAGCTTCCATCAGGTGGCTTTGGTGGTGGGGAAGGCACAACTGGATTCTGTGTAATTTCATTCACCATTGATGTTGTTTGAAAATTTTGATCTTGCTGCTCTGGTTGGGATTCCTTCAGACTTCCATGTGTTTCTTTGGCCACCCATACATGGTCACAGCCAGCTTCTTCAAATATCTTTTAACAAGTCTTGTCTCCCGAGTCAGATACCTTGAGTGTACAAGTCCATCCAAATCTTTTGTGTAGCTGGAACAAGAAAAGTAGGTACTTTGATACTTTCTCCTCCAGCTTAGAAAACTGTTGCAGCAGCCATAAAATCTTCGGTCTTCTCACCAGTGTATGATCCCATGTATACTCTGTCAATTTTCACATTGTTGCATTCTCTTGCCAAAGCATGATTTTCAGGGGAATGTGGTTTTGCTGTCAATGGTTCCATCTTTGATACATCAGATCTCGCATTCTCATCTCTGAAAACTGGCTCATATGGTGCAGGTGTCTTATCCTCAAGGTATTTGTATTTGGTCTTATCAGCAGCAGCATTATCATTTTTCCCTCCAGCTTTTATAGCCATGTTGCAAATTTTCATCCCATCTTCCATACATAAACTTTCAATGATTGTCCCAGCAAACTCCATCGTTTTATATGTTGCACCAGACATAGCTATTTCACCAATGACATTCAAAATTAGATCCTTTGCAAGCAAATAGCTGGGCATTTCACCATCCAGTACAAATCTTAATGATGGTGACACCTTGAGTAGGATCTTTCTTGTCCCTAATATAAATACTGCATCAGTGTCACCAACTCCTGTAGCAAACTGGCCATATGCTCCAGCTGATGTGGTGTGAGAATCAGTACCAGATAAGATCTCTCTAGGTCTGCAATGACCCTCCTATGCTAGATCAATGTGACAAATACCTTCATAATCAGGATTAGCAATATCCACATTGCGATGTGGCCGTTCATCATTTGTGAAAATGTAATGATCAGGTCTAACCACAATCTTTCCACGGTCCCAAACCTTTGAAGTGTTGCCAAACTATTTCTTTAAAATTCCAGCTATTCTTGGGCAATTTATATCATTGATCATCAAAACATCCACATTTACCCACGTATTTTCCCCTGGCCTAACCTCATGTTTTTCAGCAGCTCTTCCCAGGATCTTCTCTGTTGCAGTCACTTGATTTATGGTTGAGCCAGTTTCAGAAGGGTTGTGTTTGTTCTTTTGAGGTGATACAACTGAAACAACTTTGTTTGATGATGTTATCTTGCATTTCCCAATTATAGGGGATGATGAAGGAAAACAAAGAGAACCAAGTTTTTCTTTTTCTTGATTTTGATTTCAAAGGGTTGTGCAATTTCCTTTTAATTCTTTCAAATTTAGTTGTTTGGGAGTGATAGGAACCCAGATTTTCAGTGAGAAAGAGAAGAGAGATTTTATTAAGTAGAATGAAAAAGAATAAGGAATGGGAGACAAACTCTACTCCAAGGGTTTCCCCTTCACACAGGATTTCTCCTTTTGCAAAGAGCAAATGCTTAGTTTACAAAATGATGAAACTGACTTCTTTCCTTCCCTATTTATATCAATTAGAATCTTCTAACTAACTAATATACTAAACTCCCTTATCCTTTTATCCTAACGGGGAGGGATCCATTATTGATGTCGGAAGATATGTAAAGCAGAAGCAATATCTTTGGGTGGGTAAGCGGGCCGGCCTGCCTCGCCTAAGGCCCGCCCTCGTAGGCCCGTGAAGAGCTCGGTCCGCCCCGCCCTGCAATGCCAAACGGACCTAACTTGGTGGTCCGCCCCCGCCATGCGGGTCAAACGGGCTGACCCGCGGGTCTAGTTAAAAAAATTTAAGAAAATGCTAAATCTAGGATTTTAAAAAAATGTTAAAAAAAATGTTATATTTTACCTCTTAAATTCTTAATAAAATAAGTCAACAATATAAATTTTTAGTTATCCCAAACAACAAAATTAAATTCTTAATAAGTCAACAACATAAATTTTTAATAATCTCCAACAAATGATTCCATTTTTGAAGCTTGATCCTTTTCCATCATCACATCTTCAACTTCTTTTCATAGAAACGGTGCTGACGTTAGGGTTTGAGATTGAGACTAGTTTTGGCGGAACGATAGCAAAAGCAGAACTGGTGCTGGCGAAACGGCAGCGGTGCTAGCGGAACTAGTTTTGGCAGAACTGGTTTTGGTGGAACGGAAGGGAAAGCGGCGAAATTAGGGTTTTAACTTTCAACCCTTTAAATAGTGCTGGCTTGTGGGTCGCCCCGCGGACCCCTCGGGTTTGACCCGCAAAGTTTGTGGGTTGTGCGGGGTGCTTTTACTGACGGTACCCCTAGATTATTTTGAAAAAATTGGTCCAGACCCACACGGGTCCGCAGGCTAGCTCATGGACTTCAACCCCTATACCCACCCCATATCCCTGTATTTTTGTTGGTTGTTAGAAGCTTTAGGAAAGATGGTGTCATCTTTTTACAGTGGAAAATTGACATTTCAAATGACCAAATCTCAGTTCATAATTTTTGAGTATGTGTGTTGTTGTTTGAGGAGGACCTTTAGTTCTTGGGACATATAGATGTGTAAGAAAGCATTACTTGGCTAATTGATGTTGCCACCTGCAGCAGATTGTGGTGTATAGAGAATGATAGTGGTGGCAATGTTGTGTGTGGTTTAGGAGTGGGATTTACCAGTGCAGCAGTCTATGGCCCTAGATTATGTTATTGTATACTTGTTTTAATTATTTTTCTTCTTGGTTGCTCCTTTTTACATTGCTTTCAGTTCTTATATGCATTTCTTTTTTTCAACATCTCGAGGTAACATTTGTTTTGCATGCATTTTGTGTTCTAGTGGTATGTTTTTAATTCTTGATGAAATGTTTAATTACTTATTGAGTGTGTTGTTCATTAGTGCGTCTGGTATTTATTTATTTAAACTAAAATATCCTGCTAGTTTCTGCAACAGTTATGTACCTGGTTTTTTTTCTAAAAAATATTGTAGTGGTCTAGAGATTATTGATGATGCTGCTCGGTGCTTCAATTGTGGTTCTTACAACCACTCTTTGAGAGAATGTCCAAGGCCTCGTGATAACACTGCCGTCAATAATGCTCGGAAACAACACAAGTCTCGCCGGAACCAGAATTCTTCTTCCCGGAATCCAACTCGTTATTATCAGAATTCTCCGGCTGGAAAGTATGATGGTTTGAGGCCAGGTGCTCTGGATGATGCTACACGACAGCTTTTGGGTTTGGGGGTAAGTTGCTAAAATATTGTCTTGATGTTATTAAAATAGATTTCCACACATTATTTTAGATTGAGAAATAAGTTTTATTGGAAAAATGTGAGGAAAATTCAACCAAGGAACGATAGGATATCTTCCAATGTCTGAAGTAGGAAAAACAAAAATGATAATTATCAACCAAAAAAGAAGTAAAAAATCAAGCAAGGCTGTACAATCTGGCTGCATATTGGACAGAGCCATTCCGTAGAAAGAGCCCTGATCAGAACACTAGATAGAAGACATGATCACAACCTGCTGATGCCGTAAAGAGGTTTAGGAGCAAATGTGGACCCTTATAGTGTTATGCTCCAACCAATTGCTGCAAAATCTAAATTGATATAATCTAAACCACTTTAGTTTGGATTACATGAGATTTGATTTTTTCTTTTTTTTTTTTTTTTTCCCATGGTTTGATGAGATTTGAATTTTGAGCCAACCAATCTGTTAACACCACTAAAATGTCCAATTTCAAAGTCATGCCAAACAGATTAAGTTGCTTTCAATATGAGAGTTTCTACTTTGTGCTTTACTTCTCAGTCGAGCTACTTCCTGGTAGAAACATGTAACTCTTGTAAGGAAGCTACAATCCATCATGATGAACTCGAGAGAATATAATCCGTTATTGTGTGGCTCTCCATGAGTCCACGTAGCATCCCATTATCAACTGGAAATTTAAGCATTTTTATAGTCTGCAGGTAGCATGATAAGGTAAAGAGGGGAGAGGAAAATGCAAAGTAGATTTACCAAATATTAAAAAGTTGTTTGTGTTTCATCATACTGAACCTATCCTCTGTAGTAACTTGACAACCACAGACACCTGCACACTTTATTTTAGCTGTAGAAGAAGAAACCTTTTCTTAATCCTCAATAAAATCCCTTTAAACTTTATGCATATGGTTGTGTTTTTTGTCTATGTACACAATATCTTCTAACAAAATATTATGTGGCTATATCTCAAAGAAAAATATTGAAATAAACATATGCTTTGAATGCGTTAGGTGTAGTAATTAAAAACTTGCATGTTCAACTGTTAGTTTCTATGATAATATATTCATAACAAATGTGGAAGGATGGCATAATAGGTTGTATTGTGGTAAGTAGTTTAAATTTGCCTATTCAGTCTTTTATTCTTATGCTGAAGCATAACTAAACTGTACAATGGAGACTGTTAGGATTGACAGAATTTTCAGTCTTCTTGAAATAATAAGATTTTTGTATTACACAGGAGCTTGATCCACCTCCGTGGCTTAACAGAATGCGAGAAATAGGATACCCACCTGGATATCTTGGTAAAAAGATTTTCTTTTACCACATTTTCCTTTTTTATTTTCTGCACAATACCTTTCCTATGACTGCCCAATCGTTCATCTCATGTTCTTATTGGTGCATATTATATCTAATTTGTGCCTTAAATTTAATGCTATTAGCATGTACGTCAGTCTTTAGAAATTTGCTCAGGTTGTTGTGCGTGTCTTTCTAAATTAATGTACTTGCATAGTTATTCCTGTGATTTAACAATTTTGGCGTCTTTCTAAATTAATGTACTTGCACGGTTATTCCTGTGATTTAACAATTTTGGTTGCTATTTACTGCATTTGTTACCCTACTTTCCTTTTCATTTTTTTTCTTGCAGTGTATTAATTCAATTTTCTTTGATAACTTGTTTGGATTTTCAGATGTTGATGAAGAGGATCAGCCTTCAGGCATTACAATATACTCTGATAGGGAAATTGCGGATCAGGAGGATGGGGAAATTATGGAAGCTGATTCTTCAAAACCGAAGCGGGGTAAGACTGTTAAATTTCCTGGAATAAATGCTCCTATTCCAGAAAATGCTGATGAAAGGTTGTGGGGCACTGGAGTTGGACTCTCAACTTCGGATTTTTCAAGAAACTTGTCATTGCCACAGCACAGATCGAATTATGGTATTGATCATGGCAGCCGAGGACATCATCGTGAACAGAGGTTAGCAGATCCTAGGGATGATGGTCCTCCAGGGGACCCAGGACATAGTTCATCCAAGTTTAGTTTTCATCCTAGGTTTAGCAACGATTCTGCGACAAGAAGTCCTTCACTGTCAAGGTCTCAAACTGACTGGAGTAGGAGAAGTCCTATGCATGATGAAGAATCTCCAAAGCCATTTTCTTTCCATTCTCTTCATTATTCATCTTCTTCAGAGAGGCATTTTTCACCCTCAGACCGAGATTCTGGTAGGCTAGGGAACTGGAGCTCTGAAAGCTGGTATGACCGAGACCGTGATCGTGACCGTGACCGTGATCTTTCATCTCGGTTTAGGGACAGGTCAGACGACCGGCACCACCGCAGTTGGAGGTAAGGATGGCATCAACATGATCAATCATATTGGTAGGTTCTGGAGATACATTTCTGTCGTTCATACATTGAAATTACTTACCCTCACCCTATTTGGGACTGGGGTGGGGGGTTATGCAATGTGCTAGCAAAGTTGACAGATTTAACCATTTTTCTGGTATAGCTTTATTGGTACTCCTTTATTTAATACCAGAGTTTAGGGCCTACTCCTAACCCTAACTTGCTTGTAGAATGGATGGCCCTTGTTTAAAATCTCTGCAATAGAATATGGTTATTTGTAAAAGATGAGTTATTATTATGTTGTAACCTTTTTCTTTATATCTCGCAATTACAGAGTATCTGAAGTTACATAAAAAACATGGTAGTTGCTGTTTTCTCATTATTATTTAGGCCATGAATTTCTGAATATGTACTTATTGGGGGTAAATAAAGGTAAAATATATTGTTTTTTATGAATTAAATTTATTTTATACTTAAGTTAAAATTAGCTTTTGGAAAAGTTTAATGGGATAATTATATAAATTAATGAGTAAATTACACTTCACTGATGTAATATGTTTATATAAATCACACTAAAGTTTAAAAATTTATCAAAATATTATTCTCTAACTTATTTGTACTATTATTCATATTTTCTTTTTTAAGAGTAAATTACATTTCACTATCTTGAAGTTTACTGAAATAATACTAAACTCTGAATTTTGTTTAATATTAGACTTTATCTCATTTATACCATTTTCTATACGTTTTTTTTTTCTTAATAATGATTAGAAATGTAAATTATTTTAAATATACAAATTGAAACCAGTAATGAGTTATACATTTAACTCAAATTTAATTTATTCTTAATTTTTATGTTATTTGAATTCAAGTACAAGTAATAACATAATAAATATTTTATTTTAAAATATAAGTAACATAAAATAAAAAATTACAGAGATTCCTCCTATTTTTTTTGAATCCGAAAGAAAAACAGTTTGAATTTGCAATTTTTAAAAAATGTTAAAATAAATAAATAAAATAACATACACTTTCAGTTCTTTTAAAGAATAATAAAATGGTAAAATAAAAAAAATGAGATGCAAAGTATTTAATATTTTTTAGATACTAAAATATTTTTTAATATAGGTTAAATATATTAGGGTAGTATCTTTTGAAAATTGCATTATTTGGTTGTTACATATAAGTATGAAAATGGGGTAAATTTTATATTTATCATCCCATACTATCATATAATTAAAGAACTCATTCCGTGCTTTTCTTCACATGAGTTAATCATATAATTAAAGAGTTAATCAATCAACAGGTATATAATAAGCTAACTCATTCATTAAAAATAAATAAATAAATATATATATATATATATATATATATATATATATATATATATATATATTTCTTATAATATGCGTATTACCGTTATCGATTAAATATTTTTATTTTGTGCCAACAATAATGTTTTAGAATATCTGTACAAATAACTTTTTTATAAACCTCTTTCAATACCATTCCTTCTTGTGCTAACAATAATGTCTGTACATATAACTTCTAGATTATACCATTCTTGATTCTCTTAATTAAAATTTCATACCTCGAATACATCATATACTGTGAAAGAGTTGTATTCACACTTAAAAATGAAAATTTCAAAAACTTAATGACATAGTTATTAGTATTTCTCAAGAGAAGATCATCATTTATTATCATTTGATTAATTATTCCAACATATTTATTATTTTTTAAACACATGTTATATACACGAATTTAACTATATAAAAATTTGAAGAAATACAATATTATACATTAAAAAAATATCATCTAATTCTAAATTTAGCAAAATAAATATGCGAATACAAGTGTGAAATTGTTTCCATCTATCATTTTAATTGTCATAATATATTTAACATATATTATCTCTACAAATTTCATCACATAAAAATATATGACACATGTTTTTCATTGATAATAATTTATTATAACTAATTCAATTTAATTTAAATTAAAAGTAGTATTAAGTTTTATAATTTAACATCGAATATTGACTTGATATCAGTTTTTTTTTTCTTCCAATTTTCTAATTCTTTGATTTTTTATTTACATTAAATAAAAAATAATTTACCCATTACAATCTGATGATGATAGTAATTAATAGAAATAAAATTTAGTACAAACTCTTGACTGTACACTTAGCAAGATTATTTAAAATATACACTGACAAATTTATAACATACACCATGAACAGTTACTCATGAATTTACACATAAAATTCAAACTCTGCTCTTATAATTTCCCATAATCAAGTTCCCTCCTATGAACTTCATTTATTGTTCTCTTCTTCTTCATTTTACTCTTCTCTTCACTTTGTTCTGTCTCTGTACCCTTTAACACAATTTCCCTTCTACTTTCAACACTCTCACGCTTTTCCAATCCTAACTGCAACTATTCAAACCTCTCTGTTTTTTCTCTCTCTTTCTTCACCCACCGGGGAAAGAATTTTCATTTTCCTTCACCCACCTTTTTTACGTGTGAAAAGCTTCTTATGTTTAATCTGGGTATTCAATTTTTTCATCAAAAATGTTTTTTTTAAAGAATATTTTTGTGAGAACTGCTTGGCCTTTAACGGTTATGCCTTAACTTAATGTAAGCAATGGAAACTTTTGAAGACTCTGCGTTGAGAATTGAGATCATCCTGATTTCCTACGTTCCAATACATGAAAATGTAAATACACAGATATATAAATACCTTTGTTAACGACAACACACGGTATATCTCTGCAACCTGCAATGACTCGTGTACTTGTCTTTCTGGTGTTGGTGTTGTTGGTTGGTACATTCTCATATTCTTCTTCCGTCTTTGCATATCATTGGCTTTCAAAACCTCTTCTTGGAGATGATGGAAGAATTTACTTTTGTTCTCATAGCAACTTTTTTGCATTCGAAAACAATGGCACTATTGCATGGACCATGCATTTAGACTACAAATGCAACCTTGGTATTGCCCCACTTCATGGAGGTCATGGGAAGGTGATTTAATTAAATTTAATTTTGTTGGTCACACTTACTTTCACTTTCATGTTCATTGATTTGAATTCACATTTATCATTCTTTTCATGTATATGGGAATTTGACAATTATCTTATTTTTTGGACTAGTGGGGTATTCCTTGATCTAAGTAACTTTTACTAATTTGGATTGAATTAGTCTTTAAACATTTTTTTTCTTCCAAAAGCATGTTTGTAAATAAAGTAAATGTAGAAGATGGAGTGAGGGTGGGGAAGAGCAAATATGGGTGTGTGTAATTTGTGATATATATCTTGGAGATGCATAGTGTTGTATGAGAAAAAGTGTTTGAGATTTCCCGTTGACTAGTAATAAGATCAAATTAATATATAAAAGTGGGATCTTCACTTTATAAACCAATTTTGTAGAATTTAGTTAAATTTATGGTCCACATCTCTGAGATAGTACCAAAGCTTGTTTTAGTGATTGTTTGTAGTTAGCCTTAGAACCACCATGCCATCCGCTAACCTGCAAATGTTCACTTGTCGACACAAAGGGTATTGACTAGTGATATGGCCGAGTTAGTGAATAGAAATAGGGACAATCCTCACCCTACAGGAAAAGGGTATCCCAGTTGAAAATAAAAAGACTAATATCTCAAACTACTAAGATCTATTTAAGGAACTAACTTTTTTAAAAAAATGTTTTTTTAATACATACAAGCATGAGGATTGAACTCTTAGTTACGTACTTAAGGAACAAGGTTATCTTCAAAGCATGACACATCATGTTGGTTTTGTGGGAATTTGGTTGTTCATGCCTGCAAAATGGGGTCACATGGTTATAAATACTCTCAAAATTTCAAAGGATTTTGTTGGATTAGGGACTTTACGGTGAGAGTTACAGGGTACTAGTTTTTGGTAGAGTTGTTTTGCTGGCTATTGTAATGTGTGCATTAATTTCTTAATTGTATTTGTTGAGGACTTCTTCTTGGTACATGTACTAGGGTGAGCTCCTTTTCTATTAATAAAACTATTTTGTTCATAAAATTATTAATAACAACAATAATAAGACATCAACTAATGAGATGATGTGGAATATATCATGTTGGAATGGGAATATTCACAGTGAATGCGTTCAAAGTCCCAGATGAAGTTTAGTCATTACATATGGTGGTAGATACTTTGTGCCTATACCATGGTCAGCAAAAAAAGTAAAAAATCAACTAATAAATGAAAGAAATCTAAGAAAAAAGGAGTAAATATGATGGGAAATCAGATGCATGAGAAAGTGGCACATGTTTAATCATGATCATTGTTTGTTATGGGGTGGTGCAGGTTAATAACTTTTTAATGAAATTGCAGATATACTTAGTAGCTGATAACAGAATATTGGTGATTAGTTATGGAAACATTAGAACTTCTGAACCTGAAGTAGAAGTTTTCTTTGGTCTGGGACCAGGTAAACCTGCAGAGGCTGAAATTATTGGGTTCTCAGTGAGCACATTAGACTCAACTGTATATATCAATGTCAAGAACAGAGGACTCTTCGCATACCAGTCACAAGATCGACGTTTGCTTTGGAGTGTTGGACCTGTGCTTTACCAGTTTGGTTACCGTCAAGGATGCAAGAAAAATCTAACAAATTGCTACTTTGATTCAGTTCCTGTGCTTGATCAATGTGAAGCTAGTATATATGTAAGGTTTACTCATCCTTGCTCTATAGTAATGTTTATTTTGATCTTATGCTTTAGCAGTGATGTACATTTTGCATAATGGCTTTTAGTCATTGACTAAAATTTATTTATGTAATTGGTTGAGTAAAGTATCATTTTAGTCCCAAATTTTTGGGTGAGGTTTCATTTTAGTCATTGACTTTTAAAAATGAGCAAATTAGTCTCAACTTTCACATGTTATTCAAGATGGTTCTCGGAGTGTTAGGAATTGGTTAGTTAATTTCTAAACTTTAGAGACTAAAATAACACTGCTTCCAAAAGTTAGGGACTGAAATAGTATTTTGAGAATTTAATTTCTATGCATTTTTGTGTAAAATGTTTTACATTGTTAACCAATATGAAATTATGGTTGACATGGCTTTTAAGGGTTATCCTAAAAGCCAACAATCTTACAATGTATTTAGGATTGTAATTGGATGACAACATAAAATCATTCACACAATGACACCATATATTATTTTCTAATGTGGAAAAGAGAGTAATTTCTATATATTGTCAGTGTGACGATGGTATGACTTCTAAGATGTTATTGTAAAAGTCAACAAACTTAACGAATTGTAATTGAATGACAATATAAAATTGTACTTAACACCATGTCACGAAATACAGGCAAAACTGTTTAGTTTTTGGCAGTATTTAGGATGTGTTTGATAGTGCTTTAGCTTTTCAGTTACAAAAACAATTTCACAAATCAAAAACTATTTGTTAGATAGTAAGAGTGAGGGGAGAGGATAGGATAGTGCAAAGAAAAATTTGAATAACAGAAAACTGAAACAACTTACCATGTTTGTTTGTTTTTTTTTTTTTAAAAAAAAAAAACTATTTTAAGATATGTAAAAGAGGTACAACTTTTGAAAACAATAGAAAACAGACCAACCCTTAGTGCTAAGTTGAATGTGTGATGGGGTCATAGTCTTAAAATCATTATCAGACTACAACCAATGCAATGCTACAAAATCCAGATAATAGATGTATAATCTTCTCATGTAAATGTTCATTTTCAGGATTAATATAATATGTCTTATTTGAAATTATATATGTTTTTTCACTTACAGATCTCAAACACAGAAGGTGAACTCTATTGTTTGTCACTTCGAAGCCGTTACTTTAGATGGATACAGGATTTCAGTTCATTAGACAAAAATTTCACCGTCACTCCCGGAAACAATGGTCATCTGTATGTAACAGTTGCATCTAAGGCTCTTGTACTAGCTCTAGATGTCTTTTCAGGTAATATCTTGTGGCAAGGAAGTATTGGACCATTAAGCAAAGTTGATTCTGCTCTTGTTGTGGATTCTAATGGTGAGTTCTTTGCTGTGGATTAGTTTTAAGACTCACCCTAGTAATTTCATTATGATTTATGAGAAGGTTTATATAGTGTCTCTAAATTAGTACATCAAGCATGATCAATGCTATTATAAATATATGTGGAAATTCGTTAAGAGAAGTTAAAATTTGTTGAGAAAATAGTTAAGAGTTTTTACATTATCATCCAAAACGTAATCACTATGTATGGTAATTTTATTGAACTGTTACATAAATTACTTAAAAGTCTTATCCTAATTTCTTATTGATCAACAATTAAATGTTTTTTTTATGTTGTTGGTGCATGAAAATCAAATTCAAATTTCTTTTTGTGTAGCAAATAAATTACTTATGATACACTTTCTTCTTCCTCAGTTTCTTCTGGTTTCCATGATCTCATTCTCTCTACAACAAGTCCCTTTTTGTGAACATGTGTCCTATGGAATTGAATCAAGAATCTACATTAATCTCCTTTACATGCATACATTCATATAATAGTTAGAAATTTTTATCATTGTATGATAATCCAGCAGTCTTCTCTAATTTTTCTTCCAAGTACTTTTTGGCTTATCTAAACAATTTTATGCCTAACAATTTTCTGGTTTATATAAACTTCTGCATTAATCTGAAATATATCTACAACCAATGATTTGTGGTACATGAACATACTTTACTAGAGCACACTTGATGTAACAGGATGGATATCAATTGGTTCATTGGATGGATTCCTATACTCGTTTTCTCCAACTGGGACTCTTAAGAAATTCTCAAGAATGAATGCAGAAAACTCAATGGTTCATGTTGGTCCTTTTCTTGATTGCTCTGGATTTGCAGTCTACACTTCACAGATAGAGATGGAAGGAAAAGTTAGCCACACAATTGGTGAATACACTGTTGTTTCAGCAATTCGACCAAAAGCTGCATTATTTACTATGTTGGTTCCTTCAACTGGATCAATCTATTGGTCTGAAAGCTATCCTGGTACATTTTTCTCAATCATTTCCTCATAACACTTAGCATGAGGAATGAAGTTTTCATAGCAGCAAACTAACTGTTATTCTGTGTTGTTGATTCAATCAGGTCGACTTGCTACTTTATTTTCTGGGAGTGATCTTAGTCAGTTTGTCATGAATGAAGAGATTCTTCTTGCTTTCCTTGCTGCCTCAAGTAAGAGTGCTCTCTCTTAACTAATCTTTTCTTAAAATTAAAAAAAGTATTCTAAAAAAAGTGTTAGAAATGCGGGTGACGGACCTAACTCAACTTTATAAAACCGGTGAGGATTGCTCTTTACTTATGTATATGTAACATGTCTCTAGGCAATGTGAGATCTTCAACATAAAAGCGTTTTCAAAAAATAGTTTTTTGAAGAAGCAGATATGATTTTCTTATTTCAAAAAGCAGAAGATTCCCTTTTCATTTAAGTAGAAGCTGTATTAAAAAAATATCTGAAAAGAAGAAAATTGCTTTTTTTTAAAAAAAAAAACACTTTTTAAACAAATAAGTTTAAACAAACAGACTAATTGAATAACGACAGCCAAAATAAAACTTGTCGATATACCAAAGATAGATCATTCATGACATTTTTGTTATTGTTGAAGATAATATTAAAAAGGGTAATCATTAGTCATTGCTCAATAACTTTTCACCTCAATGAAGGTTGCTCCTATTAAATCGACAGTAAGAAATTGGACATTTACCAGTGGCCTTTTGCAGAATGCTGATTATTCATTTAAGAGAGTGCAAATTTCGATAGCTAAAAATACCCTGGAATATTTACTTTTGGAAATTTATGTGTTTGATATGAAGTTAGTTTGAATGAACTAATGGGTTGGTCTTGATATTCAAAGCAGAGATTGGCACCCCACTGCAATGCCGTACTAAAGGTACAGATCTTTTCTTCACCTGTCTTAAGATAAATAACCAGTTTTTTTAGAATACTATGCATGCAAATCTTTCATAGAATTTTTACATCACATTATCAATCATTTGAATGCCATCTATTATTGAATAGAAATCCTTCTTGCTTGTATATGTTTTTAAGGGCATGTTTAGATGTTTTTCTCCTAGAAGGACTTATAAGAGGAAATAATAAGAAAAAAATATTATAATTTACTTCTCTAAAAGTTAAAAATAATTTACAAGACTTTCAACAAATTAGTCAATAAAAAGTTAATTTTAACTTTTGGAGAAGTACATTTCATTTTTTTTATGTGCCTACTGGCCAAGGATGTCAGGCAATTGTTTTCTGTTTTTATGTATTCTCTAGTTCATAAAATTTGAATGCCAGGCAATAGTTTTTCTAAAATCAATGTTGGTGTGAAAATATAGCATTGATTTGCACACAAAATATCAATTGCTTTTCTCAATGTTAAATGAAAATCAATACAGCTTGAGAAAGCTGAATGTTGCTGTCCTCCCATCATTGCTGCTGTCTATTCCTATAATTTTGCCTAATTTTAGAAATCGAATGTGTCTGGTTTCGTGATGGAGAATTGATTCTAAAATCAGAATTGATTTTAGATAAATATTTCAGTGTTTTTAGTTAAGTGTTTCTTAAAATCCAAATTAAACCTCTTCATATTAAAAGTGACAACAATTTCTGTACATGTATGTGATTTCTCACCACTTTATAGGTCAGAAGCTTGCATCTAGCTGCTCTCAAGAAAGAACCACACTTGTCAGCATCTACACAGGTAATGACAACTTTGTAAACAAAGAGAATTGGCAACATTCTAATAGTTGACTATGGTTTTTGAGTATTTTTGCAGGCAACGAAAGGGCGATTGTACTGTTTCTGCTCTTTGAGTGTGTTGTCTTGTTGGTATTAATTGGACTTGTAAGATTCTGCTGTACATTCTGGGCAAAAAAGAAGCTTAAAGATCAAGGCCTTGGAAGCTTCCTTGATAAGCGAGTAAGTCAAAAACTGAGTTGTTTGTTCTTGTTCTTCTTTTCCTTAATCCTTAGTCTTTCTTGTTATATAATTCTTCCTGACTCAAATATAAGAAAAAAAGCTAATTTACATGTTAATTAAGAAAGTTAGTTAATATTATTTAATTTTGTTGATCTCATTTGAAAAATAATTTTTTTCTTGAACTTCCCTTCATTTCAGTTTGTTATCAAGAATAAAAAAGGTCAGCAAAAATAGAATATCAAATGAAAAGTATTTTAAATGAGTTTAATTGTTATGCATTGCCAGCCGGTGTAAAACTTTTTACAGTAAAGCAATATGACTTTTAAGGTAGTTAGAATATCAAACTCATTGTATTTTATAATTGATTGAGAATGTAAAAAGTATTTACAGGCAATGTGTACCTATTAATTCCATTTTAAATAGGATCAAATTAATTAAAATTTTAGTTATATTTTGGTCTAAGGTACATGAGTTTCTTTCTTTTTGTCCTAGGGAGATTTACTTCACCAAGTAAGAATATATCTTCTATTATAATTCAATCATTTTTATGAATCTTTTAGTGCTCTCTTAGACTCAAGAAGAAAGCTTTGGATAGGACAATCACAGAGCTTGAGCAAAAGGCAACAGAGGAAACAGTGGACAATGAAGTTTTTGAAAAGTTGAGTGATATAGTGAGACAAAGGGAATGCATAGAGAGGAAGCTCTCAACCACCTATAGTTTGGGAAGGGACAGGACAGACTTAAAATCAAAATCTATGCTTCCTGTGCAAATGGGAAAAACAAGAAGCTACTCATTTGAGGATGCAAAGAAAGAGAAGGTGACAATGTTCCACTCATTGAGTGATACATCTTCCAGTGAAAGTAGCATTGAAGAAGAAGAAGAGACTAGCATAATTGAAGGCATGGACTCATCATCTAAGGCAAAAGCAAAGACACCTATAGAAGATACTTCAAGTAGTGAGTAGTTTTGTGGGAGAGGCTACGGTGAGAAGTTCTTTAGAAGTAACATGACTTGAGGAGAGGGAAAGAGAGTGTGCAGAAAAGGAGCTGTGAACTTGTCTTTGGTTGTTATAGTAATATTTCTGGTTGTTGAACTATGAACAAATGATTTGATGTCACTAACCAATTATGAGAAACAACCACTACATGTAACCAAAGAAAAACCATCCATTTAAGAAAGAAATATTTTACACCACCCATTTGGAACATTAAGAAATAAACTAGCAGCATGGTTTATAACATACAATTTTTGAGGATTCTTGCTAGTTTGTACAAGATAATAAATTTAAACTTCTATATTATTATTATTATTTGGCTTAATTCATCCTTCAAAACCATTACAAATCTTCAGTACACTACTTTATTGTAATGTTTTTTTTGTGCCATTGTTGAATTTTTTTCCGTAAATAGTAGACAAATGTGCATAACAAGCTTAGTATCGATAAATTTCATTAGTTTTATAATCTGTTGAGAATAGAACTTGCGTTAAAGAAAATATATGAAGATGATAAAAACAAAACTGAAAAAATAAAAAGAAATATTAGGTTCCAAGTGAAGGAAAATAGTATTTTTGAAAAAGAATACACCATTTCTAAGAAAGAGAATAACATAGCATATTGATATGTAACTTCTCCCATTCTAGTAGAATCTAAATTTATGTGATCTCAGCCTATTTTTTCCGAATGGTGACTGAAAGAATGATGAGTTTAAGAATGATGAGTTTGAGGTGTACAATACGCTCATACCAAAGCCAGGAGGAAGTTTGTGAATGCTAACATTACAAAACTTATAGATGAAAAGAACAATGACTGTGACAAGCTTAGAAGGGACTGATCTTGCTAGCCAACTTTAACAAAATCTCAGGAACAAACCGTCTTCTTCGGGGTGCATTTGCAAGGGCTTCACTATCATTGGAAACAATGGAAACTACATGATCAAATAGTTCATCTTTACCACCTCGGAGTGGATCCTGTAAAGCATGTTGAGAATTAGTTGTTGTAAAGAAAAAAACACGTTGTAAAGACAAAACAAAAGCATGTTGAGAATTAGAAGTTCATTGACAGGAATTGTAGTAAAGTTGAAAAGGAATGAGAAGGAAAAGTCATAGGGTTTCTCGGGTGTTTTTCTTCTAGAAGAATTTAGAGGAAAAAATAAGAAGAAAAAATGAATTTTACTAATCTAGAAGTTAAAATTAGTTTTTTATTAACTAATTTGAAAAATAACTTTACTTCGTAGCCACTTGCAATACGCAGCTAACCAACCAACTCCCAGAATATATATATATTTATCTTTCTTCACATTTCGTATATATACGTATTTCTTTCTCTTCACACTTTATAACTGACTGTTCTGTTTGTCTACTAAATATTTTTCTTTGAAAAATCTCACTTTTGGAGAAATTCATTTCATTTTTTCTTCTCCTAGGATTCCTTTTTGGAGAAGTTCACCCAAACAGGTCCCATAGTATAGATAAAGTATTTTTTTCAGATGAAGCCCTGCCACTAGGATCCTACATATTTTAGTTTTTTTTAATCAGAAAAAGAGAGTTTTTATTTAGGTACGAGAAATACCCAACCAACATTAAATCATGCGGTCATAGACTCACCCAATTCTAATATCTAAAAGCTTACAACTCCAATATAAAGTATGACTCCCAATACAAGCCTACTGTGTGATTAACACCGGCACCCTCCTAGTCAATAACCAAAACCAAGACTAACATGTAGTTCAAAACATGATCCAGAATTCTAAACTTACCCCTACCATATATGTAGAATAGCAATCTCAGGATGATTAGTCTTGTGCCACTAGGATCCTACATGATCCATCTTAACATATCCATCAAGGATATTCCAAGTAGTAATTTTCTAGGTACATCACAATCGAACAAGAGAGATGCTCATATAGTTATCTCTAACACAACTATCATATATTTTTACTATGATGTTCATCGTCTTAGGAGCAGCTAATAGGTTACTCATAATCAATCACTGTCTAAAACAATTGCACTCATGTATTTGTGGAATGACATCATTGAGTTGGTAGTTATGATATGGTAGTTCTTACAAACAATTGAGTGATTTGCTTGAATTAGAAGAGTGCAAACTACTTAGTGTGTGGTTGACTTTGTGTACCACCAATTACAAATAAGATGTCTTCTACACACACAAAAGGACAAACTAATCAAATGCAGCTTAACCACATTGTCTCAATTTCTTAGTAATAGAAATGCTCCATGAGCAAAGAACCAAAAGCAATTTATCAATCGGCCCTCACTTTATGAGCTCTGACAAACGGTTAATTGTGCTGTGAAGCCAAAACTAGAAGGGATATGCAATGGTGAAGGTGGGAGTTCTTAGGCAGAGGTATTGGTACATTTAAGCTTAAGAAATGGAATCTGCCTCTATGAGGCTGAAGAGAGATCAATTCAAACATATCCAAAAATATTTAAGTCTACATATATGCCAGGTGAATTACTGTTTAAGGTATGCTTACAGGATAATTGAAGTGCAAAATTAAAAAAACATTGCACAATACACAGTATGAGTCTGCATTATTAAGTCTACAAAATTTTGAAATTTCATCACTTTTAACTTACTTGGAGAAACAAATCTGTATGGGTCTTCCCCTCGTACAAAATTAACTCAGCTCTTGCTCCTGCCTTCTTAGCAGCTTCAACAAACTCTTCACTGCAAAAATCACTAATTAATAAGTGTCACAAATGCTACTGACTGTTTGACATAAATATTTTCAAGTCTATCAATGAAAATTATCACAAGTACTGCAGGGAAGAAAGAACAACCAACAAAGTCATGGAAGTTATTAAATTTTACGATAATTAATGATCATCAAACTCTTCCTATGCCCACAATCTTAGCATAGTCAGACCCAACTGACCTATACTAAGAGGGTGGAGTCAGTTAGGCAGATGGTCAACCAAATACTAAGTTGATTTTTTACGGCATTACAGTCATCAAGTTTTATTTATACCATGAAAATACAGATTATAAGTATAGTTATGTTCAATGAAGTAAAATAATTTGATAAGCAATGAACTTTCATGTCCATACACTAACCTGGCAACTGATGGTATGGAATAATCAGCAGTTCCATGGAACAGATATACAGGAGGGAATATAGGAATGGAATATTTGAGGGACGGATCTTGAATTCTTATTTCAGGAGAAAATTTCTTCAAAGATTGTTCACCTTCCATTATGCTGCAATTATAATTACAGTTATAAGTAGGGAAAAACAGTAGCCTGGTAGTTGTAATGAAACTTGGTTATTGAGGACAAACCTTAAAAATATCGAACGATACAAACCACGATTGTGGAAGTGATCCACTAAATCCAATAAGTTGTACCTGCAGACATGTGTTGAAAGGGTTAATAGGTTATCCTTAACAAGTCTAAGCTAATTGATAAGGGAGCACAGTTCAGAGGCAGTCATAAAGGATTTCTTCACATAAAACAAGCCTGAAGCATTTCTCTTTCTCTTCTAATTTTAATCTCTTTACCATGGAAAAAGCAAAAGTAAAATGAAAAGGAATGCTACAGAAATTGGAAACGTACAAATACGACCATTACACCAAGAGACCACCAATTTCCTGTCACTATATGCATATGGAATAATTCTTTGCTGCCTCTGCAATAAATGAGACCACTTTGCAAAACTAAGCTTGAAGAACATAATCATGCTCATTAGCAACCATAAGATCAATACATTTGTTTGAAGGTCTTCGCTTACATAGAATACAATCACTTGGCATTATTGAAATTTAATTTCAAGATCTTTGCAATATGTAAAATTTGTGGTTTTTCTATCACTTTGTTTGCGGCTGAAGTATCATCACTCAGTGATGCAAGCCTAGAAGTTATATAAGATATTGCAACGCGTAACGTGCTGCTGAATATTAGGATACACAGCTTATTTTCTTTTAAAAGGTATGGTTCACAAGGATCATTTCCTTCAAGATTACTTCTTTAGCACATACATTGAGGACAACTGTTGGCTAAAAGATGGTGGTGTGGTACATCAGATGCCTACTCTAGCTCATCTAGATAGATGGTAGAGATTCTGTAACTATTTTCACTATCAGAGTAATTTAACAGGAAATTGGAGAATCATTCCATCTCCACAAAACATAATGGTGTGCTACTTATATCAACCATCAAAAGTAATCACCATTGCTCACCAGAGGAATGCATTCTGAATATATTTTTAGGATATGAAGCCATTTCCATAGAGGAAAAGGAAAGTCAAATCAGCAATTATGGCCTGCTAAGGCAGAAACCTTCTGAACTACAAAGATCAAAGCCTTTTCCTACTAGGCAAGGTTGGCTCATCATCAATTAATGCCATTGTGTTTTGTCAAAAACTAATTCTTCAAACAGTTCATTACCTACAGAGTACGGTTCCTAGAACTGTTACCAACTGCAGTTTATTCTCCATTTAGCTTAAGAGGAAGCTTTATATAACAAATAACATCAAATGTAAATGACAGAATACTATGAAGGAACTTCAGTGTTTTCTAGACAATCCAGAATGAACAGGGTTATATTATTGAAATTGACCATTTCCTGAACACACAATTCAAGACATGCCAATGAAACTCTAGCCACAATTTCTTACCCTCCCGATAAACCAAAATAAGCTTTTATCTGTGAGATGCTCCAAGAAACACTATCTTCTTTTCTTGACTCTCTGGCTGCTTGCTCGAGTAAAGCACATGAAGAAATATGAGCACCAGCAGATTGCCCCATTAGATAAATCCTATGACATAGTTATTACCAAAAAAGGAAAAGATCAATCTTAAAGTTGAATGTCTAAATATATGATGAAAAGGAACCTTGTATCATAGTAGCAAGCCACCTGTTAGGGTCACCTCCGTAATTAGCTGTGTTGTTGATGACAAAGGAAATTCCCTGAGAAACATCATTTACCATGTCACTGATGGTCCCTTGAGGAAAATTTCTACAATCACAAATAAATCAAGATCTAGTAAGAGCTAAACATAGTATTAAATCTGAAAATTAAATGTAACGAATATGCATGTATCTACCCTTTAAGTTATAATATTGCATAAAAGAAAGCTCATTACATTTGGAACAACTTCAAGATTAAGATATTCAATTAAGATATGCTCCGCTGAACACCATTAAGTTTAGGGCATAGTGTGATGCAAGCATCCTCGTAGTTAAGATTTATAAATTTCCCAGACTCGATGTCCTAGAAATAGTGTATTAAAAGAGCCCAATTTGTCCATCAGAATACCTCAAACAAAGAGCAAGTCAGAGGAAAGGTAAATTGTAGACTCAATCTTGCACTGCTTGAACTGAGTTCAGGTACCTGTAATCAAGGCATGCCACAATAATGCCTCTTTCTGCCATCCGTATTCCTAAAAGGGAGCCCCAGGCTTTGTACCTGAATGAAAATCCAACTGAAATCATCTCACTTTTAAAAGATAAAAGATTAATTAATTCAGGTGTAAACGCGCACACAACGATTGTATCCAGGTCATGATGCTGAAGCCCAATTATTTTTGGCACCAGCAAGTGAGAAGAATTCAGACTAACTGTTACATCAACCAAATCCCACAAGTCAGAGTCTGAAATTCAAAAATTCTATTTCAAACATCTCTCCTGGTATATTTTTTATTGAAGTAACAATCAATCATAAACACTTATGATATTTTGTTGTCCTCTGTACACCCAAGAGTTTTGTTCTATGATTCAACAAAACATGCAGTTATTTTTAGTTAAAGACTTCAGGCACAGGAAAAACTACTTGCCACTTGAAAAAGGTAATTATCCAAAGTCAAAATAGTAAAACATGGTCAGTTGAGGCAGAGTTCATTCTTATGAATTCATCTGTAGTGTGCTATTGCAGAGATGAGAAAGGCTTCATATGAACAAGAAATTACTATTGTATGTGCTGAATAAGAATCAACAATGTATATACAGAGTAAATTAACGCATGAATTCAAGCAAAACCACGCAGACATTTCAAACCACTCACCCAATTATCCATGCTCCTCCGGTTACGAATATTAAAACTGGCTTAGGTTCACCAATATCAACGGGTAGATACAAATCCAACCTGCAAAACCACAATTTACAAGATTATTAGGCGGACAATACACAAAATGACCACATCACAGGATAGATTTACCAGGGTTTTAATTTACCTGTTTCTAGGCTGATCTCCATAAACAATGCTTCGCTTTACCCTCTTTGAGAAATAGTAATAGGCAACTGTCAAAAGTCAACAGTAAGAGAGAGAAAACAAATACACAAAAGACCCATTTTTTATAAATGCTGCTTCGAAGAAAATTTGAGTGAAGATTTTCGCACCTTCCCAAGTGGAAGGACAGGCAGCAGCAAGTAATATAGAAGAACCAAGTATGCAAATGGCAAAAATAGTTATTCAAGCATCAAGTAAACAGAATGCATAAGAAAATATATGATGTGCTATATCCATGAATCTGAATCTTCCAAAGTAAATTTAGAAAGCTTGACATATGCCACTACTAGAGATTAGAAAGGAGAAATACACAGTTATATTGCACAAACCTTGTAAAAATCCGGGCATAAGTAGCATGGCGTAACATCCAAGGGCGAGTAGTTGTGTAATCCAGCGGTAACCAATCCTGAACAATGTATCAATAGAAAATCAGCCACGTAGAACCACCGGAAATCAGACATCCCACAAGGCACAAAGCACATCAGTGAGTGTTTGAGAATGGATTACATTTGGAAAATAAGAGTATTTTATAGCTGTGGAAAGTAAGCAATTATTCCTCTAAAATAAACTGAACCAAGCACTTAAAATACTACAGTTAGGTGAGCTTAAATATGTAGATTATTTGGCCAAATAAGTTACAAAGAATGTAACACAGTTAAAGGGTACATAGTCTATATAAGTACATGGTTTTTGTCACCTATATGTATTATTATCATCGCTTTTTGAAGCAGGTTGAGAACTAAACCAATTATGTATGAGCTTGTCGACTGGTATAAGCACTTACGATGCAGTTTCAGAAATCTCTACAAGTTAATTCTCCATTGTTTTTGTAAGCTAGAAATGAAGCTTAGTGGCAGTTTGTTTGGTTTGAAAAAAAAAATTGTTTTCGTTCTATTTTCTGTTTTCAAAAGATTATACAAAAAAGTGAAACCAACTCTTCATTGCATTTTGTTTTCATTTTCTGTTTTTATTTCTCCTTTATAAATTTCAGAAAACAAGAAAGAGAGTAAAAATGAAAAATAAAGACAGAAAACATTTTCTCAAACTATACAGAGAAGAGAAATAGTTAAAATTAACTAAATTAATTAGAAAAAATCATTGAAATAACATTCATTAGCACTAGTTGAAATGTTCGCTCAACCCAAACCCTATTCAACTAAATTTGTTTGTGTCATAGCTTATTTAAAAAAAGCAACTTTTTTATACATCTAGAGAGTGTTGAATAAACAACATGAATAATCCCAACTAACCACGCACGCATTTATGACAGTAACTAACTGCAGAGGAAAGCACACTCTTCAAACTTCAATGCAATTTTAGCTAATTCCGTGCCACAGTACAACCTATGTACGTAACCAAATCAAGCAAGTTGAACAGGGAAGTTATTTGCCAGTGTCACATAGACAATTCCACAATTCTTAAATTGCAATTTTTAGTTAACTTAATTTAACTTCATAAAATTATAAAAATATTCGTTCAATTCTTCAATTCTCATAACGTCACTGCATAACATTCATTTTAGTCTTTAAAAGTTACATGATTAAATATTAAAGAGAGATGTTTGATTTAAGTATTTTCTATTTTCATTTTCACACAAAAAAATAGAAGTAAAATCGAGTTGAGTTAATTTCTTCCATAATGTTAGAGGAATCATTATCCTTAGGATTAGAACACATGACTCGAATCACGATATCAAGAGTACGAATCTCTCCTCGTCCACAATGTAAAATAGATTTTTAACGGAATGAAAAATATATATGATAAAATCATAATTATAAAATACGATCCTAATATATTTATATTATAAACTACGGGGATTATGAGAAAAAATATATTTTGGGGTTTAAAATTATTTTTATAAAAATATTTTTAAAATTAGATGAAAATAAAGGAACATAGTTACTCCATTTTCTCAGTTTCTTGAAAAACTAAAAAAACAAAATTTAAAAATGAGAATAGAAAACAATATCAAACACCACTGGATATTTTCACTAACAGGGGACCACTTTAAACTACAGACATTTTCCTTTCAGATTTTAATTCAAACTGCATAGTTAAGGACTTGCATTCAAAGATACCAACTCAAGTGTTACTTGATTCACCTTATTCAGTGTTAATTAAAGTCTAATATTTTAACTAACAACCACAATCATGGCTTTTGGCTTCCAACTGAAACCTCAAAAATCATTAGCAATTTAGCATGTCATTGGAGTAGCTACAAAAATTAAATTATTTCAATAATCAATTAAATGTATAATCCATTACTATACTTACAATCATAAGCTACAAATTCAAAGAATGCATTAAATAAACTTATTCTTTAAACAAAAAACTTTTTATAAATTTAGCAAAAGCACACTTAATAATCTGTAAACAACTTAAGCTTACAGAACTAAACTAAACAAATTAATCCCAAAAATGTAAAATACTATTACTTTCTTTTCTGGATACAATAAAATTAAAAATGTAATTAATTTTTTATTTTAGTCTCTAAAATTATCTTAATCACTAAAATGTTATACTTTTATGAACTAAAACCGATTATAGATATATTTAGATACTAAAACAAAAATCTAATTACACTTTACAATTTTTTTAAAATTTTTTTTATTAAAAATGACAATAATTTACTTGTATGTACATAACTTTGTTCTTGTTTTTCTTTAAAGAAATTGCATTCAATAATTAAATTAAATAAACAAAATTTGAAGCACTAACCCGAGATATCGAAGAAGCGTGAAAGCGAGACGAGTAATCAAATACGTTTCCGATGCCACGTGGCCAATTCCACTTCGCAGAGATTCCTGACGAGAGAGACGAGGCCGGAGGCCGTTTTTCCCGGCGACGCGCCGCTGCGTCAGGCGGTTGTTGCTCGAAACGGAATCCACCGTTACCGGCTGCGCGTCGACGTCTTCCGCCGGGAGCGTGCGGCGGCGATCGGAGAGAGCGGCGGCCATCGCCGGCGGAATGAGAGAGTAATTGCGTTTGGATCGAAAGAGAATAACAAATTTATTGCATGCCTCGGTTTTGTGTTACGCAGTCACAACGTTTATTGCATTCAGAACAAAACGAAGATTTATATATAAATGCTTTGAGAAAAAAATAAAAATAAAATAAAATGGAATTTTCAATTTTTTCATTGGCTAATATAATTTTTTATTTTAATAGATATGGAATTAGTTAATTATTAGTAACCATTATTATAATTTTTAATTTAATTATTGTGATTGTATATTTGTATAAAGAAAAAATGTTTCTTATAGACTATTGATTAGTTTAATGTAAACTTTTTAGATTATTGTATCAGTAAATGAAGTTTTTATGAAAAACAAAAATTGGAATGAAAAATAATATTTAACTTTAATAGTTTATTAACTTTAATAAATTTGTATGTAAAATTGATCAAAATATTTGTTTTAACAAATTTATAATGGAAATATTCATACAATAAAATTCATGCATGATAGTTAATGATAATTGGTAATATAATTATTATTTTTATTTTAAAAAAATAGTATATATGTTGATTGAGTATAATGTAAATGATTTTTATTGTATAATCCAATGACAATTTGTTATAATGATAATTTTATTTATTTTTGATAAGAAATCATGTGTACTTTTATAATTTGTGTCACTTATTTTTCTTATGAGTGTTCATTCTCATTTCTAAGTCTTTCTTCAAAGACCAAAAAGATCTCTCAATTAATCATTATAGTAAGGGAAAAGTCATGCATGAAATTTTTATACATAAAAGAGTTTTAGAGATAATTCCCATGCCACTGATTTCTCTGTTTCAAAGGTCAAATACCATAGTTTTATGAATTTTTTAAAAAGATAAGTTTAATATATATATTAGTTTTTATAAGTTTACAATTTTTTTTATCTTTTTGTGTGTTTTGTTTTTCATTTTCACTCTCTAATCTTTCTAAATATTTAGATTTTAATTCTTATATTTATTTTTTTCATTTTTATCCTTATAACTTTTTATTATGTCCTATTTAGTTCTTGTAATTTTCCTTTTCATATTTGGTCCTTATAAATTATTTTTTTCAAAGATTATAAATGGGAAACTATAATTTATAAAGACTAAATATGAAAAAAAAATCCAATCACAAGAATAAAAAATGAAAAAAAAAGAACTCTGGTCGATGAATGATTAAGATTATAATAATGAAAAATTATATAAACTAAAGGTAAAAATATATTAAATTATAAGAACTAAAATATATTTTAAATCAATGGTTGAAATGATTGTTTTCTGTTTTGGGGGGTTGTGACCCCACTAGTACCTTTCGTGTTGTCCCCAACTTACTCACAATATCTCACATAGTCACATCAAACAATATTGTTCATATGTGGGTATAATTTTAAAATTGTACAATATAGTTTTTTATAAATTAAAATTAATTTACATATAAACCAATTTATTAAATTCTCCCGTGTTAATTTTTTCAAGAATTAACTATTAATTTATAGATAAATTCATTTTAATTTATGAAAAAAATAAATTTTCATTTTTGTTAATTTGACAACTTTGCTATGCCATAAGATTTGTTGTTCTCTTGAACTAGACAAATAAGCTAGTTGTTCCAACTTGCAAGTTTCTTTCATTTCGATTACTTCTGAAACAAATAAAAGAAAGAACTTGTGAGTTGTGACTTGAACAAGTTATCTTCATTAATAAACACTATATGTGTGTATATATATACACTCACACACGTAACTTTGATCCATATAATTGTTCCATGTGGATCTTATGAGACATGGGATATGTTTAGATATGGTGCATGAGTTGGTGACAGATACGTTTGGATTGATACCATGAATGTAAGAGATGGGCATATGGGTTTTTTAAGTGATTCAACTATTATTTTAATCATGAAATGAAATTATTAGATGATGTTGTGATAGTTTTTGAATAAAAGAGATGGGCATGTGACTTTTTTAAGTGATTCAAATATTATTTTAATCATGAAACTATGAGATAAGGTTGTTATAGTTTGTAAAAACATTGGGATAAAAGATGGCAGTTTGTGTTGGTTAATTGATGGAGATCATATGAAAATTTTTTGGAGTGATAAACAGGATGTCCAATAATGAAGAGCAAAGTTAGATCAATCGGTGTTTTTATCATATATTATCCAATTTTAAGATTAAGTTTTTATTATCTTTTGTCTTTTATTTTTTTGTTAAAAGATTTCTTTGAAGCATATGTGCGTGATATGATATTTAATGTTTGAGATGGATTATTTTGTATTTAATATTTATTACTTATGTGTTATTTCATATTTAATTTTGACGTGTTTTTTTTTATTATTTTATATTTAATATTTATTATTAACGTGTTAGTTTGTTACTTCGTGTTTAATGTTTGATGTGTTCTTTGCGTTTAATGTTTGACGTGTTTTTTTTGCTTTATTTCACATTTAATATTTATTACTGACGTGTTATTTTGTTATTTCGCATTTAATGTTTATCGTATTTCTCGTGAGTTAACCACGTCATTAATTACCATTCAGTTCATGACAAGAATAATATCAAAAATAAAATTAATCACTTACTTGATATTTTTTCCATTTATCTCTCATCCATCCATTTTTCTTTTTCTTTTTCTTTTGACGTATTGGAAAGCAACAACATTTAAACTTTGAAGAACATTCTGGGCTATTTCGTGGTACTGATCTTTTTGGAAGGATCACGAGACTCACAGAGAATGTCTTTTGCTTTTGCTACAAAATGATACGTGTGTTTGTTTTGTTCGTGGTTTCTAATTTGAGGAAAAAATATAAAATGAAAACAATTTTATTTTAAAAGATAACCATAATTTGGTGGATTTTGTATGAAAAAACAAAACAAAAATTGATTTCATAAAAAATATAACGTCTTAAAAAATTATATCATGATATTTTTTTCTTAAAAATATATATATATATATGGGAGAACCCGAACTTTGCTCTCTTTAATGTTAATATTATGGGTATTTAAGATTTATGATAGAATTAATTATTGTTGTAGGTAATGTTATAAATTACAGATTATTGAGGCTAATTGACCTAACTAATTTTTTCCAATAAACTAATTATAGAAATGGTGTTGGTCAGAAACATTTGATGTAAATGATGTTGTTTTAAGGAGTCGTAAAACGATCTATAATTTTGAAGTTATAAATTTTAATGATAAGTGGTAAAAATTGATGAGTTGGCGAACTAAGATGAAAATAAGTCACAAAAATTTCTGTGACTTTACCATAGGTCTCCACGTGTCAAACTAGCACGGAGGTGGTAAATGAGTTGGATTTCTGAGTGATATGTGACGAAACCGCAATTTTTGTTGTGGCTTTCTCTGCGCTTGTCATGTATCATGCTCTGATTGGACAAGAAAGGTTGTTTGAATTTTGTCACCTGCCGTTTATTATTTTTTTAGTTTTATTGAATTTAAATTTTTTGCTTAGGCAGTCAATTTAATTTTTTTGCTTAGACCAAGATGAAGCTGTAGGTCAACTTGTGGCAAGCTCTCGTCAACCTTTTTTGCTCAATCTGAGCGTGACACGTGGCGAGCGCAGAGTAAACCGCAACAAAAGCTGCGACTTCTCCACATGTCTCTCAGAAATCTAAATCACTTGTCACTTCTACGCTAGTTTGACTCATGGAGGTCTCTGGTGAAGTCATAGAAATTTTTGCGACTTATTTCCACGTCAGCTCGCAAAACTCATCAATTTTTGTCACATGTTATTATGTGGGTAAGTCACAAATTTTTTTGCGACTTTAAAACAATACCATTTACGTATAATATTTCTGACTAACACCATTTCTGTAATTACTTTGTTGGAAAAAACTAGTCAGATCAATTAGTTAAAAAAAAATTTATAATATTAATTATGAATTTTTTTAAAAGAAAATTCTTATTTAAATGTATTATTAGTCTTTCTTTTACTTAATGATTATAAGTTGGACTTTTCGTATATTTACTGGTCACGTTCTTTAAAAAAGATATAAGTAAAAAAATTAATTTAGTAATATTATAAAATAAACTTCTACTAAAAAATTTAAAAACAATAAAGTATCAATGTTTTCTTTTCTTAAAGTAATATATATATATATATATATATATATATATAATTGAAATAAATGAACAGTATGTGTAAAAATAGTGACTAACACAGGACTTTATATTTTATTTACCTAATAATATTTTTTCTTAAGAAAATTATTGGTGTGAGATAAAAACTGATTGAACAATACAAATAAAATGAAAATAAAAAAAAATTCTGTTAAAAAATAAATCTTAAAAATAAGAGTATATAATATTAAATTTAATTAAAATATATTTATAACAATTAATTTAAGTTGATGATAAATATATTATATTTTAAATTTAGTATATTCAAACATAATTTTCATAATAAATATTAAGATTATCAATATTTATCTTGTACATTATACCAGCCTAATTTAATAAATGAACTTTACAGTTATCATTAAAAATATTAAAAAAATTTATCTATATCATATAACTAGACTAAATAAATATTATGTACCAAAAAAATATTTTAACAATATTTACGAAAAATATATTAAATGAAAAATATTTTTTACTAAAATATTTATTTATTTTTAATCAATTTAAGAATGTAATAGTATTCAAAAAAAAATATAATATATATTTATGATAAAAAAAAAGTCAATTTTTCTTGAACAATAAATTTAAAATTAAAATACAGAAGAAAATAAAGAGTTAATAATTTTACTTAAAAAACATATACTTTAAAAAATAATAATATATTTATTATTAATTAAATTAAATTTTATAATAAATATATTAATGATAAATTTATTTTCATTCGAATAAATTTTATTTTGAAATATTTTCATAATAAATATTAATATATATAAGTAAAAAAAAGATAAATATTAAAGAAGATTGAAAAAGTCAAGAAAAATTAAAATTAGCTAAGATAAAAAAATAATTTGCAAGAGAATAGTTAAACTTCATCGAAAAATAATATTCAATGTGGTACATAATAAGATAAAATATCTATAATATATATATATATATATATATATATAGTGATTTTTACAATAAAATTTAAATTCTAGTTAAAAATAATTATGATACTGTAATTAAAATCCCCCCAAAGAAAATCATCTTAACTATATTGTATAATATTGTTTAATTCTTTTTGGACCATAAAAAGAGGATAAGTTTTCTTATCTCATGTTTTTACAATTCATTTTCTGTCACATTCACTACTCTATTCAATACTTTCTCTTATTAAGTCTTAAATTAAACTCTCACATTCACGTTCACAATTCCCAATTTCATTGTCTTGAGTTTTTATAGAAAATTTCCTTTGATCAGAGTTGGTCTGGTCTGTGATCAATGATTTGGAATAGGAGATAATCGTAATTTCCAACCAAGAAATAAAAATTTTAAGAATTTGTAGTTATCTATTAATTAAAAAATAAAATTCACTTACATTAATTGTGTATTATCGAATCACATTATGTAAATTACTTCTTCCTTTCAATATAGCTTTCGAATTTTCAAGTTGATAAAACCAATTATTTCATATTTTAATTCAAACGGAACGGAGCCTTAAACGGTAATATTACAAAGCATACATAAACAAATTAATATTAAAAGTATAATATATTTACCATTTTAATTCTCAAAAAAATATATATTATTATTTTAATTCTTAATTATATCATTTATTATTATTTTAACTTCTAATTTAAGAAACTAAATTAAGACCCAATGATAAAATTCACAAATCAAAATGATAATAAAAAACTAAATTCTTTTTGAGACTTTTACTGTTTTCATTTTTAAGAATTTATATTTTTATCCTTACTCCTTAGTCTTTTACTCCTTATAAAAACTAAGATTAATCATATATTCTATCAACTCCTTATAAAGACTAAGATTAATCATATATTCTATCAATCATATATTCTATCAATTTTACTTCGTAGTCCATTATAAATACGAAACTAACTAACTAACCAACTCATTCACAGAATATATACATATTTCTCTGATTTCCTACGTATTTCATTTATTTATCAAATATTTTTCATATTCTATATATCTCCTCAAATCTAGGAAATAAAAGAAAATATTAAACATCAAGAATTTAGAATAGTTCATATTCTAGTTGAACACTTTCCTTTTTCTATGATGCATTCCTTGAAGAGTTAAAAAGATCACATACACTATACACCGGGAAGTATGGAAAATTTTTACATGCCAACAAATTAAATATCACTGTTTTTATCCATGGAAGAGTTTAAACATTATGTATCAACAAATTTTATACTCACATTACATTTATCTTTTTCTCTGAGGAAACTATTATAAAAGTTAACAAATTTCCTATATATGATAGATTGTAATAAAATGACAATGTAAAACTATTTTCTACTGTCAGTGTCTATAGTTTATTTTCTTCAACTTGGTCTAAAAAAACAACCACTTGTTTTATATAGCTTCTTGGTAAAAACTTTGGGGGAAATAGTAATAAATATTCATAAATAATCAACTAACAACTACATGTTTTAAGGATGAATCTAAACGAATATGAAGTGTATAAACACACTACTCATTCAAACTAACATTTATTATTCAACCCAAAATCTACTCCAGTTGTTTGTAACATGAGTATATGACCAAACTGGCCACATGATGTGAAATCAATCAGTATTTTGAAGGTAAAGAACAAAAAATGTCTATTTGGTGTTCATATGAAATCATTTTGGCCAAGATTCTACCTTAGCCACCATCTTTGAATAGCAGATACTGGAGTATTCAAGAACGGCGCATGACGGTGGATGAGTGGATTTATTGTCCTTCCAATTTGTGCCCAAACACTCTGATGGTAAGATGCAGTAACAGGAACATGATACATGAGCTTTAAAAGCTGCAGGAGGAAAGGAAGAACAGGTGAATAAATGTCTGAGATAAGTATCTTGGTAAATTATACTCAGATTCCTTATGTTTTTCAAAATTTCACCTAATTCTTCTCTACCTTTCAACACTACTTTACCCCTTAAAGGGGGTCATGGTATAATGTTTTTCAAAATTTAGGGGGGAGAGGGGCAGTGTAATATACAAGAGAGTGTCAGTGTAATGTATTTTCAAAGAATTAAGGGGTTTAATGTAAGGGATGAAAAAAGTAAAGAGTGTTTGTGAAATTTCACAAAACCCAATGAAGTGCCAATTTAATTTACTCAATATCTTATTGTATTCATTTAGTTTTGTGGCTGATTGAGCTCAATGCAATAATTCCTATCAAAATTTGAAGATGATTTCAATTTTCAAAATTACCACAATCCCATCTCTTCAATTTTTTCCCCAATCCTTTTCTATTGGGAGAAGAATTCGAGCAGTACAAACAAGGTTTTTTTTTTTCCCTAATCTTTTCTCTATAACGTATATTTCTTTAGTAACTTAGGCATAAAACAGATCACTGATATACTTTTCCTCAGAGAACAAACACACTAAAACAAGGTTTACACAGTCCAGCACAATCAATAACTGAAGACTGCTATCCCTTTTCTTTGAGGATGCGTATGGATACATGAGCACAAAGGAAAATTAACAGCTCCAACTAACATTTTTCCATAAGAGAAAAACAAACAATGTGTGTATTTTCGGATAGCAATGGGTAGTAAACTCCCCTATACAGTTTACAGCAGAAAGAGGAAGAGTGGTATCAGATTATTATAGCCACATTTGTCACTAAAAGTGATTATCTAGTGAAAAACTAATTGAGAATCAAGATAGTTGGGAAGGGGACAGGAATCAATAAGGAAGAAAATTATAATAAAGAAGGTGGTGAGGTAATTATAAACGTCCATGTTTTTGAATTCCTGGAAGGGATACTTTCGGTTATTTCAGTATTCATTATCTTTAATTCAGTTCATATATCAATCTGATATTGTGCAAGAGTCTGAGGTTTGTCTTGAATATATTTTCTAGTTTTTCCTATTACTATGACCCAGTTCTATGACAAGGAAACAGACCTGCCAGTACATGAATGTCTGTATTATGTTGCGTTGCCACCTGCATGTGCAGTTAACAATGAGAATGAAATCAGTCAAACAATTACTTCCATAAAAAAGGAATATGTAGCATAGAAACATTAAGGGGGGAAAAGAAAGAAAAAGCTTGAGAAACTGACGAGAACAATGAGACAATGAGCAGGAATCCAAGTCCAATCTCCACGTGTGATGTCAGTATATTGAGGGTTGTATTGTTTGACTCCACCCAAACACACGGCTCTTCCAAGTACTTCCTATCCAAGTAAAACAGAAAAAACACAGAATATATAGAAATTAAACAAGAAACTCTATACTTGGCTTCAGAAAAACTAAGAACATTATGGTTCTTCATGCCACAAGTCAAGCTGTTTTTTAACTAATGGTATATTCAGAAAACAGCATATTCAAGAAAGGCAAAGAAAAAGGAAGTACAAGAGAAAGAGAAAGCAAACTGGAAAAAATAGAAGTAATCTAATGAGATATATGAGATAGAGGACAGGATCAGTCCCATGTATAATGAGATCAATTCTGTCCATTTTAGCAATATTATTTTTTTGCATGTTACTAGTATAAACTTTTCAAGAATCACCTGTACAAGGTAGAGCGGCTGAAATTACGTCTAAGGAACTTGGCAACGCGTTCAAAGGACCAACATAAGATGGGGATCAAAGCAACTGCAACAAAATAAAAACAGATTACAAAAGGAAGGACAAGGAAGTGACATAAAGGAATGGTAATATTAACTCTTCGGGGAAAAGCATACAAGAGTATAATGGGATTAACTGACAAAGGAATACAAACATTTAAGGCAAAGATGAGATGTAACAAACGTAAGGCAGTAGATGAAGTATATAAAATCCTTTGAAGCAATTATTGACTGAAAGTAAACTTGCAAGGCCTGCATATTCCACGCTCTTGGCTTCTGCAATAACACAAGACAGAGTAACAATGTATTAGAGATAGAAGAATCATAGCATTCAGAAGATAATATTAACTGAAAAATCACAACAAAAACTTACTCCATATTGTGAGTACAATGAGTACAGAGAGGAGCCAGTAGTGCCCATAAAACATAAGCGATAAGCCCTATGAGATAGATGCGGTGGTACCAGTGGAATGGCTGCAAGGAAAGCCACAACAAACACCTACAGAAAATATTTAAATTAAAGGATCAGCAACAGAAGTGATTTGGATCTGCAAGAAAACAGTCCAGGTCATAAGAAGAGTTCTGTATTATATAACTTGGCATGTTCACAATTTCAATGCATCTGTTCCTCTGATCTCCTTTTGTCTTTTTTCCACAAATTCTCAAGAACAAAATTTGTGATAGTGATAAAAGCAGTTCTGATCAGCAGTAGTATACTAGCATATAATTCACAATCACGTATAATTCTTAAGAAGAAATCTTCATTAAAATACAACTACTACATAAAGTGTTCAGAGACACAAAAGAGAGTATACCCAAGCATTGACAGAAAATAGAACTGTTTGCCGATCCCAACGCAAAGGTGGTGCTGGATTAGGACCTGTAGTAGTGGATGTTCCTGAAGTTCTATTAGTTGATCCTGCAGAAACATCCAATACATAGAGAAAGACTCAGGCACACATGCAATAAAAAACAAACAAATACAATTACCAAGATAAGCTTCACTTTTAGTTCCTTATACTAACTATTTAGAAATTTACAACATTAACAGAAATGACATTCACCAGAACTTGCACGAGCTTGATTATTTGTTGGGGGTGATGATGATGACGTTGCTGATGAACCTGCTGTCTGGGATGAACTGCCACCAATTGGTTCCACAACGAGATCAGGATCCTGTTCAGTATCCAATAGTTACAACTTACAACCAATTTACTAAGTTAATGAAAATAACACACATTCTCATGATACAAGTATACACTATGCATATCCGCAACAACAAACTGTCATGAATACTTTTCAATAGACTAAAGTTCACAAACAATCTAATAGTTACTTACAGTAAATTTAGTAATTTACTATATCAGTGAGCTTAAACAAATTCCACATGAAATACACACTTAACAGCACTATTAATAACAAAATTAACACAAATCCTCCGAAATCCAGATACAACTATAACTATGCAGCAGGAGAAAAATAATGAAATCTTGTACACATTAACCTAATCACATCCACCCAAAAATAAAATTCACAAATAAACACAAAAAAGTGAATTCTGATGAATATTACCTAATTTACTAAAATTCACAAACAATCCAATCATTACTTACAATCAATTTACCAATTCACTGAACTTAAACAAATTCTCCTAATATAGTATACTACACACTATGCAGCATAAAAATATGAAATCTGGCACATATATGGAAACCCCCCTCCCACCTCAAATCAAATTCACAAATAAACACAACATTGACTCTATATCCAAACAAGTCCCTAAAATATAACTCTATATCCAAACAAGTCCCTAAAATATTAGAAATTACAAAAGTAATCCCGAAAGTATTAAAAACCATGCTATATGGTATTGAAAAACCCTTCCAAATACTCTAAATTAGTCTCTCAATGTTACAATATAGGAACTATCCATAGATTTTCGATACTTTAGAAACTTCTTATATAACTTTATTAGTTTAAGGACCAAATCGATGGTTCATTCTTAGTTCACTAAAGTTCGCAAACAATCAAATACCTACTTTCAATCAATTAACTAATTCAGCAAACTTGAAACAAATTCCCACGCAATTCACACTCCACAGCACTATTATTGGCGATAAAGCAATAATTAAAAAAAAAAGGTTTTTTTTGTTTTTTTTGAGAAACCCCAAAACCCCATTGCAAGAAAGGAGAGCGACCCAATTGTCCAAACGGCGAAAAAATCGAAACTTGATTGCACATTCAAGGTTTAGAGCGAGAATAAAGATAAGGGTATGGTGAGAAAAAAAGAAAAAGCGAACGCACGATGTAGCGCTTGTAGAACTTGCGTTTGAAGTGTGAAACGACGTCGTCGCGCGAGTTCATGTTGGGAGGGATGAGAACGTTGTCCCAGTAAACGGGCCATCGAGAATCGTTGTCGTAGTCGTATGAATCCGCCGCTAAACGCTTCAGCTTCTGTGGATCTTCTCTCTCTTCTCCCATTTTTGGTTCTGCTACTGTTTCAACGACACTCACTGCAAGTAAATTCCTTCGATATATCTGTCGTGCTATTTTCTTAGACTAAACGCAAACCACCGAGTGTCGTTTACTTATTAGGGATTCGATGACCCAAGTTGGTTTGGAAGACAAGGATAAGAAGGAATCAAAGGAAAATTTTAAGAAATTAAACTAAATTTTATTGTTTTATACTTTATTTTAATTTAAATATTTTTTATTTTTTTTCTTTTTTATTGTATTGTATATGTTTGGTTAAGCAGAAAGAAGGTGAGGAGAAAGAAAATTATGGACATTGATATTAACTTTATTTGGCGAGTGAGGAAAAAGAAGAGAAACTTAATTTATAAAAATAAAAATTTAAAATTTTCTATTTTATTATTTTTCTTCTCATTCAAATTTTAAATTTTTTTTCCTTTCTTATTTTAAATTTTACATATAAAGAGGTAGACAACTCTTTTTAAAAAAAAAAATTAAAACTTTAGTATTTTTTAAAATATATTTTTTAAAATATAAAACATAATAAAAGAGTTAAATTATTTTAATTAAAAGAAATTTCTTTTAAAACAATATATTTTGCATCTATATTTTTGAAACTCACAACAGACGTAAATGATTTTGTTATAAAGATTGATTTTAATAGAACTTAGTTATATATGTTTATCCTATTTATTAAAGAAAGCAATAAATAAGATGATAATATTTTTATATTCTTCTTAACAACTTGACAATTTGCTAAGGTTTCATTGTCAAGTATTATTATTTGAACCCAATCACTTCTGGCTAATTACATATATTATTTAGACACAACGTTTATATTATTTAGACACAACGTTCCCAGGATAAACAATATATTCTTTGACTACCGGCCTCTCTAAGTTTAAACGAGGTATTCTATGGAGCTTAGTATCCTCAAGCTAAATCAAGTATTCTTCAGAATGTAACACTCTCAAACTAAACAATATATTCTTTCAACACTTAACTTCCTCATGCTAAGTTTATCAAAAAGAATAATCCTCTACACAACGTTCTCAAGATAAACAAGGTATTCTTTGAACCACAGCCTCCTTAAGTTAAACGAGGTATTCTATGGAGCTTAGTATCCTCAAGCTAAATCAAGTATTCTTCAGAATGCAACATCCTCAAACTAAACAATATATTCTTTCAACACTTAACTTCCTCATGCTAAGTTTATCAAAAAGAATAATCCTCTACACAAAGAGGTGTTTATAATGTAAGTTCATAGCGAAATCAGATATGACAGCTTTGTAACGTAATTTTGTCATGTTAAGTTTTAACATCTTAGTTTTGATAATTGAGCAAACTAAAGAGAGCAGACTAAAGAGAACAGACTAAAGCATCAGACTGAAGAGCAGACTCAACTGAAGAGACATCAGATGCAAACAGAGTAGACTGAACAGTTGGAAACTGAAGAATCATCAGATGCAAACAGAAGAATGATCAGACTGAAAGGAGAAGGAACAGACAATAGACGAATGAATTTAACAAACAACTCATTTATTTATTCATTTGTCTACCTCGTTTAATGAAGTTCAGACGGAGTAACTCGCGCCTCAATTCAAATCTAACCGTTACTCATAGAAACTTCCAAAGATAGAATAGAGATCTGTGCAAAACCCCTGCAACACAAAAAGCAAGCATACTTTTTGTTGATGTCTCTGATCAAGTCAGAAAAAGCCTGTGCAAACATTAATTATTCTGATTGATCTCTGTCACACGTTTGAAGACCCCAAGACAAAGGACCAACGTTCAAATCTTCAGTCTAACAGATACTCCAAGAAGCTTTCTATAAAAGGACTTCATTACTGAAATTATATTCAAGCTCTCCAGCAAAGTTCACTCGCCCTGAACTTAGAATAGATCTCTGCGTAGAGGATAAACTTATTCTTTCATCTTTCTAAATCTACTGTTGTGGTGCTCTTAGCCTAAGGAGGTCGTGTTTCAAAGAATACCTTTGTATTAGCCTGTGGAGGCTGTGTTCAAAGAATACCTTATTTAGCCTGTGGAGTCTGGGTTCAAAGAATACATGTTTAGCCTGAGAAGGCTGTGCCCAAATAACATATGTATTTAGCCAGGAGTGGCTGGGTTCAAAGAATACTCATAGTGGAACCTTAGCGTGTTTAGGGGAACTGGATGTAGTCTTGATCAGACGAACCAATATAAAAATATTGTTGTCTTCTTTATTGATTTATCTGTTATCTAACAGGGGATAATAACTTGAACAGTCTGATAATAAAATCAATCTTAATAAGAAAACAATCTTACGTCTGATCAAGCTTTAAAAACAGCAGACGCAAACACATCGTCTTAGAGAAATAATTTTTTAAACAGTCTACACAATTCAACCCCCCTTCTTGTGTGTTTTTGTACTTTACATATTGGTATTAGAGCTCAACCTCTAAGGGTTGAGCGCTTAACAACTGCTAGAGGAAAAGATCCGGGATGACGAACTCCCAAACGATGCTCATTGCAGAAGGCTCCTCCATGAACATTCCTCCAGCTTTCTCTGAAAATGATTACCTTTATTGGGCAGACCGGATGGAGATGTATATCAAGTGTACAAAATATAGACTTTGGAAGATCATAACAGAAGGAGACATTCCCCTGACCAAGCCTGAATCAGAGTGGGGAAATGAAGAATATACAATCGCAGAGCTCAACAACAAGACGCGTTATGTCATAACGTGTGCTCTTTCTAGGACAAAATATAACAGATTCTGTGCCTACAAAACAGCCAAAGAGCTTTGGGATGTGTATCATAACAGAAGGAGACATTCCCCTGACCAAGCCTGAATTAGAGTGGGGAAATGAAGAATATACAATCGCAGAACTCAACAACAAGGCGTGTTATGTCATAACGTGTGCTCTTTTTAGGACAGAATATAACAGATTCTGTGCCTACAAAACAGCCAAAGAGCTTTAGGATGCGTTGAAGATCTCTTATGAAGGAACTAAAGATGTCAGACTTAGGAAAGCTATCACCCTTCAAAGAGAGTACGAAATGTTCTCTATGGAGATAGAAGAATCTATAAACGGAATGTTTGGAAGATTCCAAACTATTCTGAATGGGCTAGCTGCATTGGAAATTACTTTTTCAAGAGCCCAAAACAATATGAAGATTTTGTACAGCTTACCTGCACCATGGGAAGCTATGTCCACTGCTATATCTGTTGGAAGAAATATGAAGACCCTGATGAACTCATTGGTGCGCTGAGAGTGCATGAAGTTCATTTGTGTAAAAAGGGGAAGCTGAAAATTCAAGAGCTTATTTCTTTATCCAACATTAATGAGCTTGATGGTGAAGAGTCAAGCATGAAGAAAGCAAAATCAATAGATTCAGAAGATTCCTCTGGAGAAGAAATCTCCTTAATGATAAGAAGATTAAAAAGATTGATGTTGAAGAAGAGGGATTCCAAAAAGATTAAAAGAAAGAAGAAACAAATCACCTGGGATGATCTCGATGATGAAAGATCATACGAATCATCTGAAGAAAAGAATGCAAATATCTGTCTTATTGCAAGACTATCATCTAAGGTAAATCTTTTAAATATATCTAGTTCATCATCATCTTCTTCAGATTCAGAGTCAGAGTCAGACTATGAGGACATGTCATATGATGTACTTCTCGCTAACTCACATTTTATAGCTCAAGAATATATAAGTTGCAAATCTAAGCTTAAAAAGGCTTTAGAAGAAATTGAAAATCTGAAAGCTATAAATGTCCAGTTATCTGAGAAAAACATATCAGATGAATCATCCTCTTCGTCTGATACTAAAAAGAGTCATCTTCTTCTTAGACTTGAAAATTTAAAAAAAGAAAATGAACTCTTAAAGAAAGATTTAAACAAGTTCACCTCGAGTTCTTCCAAGCTCAAAAATACTTTAAAATATGGAAGATTTCCTCTTAACAAGAGTGAACTTGGTTATAATCATGTGACAAACGAAAGAAAATCACAAATTAATTCGTCTGTATGTAGAAACATACATGATTTTTATAACAGGTTTCTGAAACAATCTGAAGGTCATTCAAAAACCTATGACTGACGGAATCCTACAACTAACAAAGTTGGACCCAAGAAAATCTGGGTACCAAGATCAAAAATAATTTTTGTTGCAGATAGAAAGAGAGAATGTATAAAGATGGTACAATCTAAACAATGGATACATGCAATATATGATCATCAACATGTCCTTGTTCCAAAACAGCAGATCATGTAAGAGATCTACCATCTATGGGTCTTGAGAAGACATATTTACCAATTCAGACGGAAGAAGCAAAATTTTCAAAGGATGCTAACACGTCGAATTTTAGAGATCTTTCTGGATGTGCTTTGGTGTCAAGAAAAATTGAACCCAAGTGCATTGAAGAAGTGCATTCAAACATCAATTGAATGGAGCTGGAAATAATGTTTTAAGCAAGGTGTGTTGCTCATGTATATATCTAACAAAAAAAATAATATATCATTTATATTAATCTATTCAAAATGTTTTTCAATGAGTCAATACTCTCTTACAAACAATTTAAACAAATCTTTTTTGAAAACTTAGAAATAATTGTTTCATCTGAATAATAAGTTTTCTTATCTGTTTAAATTTCTATCGTCTATCCTTATCGTTTATAGACAAAACGCCGCGTCTAATCTTTGGTTGAAATCGTCTATCTGACTCTTCAACAGACGCAACATCATCTTATCTTCTAACATCTCTGTTGAGTGTACAGGACAAAGCTCTTTAATGTTTTACATATGTCTAGCTTTTTAAAGCAAGAGACACGCTATCCTTAGATACACCTCATCAGACGGAAGAAGGTAATGAGAGATAAGATGGTCTTGGAAGCTTCCGTGAAAAACCCAGAGGATGCAAAAGTTTTAAGAAAAGATGTTTTTTTTATGATTGCAACTCAAGTGGGAGAGAAATGAGAAATAAGGATGGGAGAGAAATAAGAATGGAAGAGAAAAGGATTAAAGAAATAAAAAAAATATGTACAACTCAAGGGGAAGAAGAAAAAGAAAGGTGCAAAAGTTGAGGGGGAGCAAAATAAAATAAATAAAAGATCAGAAGCTGAGGGGGAGCATAATACAAGTGCTCAGTCTGAAAGGAAGTTCAGATGCAAAATAAGAAAGAGGATGAAGAACAAGTTGAAGAGAGCTTATAATAGCTCTTTAAATTATTATTCTTCATTATATATTTTTTATTTCTCTTCTTATGTTAAGAAATGTCGTGCTCTAATCAATTTTATATCACATTGATGTAATAAAATCAATGAAAGGAGATTTTCAAAGAACATCATCTCGATGTGATTAAAATGTATGATCTGATAAATACTGTGCGTTCATGAGCTAACATGTTTTATGCAGATTTTGATCTGTTACTCTTTCAAGTTCAGTTTGATAAAGATCATCTCTCTAGCTCTGATACATCCTTTTGCTCTGTCTCAAGTAGAAGATCAAGGATTTGCTAGTGTGGTTTGTAATTATCAAAAAGGGGGAGATTGTTAAGTCAAGATGACTTAGCATCTTAGTTTTGATAATTACAGAACGTCTGTTGTGCAGATCAAGAAAGAGCGGATCAAGAGAGCGATCAAGAGAAAACAGACTAAAGCATCGAGATCAAGAGCGATCTGGACTAAAGAGACATCAGATGCAAACAGAGTAGACTGAACAGTTGTAAACTGAAGAGTCATCAGATGCAAACAGAAGAATGATCAGACTGAAGAGAACAGACTAAAGCATCAGACTGAAGAGCAGACTCGGACTAAAGAGACATCAGATGCAAACAGAGTAGACTGAACAGTTGGAAACTGAAGAGTCATCAGATGGAAATAGAAGAATGATCAAACTGAAGGGAGCAGTCTGAAGGAATAGACGGAAGGAGACAGACGAATGAATTCAACACACAACTCATTTATTTATTCATTCGTCTACCTCGTTTAATGAAGTTCAGATGAAGTAACTCGCGCCTCAATTCAAATCTAACCGTTACTCATAGAAGCTTCCAAAGACAAAATAGAGATCTGTGCAAAACCCCTGCAACATAAAAAGCAACCATGCTTTTTGTTTATGTCTCTGATCAAGTCAGAAAAAGCCTGTGCAAAACACTAATTATTCGATTGATCTCTGGTCACACGTTTGAAGACCCCAAGACAAAGGACCAGCGTTCAAATATTCAGTCTAACGGATACTTCAAGAAGCTCTCTATAAAAGGACTTCATTACTTCAAGAGAAGGCTGACGAACTGCATAACAAAGAAATTATATTCAAGTTTCAAGCTCTCAAGTAGAGTTTAGATCTCATTGTAAAATCCCTCTCTGCGTAGAGGATAAACTTATTCTTTCATCTTCCTAAATCCATTGTTGTGGTGCTCTTTGCCTGAGGAGGTCGTGTTTCAAAGAATACCTTTGTATTAGTCTGTGAAGACTGTGTTCAAAGAATACCTTGTTTAGCCTATGGAGGCTGGGTTCAAAGAATACCTGTTTAGCCTGAGAAGGCTGTACCCAAATAATATCTGTATTTAGCCAGGAGTAGCTGGGTTCAAAGAATACCCATAGTGGAACCTTAGCGTGTTGTTGGGGAACTGGATGTAGTCTTGATCAGACGAACCAGAAAAAAAATATTATTGTCTTCTTTATTGATTTATCTGATTAAGGATAATAACTTGAACAGTCTGATAATAAAATCAATCTTAATAAGAAAACAATCTTGCGCCTGATCAAGCTTTAAAAACAGCAGACGCAAACACATCGTCTTAGAGAAATATTTTTTTGAATAGTCTACACAATTCAATCCCCCTTTCTTGTGTGTTTTTGTACTTTATACGTTAACTTCAAATCGTTGAAGTGAAGTCCTTATATAGGCAGCTTATTGAAGTATCTGTTAAACTGATCAATTTGAACATTGTCCTTTTTATTAGATACTTCAACATTTGGCAGAGTGAACAATCAAAACATTTAATGTTGCAATAGCCGATGTCAGCACGAGATCAGACTTTGACTGATATGCTTAGAGATTTCACCGAAAAGTACCGTTTACTTTTCGTGTTGTAGAAGTTAAATCTAAATCTCTTTTTTATCTTTAGAAGCTCTTCAATAACGACTTGATTTGAGAAGAAACACGTGTTACTCTTCGGCTGATAGGACTCACTTAAGTTTCAATGGACGAATGAATTTGACTTAATTTATATTGCAGTTATTCGTTTGTCTTCGATCTTCTCCAACTTCAATCTCCATGTTTTCAACTGAAGCTTGTATCAAATCATTGAAGTTGAGTTAGACTATAAGCACTTTGTCTTGATCTTCTATGAAGGTTCTTCATCCGATAAAATTTCTTTGAAGTTTGATAACTTGAGAACTCTTCGTCTTATTACTTGATGTCTGTGCGTCTATGTTGAAGATACTCCTTTCGTTTGTGCTTACTTGTTCTTCGTCTGATCTTGCTTAAACTTGCGTCTGATAGAACACTCCGTCTATCTTGTAATTATCAAAACTTAGATGTTAAGTCATTATGACTTAACATATTTTTAATATATAATTTGGTTATACCGAATTACAAATCATATTTTTTTTTAATTTTTAAACAATAACATAATGAGCCTAAGACCATATAAATATGATTTAAACCTTACAATAATATATATATATATATATATATATATATATATATATTGTTAATTTCATATATTTTATTTTAATTCTAACAAACCGAGCAAATCACATTCACCATTAAAGTAGTCTTAAAAACTAAAGTGATTTAGTGATATAATTCAAAGTTGACAAGGTTAGAACAATTTCAACACAACACACTCGGATGATTTCATAATAATTCAAAATATACAAGTTTTTTCTTAGAAAAATTGAATAGAGCCCATTTATATGACGAATAAATGTTTATTTTCTAGGTACACACTTTGCATAACAAAGAGAAATAAGGTGAAGTCATATGGATATTAAATCTGCATAAAGGAGGCCAGTTACATATTTAAATGACAACGACCCTTAATTGTACCAAAATTCTAATATACTTTGATTTTCATTTGCTTATAGTGTAATGGAAACGTGCAGGTAGATCGCGTGTTTTCATGAATAAACAATCAAGGCTATATGTTTTTGGGAAAAAGTCATTTCGGAGTTTGAAATCAAATTTTCAAAGTGAAAAAGGTTTTGCTAAACATGGTTTTCTAAAATAAAGTTTTCGTGCAAGAAGTTGTTTGATCTGTCCTAGTGATGAGCTTTGTTTTGAGTTGATGTGTTTTGCTTAGTTTCTAAGTTAGCAAGTTAGTTTGAACACCGTAATAAATTGAAAAGTTAGGAATTTTCTCTTATTGGTTGATACTAATAAAAAATCTATAAAAATAAAGAGTGTGTTAAGGATTCTCGTTAGTATAAAAGGTACTCTTACTTAATTTCAAGAATTTAGGTGGTGATTGATGATGATTCGAGGTTATTGGAGTGTCTAAGCTAGCTTGGTAGACTTTGAAAGAACAAAATAACACTTTTAATTGTCGGTATATTTGCTTATACGAGGATACTTCACCCAAACAAATGTATAAGGGAAATCAAGATAAGTGTCAACCACTCAAGCGAGAGGGTAGCTCACCCAAATGAGTGTGCACATGTATGGCTTACCCATGTGAGTAATGTATTCTGACACAAGCGCTAAACGTGCGTCAAATATAATCAAATCGGCTATTACTGTTCAGTAATAGTGGACCTGGATCATTTTCCATGGATTTCTTTATTATTTCTGTATAATCGAACTATTAAAACGTAGTTTGGGGGATTTTCGTGCTTAAGAAAATTAAAACAACTAAACAATGAATAATTAATACAATAACAACAATTAAACAAAATCGCAAGGTAATTAAAACGCTAAAACAATCAATTAAAAGACACTAATCTGATCCTTGTCGATTCCAAATTTCCCTCGCTAATTCGATCCCTATCGATTCCAAATTTCCCTCGCTGGTTCAACAAAATTAGAGCATTCATCTATGCATTGTATTGAAACCGAAATCTCTGCGTTTCAACACCGAACTAACGCTATAAGATCTTAGAAGATTGTCATCGAACACTCGGTGGCCTTTAAACTCACTCAATCACATGAGAGCACACAATTCGATTTCGAATCACATAATTAGTTCTCTGCATTTGTTATCAATCAACAACGACAGAATAACCACATATTCAATTTGAAACATCAATCAAATAATTCAACTCGAAATTAAGCAACTAAAACATGAGTACTCATGTAATTGAAAACGAAGAACCTAAGGAAATTAAGAATCCCATTAAGATCGAATTGGTTGATGTAATTAGCTACTCATAGTCACAATTAAACAAAGCAATAGATGGAATTGCATAAGATAGATGTAAAAATGCAAGAAATTAGATAAAAGCAGAATTACAATGCATAAACCCTAGCAGCGCAATGAACAAGAGAGAGAAAGTATAAGTGTTGGAAAACGAAATTTTATTGGTGAATGTAAAGTGTAGTTAGAATTTTGGGATTTTACCAATATAAAGGGTTCTAGGTCATATGCTAATCACATTACTTCTTAATGAATCGGGAACCCCATTTTGAATCTCACTCAAGACATAAACAAAATAATTCAGTTATATGCATTTTAAATGGGCCTAAACTAAAATCTTTTCGTTAGAATTTCTTGATAACAACTAAATCTTTTTAAAACGACATAAAATGGAGTTCAAACAAAGTTATGTAACAAAAATTATGTTTAATTTATTAAATCGGATCAAAATAAAAAACTATAACGAATTAATAAAAAATCTACACTTTAAACCCAATTAAGTTCAAATTCATAAATATACTTAAACATGTTAATTAATCATTAATAATATTCTAATATAATGTAATAAATGTTAAAAAGTTAATTAAAATAATAATATATCACATTCATCGAGTGAATGCATCAATTTATAAATAAATTGATGCGCAATGGAAAACTCATTTATGATTCCTTCTCCTCTCAGCCTAACCCTTCTCTCCCAAAACTCTTTCTTCTTCCTCCTTTATTATATCTTAACTCATTCCAAATATCTAAGGGCATGGAGTTGTTGTTGGTTGTGTACTAGTGTGAAGATTAGTTCATCATTATGAACAAATTTTCAACGTAGAAGAGTTCGCATGGAATCTCCAACACCCACTCTAAAAGGTGACACCTTTCGGGTCCCAAAAGCACGTGGGTTACCTTCATAATCCTTAAAATGTATTCTTTCTAATTTTGTTTGGATAAAATGTTTTGATAGCGTAACAAGCACAAACATTTAACAAAGGAATAACCATTTAACAACTCTCCTTACTACTTGCACAAACAGAAATCAAGATTGACATTATATCCCACATAAGTGTCTAAGCCAAGATTGCAAATTATATCCAACACTGTAATCAAGAGCATACACAAACAAATTCACATGACTTGAGACATTTTAGTATCCAAAATCGTACCACTTCTTATCCTTGTTGTCTATAATTACAATCAAGTAATCCATCTTGAACTTGCAAATTTATTTGATTACAAATATTTTTCTAAGGTGTTGTGCTCAAGACTTATCTGAGGTATGTCAGGAACTTCTTTCGGCATTGTTTCAAACCATTCAGTTTAAAGCATTTAACACATATTTTCTCATGCTAACTAGAAATGTTCAGCTAAATAAAGAATAAGAAAAGTTTGTAAATTGTAATCCTCTTTCTCCACATAAATTCTACCAAGTTATTTTGCTTTTGCTAGAGAAATTCATTGGCAAGGGATAAAAGAAAAGGAGAGAAAGTTAATGAAACGTACAGGCTATTCAAAATGTTTAATGCCTAAAGGAATATAAAGAACTTCTGAAAAAAAGCCAAATCATACTTTATAATTCTCATTCTCCAAATAATATTTTACGTGTCAAATATCCAAATAATATTTTTAAATTTCCTAAAATAATAATCTATTATAAATTTATTAAGAAATATTTAAAAGTTCTATTTATAGTTATATATGATTATCAAATCTATTTAATTTAATAAATATTATATTCATATATAATTAACATTATAAAAAATAAAAAAATTATTATTATTATTATTATTATTATTATTATATAATATAATATAATATAATTAATATTAAATTATAATATTTTGTTAGTTTCCTAAAATAATCATGTATTATAAATTTATTTAATTTAATTTTGATTTAACTTATGTAAAAAGTTAAATATAATATAAAAATGAAGAGAATAAAGATATAAAAAATCATGTGACTTAATGAAATAAGTGTTAGCCATGATTGAAGATGATCCTGGATTTGACTACCATAGAAACAAAATTTTTAAGCATTTAGTAAAGAAAGTACCATATGTCTTTCTTTGAAAGCATTAAATATACAATATAATAAAAACATGAAGCGAATAAAAACATAAAAAAACAACATGTTGTAGCGGTATAACCTTTGTACATGGGAGTGACCTGGTTCGATCGACTATCTGTAATGAAGAACTTTTAACCTGAAAAGTATAGTGTTACGGAATTTAGATATTTGAAGTTGTTGAAGTTGGTGACTTAGAGAGTAGAGACTATGTGCAGTTAACCTGCATATAGATTTAAGGGTCCACAGATCCAACTGATTAGAACAGTAGTTAGACACTATAAAATTATACCTGGTTGGAATAATTTATTAAGTATAAAATTATTATTTCATCCCATTGTATGTAAGAAAGATAAAAAAATTAGTAGCAATTACAATACTTAAATTAACCTTTAACTTAGTATATATCATAGAATAATTCTTTTTAACTTCTTGCTCCATTTCTTAGTTAGGTTGACTATCACATGTAACAGGGAAAATATTATACTAGTGTGTTAAAAATACAAGTTTTGAATTATAATAGATTTAATATGTCCAAAATTCAGGTAGGAAGAAAAACCAGTTTTTTTAATGTATATAAGTTTTAAAAAATTAGTTTAAAAAATAAATAATTACATATCATTTTAATATTGGGCATCCGGCTAAAAAAATACTCTACAATTAAAAAGGAAATTTTACCAATTTCTTTTATGTATTACTAAATTTTAAGATAACTTATTCAATAAATAATTTTTATTAACAACTAACCGTCAAGTTAAACTAAGTGTCATATAAAGTGACTTTAAAAATCTAATCTCTGTATATATTTCCACGTTTACTAACTAATTATATGATTGATTACAATAAATAATATATAATTTCCGCCTGGTATATTTGAAAGAATCACATTCTCGTTACCTAGTCTTTTAATGATATCTTTGTATACTCTTATATTTATATTGTTAGTGCTAGCAAGAAAATTATAATATTTGCCATAGTAAAATTTATTTAATGGAGTGAATTAAGTTCTCTAATTTGATTTTTTAAATAAAATTATTCATTTCTGTGTGATAACATATGTTCATAACTAACTATTAATTATTTAAATAAGATAAGTGTATAGCAACACTCCAGATAACATAAAATAATTATCTTCTACTCTCGTGAACTAATAGAAAAATATCATGATATTTTCCTTCCATTATTTACTCAAGGACAACTTTAATGTGTTTATCTACCAATTAAATGAATGATTCATCCAAGTACCTTGACTAATGTCTTAATTTTATTATAGATCTCAATCTCTAGTACTAGAGTAGATAGATTTCCTTTTTAATAAATCATTAATTCTGCTGCTACTTACTTATATTTAATTTCCATTTAAGTGTCAGAAATCAAAACATAATCAATAAATTATTAATTAATATGATAATTCGATGATAAAACTTGTTAATTACTGTTATATTTATCCATGAGATAATTTTCTGTTCACAGTAGCCATTAAAAATCTTAATTGAGTCAATTCAATAATTATTATCCCATTTATACACCGCAAATTAATATACGATATTTATTAATCTTTATCCATCAAAATCATCACATATATTATTTGATCAAGATTATTATAGTCCTATTCATAATAACATATAATAAAAAAATAATTTAAATTTAGATTATAACAGATTTATTTATTTATTATCATAATTTTTATTAAATTAATAAATATTTAATTATAAATATAAATATTTTCAAATTAATTTTTAATGAATTGATAAATATTAAAAAAATAAAAATATTTTATTTAAAATAATCAATTACGTCTCATCCCAAACTACTCAGTCACTTAAAATATACATAAGCATTTCATACCTAAATGTTTTGTGTCTGTTCCATTGGCACTTTCTGCAATCATTTGGATGCTTAGCACCCCACCACCGACACCTAGTCACCTTTAGTTTACATAACCAGGCCCCTTCATTGCTTCTGTACAATTGCATACACTGAAGCAAATTCATAGCAATATAGTTTGAAATCTACCTCATGATTTTGATTGCAATTTTTGTAGCTTCTCTTACTCTCCTGTGTCTATGGAGAAGCAACAAAAAGGAAAAGAGATTACCACCTGGTCCAAAAGGGTTGCCAATTTTGGGGTGTTTTCACATGTTGGGGCCAAATCCACACCATGATTTGCACAAACTAGCACAAAAACATGGACCTATCATGTACTTACGCTTAGGTTTTGTGCCAACCATTGTTGTTTCTTCACCCCAAGCTGCTGAATTGTTCCTCAAGACTCATGACCTTGTCTTTGCTAGTAGACCACCTCTTCAAGCAACAAAACACATTTTTTGGGAGCAGAAGGACTTCGCCTTTGCTGAATATGGTTCTTATTGGCGCAACATACGCAAGATGTGCACGTTGGAGTTGTTAAGCCAAACCAAAATAAACTCCTTCAGACCCGTGAGGGAAGAGGAGCTTGACCTATTGATAAAGGTTCTAAAAGAGGCAGCCAATGAAGGAGTAGCTGTTGATCTTAGTGACATGGTTGCAACACTCAGTGCAAACATGTCTTGTAGAATGATTTTTGGAAACAAGTACATGGACCAGGACTTGGGTGGAAAAGGGTTCAAGACTGTGATGCAAGAAATAATGCACCTTTTAGCAACTCCTAACATGGGTGATTACATTCCTTACATTGGTAAACTTGATCTTCAAGGCTTAGTCAAGCGTATGAAGGCTCTGCGCAAAATCTTTGATGACCTCTTTGACAAAATTATTGATGAGCATATTCAATCAAAGAAGGGTGATGACAAGGTTAAAGATTTTGTTGATTTCATGTTGAGTTTCGTTGGTAGCGAGCAAGAATCTGAGTACCGTATTGAACGGCCTAATATCAAAGCCATAATATTGGTAAAGCATTCTTTCCTTAGGCTTTATTTCCCTTCTATGATTGATTTATTAATTTGAAAAATACTTGGTATTACGGCTTTATTTCCCTTCTATGATTGATTTATTAATTTGAAAAATACTTGGTACTACGGCTTTATTTCCCTTCTATGATTGATTTATTAATTTGAAAAATACTTGGTACACAGTTAGAATAAACAGATAATTAATGATTAATTATAAAATGTGAGAAGAGAAATATATATATATATATATTATATTATATTATATTATATTATGTAGGTGAGTTGACTGATTAGTTGTGTATTACAGTTGAATGTGAAGTAAAGTGAAGTTATATTAATTTGTTCTTGAAAATTTAAATATCAAGCATTTAATCTTGAAAAATAGTAAAAGTTTATTTTGAAGAGTTTTTATTATTATTTTATCCATAAATTTAGCTATTTATCATCTATTTGATCTCTAATTTTAATCACTTTTTTTTATTAAAATCTCCTAAATAAAAGTGTGTAGAAGTTGATTTGGAAAAAAATCTGATTCTTTTCCAAACTATTTTATAAAATGGTTTGGTTAAAGAAAATATTTAATTTAAATTTTTAAAAATGATTCCAGTTTTTTTATTTTAATTCGATTTGATTCTGTTTAAATTGATTATCCATACTTTATTCATATATGGATCGATTTTTCAAAGAATCGCCCTACACCGAATCATTTTATTAAAACCGTTCTGCTAACCTTACAACTTTTAATAAAACAATTTCCGTTTTAATTTTTTTCCAAAACAATTTAAGTTTTATATAACTGTTTGAATTAGTTTTAAATTGATTTACTCGAATATGTTTTTTTAAACCTTATAAGGACTAAAATCAAAATAAACTAAAATATCTTTCTAAAAAATGATAAATACATTAAAATTTTATAAATTATTTTTTAAATTTTTTAAATTTTAAAAATATAAAATTAAATTACACCCACCCACATGTTTAGGAATGAATCAAAATGGTGATTTATTGGTAATTATTTAAGAAAAATATTTGATAGATAAATATGTTGTAAATGAATTGATTGATGTTTATTGGAGTTGACTACTTGCATTTGCTTATTTAAACATTGTAGCTGCAAATGTATAACTAGTTGTCACACTTCTTACTAGTACACGTTTCTTTTATACTTTTTTCTTTCACATTTAGGACATGTTAGTTGCTTCAGTGGATACTTCTGCCACGGCAATGGAGTGGACACTATCAGAACTCCTAAAGAATCCTAGAGTGATGAAGAAAGTTCAAATAGAGTTAGAAACTGTGGTGGGTATGAAAGGGAAGGTGGAGGAATCAGACTTGGATAAGTTGGAGTATTTAGACATGGTTATAAAGGAAAGCCTGAGGTTTCATCCAGTGGGACCTTTACTAGCACCACACATGTCAAGGGAAGATTGCATGGTTGGAGATTTTTTCATACCTAAAAACTCAAGGGTGATAGTGAATGCATGGGCTATTATGAGAGACCCAAATGTTTGGGAAGATGCTGAGAAGTTCTGGCCAGAGAGATTTGAGGGAAGCAACAAAGATTTGAGAGGGCATGACTTCCAACTAATACCATTTGGATCTGGCAGAAGAGGCTGTCCAGGAATACAATTGGGTTTAACTGTGGTTCGTTTAACAGTGGCACAACTTGTGCATTGTTTTGATTGGAAGTTGCCAAATGACATGAAGCCATTTGAATTGGACATGACTGAGGAGTTTGGACTCTCAATGCCTAGGGCTAATCATTTGCTTGCTATTCCAACTTATCACCTCCAAGATGAAAGTGATTAGGAGGGAAAAAATGTTATAGCATAGCAAGTTTGTTATGTTGTGTGGTGGGATTAGTTTCAATTTCATAAATGCATGTGATGATTTAGGTGGGTTGATTTTAATATGATGGACCGGAAAATAAATTATCCTTTCCCTTTCACTTATTATCATCATGAAAGAATTATTGTATATATGCGCCTACAAAAATATTATTTTTTCTGGGTAATAGTAAATGTCTACGTGATTGTCAATATCAAACTTCTTCTATCGTTATTTAGGTGTTATGATCCTTTATCTTTCTAAAACATGTCGTGTGAGATATTGAATTAATAAAATATATAATAAATTCTCTTAATTCAAAATCCTATATTATTATAAATTCTCTTGTAGCTGTCCTTCTTTATAGTAGAATTTTTCAGATCCTACAAAATATGGGACTTTGTGTGTATCCCAACAATTCTCTTTCAAACAAAGGACCACTAAACCTCCTCCTCTATAGCGGAAGTCATTCTCAATTATGACTATTAGAACTTCCATTGCTGAGACAATTCTTGAGCTTCACATTGTCATTGATATGTCTTAGTTCTTGTACTGTCGTTCTGATAGCTCACATCAACGACGCACGCAATCTAGCCACCCCTGTTAGGAAGACTTTCGATACAAGGGATCCCACAAAGTAGGTCCACCTGACCTTCACTTAGATCCACTTCAATCATTGCATCACTCATTTGAGCCGGTCGCCAAAGTCGAACCATCAGCTCTGATACCACTTGTTGGGAAAGGCAAGAGTTACGCAGTGAAAAAATTACACACAAACCTGAGAGCATGTATAATAAAACCTTTCCCACTTGAGTAAAATAAGAGAACTGAAAAATTACACACAAATCTGAGAGTGTGTATGGTAAAACTTTTCCCCCCTAAAGTGAAACAAGAGAACTATAATATCCAGCAACATAAATTCTCAGGGAATAAGGAAAATCAAAATTCAGTAGCAAAAAGAACACAAACAATTTTTAACGTGGAAACCCCAAATGAGTGAGACAAAAATCATGGGATCTAGTCTAGAAAATCTCCACTATGAAAAATGTCAAAGAGTAGAGCAAAAGAGCTTCTACAAAAGAACTCACAAAAAATGCTCTACTCAAGACCAAGTAGTGGAAAACACACCGGTACTTGACACACACTACCTAAAATTCAAATACACTCATTATATAGATTTAAGGTGTGATGCGGGGGAGTAAAACATATCACTTCATCTTATATAGGTTTTATGCTCCTCTATCTTTCTAAAATTTGCCGATGTGGGACTTTGAATTAGCAAAATACTCAACAAATCCTCCCTTGATTCAAAGTCCTACATTATTACAAACTCTTTAGCAACGATCCTTCCTTACATCAGAATCTTCAGTGTATTCCCTTCTTCTCCTTTAGACTCTGCAAAATGTGGGACTTTGATTGACTCTCAACAATCCTCCCCTCAAATAAAGGCTTACATAGGAAGTCATTGTCAATTATGGCCATTAGAGCTTCTATTGTCGTGACAATTCTTGAGCTTCACATTGTTATCGCAATGCCCTAGTTCACGTACTGATAGAGGCCTCCTTAGAGAGATTCCAAAGAGTCCTTGATGTTGCCCAATCTAGCTTCTTCAATGCACTCCAAACCAAGCTCTAATGGAAGCTTTTGGTCAAAGCTTCAATGGTGGAAGAGAAACCGAAAAAGAAAAGGTGAAGAGGGTGAGAAATGGTGAGGGTAGGCGCCATGGCTAGCCAATAAGCCTAGGGAGAACCGCCACAATGAAGGATGAAATCCATTGATAATATCCAAGAAACCTTACTAAGCAAGACAAAAGAATCCTCTCTTAAGAAAAGCTCAAAGCTATTTCATTTATCAAAAATATCAAAAGTTTCCAAACACTTTTGAGTTACAAGTATTTATAGGCTTATGGATGCTTGAGCAACAAGCCAAGCCAACCTAAGACTAACCTAAACCGAAATCCTAACTAACTTAAAGGTAACAACTAACTAATGATGACACTAGGTAAGTTACATGTCACTTTCCAAGTGACATGTCATCAATCCTTGATCTAGTCCCTTGAAAAGGTGGACTTGATCAAGGGTTGAGGATTCTCCTTAAGTGGAGACATGGATCACCACTTAAGTAGAACTCTACTTAACCCTTATCACTTGGATTCACTTAGAATTTCACTTAAACTAAAATTCACTTGAAATTTACTTGAAATTCTAATGTGAATTTTAATGCTCATCATTTTATCATTTGTATCCTTTAAGCTATGCACTTGAATAACAAAGAAAAGGAAAAAAAAAGCATTTAAACCTAAGGAGAATATGTCTAGGCCGTGAGCTTTAGACTCACTTACAAGGCCTTGCAACTTGTACACTTACAAAGGTACTTGCTCAAACAAGTTTACAAACAAATTACAAAAAGACAAGTCCTAAACTAAGGCTTGATTGAGATTGTGCAATGTCTTGGAGCTTTCCCACTTCTTCCTTTCAATGCTTCTAGTAATCCTTTGAGATGTTCCTACATCAAACCCTCCTTCTTTGCTTGAACTTGTCCTCAAGTTTCTTGAACCATTGAACCTACATTAAACAAAGAAAGATCACTCATATTAAAGAATTACTACCTCCATAATCCATGGGAAGATCCAAATTACCTTGGTCTTGACCTACCAATACATTTCACCCGGATCAAAGACTAAACAAGGTTCCTTACATTGGTTATTATATGATGCAAAATATAGGTAAATTTGTTTCTTATAGTGGTTGCATAGATGTAAAAACAAATGATACTTTCTATTCAAACACTCTTTTAACTTGTTATATTTACCTAAGTCATTTATTTTCCAATCATATAACAACAAGATAATTTGATTTCTAATATCAATAACACAATCTAAGGAAGTAAAAGAAGAACTTATTCTATTTTTCAAATCATAACCAAAGCTCTTTGGGGCTTCTAATTCAAGGTGTGTTGATACTAGCATTTCCTCAAGTGTAGACATGTCTAGATTGGAACTCTTAGTTAAGATTCTTCTTCTAGGTGTAGAAGTTTGCAATGTACCCTCCTTCTTAAACTCTTCCATCAACCTAGAAGGACATTCAACATGATTAAGATAACAATCATTTGGCACAATCAAGAATTCCAACTTAGCAAATTGAATTATTCCCCAAGGCCTAATGCCTTGAGATTCTAGTGTTAAACAAGTAATATCATGTAAATTGGAACTATTAGGATAAGTAAGAGATAAGAAAGATTTTCCAAAAGGTAGCTTGAAGTTCATAGGCACTTCCTTCTCTCCACAAGGCTTGTTCCATGGTTCCATGATGCACAATTCTTTACTTGGACCTAAAGCACAAGAATTCTCAAAAGTGAAGTCTTTAGGATTTTCACAATGTGTTATGAGTCGTTTCTTTTCCAAGTCTTGGCCATAGAGGTATTCATATTGCTTCGGCCATCGCATCTTGGAAATGACCCCTACAAAATTATAAAAGCAAGGGTTAATACAATCAAAGGTAGTATCAAATTTAAGAGAAAGTTCACACTTCCCCTTTAATTGTCTTTCCATCAACAAGCTTTCCTTGCTTCCATGATTACCTACAAGAGGAGAACTCAAAGAAATAGAGTTTGGTAAGCATAAAAATATAGATTTTCTAACCAAGTACTCCCTCTTGATTTCCTTACTTTCAATAAGCAAGCTTTCTTTCCTTTTCATTGCATCCTTACCCTTAGGCTTGCTCGGTTTAAGTTTCAAGACACCTTTACCTTTGGAAGGCTTCTCGGTCAAAACCTTGCTTGGCTTAGATGTCTCGGCCAAGGACTTCTCTTGTTCTTGGGTCCTTTTGAGTCTCATTTTAACTTGATCCTCACACACTTCCCTTGAAGATAAAGGCTTCAAGAGTACTTTTCTACCTTCAAAAGAAAACAAGTAAGTGTTAGCAAGGCCATCATGATTTACATTCCTATCAAATTGCCATGGCCTACCAAGAAGTAAATGTGTAGCCTCCATGGGAACCACATCACATAATATGTTATCACTATACTTACCAATAGAAAAGTTAATCATGCATTGCTTGTCTACTTTAACCTCTCTACTCTCACTTAACCATTGTAATCTATAAGATTTAGGGTGAGGTATAGTTTTCAAGTTAAGTTTAGAGACTAACCTTTCACTCACAACATTAGTGCATGCGCCACCATCAATAATAAGAGAACAAGTTTGGTCTTTTACCTTACATCTTGAATGGAATATGTTCTCCCTTTGACTATCATCCATATCATGGCATGCACTAAGTAACCTTATTACCATTAAAAGATCACCCTCCTCGGCTTCTTGGCTAGAAGTGGAACTCCTTACACTTTGGCCTTCATCTTCACTTGAAGAGGCTTGAGAATCCTCACTTGTGATCTCTCCATCTTGTCTTAGGAACATAGCTTTCTTGTTTGGGCATTGTGATGCTATGTGTCCCTTACCTAAACATTTGAAACATTTAATGTTACTAGATTTAAAAGAGTTAGAAGAAGAAGGTCACTCCTTGGTTTCACCATAGGAGCATTCTCCCTTTTACCTTTATCCCTCCAACTAGAAGAACTAGGTGTAGAAGCCCCTTGTAAGTAGTCCTCCTTCTAAGTTGGCCTTCTATTCTTTCATCCTTATGCACGACCTCCTCCAAAGTATGATAACTTTGAAGCTCCAATACATCTTGGATGTCTCGATTCAAGCCATGAGTAAATCTAGCAAGGGTGGCCTCCCTATCTTCTTGATACTCGACCCTCAACATTGTAACCTCAAGGTCTTTATAATACTCTTGGACACTTCTTGTACCTTGGATCATCCTTTGAAGCCGAATGTGTAGGTCTCTAGTAAAAGAAGGTGGAACGAACCTTTCCTTGAGAGCTTGCCGCAAACCGAGCCAAGAGTTGATCATAGGCCTCCTCATGCGTGCTATGTCTTGTTGCACTTGATGCCACCATACTAGCACATAGCCTTCAAACTCAAGAGTAGCAAGGTTGAGCTTCATCTCATTAGTTAAGTTAGGATAACACAAGAAAGTTTGGTCTACCTCCATGGCCCAATCAAGGAACCCCTCGGCCCCTCCTTCACCACTATACTTAGGAAGCCTCACCTTAGGTAGCCCCTCATCCCTCCTTGGATCATCACCATAGTATGGCCTCCTTGAGTCTCGGCTATACCTCCTAAAATGGTATCCACCACCTCTCTCCCTTCTCCTCTCATTCCCATGCTCATCAAAACCGAAATCATCCACCTCATTTTCTCCTCCATCACTCCCAATGGAAGCTTCGTAACCTCCTCTATTGTTCTCCCTCCTTCTCTCATTTTCTTCTCTCCCTCTCCTATCATTTGCTTCTTTATTTCTCCTCTCTTCCTCTTCTCTATTCCTACTAGACTCTCCACTATGCCTCCTCTCACTACCCAACCTCCTTTCAATCGGTCCAACTCTCTCATCAAGGGTGGTATTCAATCTACTCATCAACACATCCATCATTTTGAGAGTTTTGGGTGACAAATCATTGCCAACACTAGGAGAACTAGCCATCGCTGCAAGAAAAGGTTTGTGTACAAGAAATATAATAGGAAATAAAGAATCTCACCACTCTCTAAGTGTATCCACTTAATCAACTTGTGTTTCGCACTTAGTGGCTTTTTCTCTAATGAAACTCTCTTGCCTTTTCCCTCTCCATCTCTTGGTTCTCACTTAGAAATTATTCTCAAATCAATTATCAAGTTCCTACCAAGCCAATGTGAAAGAGGAACAGCACCCTAGCTAGGCTTAAGAAGTCCAAAGAGACAAATACTCAAAGACAAAACTAGGAGTCCAAGAAAGAAAAGCAAAAAAAAGGCTCAAAATGAAAGAAAGGCTAATCAAATTTGCAGTAAACTTTGATGAGACAATGACACATATATGGATAGCAAAGGAACATGAATTTGCAGGGAAAACAAGTCCAAAACCGACATTAAGAGTATGAGAATCAAAGTGTACAGCCACACACAAATTTCAAATTAGCCACCGAATTTTCACCAAGATTTAGCGACGGATTTCTAGGAATCTGATTAGAGACCGAAAATGAACCTTAATTCTATGATTATTCAACCTTTGAAAAAATCAAACCAAATGCAAAATAAGGTTCATATAGTCATAGCATTATTAATTTCCAGCAAGTGCAGTAAAAACTCAAAGTGAAAATTACACCAAAAAATCACTACACACTCAAGTCCAAGACAAGGTACTAGAAATTCAACTTGGGTGATGTGTGCTCAAAACTAAGTCCAAGGGTGTGTCTAATTGCCAATTCTTTTCACTTTTCAAATTTTTCTCTTGCTATTTTGGTTTTTTGATTTTGCTTTGGTATGGTCCTTAATCAATTTCTACTCTTTTTGCACCCATACACTTCACTTTTCACCACTACTTCTTTCTCTTTTGTTTTTCTCACTTGTTTCTTTTCTTTGTTTTTGATTTTGTATTTTTCTACACACTATGTATGGCTGGACCGAAACCAATAATGAAGAAGAGTAACCTCCAAGTTCAATTTCTAAAACCCAAAAACGAAATTATCAAAGGGTTACACAAATTAGACCTAAAGAGTGCTCTAGAAGCTAACTAAATGCATGTTCATGTGAAACTTACACTAGAAGCCTCTTCTATTTCATGGAACCCATGTAAAACATGAAACCCACTCAACAATGGTGCAGCACATACATCATACTCATGGTTTTGGAAGAGAAAACACAAAGGACTAAACAAAACTACAAGAAAACAAATCAAACAAAGAAGCTTACAAAGGAAGTTACTCTAGAACAAAGAATCTTGTCATGGAAGCTAAAGTAACTATGAGTAGAATTTCAAGATAAGCATGTCTAACCATGGAAACCCACGGTTTGAAGAAGAGCAATGAAGAAAAACATGCTTAGACAAGAACTAACCGAACAAAATTGAAACAACTCAAAGAAACAAAGACTAGGCTATTGAAAGAAGACATGGAACAATGAAAACTCAAAGAAAGCTATGGAAACACATGAAACCCATAACTAACCCGTTGAAGATAACCCATTGAAGAAGACAACAAGCTCATGATACCACTTGATAGAGGCCTCCTTAGAGAGATTCCAAATAGTCCTTGACGTTGCCCAATCTAGCTTCTTCAATGCACTCCAAACCAAGCTCTAATGGAAGCTTTCGGTCAAAACTTCAAAGGTGGAAGAGAAACCGAAAAAGAAAAGGTGAAGAGGGTGAGAAATAGTGAGGGTAGGCGCCATGGCTAGCCAATAAGCCTAGGGAGAACCGCCACAATGGAGGATGGAATCCATTGATAAGATCCAAGAAACCTTGCTAAGCAAGACAAGAGAATCCTCTCTTAAGAAAAGCTCAAAGCTATTTCATTTATCAAAAATATCAAAAGTTTCCAAACACTTTTGAGTTACAAGTATTTATAGGCTTATGGATGCTTGAGCAACAACCCAAGCCAACCTAACCCTAACCTAAGACTAACCTAAACCGAAATCCTAACTAACTTAAAGGTAACAACTAACTAATGATGACACTAGGTAAGTTACATGTCACTTTCCAAGTGACATGTCATCAATCCTTGATCTAGTCCCTTGAAAAGGTGGACTTGATCAAGGGTTGAGGATTCTCCTTAAGTGGAGACATGGATCACCACTTAAGTAGAACTCTACTTAACCTTTATCACTTGGATTCACTCAGAATTTCACTTAAACTCAAATTCACTTGAAATTTACTTGAAATTCTAATGTGAATTTTAATGCTCATCATTTTATCATTTGTATCCTTTAAGCTATGCACTTGAATAACAAAGAAAAGGAAAAAAAAGCATTTAAACCTAAGGAGAATATGTCTAGGCCGTGAGTTTTGGACTCACTTACAAGGCCTTGCAACTTGTACACTTACAAAGGTACTTGCTCAAACAAGTTTACAAACAAATTACAAAAAGACAAGTCCTAAACTAAGGCTTGATTGAGATTGTGCAATGTCTTGGAGCTTTCCCACTTCTTCCTTTCAATGCTTCTAGTAATCCTTTGAGATGTTCCTACATCATGTACCGTCTTTGATAGCTCACATCAATGACACACAACCTAGCCACCTATCAGACATATCTTGTCTAGCTTTTATATCATTAGGAAGACTTTCGATATCCCCATAAAGTAAGTTCACTTGACCTTCACTTATATCCACTCCAATTATTGTATCACTCGTCTGAGCCGGTCGCCAAGTCGAACCATTGACTCTGATACCACTTGTTGGGAAAGGCACGGTTACACAGCGGAAAAATTATACAAAAATCAGAAAGTGTGTGTAAAATAAAACTTTTCCCCCTTGATTGAAACAAGAGGAACGTAATATACGAAAATCCCTAATTTCGGATAGCAAAGAAAAAGTAAATGCAGAGTAAGAAGAACACAAATAATTTTTAACGTGGAAATCCTCCAATGAGAGGGACAAAAATCACGGGATCTAGTCTAGAAAAACATCCACTATGAAAATGTCAAATAGTACAACAAAGTACTTTTACAAAAGAACACACAAAAACGTTTTACTCACAAAATAGTGGAAAAACACTAATGCAGCAACATCACCAAATATACCGCATTGATGAGCATGACAGGGCAAAGATGAACAAAATTCCAAAAGTGTTCTATCTTGTGAAAATTTGAAAAGTTGCTGCTAAAAAAATAGATGGGTTACTAAATATTCTATTTTAAATATAAAATTTTATTGGGATTAACTTTAGGAGGACCAACCTAACAAACTCCCCCTCTAACTCAATAGAGGTCAAATGTTAGCCCGAACATAAATCTGCAAGTTTCAAACTCTCCCCTTGATAGAGCCTTCGTCATTGTATCAGAATCATTGTCATCTGTATGAGTCTTCTCAAGTTCTAATACCTTAGAGTCCAAAACATCATGGATCCAATAATATCGAACATCAATATGTTTAGATCTACCATGAAAAGTATGATTCTTTCCAAGATGGACAACACTTTGACTATCAGAAAATAGAGCATACCTTTGCTGCTTAAAACCAAGTCCTTGCATAAATTTCTTCATCTAAAACAACTCCTTACAAGCCTCGGTAATAACAATGAACTCAACCTCAATAGTAGACAATGCAGCACACTTTTGCAATCTGGATTGTCAAGACACAACTCCCCTTGTAAAGGTAATCAAATAACCTGAAATAGATTCTCTAGAACCAACATCCCCTTCCATATCAGAATCTATGTATCCACAAAGAATAGGTTTTCCACTTCCAAAACACAGTTTCCAGTTAGCAGTACCACAAAGATATCTTAATATCCACTTCACAGTTTTCCAATGCTCAAAACCAGGATTATAAAAAAAAACGACTAACAATACTAATATCATGAGCTATATCAGGCCAAGTGCAAACCATTGCATACATTAAACTTCCTACTACATATGCATAGGGAACATGTTGCATATCTTCTTTTTCTTTATCACTAGAAGGAGCTTGTATAGTGTTAAACTTAACATGTAAAGCCAAAAGTGTACTTACAACTTTAGCCTTGTGCATATGAAAATGTTGAAGTACTTTCTCAATGTACTTTTCTTGTGACAACCAAAGTTTCTTAGCCTCTCGATCGCGAGAAATATGCATGCCAAGAATTTGCCTTGCTGGTCCTAAGTATTTCACAGCATAGCAAACATCTTGTTGAGTTCCTTTTTCAACCTGATAATTTCAGAAAAATTATGACCAACAATCAACATGCCATCAACATAGAGCAATAAAATAATGAAACCGGTATCGAGAAATTTATGCACAAAAATGCAATGATCAGAAGTAGTCTTCCTAAATCCCTGTTGGATCATAACAGACTCAAACTTCTTGTGCCATTGTCTCTGGGCTTGTTTCAACCCATACAAATTTTTCTTCAACTTGTAGCATAATTCTATTTTCCTTTCACTACAAAACTTTCAGGTTGCTCTATGTAAATTTCTTCCTCCAAATCACCATGAAGGAAAACAATTTTCAAATCCATTTGCTCAACTTCTAAATTAAGGTTGGTCGTTAAACCAAGAACAACCCAGATGGAAGCCATTTTAACAACAGGAGAGAAAATCTCATCAAAGTCAACACCTTTCTTCTAACGATAGCCTTTGAAAACTAGTCTTGCTTTATATTGTGGTGTAGAACCATTCTATTCTATCTTTAACCTGTAAATCCATCGATTTTCCAAAGCTTTCATGTCTTTTGGCAACTTAACTAGCTCAAAAGTATGGTTGTCATGCAAAGACTTCATTACATCTTCCATAGCTGCAACCCATTTCTCCTTATGTTTACTCTCTATAGTCTCTTCGTAGCACTCTGGTTTTCCCCCGTCAGTGAGAAACACATTTTCATTAGATGAGTAGCGAGTAGAGGGAAAAATATGTCTAAAAGACCTCCTACGAGGAACATCAGGTTCATCAAAATCACCACTAATAGTACCATTATCACACCAGTGATCTCAATAGAATCATTTCAAATATGATCCTGAACATCATCACCATGATTGTCAAAATCTGTTACATCATGCATATTGGTTAGAGGAGTTGGATCAAAATCAGTCAAACCACTAGTACTTGGAGACTACGATTTCTATGGTTTTCCAATATCATCAAAGATGATCTGTTTTATTTTCTAGGGAATTTACTTGACTGAATGATGGGGCCTAATTACGGTAAAATGATTAGTTTGAATGAGACTAATTATCGTAAGTGGAAAGGAAAAATGAAGGATATTTTGTTTGTTAAGAAATTACATTTACTTTTGTCTGCCACTTAGAAACCTGAAAATAAGTGTGATGAAGAGTGAGCTTTTAAGCATGAGATGGTTTGTGACTTTTTTCTTCAATGGGTAGATAATAATATTTTGAATCATATTGCTAATGATTAACATGCTAAGATTTTATGGAACAAGCTTGAAACTTTGTATGCTTCTAAAACAGAGAATAATAAATTATTTTTGTTGAAGCAAACTATGAATTAGTGTTACGAATGAATAACTAGATTATATGAAAAATAACGAAGTTTGTCCTCTTTTCAAGTTTCCTAATAGGATAAAATCTTTTAGATGTAAATAGGTCAAAAGAAATAAAAAAAAATAATATTTTAAACATAAATAAGTCTTTATAAAAAAATATATATTTTAGATAATGCTTGATTGATTGTCAACGAATTTTTAAAAAGAAGAGTTGATTTTCGCTATCATATCCGTGAAAGACTCTTTGCATATTATAATTGAATTATTTACTTTGACTTATAATTACATCAAATGGACATAAAAATAACTTTTTCATACATGGACTAAAAGAAAAATTTTATATTACACAACCTAAATAACTTTTTTCTCGAGTGACAGGGGTCACTTGCTTTGCAAACTCAAGAAATTTATGTATGAACTAAAATATGCATCACATCAATACGTATAGATGTACTGTAACAACACAAGATTGTAGTTTGAAATTAATACATATTTATGTTCAATTAAAACTCTTATTAATTTGATTTCCGAAAATGTTGCGGAAATTTTTTCTTAGACATAGAACATAATACACTTAAAACTCTTATTAACTTGATTTCTGAAAATGTGGGCAGAAATTTTTTCTTAGATATAGAACATAATACACTTATAACAGGCATATATTTAAATACATATGAAAACATCATAGTCATTATTGTTTGTGTTTAGGCCATTTAAAGACCTTGCAATTAGTCCAAAGACATTAGACATAATCACATGCATCGGTTTAAATATATCTGAAGGTCTTCATTGGTCAACTTTATCCATAGTCACCATTTCCTAATCTATTTTCCAAATCAGTCATTTGATATCATTAAGGCACAAATCACACGTATGATAAGCTCATATATAAAAAGAAACATGTTATTTAAATTGATTGAAAACTTATGTATGTTTGCCAATAAATCAACTCAACAATACCAACTTTTCTAGCATAAATACTAACACAATGATTCAACTCAAGTCAATCTAATGGATATAAATGGATGTTTCACCAGTTACGAACAATTAACATGAGAAATCCCTTAACATAATACTTGAACACTGGTTATTAAGGTGTTTATTATAAAATGATTTGTCTGGATGGACATACATGAATATAAGCATACCATACCATGACATAAGGTTCTAGATTTCTTTTACCTCCTTTTAGAAATGATCCATCTACCTATCCTTTATGTCCATTTAACAAGTTGTTAATTCAATTATGAATCATAATTATAGTCAAAAATGAATTATAAACATTTTAATTTTGAAATTGATTTAATTAGTTGATTAATTACCAAAATTTATTTGATTAAATAAATTAGAATTATAATTTAATTGTCCGTGCCAATTATTCAAACATCACCACAAATGAATTATAAGGAGAGGTTGTGTTTTAATTTAGATTATGTTATTAAGTTGTTTTACTTTATTTGAGTAGTGTCACTGTTGAGCTTGTTATAGACTCCCAAGATGCAAGTCATATGAAATTGATTTGTGATCATGAATGCATGGTTGGTTGATATTGCTAGCAAAACATTTATTACGAGTCCTTATATATTCATTCAAAATCATAAGTAATTTTTAGTTGACACAATAAAAACGTAATGATCAACTCTTAATTAAAAACACAACATTTTCATATTGTATATAGATTAATATCTACATAATTAACAAACCAATAAATATAAAAATGAACATAATTAGTATCTTTACAATGATGCTAGCTATGAATATTCACAAGTAGGTTCCAGGGCAAGAATACTTTAACATTAGCCTGGTGTCATATTTTCACCTTCTAACATCTTGAGATAGTTTGCAGTCAAAAAGTGTTTACTGGCAGTAATGGCCAAACCAGCAATGTTTTCCATGATCAAATTCTTCCTCCACATCACTCCTGCTGTGAATCCACCACAACAGATTACTCATTGAGTTTCCATCATCAAAACTTTTCAAGCTTCTTACCTTTTGCAATGCACTTTCTTTATCATAAGTTCCTTCCAAGGCATAGATAAACCCTTTCCACCCTTCTCCAACACCTTTCCTGTTCAGATTAGGCAATGTCCACTCCACGAGCTCCTTCACATAACCAACATCTGAGAACAAGGCCTCAGTAATAGGAGACAAAGGTAAAACATGAATACCAAGCCTGCACTCTCTCCATTGAGCTGGAGCAAACCATAGTCCACTGTCTCTCTTGTTAGCCCAAAGAACACTTACCACCTTGTTCTCTTTGGTAAATTCTTCCTCATAAAGTTTATGTGTCTCTCCCACATGCCACCACATTTGTGCTGAATGAATTTCAAATGCTGCAAGCGTTGATCCCGTGGCAATAAGTTGAGTATCACCATATGCCAGACCCATCAATGCTGCAGAGTAATATGCATTCACAGCTTCACTAGTGCTCTCCTGATTTCTTCCGTCTGCAAATTCAGTTAACCCTCCAGCCCAAGAGTGCAATTTATAGAGATCAAAGCACCTCAAACGCGTGTAATTAGAGTTTGATCTTCTCCCCAAGTTCATGAAATCTGCAACTAGTGAATAGGCTTGAGGCTTATACTTCCTTCCCCAAGCTGGATCAATCTTTGCAAGCACTGCAATTCCATAAAGGAAGTACCCCAAATTGTAATGATGATCATTATAAACACCAAACCCAAAATCTGCACCTGAATCTTTAGACCCTTGTTGTGTAACAATTCCTCCCCATTTCCCATCATAGAGAAAACCATTTCCATTAAGAGTTCCATCCAACCACGGCTCAATGGTCTCCTTCAAGAACTTCTTAATTGTCGGCATGGCATCAAGAAAAGCCACCTCTTCAGCTATCAATGCCAACCTTGCTGCCCTTGCTATAATCTTCCCATAAAAATAGCAAGAAGTTGTTGTTATTGCCAAAGGATTCAGAGCACCCACCTCTTCAGAAAGCACTGAAATAATCTCCTCATGAACTTCCTCTTTGATACCTCTTGTGGAATGCCAAGTAACTGAAACTGGATGCGTATTCAACAGCCATGAGTCTCCAACAACACCAACAAGATCCCCATCAATGCTTCTATATTTCAAATCATGCAGCACAGTCACACCACAATCACTATCATTCAAAAGCTGAAGGTGAAGAGGGTGAGCCAGCATTAACAACTCCCCCCACCCTTTCTTTTCCCATATATACTCAACACAGAATGGTTTTGTGAATGCTGCATCCCCAGATACAGGATAACAAGAGCTGAACCTATTGAGGATTACCTCATACTTGGGGTCAGAATCAGGCAACACTGCTATTCTTATTATGCCAGAGAATTCACTAGAAGTAATCTCAGAAAGGGTATGGTTTAAACTTATAGGGGAGGAAGTGTGTATAAGCCATGTTTGACCATTGTTGAGCTGCAAGGTGTGCTTGGTGAGGGAGTTATTGGATGAGAGAGAAAGAATGACATGCATGGTGATAATGGAAAGTGCTGTGGGACATGTCACTGATGCTGTCACAAAAGGGCTTCCCCTGACAAGGAAGAACCTGAGGTTTGAAGAGGGAATGTCCAAAGTGACACTGAGATCACTGAAGGAAGAGATCACGTGCTTCGCGTGTGAGGGAGGGGTGGTTTTGCTACCAGAGGAAGAGATGGTGAGGTCAGGATTGAAAATCTGCGTTATGAAGGAAGAGTTGAAGGTGAGAGAAGGGTATGAGAGGGAGAGGGAGGAGTTTGAGGATTTGATAAGGTAAGGGTGAATGTACTCAGGTGTGTCTCCATTTTGGAGAACAAAGTTTTGGAAGAAAGAGTTTGTAGGGAGTGGAGAAGAGAGAAGGTTTGCAGAGAAGAAAGTAGAAGGGTCAGGGAGAACTGTGGAGTTAGTTTGATGGAAGAGAAACGGAATATTTGGTTGCTTTAGAGGAGGAGGAGGAGGTGACGGTGGCGGTGGCGGTGGCGGTGGTGATGGAGAACGTGGTAGAGGAGATGGCAATGGTGCTGAAGGAGGAGGTGGTGGAGGAGATGGCAATGGTGCTGAAGGAGGAGGTGGCAATGTACTTGGTGGTAGATGTGATGGTCGTGATCGACTTTTGAATGGTCTTTTAACTTCTCTTTCTATCTTTTTTCCAAATTTCTTCAACATGGTGAATTTAGATGACAATTTAGATCTAGTGTATGTTAAGTTAGTTGGATTGAACTAGAAAGGGTTGATTACAGAGTTTTATATTGAAGAGAAAAATGAAGCTGCAAAGAAAAGTAAGGAATTTGGAAATGTATGAAGAAAGGAATTGTTTAAAGAAAATGAAAGGATGTTATGAGTGTACATTATGCTATAGAAACACTAGAATGTCAAAAAGAAGAAATGATGCCATTCCTTTGCATGGATGTGGAAAATGTAGTAAGGATCATTAAAGATACTTTTTAAGGTTTCTCTGCTTGAATGTGCAAGGAAGAGATGACATGCCGAGGTTGTTTGGAATTTTTAAGTACTTTGTTTCCCAGAAAGATTTTTTTTGTAACTTGTTCAAAGAATGATTCTTTTTCCATTAAAAGAAAAAAGTAATTTTATTCTTCTGTTTGTAGGACAAGTTTACTTTTAGTATCTCTATTGGTACACTAGAGTGAAGGTGCTTAACTCACTTTTGGTTGCACTACAATTTCACATTTCAATTATCTTAAAATTCTGTCTAGACAATTAATATATATATATATAGACACACACACAGGTTTATTTTCCTACACAATAGGTTATTCATTCTTGGCCACTTCTTTTCTTTGTAATCCAAGAGATAAATTTGTTTCACAGCTTTTTAGTTTTCTAATTATCTTAGACTTCCATTCCCAACTAAGAATAGAAAAATTGAAGAGATCGAAGTTCCATCACTTTACACTATGATAATTGATATAGTTTATGTATTACTTTCAACACCAAGTAGGCAAAGCAATCTCCACTCTCCAGTTGTAAATCTACTCCAACTTTGAACTACATGCTGTAGCAGTAATCAGTAGAAAAAACATAGAGCTTCTCGAGAGAAAGTGAGTCAATTGCATAAAGCCATCACAAGAGGCAATAAGATGGCACGTATTGCGTCACATGCACAGTGTGTGTACCTGTGAAGCTAAATGTTTAGGCTATAGCATCTCAGAAGAGTTATATATTAATCATACCATACTTTTTTATTACATTATTTATTTTCTTCTTTAACCTCTTTCCGTTGGATCGATTAAATTATTGATGATATTATGAATAAACGTGCAATCATCCCTGAAAATTTTATTGAGTGTAACTTTAGTGTTGAATGTTTATTTTGTATAATTTAGTCCCTGAATGTTTAGAATATTTTGTATAATCTAACATATACAATTCATTGCTTATGTATATCGTTAAGAGACATTTTAGATGTGTAAAATTAACTATAAATTTTAGATAGACAATTAAGTTCTCTTGTAGAAAAAAATATTTTCTTTGTTCCAATCTTCAAGGTGGCGAAACAGAGTGGAAACTAGCAAGCATTTTCATTGATACCATGACAAGGACTCTAAATCTGTAATGCTTCAGTACCAAACCTCTTCAGATTCTAATTCATAGCAAATCAAACAAGATGAGTATAATTAACCCAACTGAATGACTCACAATTCAGAAATAAATAACTATTTCAAAGTATGCAATTAAAGTGTATATAAGATATTCCATGAAACAACAAAACAAAGCCATAAAGGTTGGAAACGAATTTGGAAAATTTCGGATATACAAACTAATCATTGAGACTTTCTTTTCCATGACTTGTCAGAGAATGCACAACCATGAGCCAGAGTTTCAAAGTTTTATCTAATGCATCATGGCACATAACAAGAGCACAGTTGGCTACTATACTCAAACAACTGAGTTGGATCATTTATGTTAATGTTGTACACAAAAAGAAAACTCCAGATGTTAAAAAGAACTTTCCAGGGTTTTACTTAAGATCTTTTAATTAACTAATCCTTCCAAATTGAAAGCAGAAAAGAAAAATGAAAAGAACAACAGAAGACGGATATCAGTTAAAAAAACAGATTGTTATTTTCTTGTCACCTTGAAACTGTTCATAATTGGTACATGAGTTCTCATAATTAAAAACCTCTTTAAGTTTCTGCTGATTTCCAATGCACTAGTATTTCAATAAAAAAACATGATATATCAAAATTAGTCAATTTGGATTTTCCCTTAAGAAAGGGCTTAGAGTAGTTTTAGTCAATACTCATTCAATGCTTTCTTAATTGTATTTAATGACTTAGACCATAGGGGGCATTCTTCAGCAAACAGCAACAGAGAGAAAAATTAAAGGCCATATGCTAGTTAAGAGCTTAAACCATAATGTCCTCATGACACTAATGAATGCATAACTCCACAACACACAGATTTTACTAAATAGAAACTGTAAGAAACAAACACCAGCTGTATACAGAAATTTATTTATGTACAATGTAAGAAACTAGTATAAAATTTCTCTTTTAAATGTCTGAAATCATTAACAATACCTAGTGGCAGTAATGACCAAACCAGCAGTGTTTTCCATGATCATATTCCTCTTCATCACTTCTGCTGTGAATCCACCACAAGAGATTAGTCAACGAGTTTCCATCATCAAAACCATTCAAGCTTCTTATCTTCTGCAATGCACCTTCATTATCATAAACCCCCTGCAGTGCATAGACAAACCCCTTCCACCCTTCTCCAACACCTTCCCTATTCAAAGCCGGCAATGTCCACTGCACAAGCTCCTTCACATAATCAACATTTGAGAACAAGACTTCAGAAATTGGCAGTAACGGTAAGAGTTGAATGCCAAGCCTACATTCTTTCCACTCCGGAGGCGCAAACCATAGTCCACTGTCCCTCTTGTTATTCCAAAGAACACCAACCACCTTGTTCTCTTTTACAAAATCTTCATCATACACACTATCTCCCTCTTTCACTTGCCACCACATTTGAGCTGCATGAATTTCCAATGATGCAAGTGTCGAACCAATGGCAACAAGATGCGTATCACCGAATGCCAAACCCATCAACGCAGCAGAATAATATGCATTAACAGCCTCACTAGTACTCTCCTGATTTCTTCCATCTGCAAACTCAGTCAACCCTCCAGCCCATGAATGCAATTTATAAAGGTCAAAACACCTTAGTCTCGTGTAAGACGAGTTTGATCTTCTGCTTAAGGTCATAAAATCTGCCATGAGTGAATAGGCTTGAGGCTTATACTTCCTACCCCACACTGGATCAATCTTAGCAAGCACTGCAATTCCATAAAGAAAGTACCCCAAATGATAATGGTGATCATTGTAAATTCCAAACCCAAAATCAGCACCAGCATCAGTAGACCCTTGTTTGGTAACAATTCCACCCCATTTCCTATCATACAGAAATCCATTCCCATTAAAAGTTCCCTCCAACCATGGTTCAATGGTTTCCTTCAAATACTTTCTAACCTTAGGGATCACATCAAGATAACACACCTCCTCAGCAATCAAAGCCAACCTTGCAGCCCTTGCAATCAATTTCCCATAAAAATACGATGAATTCGTCGTTATAGCCGCTGAATTCAAACCCTCAACATCATTCACAAGTGCTGAAACAACCTCATCCCTGGATTCCTCTCTCACACCTCTAATAGAATGCCATGTCACAGAAACAGGATCCGTTTTCAAAAGCCATGAATCTCCAACAACACCAACAAGGTCCCCGTCAATGCTCCTATACTTAAAATCACTCAAAACATTAACATCATAACCACTATCAACCAAAAGCTGAAGATGAAGAGGGTGTGCCAACATCAACAAATCACCCCACCCTTTCTTCTCCCACTTATACTCAACATTGAAAGGCCCTGCAAACACAGCCTCACCACTCACAGGGTAACAAGAACTAAACCTATCAAGAACACCCTCATATTTCAAATCAGAATCAGGCAACAAGGCAATCCTAATTATGCCAGAAAAGGCATCAGAAGTGATCTCAGAAAGTCCATGACTCAACCTAATTGGTGAAGAAGCATACAAAAGCCAAGTTTGGCCATTGTTCAAGCTAAAGGTGTGTTTGGTGAGGGACTCACTTGAGGAAAAAGAGAGAATTGCATGGATAGTGGTGATTGAAAGAGGGGTTGGTTGAGTCACAGAGAGGGTTAAAAAGGGGCTTCCCCTAACAAGAAAAAACCTCAAATGCGAAGAAGGGATATCCAAGGTGAGACTAAGATCATTGTAGGAAGAGATTGTGTGATTAGAATGGGAAAGTTGAGATTTTTGACAAGAAGAAATGGTGAGATCAGGGTTGAACACTTGGTAGATGAAAGAAGAGTTGAAAAAACGAGATGGGTATGAAAGAGAAAGAGAAAAGTTTGAGGATTTGATGAGGTATGGGTGAATGTATTCAGGTTGGTCACCGTTTTTGAGTGCAAAGTTTTGGAAGAATGAGTTTGTGGGAAGTGGATTTGAGACAAGGTTTGGAGAGAAGAAGTTGGAGGGATCAGGAACAACAGTGGAAGTTGTCTGTGGGAACAGAAAAGGAGAATGCTTTGAGTTTGTGCTGTGATGCATTTTTGATCTTGACATTGATGGAAGTGGTAATTGTTCAGGTGAAGGAGATCCGGGTGGTGATGGGGTTTTGATTTTGAAGGTTGTGTTTTTATAGGGTTTATAACCTTTTTTCAAGCCACTTGTGAAGGCTATGCTAACCTTGCGTCTAAGTTTTTTCAACATTTTATAGGTTGTTGACTAAAAAAACAAAGTTGTTTGTGGTGTGATTAGACCATTGTTAAAAAAATTAATGTTTGCTAGAGTTTGTAGGGACAATGTTTGGAAGCTAATCTCTATTCTTAATTTTATTTTTTTGTTACTTTTGTGAAATTAATAAAAGATAAGAAGAAGAAAAATGCAATCCTAGATCATGATTGTAGGGGGATGCGTGTGAAACTTAGTTGTAGGGAGAGCTTAGTCAGAGGTTGATATGATTTTTGGTTAGGAGGGTAGGTTATGAAATAAAGGAAAATATCTGATAGATAATTGAAATATTTAAATACTCATACAATTAGTTACAAAAATATGGAGAAAAATATGTATATATTCTTTATGAATAAGTTGACTGGTTGATTAGGTAGTGTGAAGTAAAATTGTAAAGTATTATTATGGTAATAAGTTGGAATGTTTGATTAGATTTTGGAATTTTGATTGAGTTGTTGAAGGGTTTGAGTTTAGATATCAGAATGGTTTGATTAGGTTGGATATTTGCATAGGATGTGGAGAAGGGAGGGAAGCGTGGATTTTGGATTGAGCATAGTGGTTGGATTGAATGAGATTGGGGGATGAGGTGAGTTTATGAATTGTTGAAGGGTTTGATTGAAGGTGAAGGAATAGGGTATGTTGTGGCAGCAAGGTATGTGAATTTGACTTTGTCAAGAAAGAAAATGTTGAGGTTTCTGAATAGGAATGTGCAAGGAAGAGATGGCTTAATGATGTGTAGTTAGAATTTAAGAGGGGTGACTTGTCCAACTGAGAAGGAGAGAACAAAGTATAAGAAACTCTACGCGGTTAAGGAATTATGATCTAGTGAAAGGGACTTGAATTATAGGCTATTGGGTTACACGTTGTTTTTGTTACCAAAACTTTCAAATATTAAATGAATTTAATTGTCATATACTTGTTTCTTGTTAGTGTAAATGTTTTAAGAAAGATTAATTTATGATGATGTGATTTTAAAGTTTAAAATAGTTCCCGTAAAAAAATTTGATAATAATCAATTTTACATAAACATTATATTATAATTTGTTATGTATCATAATTTTTTAAACGTTGATAATAATAAATTTAATTTTTTTTTATCAAACAAACTTGATTTACAATTGGTTGATAATTATATAATCATTAAACTTTAGTGTACATATTCATATTGTGAGAGTGCACCTATTAAATTCATACGATTAAATTGACTTAAGTTTTAGTTTGTTTTATATTGTGGTTTATGTCTTGGACTTGGATTCGGCCCAATATCAATCTCTCAGCTTGAAAAGTAGGCCCAATAACATTTAATGGGTAGAAAGTGTTTTTTCTTTAATTGCTTACCCAACAAATAATAGTTTAATTTAATGAGTGTAGTTTAGTTGTCAATACATAATTAGAAGAAATATTTGTTTTGATTTTCATAAATATATTTTTTAGAAGGATGAAGAGTGTTAAGTGTGATTAAGTTTTACTAAACATTCAATGATTATAGTAGTTTTCTTAAAATATCTGATATGATATGATTCGATTAAATACAATTTGGGTGTGATTTTTAACTTGTTTTTTAAATGCAAAATATAAGAAAAAAATTAAATAAAAATTATTATTTTTTATTTAAATTCTTATTTTATGTTTAAACACATAAACAATAATATTATTAGATAAGTTATGATAAATAATAAAAATAACTCCTAATAAGGATTATATAAACTTATTTTAGTCGATTTTTTTTAACTCTTTTAAGTTTGACGTCTATCACCTTGGTTTGATTTACATGGGTCTGGGAATTTTAAATCAAAATTAAATCGGATTAATCGATAAGTTTGAAATTAAAATTAAATATATTTAAATTATTTATTTTCAATTTTTTTTGAATAATTTAAATTTAAACCTCCTTAATAAGTTGTTTATATCATGTACTAAACTTGAACATTGATTTAGAATCCTTAAATAGATTTTGACTTTAAGAATTACTGGTACGAGTAAATCATCAAATTGGCTTTTAAATTATCACCTCTTCTACAAAATTCTTAAATTAATAAAAATTACATTATATAGTATTTTAAATTAGTCTCTCCGAGAAGATTAAATTAATGAATTTTTAATACTTTAACTTTTAATTGTTTAAAGATTATCTAGAAAGGACTATATTAATTTAGAAATCGAATTAATGATTTACTCTCTTACTTATTATAAATAATAAGTTATGTCTCTAATATTCCTTCTATATTTTTTCTGTCTAAAATTGCTTGCCCATAATTATGTTCACGTAAAATAATATCACCCTTAATCATAAGTTGCAGGCATTTATTTAGTAAGAGAAATTATTTAAAAATCCTTTTATTATAATTACAATTTTATATATTTCAACTTAATAAAAAAATAAATATTTAAGTTACTTTAAAAAAATTTAGAAATCCTTCTATTCTTGAAGAATTTAATCATTCACATCTTACAACAATACTTACAAATACTTTATACATATTACAAGAAAGACATGTAAACGTGGTCTGATGCACATGTCAACATATGTTACAATAAGTCTTTATTATAAAGAACGACATTAATATTACATTTAAGAGAAAACTAAGTTAAAAAAAAAATGGCCTAGCATATAATACATTTGGTATTTATCAAAACTAAAAATTAAATTTTTTAAAGATAAAAATAAAAAAAGGGAGATTAAATTGTGTATAAAATAATTTTAGTAAATTTTTTAAAATTTTCAAAAACTGAATTTTATCAAGTTAAACGTGGATGGCAAAAACAGACGCAGACATTGAAAAAATGTTTAAATAAATATTACAAAAGACATAAAAAAAAATAAAATAATCTTACCCTAATTTACTCATAGTAATTAATAATATAAATAGATAAGCAAAGAAGAAAACATAATATAATATAAATTTTACACCGGTTCATCTCAGTAAAATTATGTCTAATTTTGTATTAACAGTTAAGATTTCATTATTATCGAGTGAAAATACGAGTATTCTTTAACTTTAGTCACTACTAGATATACTCCAAATATTATTTGACAATAATCTCTTCAGACTAGACCCCACTAAAGATATAAAAAGAGAAAAGTAATTCTTTTATCCGAATCTCTCCAAATGAGGCGAGTATTCTTTTATCTTAGTCTCTCTAGACGAATTGAGTATTCGTTTATCTCGTCTCTCAAAGTGAATTGAGTATTATTTTGTCTCAACCTCTCCAGACGAATTGAGTATTCTTTTATCCTGATCTCTCCAAGCAAAGAAATTATTTTTTTTATCCTAGTCTCTCCATACTACATACCACTAAATGTGGATTTTGAACAAGGATTCCTAACTTAGATTTTTAACATCTATGCAGGGATTTATAAATAAACCCACTCTAAGTTTAACCCCTACAAAGAGAGGAGTGGTTCGCTCAAAAGATTCAACCATTAAGCACAAAGCAATTAAATTACTATCGAATCAATTAACTTTTTTAGATAAAACATTTTGAAGAATTTAAAATGATGTCATTTTGAGAAGGAATTTCAATTGAGTAAAATTGGAAAATTTGAAATTCTATCTAAAACAGAGGCATTTCAATTTCTTCTCTGTCCTCCTCACTTCTCTCACACCTCCTTGAATAAAATTGGGGAATTTAAAAATAATTAATATTTATTTTTATTCAATATTAAAAATTTAATTTTTAAATAAATATTTTAAAATAAAAATTTGAATTTCTTCTAAATTGAATTACTTTATCCAAACAAGAAAATTAAAATACAAGATATTGTTCATCCAAACAAAATAAATACAAAATGAAAGGAATTTAAATCAAAGCGATTAAAATGCTAGGTATTTAAATTTCTTGGAAATTTTTAAATTCTCCGCCCAAACATAACTTAAAATTTAGAAGAATTTAGACTTTTGCTTCGTAACAATCTTCTGTTTATTCAAGTTCAAAACTCCCTCCGGGATCTTCAACCTTCCATCTTTACGTAAAAGATAGCAAACATGAAATAATTATGTTAATTACTTTCGTTTAGAAATTATCTATTGATAATATTACGTATATATTCGTATTTTTTATATATGTCATGAATAATTAGTGATAATTTTTTATATTATATTTTTTTATGAATATATGGTAATTTTTTTCATTTTCACTCATGATTTTATAATACATATTAACTTATTTTAAATTTTCTAATTTATGATTTATGAGTTTTAATCATCATGGTTTTATCAAATACATTGTGACTATGATTTATTTTAATATTTTTGTGAAATATAATGCAAACTTTTAGAACATTCAAACACTTTTTTTTTTTTTAATTTTACTTTTAATCATACATTTTTCGAAAAATATATTATAAAATGAATCAATATTATATAAGTACTTGTTTAACAACGTAACCAAACACTGTAAAATTGTGTAAGTATTTTAAGTAATTATAACGTAAGTTTATATATATGTAACAGAAATTATTAAATAATATCTTGATTAAATTCTTCATGCAAACGGAACCCTAAGTTAATTCCAAATTTACCTTTTTATTTTATTTGTTATTTCTCATCTAACATTATCTTCGTACTTATATGTAAATTGATTAATATATATATATATATATATATATATATATATATATATATAAATCACAAAAAATTATATGACCCAGGGTCAATATTTTCCTATTTAACTTCTCTTCATCTTAAATATTGTTTTTCATTTAACTAATATGTTCATTTTCTTTTAATTAAATAAATTTAATTTTTAATTAATTAATTTTAATTATTTAAATTATAAAAAATAAAACCAGTTCATATCTATAATTTAATATTCTCTATGAAATTTAAAACAAGAGAAAAGTAACATTCAAGACAAGAGAGAACATTTTGTTGTTACGGTTGAAAATTCAGAAGTAAAACTTACGAAATATTAAAAATCGTTATATTTATTTTAGTTGAATGTTTCAATGGAGTTATTGTTTGGAATGCATTTATTAATCAAAACGTTAAGATATTATTTTACACTATAAATACATCTTTATTAAGTAGATACTTTCACAAGTAAAATACTATTTTTTGTGTATATCATTAATTTTCTAAGTGCAATGGTATCATTCAATGTTTTTCAAGTTGTTGTTGTCTTTATTATATGTTTTAATGTGTTGATTGAAACATCATCACTTGCTCATGGAAATCCTGAACCATCTCAAACTCCTCCTCCTGTGGAGAAAAACCATGCACCTAGACCATTGACAGAACATGAGAAATACTTGAAGAATTGTGTAAGCAAGATAGATCCAGATTGTGGTAAAGAAATATTCTCTTATGTAGTTTTTGGACCTAATTCTACTATGACCGTCAAATGTTGTCTGCAGCTTTATGAAAATATAGATAGATCATGCCATGAAAATGTGACACAGTATACAGCCAAAATACCAATGTTTAGGCAACGCCAAGCTCAAATTTTGGAAAATGCTAAGACTATTTGGAATGTTTGTTATGGATTGATCTTATTTTGGTAGATAGAGTAATTATGATCTAGTGAAAGGGACTTGAATTTTAGGCTATTGGGTTACACGGATTATCAAGGATTTGTAATACGTCTAATTATCAAGGAATAAAATAAATACTTAGATCTATTCATGATTTTTAATTTAATTATATATACTTTGGAATTGTTATAGAATATTAATTTTATGGTTCTTCTTTAACCAAATCTCCTAAGCTTGTAACAAAGATCTTAACATTTCTTCAAATGGGGCAACCAAGAATGAGATTTCAATGATTTAGTATATTAGGGATAATAGCTTCTTATAACATGATAACCTAATAGAGTTTTGGGTTATTCCCTAATAAATCAATACTATCCTTTGTTCTTTAAATACATTTTACCTTATTCAATAGTTAAGTTGGCTTAATTTAACCACATAAATCAAATCCCATCAATGATAAATAACTAGTTAGTATAATTATTTTATTTTATTTTATTAGATTGTATTGATTATTAAAATATATAATTCCAATAATCTCTGCTTGGATTATATATTGTATTAATTATATTACAATTCTTTAAGTGGATATTTTTATGTTATTTATTTTTAAACTTTTATCTTAGCAATCTAATTTGTCTCATGTATCAATAGTGGAATCAATTTTAACTTTTTCCACTATAATAAAATGTAACTAGACTCTAATCAATACCACATCAATAAACTCAATGATATAGATAAATATAAATAAATAACATGAAAATTATATACAATCTAATCTCAATTATATCTATTTCTAATTTATCCAACTTTAGACTTTAGCAAAATCAATGTGAAGACTTTAAGTGCAAATTAATTTTGTGTACAACAAGATACGAACAAGCTTGCTAATAAACTCTTAATCTTTATTTTTGTAAAAAATTAAAATAATGTTAGATATGTATCAAAATATGATAGAAGGAAATATCTAATACCGAGAAAAACTTGAATTATATTTTATGTTATAACACAAAATGTCCTTTCAATAGCAGCAAAACAATTCATCCAGTTATGATTTCTTAGAATTCCTTATCTCCAACTAGATACAACTTGAAAATTCCAGCACTGCCTCATTATTAAACTAAGCAATAGACCATATATTTTCTTTTTACATAATTAGAGAACATTAGTCAAGTATATTCCATCCAACATGACAACCCCTTCAATATGTATCAAGTTCATAATTGAATAGCCCAAGTGATTCTTATCAATGAATTACTTATTCAAGTGACAACAAACATATTTACAAAAAAAAAAATTATTCAGAAACGTACTTAGGAATAATAAATTGAATGAAATGAGTAGGTAATTTTTGAATTTTGAAATTGCAAATTAAGATAAATATGCTGAGAAAGTGTATATGCTGAGTAGTTATTAAAAGAATTCAACTTCTTTTAGTATCATATATCATATATATGCTGAGAAGGTGTAACACAGTTGGTCGAGGGTGTGTGAGTTATTGTAAACCTTTGGTACATATCTTTGATTCCCACCCATCAGAAAAAAATATATCATATATATTATATTTCATGTATTATATTATATATATATATATATATATATTATATTGTAGATGTAATTAATTATTTAAATGAGTTAAATATAAAAATAAATAATTAATAAATATAAATACTTATTAAATATCTTATTTGAAATTATGCAATCTAGCATATAATATAATATTCATGAAACAATTTTTTTTTTGTTGAAAGTTTATTTTTTGAGATTAAAAAGTTAATATTAATATGAACATAGTTAACATTTCATCTTTAAAAAATCATGTGAAAATAATATGAATATTGTTAAGTCAAAATGACTTAGCATCTTAATTTTGATAATTACAAGACAAACAAACAGATGCATTAACAGACACAGAGGGAACAATGATCAGATTGATCATTATTCGAATAGACGAAAGATACACCCTCAAAACATAAGAAGTTCCAGACGCAAAGTTCAAGTCATTATGCTTCAAGGCATTTTCATCAGACGAAGAACTTTCTAAGATCAGACGGAGAGTGCGTCTCAATTTCAAGTCATATGCTCAAGGGTGAAGATTTGAATACTAGAGTTGAAGACGAAGATTAAAAACAGACAAATAAATTCAACACAAAACTCTTTTGAATTATTCATTCGTCTAGCCTTTTATGAAGTTTAAGACTCTTAGTAACACGTGCACTCATTTCAAATCAACCGTTACTCAGAATGTTCTATAGGTGGAAAGGGATTTTAAAATAAACCTCTGCAACACGAAAATGTAGTTGTACGTTTTAGTGAAATCTTTGAGCGAATCAAGTCAAAGACAGATCTCACGCTGACAACTGCTGACTTTTCATTAAATGTTCTTATTGCTCACTCTGCCAGATGTGAAAATACCCAAGACAAGGACTAACGTTAACATCTACAATCTAACGAATACTTCACAACAATGCCTATAAAAGGACTTCATCCCTACGAGTTCAACTTGGCGAACTACTCTAATCAAGACTATATTCATATACTCGCTCAAGCTCTCAACACACAAGTTTGCTCGCCACAAACTTAGAATAGAATTCTTATTGTAAAATCCCTCTCTGCGTAGAGAATATTTTCTATTTGATCTTAATTGTAAACCATTGTTGTGGTAATCTTGTAGCCTAAGGAGATTAAGTGTTTAAAGAACACCTTGAGTTTAGCCTGTGGAGGCTGAGGTCCAAATAATATCGTGAGTCTAGCCTATGGAGGCTGAAGTCCAAATAATACCTTCTTTATAGCGAGGAGGCTATGTGTTGAAAGAATACCTTGGTTAGCCTGTGGAGGCTGTGTTTAAAAAATACCTGGGTTTAGCCTGCGGAGGCTGGGGTCAAAGAATAGCACTTTAGTATGAGAAGGTTGTGTTCAAAGAATATTTGTATTTTAACCAGGAGTGGTTGGGTTAAAAAATACTCTTAGTAGAACCTCAGCAAGTTGCTGAGTAACTGGACGTAGTCTTTCATAAGACAAACCAGTATAAAAATATTACTGCTTTGATCACATTTTATCTGCTTACTAACTGGGGATAATGATAACTTCAACTGTTTTATTAAAATCAATCTTTATACAGACGCAAAACACATCGTCTGAAATAGTTTTTGGAAAACACAATTCAACCCTCCTTCTTGTGTGTTTATATTTTACAAATATACTTATTATTCATTTTGATAATTGTTTTATAACTTATTAAATTTATGTTAATAATAAAAATATTCTTATTTTATATTTTAAATATTTTTTATTTCAAAAAATTCATTATAAAATTCATAGTATAAACTTATATAATTAAATAGAAAGATAATTTATATTTGTTTGGGCCAACTTAATTTGACTTAAAAGTCCTTATGAATTAAAATTGGAAATTAGAGCTTAAAAAGATAAGTATAAAGTTGTCCCGTAGTTCTTAAAGTTTTTAGCTTAAAAATTACTTTTAAATTAAAAGTTGTAAAACTTTATTCTCTTAGAAAGAAGCCATTTTATCTAGTTAAAAATATTTATAAAATATAAGAATTATTTAAATTTAATTTAATTCAATAAAATAATTTTAGTGATAAAAATAAATAAAATATACTTATAAAATAACAATATTCTGTAAAATAAATATTATTTGAATATCTTTTTCTAGTAAGGAGAAAAAAAAAATAAAGAAGTTAACCCTAGCACTACTAAATATCACTAGATTTTATGATTGATGATGCAATTAGAAGTGAGAACAGGTCAAGTTAGACCCAGTGCTTAACAAGCCAGACCTATTTCTTATTTTGTAGATTTAAGTCTAACTAATGATATGTAATAAACTATTTTTTTCGGCTTGGTATGAGTTATTTAAAAAATCTGGTTTGGTGTGTGACTTGATTGACCGACCTGTTTCTCCGTACCTTTATATAAAGGCCTATTTGTAAAACATATTATTTATAAAAAGTCTATTTACAAAACCTATCAACGAAGTATGTTTTTAAGATCTATTTATTTTAAATATAAATATAATTTTTTATGATATTTATAATAATAGAGCATTATAATTTAATAATATGTGATTTTTGATTTATTTAAATTATACCTTTATCATATTTTTAATATCAAATTTAATAAGTCAAACAAGTTAAAAAATTAGACTGAAGCAAACTCAAATGAAATCAATCACAAAATTAACTTAAACCTAACTCATTTATAAAACAAACTAACCAATTTACTAAAGACAAAGACACTCTCAAGTTAAGTCAAACCAAAAATACTTGTCCATCCTTATACCCAATAAGTCCGGATGAAATAGTAAAATGTAATGCAAACAAGTCTCAAGAAAGTGATCTCGCCAAGATGAGTCCACATGCCATCTTTCTCAATATCATTTCATTTTATATTCAATGTATTAGAATGTACACGTACAAGAATTTTACTTAGCATAGAAGATAAGATAAGTTACTACATAGTGTTAACTGGTAAAACATTTCACCAATCTTTCTATAAAGATTAATCAACAATTTAACTCAAACTAATTAACGAACCAATGGAAGTGGATTGGTAAAACATTCCGCCAAGGCTTCTCGAAAGAATCAAGGATTTGGCTAAAACTTACACATCCAACATGATTTATATTAATGTGTTGACTGACTTGTGTTTATCTTTTCAAAATTTCCAGTTGTGTACACAAAACGTGTTAATTTTTATGTGGGGTACTCATTTTTGAATCACAATTTGGTATGTTCCCATTGAGAAACTTCGGTTTTGTTTCTTGATATAGTCACATTCACGCACCTTTCTGGCCAAGTTTCCCTTCCCTTAATCAATCATTCAATCCTCTTTACTCCCACCCTTTCATCATTCATTGGAAATTTGAATCATTAATCCCCCCCCTCTCTTTTTTTTTAGGTTGAGAATGTCATTATCAACACAAAAAAACAAACATTTCTTCTCAACTTGTACTAAAATCCAGTTCACCAAATCAATAAATTATGGTCAACTATCCCACAAGCATCCCCCAAAATCCAAAATTCAAATGCCACTATGCTACCAATATCAATTTAAAATCTTAACAAGTTGTAGATAGAGTAGCCGCCAATAATGAAAAAAACCCAAATTCAAGTAACAAGTGCATTCACCACAAGCCCCACAAATTAATACTCTAAAATGTAAACTAGAAATTATAAAGTAATTTTAAACAACCATTTACTAATGATTTCAATCAATCTTTAACATATATTTAAATATTATTATTCTTTAAAAATATTTTTTCATATATCTAATAGCTAGATTTAGACCCAAAATTCTATTTTATCAATCAATTCAATCACCATTCACATTTTTTACTTTTCTTATATAAAATAATTAGAATTATAATTCAAATAAGTGATACTACTTATCTAGAATCAATTTTCATATAACATAAACAAAAACCTGATTTTCGTTACTTAAATTTCATACTGTTAATATTACATGAATTATCTAATAATTTCTTAATTCACAACTTCCAAGGATATCTGGTAAAGGTGAGAATTAATAACACTCACCACAAAAACTATATATAAACAATCACAAGAACCACAATCACACACACCATTTCAAGCATTGATCACTACTATCATAAAACCATTTCCACCACCTTCATCAGCAATGGCAAACAACCAAAACAACATTCCTTACATCTTCCCAGAAACACAATCCACTGTCCTTCCTGATCCCTCGAACTTCTTCTCACCAAACCTTGTCTCAAATCCACTTCCCACAAACTCTTTCTTCCAAAACTTTGTCCTCAAAAATGGTGACCAAGCAGAATACATTCACCCTTACCTCATCAAATCCGCAAACTCATCCCTCTCTCTCTCATACCCTTCTCGCCAAGCAAGTTCTGCTGTAATATCCCAAGTCTTCAACCCTGATCTCACCATCTCAAATTCAAATACCAAAGTCAAACAAGTTGTTGGAAAACACATTATCTCCTCTTACAATGATCTTAGTGTCACTCTTGATATCCCTTCTTCCAATCTTAGCTTCTTTCTTGTTAGAGGAAGTCCCTTTTTGACTGTGTCTGTGACACAACCATCCCCTCTTTCCATCACCACCATCCATGAAATTTCCTCATTCTCTTCAAACAAATCCAACACCAAGTACACCTTTAACTTCAACAATGGTCAAACATGGCTCCTCTATGCTCCCTCTCCCATCAAGTTGAGTCACACCACTTCTGAGATCACTTCTAATGCATATTGTGGCATAATCCGTATAGCTTTGTTGCCTGATTCAACACACGAGGCTCTTCTTGACAAGTATAGTACTTGTTACCCTGTCTCAGGCAAAGCTGTGCTTAGAGAACCCTTTTGTGTTGAGTATAAGTGGGAGAAGAAAGGATTAGGTGATTTGCTCCTCTTGGCTCACCCTCTTCATCTTAAGCTTCTGTCAAAAGAAGACAGTGATGTCACTGTTCTTGATGGTTTTAAGTATAGAAGCATTGATGGGGACCTTGTTGGTGTTGTTGGGGATTCATGGGTTTTGAAAACAGAACCTGTGTTTGTAACGTGGTATTCAACAAAGGGAGTTAAAGAAGAAAATCGTGATGAAATTCTCTTAGCACTTTCTAATGATGTTAATGGCCTAAATTCATCATCATTACATACAACAGAATCATATGTTTATGGGAAATTGATTGCAAGGGCTGCAAGGTTGGCATTGATTGCAGAGGAGTTGAGTTATCCTGAAGCGATTCCAAAGGTTAGAAATTTTTTGAAGGAAACCATTGAGCCATGGTTGGATGGCACTTTTAGTGGAAACGGTTTTCTTCATGATAAAAAATGGGGTGGCATTATTACTCAACAAGGGTCAAAGAATGTAAGTGCTGATTTTGGATTTGGTATTTACAATGATCACCACTATCATTTGGGGTACTTTCTTTATGCAATTGCAGTGCTTACTAAGCTTGATCCAGCTTGGGGTAGAAAGTACAAGAGTCAAGCCTATTCACTTGTTCAAGATTTCATGAACTTGGACACAAGATCAAATTCAAATTACACACGTTTAAGGTGTTTCGACTTTTATGTGTTGCATTCTTGGGCTGGAGGATTAACTGAGTTTTTGGATGGAAGGAATCAAGAGAGCACAAGTGAAGCTGTGAATGCATATTACTCTGCTGCTTTGTTAGGTCTAGCATATGGTGATGCTAGTCTTGTTGCACTTGGATCAACATTGACATCATTGGAAATTCTTGGAACTCAAACTTGGTGGCATGTGGAAGAGGGAGGGGAATTGTATGAGGAAGAGTTTACAAAAGAGAATAGAATAATGGGTGTTCTGTGGTCTAATAAGAGGGATAGTGGACTATGGTTTGCTTCAGCTGAATTTAGAGGGAGTAGGCTTGGTATTAATCTCTTACCATTGGTGCCAATTTCTGAATCAATTTTCAACAATGTTGGGTATGTGAAGGAGCTTGTGGAGTGGACTTTGCCTGCTTTGGATAGAGATGGTGTTAGTGATGGATGGAAGGGTTTTGCATATGCCCTTGAAGGGATTTATGACAATGAAAGTGCATTGCAGAAGATAAGAAGCTTGAAAGGTTTTGATAATGGAAACTCTTTGAGTAATCTCTTGTGGTGGATTCATAGCAGAGGTGATGAATAGTACAAGGACTTGGTTATTCAACATGATCCAATACTGCTGCTTTGATTATTACTATTACAAGTATCACTGTTACTGTTACTATAAAAATAAGTCACTGGTTTCATTATGTATAAGAAAAATGAACATTATAATAAAGTTATGACAATATATACCATGTAATTATGCAGTGTATCGTGTTCTTTTCTTGCAAATCCTCAATAATACTGGCATATTTGTCCTACTAAATATTTTCTTTGTTCAATTTTATTTATTACCTATATTTATATTAATTTAATCTCTAGTGTGAAAATTGATTTAAGGTAATCTTAATATTAATTTTCTGAGTTGAGATTTTTGTTGGCATATGTATTTTTTAATATTTTATAATTTTTTTAAAAAATTTGAAAGAAGAGGATCAAGTACATTTGAAAGCGCATTACAACGGATAATTATATATTGTATTTGAGAGAATGAATCACTCAAAAAAAAAAAATCTTTATTGATTCTCTCAAATTGATTGGTTTATAAATAGGTATAATGATTTATTTCACGGTCAAAAATTTATATAATTTTAATTATATATTTAATTACTGTTTTTAATAATTAGATGATATAGATCACCTTTTATCAATTTGACTTAAATAAAATAAAAAATAATAATAAAATAAAATAAAATAAAATAAACAAATAATTAAACTAAATATAAGTACTAATATTCGTGGATGTTGCTTTCATTTTGGCACAAAAATTTTGCATTATTTATAGGTGGTAGTGTGACGTGAGGAGTTGATGGATAACATGTATGGTTATGTAACATGTAGCAGCCCCTTAACTTTTTTTTAATGTCGTTTTCGGCTGGTACTTAGATGAAAATGGATTATGAAGTCAACTAAAGATATAATATGTAACAATCATGGAAACATCATCTAGATTCGGGACGGACTAAAATTGTTAAAGAATTTATTTTTAGATAATAAGCTCCAAATTGCTTATAAAAACAGTTTCTTATATTTTTTTTTTCAAATTGAAAACAAAATAATAGCTAGTTCAATAGCTTGAGAGAAATCCTGCTAACCTTATGAGTTTACAGATTAGAGATTATAATCAAATCCCTTAATTTTAGGATTGAAAAACATCTTTTATTTACCATAGATATATCATAAACTTGTAAATTAGGAAATGAAATAAACAAAAACAAATAATATCAACACTTCCCTAAGCATATGCATATATGTCATAAGGACTAGGCTTAATATATACATAATTTATTCGAGATCTGCATCGAGATTTAGTGGAAACATTTGCAAGTTGATTATTAGAGTTGATAAATGAAGTAGTAATCTCTTTTGAAAAAATCTTGTCTTGAATTAAATGATAATGGATTTCTATATGTTAGGTTCGTTTATGGAAGATAGGATTAGAAACAATACATAAGACTATTTGGTTATCATAAATAGGTTGTATAAGACTCACTTTACAAAACTGTAACTCTTGAGGTAGATGTTTTGATCATATAGGTTTAAATGTAGTGAGAGTCATGACTCGATAATTTGCTTCAGCACTTAATCTTGCAATTATACTTTAGTTTTTGCACTTTCAAGAGACAAGATTACCTCCAATGAAAACACAATATTCAGATATGACTTCTTATCACTTAAAGATCTCACCCAATCTACATGTATATAGGCAACAATATTTGTATGACCTTTATTCATATATGTTAGCCTTTTCTAGGGGATCCTTCAATGTAGCTCAAAATACGAGTAATCATATCCCAATGGCTATGACATTTCAGGGGAGTTGAGAAATTGACCAGCAACGCTGACGATAAAGACTTGGAAAATTGTATCCTTCAATTTATAATTGACTAACTTGGAAAATTGTTGTACACTAAATGGAGAAGGTGTGTAATTTTCCACGTATTGTTAAAATATTATATTACGTGGTGGATTTGTATTTCATTCAAAAATTATATAGGGAGAAAGTTTGTAATTTTTTCGTCTAAAAAATTATAAGTAGTCTGTCTAAGTGAGACCGTGGAGGAGATATTAAGACACTAAACCACATTAATCTTCTTGTATATTTTTTCTTCCTCTTCTTATATTTTTGGTTGAGTTTCAACAGTAATATCAGAGCTGATGATTTAACTTGATAACACATGAATCCAGGATGTAGGGGTGAAAGTATAGTGGTCCTTTATTTGAGGTAAGGATTGTTGACATACAATCAAAGTTTCACATCAAAAGAACAATGCATACCTTGAAGGAGAAAAAAATAGTTGTCAGTCAGAAGATTATGTTACAAGGAAGGATCACTGCAGGAGAGTCGTGTTAGTTTTTATGCAATAGAAATATAGGACTTTCAATCAAAGGAAGATGTGTTGTATATTGTATTAATTTGAAGTCTCATATCGGTGAACACTAGAAAGTAAAGAGAACTGTCCAAGAGTAATAGATTTTATTAACTTGCACCACATCCTTTAAATTTAATAAAAGAATGCATTAGATCTCAAGAAATGTAAACACTTTTAAAAAGATTTGTAATTATTTTTAGTGTAGAGTTTGTAATTTTTCCGGTAAAAAATTTTACACTATTTATAATTTTTCTGTTAAAAAAAACAAATAGTAAATTTTGTTGCTAAAAAGATTCCCAATGATAATTATTATTACACTGTGAGAGTTAGTGTCTAGTATGAACAAGGATTGGCTTTTAGAGAGAAAAAATAATTTTGTAAGATTATGCTCGTTGATATGTATATTATGATTATTATTGAATTCGTCTTCGTCATCCACCATGAAAAGTACCCTGCAAATAGAAAAATCACTTGAGAAAAAACATCACCGGTAGTTACAAGAGACTATAAATAACTATCTAAGTGACAGAATAAAATATTTTCTTTTCTTACTCATAATTAATATCATACACCATCTCCAAGTATTATTAATTATATAATAACAAATTCAAAAATAAATATTTTAAAATTCTACAAATAATATGCCTCTTTCACGACTGAGTTCTGCTACATTTCTTTTTTAGATGTTGTTCCAATCCAACAATCTTCCCAAAATCTAGTAAAAACCAAAATGAATAAAAGAACATATACTCTAATTCCTCTTAGGATAAAACAAAGAGTATGGTTATTAAAAAAACCAAAACTTAAAACAACTTTTTCGAATACTTTTAAAATACATATTTAGACGTATTAAAATAATATCTTTGAAATATTCTCAAAATATTTTAGAAGTATTCTAATAATATTCTACAAAATATCCTAGGAAAAAATTTATAAAGTTAAATAAATAAATTAGATATTTTTCATATACATGTAAAGAAATATCTAAAATATATTAGTAGTTTATTGGAGTGAATGTACAACCTCTTTAAATAAGGTGATTTACTATACATTTTACTGAATAGAATATATTGAATCTAACCCTTATTAATATGTTTAAGGATTTAAGGTTCCCCTATCTACTACAAGTTCTGCTATGTTGGTTCACGCTTCCATTTTTCTGCACAAAATGTTGCACATTAGCACAACATGCATTGGTTCAAGATTGTCCTTTATTAAGTAGAGATTATTTTAAAGTCAATACAACATCAAATTAAAGTCTTTATATTCTAGACATAATATTGCTATCTATAATAAATCAAACCCTTGTAAACATGTTTAAGGTTCATATATCTAGTATTGCACATTATCTACAGAAAAATCAGCATACATTTGGTTCTGAAGTCCTTGAGCAGAATGGCTAATAAAAAAGAGACAGACAAGTACTATCATCCCTTTCCTCTCAAGATCCCTTTCCCTTAAAATCAAGGATAGAATCCTCTTTACTCCCACCCTTCTATCATTCATTACTCTTTAATCTCAGCCAAGTCGCCCATCAACAAACCAAAACAAAAACCTTCCTCCTCAACTTCTGCTAAAATCAATAAACTAAGCTCAACGATCCAACACTCATCACCCCAAATATCAATAAAATATGATCAACCATCAAACAAACATTACCTAAATACCGAACCCCACTCTCCTACTCAAAACAATTTAATAACTAATCAATTTGTAGATAGAGTAGCTGCCAATGCAGAACATATTCATACTCAAGGTAACAACAACACTCACCACACGCAACCCCTCCAAATTAACAGTATAAATTAAAGCATAAAACCTATCATCACCACAACCATAATCACTATTAGCACTAATCATCACAATAATCATATCCCGTTATCACACACCACAACTTCCACTACCTTCATCAACAATGGCAAACAACACTCCTTACATCTTTCCACAAACAAAATCCTCTGTCCTCCCTGACCCCTCCAACTTCTTCTCACCAAACCTTGTCTCAAATCCACTTCCCACAAACTCATTCTTCCAGAACTTTGTCCTAAAAAATGGTGACCAACCTGAATATATTCACCCTTACCTCATCAAATCCTCAAACTCATCCCTCTCTCTCTCATACCCTTCTCGCCAAGTAAGTGCTGCTGTAATATCCCAAGTCTTCAACCCTGATCTCACAATCTCCTCAAAACAAAGATCAACTGGAAAACACACAATCTCTTCCTTCAGTGATCTTAGTGTCACTTTAGATATCCCTTCTTCAAACCTTCGTTTTTTCCTAGTAAGGGGAAGCCCCTTTTTGACATTCTCAGTGACTCAAGCAACCCCTCTTTCCATCACTACAAACCATTCCATTGCCTCACTCTCTCCCACTGACTCCACGTCCAGCAACAAGTTCACCATCAAGTTTGACAATTCTCAAACATGGCTCCTCTATGCTTCCTCCCCTATCAAGTTGAGTCACACCACTTCTGAGATCACTTCTGAGGCTTTTTCTGGCACGATTCGCATAGCTTTTCTCCCTAATTCCGATGAAAAAATCAAGGCCATGCTTGACTTGTACAGTGTCACTTATCCTGTTTCAGGGAATGCTCTGATTAAAGAACCATTTCGTGTTGAGTATCAATGGGAGAAGAAAGGGTCTGGTGAATTAGTACTATTAGCACACCTTCTTCATCTTCAGCTTTTGTCTAGTGATACAAATGTCAAAATTCTTGATAACTTTAAGTACAGAAGCATTGATGGGGATCTTGTGGGTGTTGTTGGAGACTTATGGTGTTTGAGAACTGATCCTGTTTCAGTGACATGGCATTCTTCAAAGGGTATCAAAGAAGAAAACCAAGATGAGGTTATTTCAGCACTTGTGAATGATGTTGAGGCTCTCAAAATGGTGACCACAGAGTCATACTTTTATGGGAAACAGCTTGCAAGGGCTGCAAGGTTTGTAATAATTGCTGAAGAGGTTTACTTCTATGATTTGATTCCAAAGGTTTCCAAGTTTTTGAAGGACAACATTGAGCCATGGTTGGATGGAACTTTGAAGTTGAATGGCTTCATGCATGATCACAAATGGGGAGGCATTATTACCTATAAAGGGTCTGATGATGATCGTGCTGATTTTGGGTTTGGGATTTACAATGATCATCAGTACCATTTAGGGTACTTTATTTATGCCATTGCAGTGCTTGCAAGGATTGATCCAGCATGGGGTCGGAAGTACAAATCTAAGGCCTATTCACTCATGCAAGATTTTATGAACTTAGACACAAAATCAAACTCCAATTACACAAAACTAAGGTGTTTTGACCTTTACAAGTTGCACTCTTGGGCTGCAGGTATGAAAAATCTGAAAATCTTGCGCAAATTCATCCAACAGTATCCTTTTTTATATTTTAAATATCAAAATGGGTCTTTTGGAATTATATTTACTGGTATGGAACACGTGCGTTGTGTAATTTTAATTTATGTAATGTCAAACAAAATACCATAGGGTGTACATGTATAAATGAAAAATATTTGATAGACAACGATAATACGCAGACAACTAGTTATAAAATGTGAAGAGAAAAATATGTATTTATATACATATATGTTTTGTGTATAAGTTCATTAGTTGGCTGCGAATTGTAGTTGGCTGCAAAGTAAAGTTGTATATAAATTGCTCTAAGTACTAATTCAAATTTGTCTTGAAATAGGGTTAACTGAGTTTGCAGATGGAAGGAATCATGAGAGTACAAGTCAAGCTGTGAGTGCATACTATTCTGCAGCACTGATGGGTATGGCATATGGTGATGTGCAACTTGTTGCCCTAGGATCAACCCTTGCAGCATTGGAAATTCGTGCATCTCAAACATGGTTTCAAGTGAAAACGGAGGGGACAATGTACGAGGATGTTTTCACAGCTAAGAATAGGATAATGGGTATTCTGTGGTCTAATAAAAGAGACACTGATCTATGGTTTGCTTCTCATGAGAGGGAAGAGTATAGGGTTGGCATTCATTTGTTGCCCATAATGCCAATCTCTGAGGCACTTTTTTCAGATGCTGATTATGTGATTGAGCTTGTGGAGTGGGCTTTGCCTGATTTGAATAGAGAAGGTGCTGAAGATGGATGGAAAGGGTTTGTTTATGCCTTAAAAGCAATTTATGATTATGAAGGTGCATTGGAGAAGGTGAAACAGTTAAAGGGTTTTGATGATGGAAACTCTTTGACTAATCTCTTATGGTGGATTCATAGCAGAAGGGATAGTGAAGATGAGTAACACAAATTATTTCTTAGAAAGAAAATTATAACAACGTTACAATAATATCATGCATGCATCTCTACCGGGTATGTTTGCATGCATGTGTAAAAAAATTATGGTGTAAATAGATACAGAAAAAATAAATAAAGCCAAGAAATAAAATTTATATTATTTATGATTCTATTACAATTGATTTGTTGAAAACAATATTTTAGGCTTAACATGTTATTAAAGTGGTGTGTACTTATTTCTCTTTTTCTTGTATATTTTTTTATATTATGTCTATTATTGTTTTGAATATATAACTTCAATGAATTTTTTGATTAAACCACTTATTAAGAATGTTTGTTTATGCTTGAATATTTTCCTTTTAACTTATACTTATTAATTTAGTATTTTGGTACTGAGCTGTTTATTACTTGATGTTATGGTATAATTTTGAATTTTTTAGTAAATATTTATATAAATAATTATTACTATTTTTTCCATAACCTTAAATTTATGTATAGAATAATTTACTTAACTCGAAAATGAAATATATAAGCTTGATTGAATTTTTAATAGAGCAAATAAGCTTTTTAAGTATTATAATTCACAAATTGGGTTTCTTGTATTTTAATTAATTATGTAAATTTAGTTTCTTTGTTAATCTTTTGTTAAATGTTTAATGAATTTTTTTGATGTGAGAATAACCACTGACATGACAGATGATATGTTATTTAATACTAATATACAGTGGATGCGTGATGACGTTACGTCAGTGTATGTCTAATGTAGATATTGCCATACCATAGAAATAAAAGAAAATGGTTAAAATGTAGGAGTCATACCCTGTGACACTAAAAAAATGTTAGAAATAGTGTTAGATATGCGTAGCAAAAATTTGTTAAATATTTAATAAAAGATTGATAAAGAAACCAAATCCCCATAACCGTGATATTTATGAGACTTAATTTGTGTGTTTGAAGCATTGCAATATTTAAAAGTCTCATTTTACATAATTGAAAGGTAAGGACAAAAATCATTATGATACACCAGCAAAAATATATAATTGAATGGCTACATATATAATATATGTTTAAATTTAAATATTTTAAAATGAAATATAATATTAATAAGTGGACATGTTATATTTAAACATTTGTTATATCCATGTTAAAAATATGTTTATGGAATTTGTACATTTTAAATTTGTATATTATATGTTATATCTATAAATTTAATTACGTAAAAATGTAAATTCATGGAGCTTAAATAGATTGTTATGTAGGTGGAATTGATGGAGTTATTGAATGATTGTATTGGTATAAGTATCAAATCATGTATAAATTTAAATTTAATATTTTTGTTACATTTAATCGTAATAATATTTATTAAATAAAGGTAAGGGTATAAATAAATTAAGAAAATAATATTTATTAAGTAGAGGTAAAGGCATAAATAAATTAACAAAATATAAATAAGAATTTTAATATATAAAAAATTATAATTTTTTACATTAAATTTAGCAAATTATTGGGGTTAATCATACAATATACAATAGACATATGTTAGAGTCATACTTGATGTGTTGAAGTCATAAAATTTTGTTTATTAAAATTGAAGGTGAATATAACTTCTATCATATTTCATTTATAATGTGCAACGATTCAGTCAAACAATAATAATAATAAGATGAAAATTAAAAGAAAAATTATTCTAAGAAAAAATTATTATCTCAAACATTGGTGTTCCTCTTTTCATATATATATATATATATATATATATATATATATATATATATATATATATATATATATATATATATATACACATTATCTTATCATTATTACTTGACTAAATTAAGAAAAATATAATATTTTAATTTACATCAACATTTAACTAATTAAATTATTTTTTTTTTTTGTATTTAATCATTATTTATTAGAGGAATTAAGGTTTAGAATGGATTTTCAGCTACACAAAGATTCAAAGAGAATTTATTTATGTACAATGACAAACATGCAGATAAATTGATATTTCAATTAAAATATCTTAATTACTTTTTCTAACAAGTTTATTATAAATTTAAACTTAAGTTTAGTTACATAAAAATATGAATAGAGATATAATATTATGCATGAAAAAAAAACATCATGTAATTTTCAATTTGGAAAAATATTCTTAGAAGCACTTTGATGTAAAATTGGAACTTTATTATCGTGTAATTTATAACGATAAAAAAATGTTGATTATTAATAGCCAAATTGACGAGAAAAATTATATTATTTAAATTAGTTATCTAAAAATATAATAAAAAAGACAATAAATTTATATCAAAATTATTATGACAATTACAAAGATCTAAATCATAATGTTACTTGAGTAAAAAAAACATAGTTTTATCGCATATATTAATTGAATAAAAATTAATATTAATTTAACAAAAACATGTGCTAAACGTCAAAATAAAGATAAGGCCATTTTGTTTGCATGTGTTTTCTTTTCTGTCAGTATAATGTTAGTAAAATGCATTTTTTCTGCACATGTAATTTATTTGAAAAACTCATAATTGATGTTAATTAGTGTAAACTATCAAGTAGCCAAACTAACAGTGACAAAAGGTTAGTTGCTATAAGACAGGGAAATTGGTGTGAGAAAATCAACTTGTGAGAAATATATAGTCATACAGGTTTTTATCCTCCCTACATCTCCTCTTTCTTTGAATTTTTTCTCTCTTTGCATAAAACATATAACTCACTTAATAACATATCAACGTATCTTTAACAATTTTACTTCGCTAATAATTTCAATACGCAGTCAACCAGTCAATTCACTCACAGAATATATACATATTTCTCTCTCTTCATATTTTATACACATTTATATTTCTTTTTTCTCAAGTCTTATAATTAATTATCTAATTTATCTGCTATTCTAGTTATCTACCCAATTATTTCCTATCATAAAATGCCTCATTGACATACCTAACAGGGATGGAATATACAAAAGTATAAACTACACTAGTAAAAAAAAACGCAAACCACATCGCACAAACCACGACGGTTTTAGCTAACCGTCGTGGTTTGTGACGCGGTGGCATTTTCGTAATTAGTGGGCAACAGACTACGACGGTTCTATGTTTAACCGTCGTAGTCTGTAATTAGTGGGCAACAGACTACGACGGTTCAAATTTGAACCGTCGTAGTATGTTAGTAGTGGCAGTTTTGTGATTTTTGGGGCCTACAGACTACGACGGTTGCCACTATAACCGCCGTAGTCTGTTGATGACACTTACACACTACGACGGTTATAATTTGAACCGTCGTAGTGTGTTGAATGAATTCAAATTAAAAACGAAGCACTGTGCTTCGTCCCCATTACGCGAACAGCACTGCAACCTCTTTCTCTCTTCTCCCTCTCGGTATAACCCTTAAAACCTCCATTTTAGCTCCATTCAATCCTTATTCAAGCATCATTGAAGCCATTTGTGACGCGTTTTTTGGAGAACAAGCAAAACCGAAGCCCTATTCACAATAAATTTTGAATTCTTATCCGCGAATTGCAACTTTAAGGTACTCCGATTCCTTTGGATTTTTAGGGTTCATTAATTTGTTATTTGTTGCTTTTTGATTGATTTTGATGTAATTTTGAGTTTGATTGATATTGAATGGGTTGATTTCTTCACTGTTAATGCACTTACTCTTCAATTTTCATGTTGTATGTCAAGTGTTTGATAAAATGCCCAAGACACCAACCTTAGAGTGCAATACTTGATGCAATTGATTAGTAATATTTTTAGTAATATTTTTACTAATTTAGTAATATTTTTTCCTATAAATAAATTATTTTAAAAGTAAATGCAAGCACATATAGGTAATAATATTTTAACCAAAATTATTTATTCAAACGTTGTTTAATAGATATAGGTGTACACCCTAACGTGGAGTTATATTTGGGGCAAAAATTAGTTACTTTGCCATGACCAAAACATAGTTAGTTTGCCATTAAATATTTATGGTGAATATTGATGTTTGTTGTGATCATACCTTTGTTTAAGGTATGGATCGTAGTTGGATGAATGCAAGTCGAATTAGTACGGAGTATGAGGCTGGAGTTGAACAGTTTTTGAAATTTGCTAGGCAACATGATCACTTTAGTAGTGGTGGGAAGTTTTGTTGCCCTTGTGTGAATTGTTTGAACGGTGTACGACTGAAAGAAGAAGAAATTCGTGAACACCTGATATGTGATGGGATTCTTAGAAGTTATACAACTTGGACCTGGCATGGGGAGTTATTAGACACATTCACAACATGCAATGCGTCTGCATCGGAGCTGGAAACAGAAATTGATGACAAACTTGAAGACATGATACAAGATGTTGGTCTTGAAAACTTTTTGAAAGCCCACGTATATGACACGTTGCTTAGTGATGCGGAGACACCTTTGTACAAAGGGTGCTCTACCTTCACTCGTATGTCTGCGGTGTTAAAATTGGTTCATCTGAAGGCGGCAAATGGGTGGACTGACAAAAGCTTTACTCAATTGCTAGAGTTTTTGAGTGAAATGCTTCCAGAAGGTAACACATTGCCAACCCGCAATTACGACGCTAAGAAGATCCTTTGTCCAATGGGTATGGAATATAAAAATATTCATGCATGCCCAAATGACTGCATCTTATACAGAAAAGAATTTGAAGCGATGCACAAGTGTCCTAGGTGTGGGACTTCACGTTACAAAAAAAAGAAAAATGATTGTGATAGTGAAGAAACAACAAAGCAGGGTGCTCCTGCGAAGGTGGTATGGTATCTTCCGATCATTCCGAGATTTAAGCGTCTGTTTGCAAACGCCGGTGACGCTAAGAATCTTAGATGGCATGCAGATGAAAGGATAAATGATGGAAAGATTCGACATGTGGCTGATTCCTTACAATGGAAGAAGATTGATCTAGAGTTTCCTGCATTTGGCAGTGAATCAAGAAACCTCCGCCTTGCTCTGGCTTCAGATGGAATGAATCCGTTTGGTAATTTAGCCACTAGTCATAGTTCGTGGCCTGTGTTGTTGATAATTTACAACTTACCTCCATCCTTGTGCATGAAGCGAAAGTATATGATGTTGTCTATGTTGATCTCGGCCCAAAGCGACTGGAAATGACATTGATGTTTATCTTTCTCCATTGGTTGAAGACTTGAGATTATTATGGGATGCAGGTGTCGATGTGTATGACGGGTTTGCCAAAGAAACCTTCAAGTTACATGCCATGTTGTTTTGCACTATCAATGACTTCCCAGCCTATGGAAACTTGTCTGGTTATAGTGTTAAGGGACATAAAGCTTGTCCAATATGTGAAGAAGGGACATGTTTCTACCAATTACAGCATGGAAGAAAGACAGTGTATCTTGGTCATAGGAGATTTCTAAGACAGTATCACCCTTATCGTAAATTGAAAAAAGCATTTAATGGTCATGCAGAGAATGAGGTAGCACCTACCCCCTTAACTGGTAAACAAGTTTATGAGCGGGTCAAAGACATCAACATTGGGTTCGGAAAGTCTTTAAAGAAGGCAACTGTGTCAAACATGTGGAAGAAACGGTCAATATTCTTCGATCTCCCATATTGGTGGAAGCTTGATGTTAGACATTGTTTAGATGTTATGCATGTTGAGAAGAATGTTTGTGACAGTTTGATAGGAACTCTCTTGAATATTAAAGGTAAGACAAAAGATGGTTTGAATGCTCGGTTGGATATGGTTGACATGCAGATTAGAGATCAATTACAGCCTGTTGTGATGGGTAACCGGACATACCTCCCCCCAGCTGCTTACACATTAAGTAAAAAAGAGAGAATCAGTTTTTGTCAATGTTTACACGGAATAAAAGTGCCACAAAGATACAGTTCAAATGTCAAGAGTCTTGTTTCAATGAAAGATTTGAAATTAATTGGATTAAAATCCCATGATTGTCATGTGTTGATGCAACAATTCCTTCCTGTGGCATCTTGCCTAAAAAGCTAAGAAATGCCATTACCAGATTATGTCGGTTCTTCAAGCAAATTTGTTCCAAAGTGATTCATCCTATTATGCTACATGACATGGAAGCTGAGTCTGCTATTATATTGTGTGAATTGGAGATGTTTTTTCCTCCTTCTTTTTTTGACATTATGGTTCACTTGTGCGTCCATCTTGTTCGAGAGATTAGATTATGTGGACCTGTGTACTTAAGATGGATGTACCCTATCGAGCGTTACATGAAAATCTTGAAAGGGTATGTCAAGAATCAGTATCATCCTGAAGGGTCAATAATTGAGAGGTACATTGCTGAAGAAGCGGTTGAGTTTTGTTCGGAATATATGTCTACAACCTTTCCTGTTGGGGTTCCTAGGCCATGTCCTGAGGCTAGACGTTTTTGCCAATGCATCCGAGGTGAACAATGTGTGGAAAAACCTTGGGATTTAGTGCAGCAAGCTGATTTGTATGTTTTAAATAACACTGATGAAGTTCAACCATACTTGACTGCTCACAAGGCCATTGTAAGGAAGCAAAACCCAAGGCAATCAGAGAAGTGGTTGTTGAAAGAACATAACAACACTTTCAGAAATTGGTTTAAAAAACAAATATTGAGTGATGAAACAGTTTCAGAGACCTTAAAATGGCTAGCATGTGCCCTTAAGAAAGATGTGATTGTTTGTAATGGGTACTACATAAATAATTATTCTTTCTACACAAAGTCACTGGATGATAGAAGTGTGGTACAAAATAGTGGAGTTATGGTAGAAGCTGAGTCTATGCATTTCTCCACCTCTAAAGACAACAATCCGTTGGTAGGGAGCATGCCTTATTATGGAATAATTGAGGAAATTTGGGAGGTTGTGTATTGTAAATTTCATGTGCCGCTTTTTAAATGTAAATGGGTTGATAATAGGACGGGGGTGCACATTGATGATTCCGGTCAAACCCTTGTTAACTTTAGTAAAGTTGGTTACCATGATGAACCCTTCATAATGGCACAACAGGCTAGACAAGTTTTCTATGTCAAAGATCCTTCAAATGAGATGTTTTGGGTCGTTTTGCATGGAAAAACCAGCGAACTTGAAGTTACAGACAATCTTAACAATGATCACATTCCTGGTTTTTCATCTGATATCCCAGTTATTTATGAGGAAATTAATGTTGATGATGTCCATGCAGTTCGTCATGATCATAATGAAGGAATATATGTTTGACAGTTAAAGGTGCAAAAGTTATAAGTAATCAAATATTTTTGACTTTCAATTGTAATTTTTATTTTGATTATGGGATTGACTTTCATTTGTAATTTTGATGTTTATTATGTTATTGACTTTCAATTGCTTTTTAAACAGGAACATGGTTGATCAGTCACCTGACCCCAACAAAGTATACAAAAAGACCACACGTTTGAAGGAATTAACAGTCAGACGGGGCAAAGGTCAACAGACTCACGTTGATGTTGATGTGCGCACGGGCATTGCTAGTGGTGATAACGGGCCCATATTCAGGAGTTACTTGGGGTTCCTTATCCGTGAGCACATATCTATCCTTACCCCTACTTGGGATGATGTTCCGATGCCTTAGCGGAACATGCTATGGCAGGATATTCTGGTAATTAATTTCCTCATTATTATTTGGTATTCATTTAGGTATATTGCAAAATACTAAACTAAAATTTGTTTCTTGTAGGTGACTTTTGATATTCCTAATGTGGAGTCCATCAGGCTGAAGGTCATGTCATCTATGGCTACCATGTTTAGGCAATGGAAGTCCCAACTAACTAAGTACATATATGATAATAATAAAGAAGATGGCAACATTCCTATGCCTACTTATAGGGGCATAGATGAGGAAACATTTGAGAAGTTTGTTCAGATACGTTTGTCTCCTGAGTGGCAGGTTAGTTTGGTTAGTTTGAAATGATATTTTCCAGTTTTGAACAATTACTAAATGTTAATTTTGTGTAACAGACAAAGAGGAATAAGGCAAAGGAATGTCAAGCAAGAAATGATTATCCTCATCTTTTGTCTCGGGGTGGTTATAAAGTATTAGAGGAAAGGATATTGACTCAGAAGCAAAGGATGCGGTAAGAAGCAACTGCAGCAGATCCTTCATTATCCTTTGATGGTCCACCATCCCCACCAAAGAGGCATGAAAAATGGAAGTTAGCAAGGATCAAGAACTCAGGGGAGTTCACATCTTCATCTACTTAGCGTGTTGTTGAAAACATTGTAAGTTAATTAACATTATTAATTGATGATATTAAGGGAAATTGGAAAATTTGCATGTTTTAATTAAGTTTATTTACTATTCCTTACTTGCAGGATGCTCTAGTTGAAAGCGAGCGATCGGGGGCTCATTTGTGCCACAGGGAAGGGATGACATCCTTTCATCTGCCATTGGCAAACCGGAACACCCAGGCCGTGTTCGTGGCATTGGTCATGGTGTGGGGATTGTTTCATACTTTGGAAAATCTTCACACCATCGATGTCATGAATCCGATATCACCCCACAAACAATAGAGTCCCTCCGGTAAAGTATCACTGTAGAGATTTCAAAATCTTTGAGGGAACAAATTACACAAGAGGTGATGCAGCAATTAGCCCTACATGGGCAGTGTGTAGGAAGTGGCACGAGGGTGATGCAGGTTTGTTGGTGTGAGCACCAAATTGAGTTGCTCACCGATGGAGGAGCCCCACCAATGGTTCTCAATGTGGGTTGTATGTTGAAGAAAACCCTATTAGATTGGTGGCCACCGGAAGAGTAGTGGGGGGAGGAGCAACCATACATGGTAAACCCATGAGAGATGATGAGGTCAGGGTCACCATTGACAAGGCACATGACCCGGATGCTCCAGTTCCCTTGCCCACTGAAGAGGTGCATTTGGTAGGCCAAGCTCTTGGTACTTTCATTGCATGGCCTAAACACCTTGTTAATGAATTGGGTGCAAAGGTGTGTAATCAAATTTTATTTATTTATTATTTATTTATTTATTATCATGTTTCTAACAATGTATTTTGATTATTAGATCAAAACGCCAAAGAAGAAACTTACACCCAAGAAACCTAGACCACAGCTAGAGCCAAGTGATGATCCTCTGCAAAGCTTGATGGAGTTGGCCAATACGATTAGGAGCAAACCTTTGGAGCTCTATTGGGATCCAAAATTATTTGGTAGAGCCACTAACATGCCTCTGTACATTCAATGTTAGATTGCATGGAGATGTATTCATGCATGGACGAGATGAACCTAACTCACATGCAATTTTGGATCATGTAAGTACTTTAACTATTAATTAAATATGTTAGTTTTCAAATTTATTACAGTTTCTAACATGAGATTCAATATGATTCAGGTATTTGAATAATGTATCGATTGAAATGGGCAACAACGATGTGTATGGATTCCTTGAGCTACAATCGATATTGGGCTTGGCAGATAATTCAGCTGAAGCCAAGTCATATATCATGGATTGGATTGGCCAATCGAAAAAGAGGATGTACCTTGCACCATACCTTCACAAGTAAGTATAATTAGTATTGATATACTAAAATTTAAAATGCAGAGTTAAAACAATATTTTATTTTATATGTAGTGGTCATTGGCAACTTTTTGTGATTTGCCCAATGGATCATCTGGTGGTCTTCTTCTGCTCCTTGCACAAACCTCTCCCTCCAAAGTTGAAGAAAGTGCTTGAAGGGTATCTAAATGTATTATAATTGTTATCTTTCACATGACTTATATTTAATTATTATAACATGACATGAATGTATAATTTATTTTACCAGTATTCATGCTGCACATCATATGCTCACAAGCAATAATCGGTCAAGACCAAGACTTGATTTTGTAATAACAAAGGTAAAAAAATTTCTCTTAGGAAACTGGTAATACAACATTATGTCACTTGACTTCTAATACAATTAAGGTGTTATGATAAATCATTCTATTCTTTGTAGGCTAATAAACAAACGCATCGCCCGCAATGTGGTTTATATGTCATGCAGTGGATGGAAAACATAATTCGGATGGGCATAACAGAAAATTGGATAGAGGTACATACATTTAACCTATATCATTTTCATAATTTAATTAATGAAACATGTTATTAATAATTATTCATTCCTTTCCAGACATTTAGTGACTCAATGTCATTTGCTTGAAAAGCCATCGACTACACTCTGCAAGCAATGGGCGACATTTTTGGTCTATTGTAGTAAGCAACAAAACACAGTTGATTCTTTTGATGATCATAATTAGAAATTTAGATGTTAATTTTATGAATTTATTAATTGTTAGTTGTAGGATTAGAATGATATACTCATTTCATTGAGTTTTAGTTGTGTAAAGCCTTATTCATTTTAATTGATTACATTCATTTTAGTTTATTACAATTTTGTTATTTAGAATAGTTTCTAAGTTAAAGTATAACTTTGGGTTTATTTTGAAGTTTCAATTATGAACCAATTTATTTATTCTCAATTGTGAAATTATTGGGTTGTATATGTATGGACTGTCTGTTAAAACAGGTACAATAAATTTGGGAAAAACGTTAAAACAAACAGAATATTAAAAAAAAAAAATTAGCAGACTACGACGGTTTTAACTATAATCGTCATAGTATGTTAATTTTACAACACACACTACGACGATTCTATCTATAACCGTCGTAGTCTGTGGTCTGTACATTACACACTACGACGGTTTAAATAAGAACCGTCGTAGTGTGTGGTTACAGACTACGACAGTTCTCACTATAACAGTCGTAGTCTGTAGTCTGTAATTCCAATTATTACACTACAGACTACGACGGTTTAAATGACACACTACGACGGTTTTAGTGAACCGTCGTAGTCTGTAAAAACAGACTACGACACTGGAATCAACGACGGTTCTGGAACCGTCGTAGTGTGTATTTTTGAACCGTCGTAATATGCTAAAAGTGTACTAGTGCTACCTTCCTCCATCACCCTAGATACATGTTTAGAGAGTTATTCTAATCCTGACATTATTTTTTCTCCACTCTTTCTCACGGGAGATATATCAAACTTAAGCTTTAAAATGTCTTTTAGGGACATACATCCGCTGCCACCTACCAGACCGATCTCATGTAGGTGCAGTTTCATAGATATCTGTTATTTTTACTTAACACTAAATCCAAACAATAATTTTCATTATAGAACTGTACTAAAAACACTTAATTTTTCCCTTTCTTTTGTTTACTTATGTGTTATACCATATTATAAAACAATTAATTATACTTATTCTCTCCAATCTCTCCTACAGGAACAAGGAATAGATTCAGAAATTTAATTATTAAAAGCTTAAAAATTCATGCAAATAATGTAAGGTTTTTACCTACATAGTTCAAACTTAAAAAAAACTTTTTCCAGAATAGATGATGTATAATATCTTACCTACATAATTCTTTATACCTTATCTAGAATACTTTCTTGTAACTTTAATTTCTTGCAAACATATTTTTATTTTCTATCTACTTTTTTTCCTATTCAAATTTCATTTTTTCATTTTCTTTACTTTCTCTCCACCATTCGAGACAAACCAAGAAGGAAGTTTAAAGATTCAAACAGTAACTCACAACACAGAAAGCCATTACAATCACAAATTAACTAAGTTTAAAAATAATAGTTAATGGCATCATAGCTCCCTGCATTCCTGAACTCTCAAAAAGAAAAAAGGAAGGTAAGTGAGTGTTTTTCATTAACATTAGTCAACATATAAATACATATCATAAGACTTGAGTAATACTTAACTTTTAACTTCACTAATCCTTAAAAATAAGAACCAACTAAGACTACTAGATTCTTGCTTTAAGTGCAGATCATCCACTACCTTCTTTAGCCATAGGGTTTGATTTACACTTGCAGTTGTTACAATGAACTCAGTTTTCTGCAACTGACTGAGCCACCACCTCCTACTTCTTTAAACACTATGAAAAACATCCTAATCTAAATGTAAAACAATACCTAGAGATGCTCTTCATGTCGTTAACTAATCCAGTCCAATCACTGTCAGAATAGCCTTGTATTTTGAGTTCCTTAATAGTTCTATTTTTTCTCTCACTAACTCCATTTTGTTTTGGAGAATAAAAAACAGTCAATTAATGTTCAATGACAGCCTTCTCACAGGAAGAGTTGAATCTTTCTAAAGTATATTTTGTCGCATTGTCTGATCTGACCATTTTAATCTCATGGCTACCCTGATTTGCAACCTTGGATTTTTTCTTCTTAAAATAGATCCAACACATTCTTGTATAGTCATTAATGAAACTAATAAAATACTTATTGCCATTTAACGAGGGAGTTGAATGAGGACCATAAACATCAGTATGTATAAGCTGCAATTTCTAGGTTGCTCTCCATGTTGGTTCTTTGAATGGAAGCCTATTTTGTTTGCCTAACAAACTGGCGGCTTTGCAAGTGAAAATTGTCCTCCAAGTCCACACCAACTCATTCTTCTGCATATAGAGTAAGGCTTTATGATGAAAATGACCCAGTCTCTTGTGCCATGTCTTAGAGACATTTACTTGGCACTTTAAAGACCAATTGATCCCTCTCAAGTAGATTTAAAGAAAAATTCTTACGCTGCATCTTAATCTTGAACAGTTCCTTATCATTTGCATCAAAACTCAAACATTTCCCCTTTTCAAATATCACCTTAAATCCCTTGTCTGCTAACAGCCCCACACTAAGCAAATTCTAATTAATTTCTGTCACATACATCACATAAAAAGTCAACTAGTTTCTACGGCGACAGTCCCTTTACCCTTCACATCAAAGTATTCTCCATTGCCAATCCTCAACCTTGACAGTACTGATTTGTCAAGATCTTTAAGTAGGTTTTCATCATTAGTCATGCGGTTGGTAGCAACCACTGTCGTCTACAAGCCAGCTTTCACATATGGTACTGGAACTAGAACAAGAAGCAACAAATAGTTGAATTACCTCTTGTCGGACTGCAGCATGTGCTTCACCTTGGTGTTGCTCTCTCTTCTCCTTGCAAAACTTCTCGGTGTGCCAAACCCGTGGCATCTTTTGCACTTTACATCTGGTTTCCTCCAATACTTAAAGTGTGGATGATTTTGTTTCTCACGGTGCTTATGCGGAGTGTATCTTCCTCCAATATCACTTGCACTACCTTCTCCGATGACAATATTTAAGTTACTATCATTTCCTTTTTTTTCCTTTTGCTTTCCTTCCCTTTCCACCAAAATTAGATTGTCTTGGCTTGCAGAGCACCCTTTCTGCTTCCTTCTTGCCTTATCAATCTCCTTTGTTCTTGTGCTTGCAGAACACTGAGGAGTTCTGCTAGAGCTTAATATGAGACAAGTCATTAGTATTATACAAAGAGGCAATAGTTTTCTCAAATGAGAGACCAAAATCTTCTGCACTAATCTGTTGTCTAAGATTGGTGCCAAAGACCCTTTATTAATCTTCATCAGTGTTTCTTGATAGCAATCTCAATTAGCTTATCAAAATACATATTTATTGTCTCAGACTCTTTCATCTGCAACCTCTCGAACTCTCTAACCAGGATCAACACCTTCATACTTCTGATCCTCTCATCTTATTTATACTCATCCTTGAGTAAATCCCTGATAGCTTTGGCTGAAACACAAACCATAATTCTATTGAAAATGACGATAGCTTTGGCTGAAACACAAACCATAATTCTATTGAAAATGACAGGGAAATAATAGCAAAGAGACAAGATTTAGTCTTTTCTTTCATGGTTGTTCTTTTCTTGTAGTGCTTGATTTGATTCATAGTTGGGTTATCTGGGAGAGGAGCAACCTCATAGTCTTCTTTCACATCCTCCCACATATCACAACCCTTCAAGATAAGCTTAATTTCTCACTGTCCAGACCTAATAATTTTAACCATTGAATACACGAGGAGGAGCCATGGAGAATGATCCTACTTCCATATTTCTAACTCTATGAAAAAAAAAAAAAACTGAACTCTTTAATCTCTCAATTCTCTCTGGCAGGTCCCTCGAGAATAAAAGTTCTAGATACCGATCATATGCTAAGGTGAATGAATGTTTTTCATTAACACTAATCAGCATATACATATGGACCATATGACTTGAATAATACTCATTCACGCTTTCTTTAATTTCTACCAAACATGTACTAAAAACATGTTTGACAAAAACTGTTTTTCATAAATTTAATTTTTCATAAATTGATTTCCTCTTTCAACTATTTATACTATTTTATTATATAAAATCTAATTTATCGTTACAACGAAATCAATTATTTTAGAAAATTATCCATTGATATTATAATTGATTACACGAATAACCAACTATTAAAATAACATAAATATTTTCAATTTTCTCAAATACACCCAAGATCTTCAGAAAAAAAATAAATTAGATGATGTTTAATTTAAGAAATTATTTTCTTGTTTTATTTTTTCAAATTAATTTTTAAAAAATGGTCAAAACTACAATATTTTTTTATCTCTATATTTTTCGTCTCTCTCTATATTTTTATTTTTTCAAAATAATTTTTAAAAAATGGTCAAAACTACAATATTTTTTTGTCTCTATAATTTTTTTTATTACATGGACACACCTTAATTAATTTTGTAATAAGTAAATTGAAAATGGCACATGGCATAAATTTGCTAAATTGGGGCAAATATATAACAGTTAACGTAATTAGTAGGAAATAACGGTGGTGTACGGTGCACGAGCAAGGAGCAAGAAAGCAGAGAAACCAGTAAAAACCGCCACAAATCTGAAAAAATGGAAGAAGAGTAAACAAAGAAAAGAAGAGAAAGAGAGAGTGAAGTGAATCAGGGATGGCAGGGTTACTGGCATGGGCGGTGGGAGGTGGCGTAGGAAAAGAAGCCGAAGACGATGCAATTATCCCAATCTTGTTTTCAGAAGATCAGGCAAAATACGTAAACGAACTGGATCAGAAAGCGAGTTATCTCCGGCGTTCGATCCATGATCTACGGCTGAGATTGCCTCCACAGGATATATCTCAGAGTCTTCCTCATCTCCACGCTCATTCGCTCGCTTCCAACGCCGACCTCGCTCTTCAATTAAACTCCCACTCCGCCACCCGCCAACAGGTTTACCCGATAATTACTCCTCATTTTCGTTCTATTTCAAGTCTTTTGTGTTTCCAAAACCGATTACAATTCCTTTTTTTTTATTCGTTTTACTTTCATAAGATGGATTTTGCATTCGAACATGCCTGAGTTTGGGTCAACATTTACTCAAATTCTTCTGCGAGAAGGAAAGAAATTTATTTCTCCGTTTAAAATTAGTTTTTCGTTGTCTAGTATGGAGAAGTTCTTTCTTTTAATTTTTCTAAAGACGTGAAATTTTCTATAAATTAACCAATAAAAAAATAATTTTTAACTTTTTAGATAAAGAAACTCATGGAAGAAAAACCCAAAACTGATCCTATTATAAATATGTGTTATGAGTCTATGGTTGTAATGTAAAACAAATATCTCACACAATAATCTTAAATAATCTTATAGACTCTAATATAATTCAGAAAAGTAAGTTATAAGCCTAATTCAACCTGATAAAAACCCAGTTTGTGAGGTGAGAGCCTCTAGAATATATTAGAAAAGTGGGTTATAGGTCTAATTCAACCCTACAACTAAAAATCCGGTTTGTGAGTTGAAAGTTGCCTCTTTGATTTGTGAGGTGAAAGTTGCCTCTCTCACTTATATAATAGGCCCTTATTTTCATATGTTGGATTTGCATTGGAATGAGTATACAACATTTTCAACTGTATTCCAAACATGCACAAATTTGTTCAAAATGAAAAGACATTCCTTTTTTATTTTTTGTGTGGTTGTGCATTTCTATCATTTATCGAGGTTATGAGATTTTAGTCTTTCATTTGTGCCAATTGGGTGTCTCGACCACTCTCTGATTACAATTGGGTTCCTTTGTTTTGGTTTCATCAAATTTTAAGTCATTAATTTGTTTAGAATGGAAAGACATTTAAACAATTACTTATTCAGAAAATGATCAAAATGACTATACTATTATGTTAATGACAAGTGCTAGCAATACATTATCAAAGACACTTTTTATTATTGATTAAAATCTATTGAAAACTTCAAAATCACAAGCAACTCACTAAATAAGATGTGAGGCTCAATAATTTTTTACTTCCGATAAATTTTAGCCAACAACAGTGAATCTGTTCAAAGGAGTGTATTACTGGTCAGTGACGAACTCGGGACCCCAAGTCAATAGGGGGCAAATTATAAAATCTAGAATCAGCGGATTCAAATATAACAAAATAAAGAAGATAAAATACAAAAACACATAATTTTACTTGCTTGTGATTTTTTAAAGAGAGGGATGTAAGTGTATTACCTCTATAGTGTAGGTCTGCCCATGTTGCTAGCGTTTCCCTTATGTTAATACTGTCCAAGCACACCTTTTTATCAATGTTGTTAAACTTTCGGTGTTTTATGCTGTATTTACTTTGTCATGTCATATTAGTGCATCATGTCAGCAAATTCAGTTAAATATTGGATGGAAACAAGTGGGAGCTGATTGTAATTGGAGAGAAGTTACAGGACTCAATTAGTGTGGTTAGAACTTTGGGATCAAAATCACATAACCACAGTACTTGGGCGACTACAAGTGAAATCAAGCTAAAATAGCAACAACAATAATAATAATACTAAATTTTGGTGCAGGCCCAGCTTAGGGAGGTGACATTGAAGGAAGAGAATGCTGCATTCGAGAATGCAATATCAAATTGTGAGGATAAAATAAAGGAAAAATTGCAGGAGGCTGATTTACTGAGGGCGAAGTTGCAGGTTAGGATTGTGATTGTGGTTGTGGTTGTGGCATTGGGTTTGGCTTAATTGATTTGTTATTCATTTTGGATGTTTTGTGTTACAGGAGATGGACGAGACTGAGAAGAAATTGAAAGCTGAGTTGGAGAATATGGAAGGGCAAAGTTGGGTATCTGATGGTTGGGCGGAAGAAGTGAAGGCAAGTTCTAAAGCTGGGTTGGATGCAGATGCTGAAATGTCGAGATCAGCCATGCTAGACGAATTGGAAAAGAAGAAGAGAGAGCTGGTTTGTCAATCATATCTTTCTTTTTTATGTGCTTAAGCATTACATATATAATAAGGGACGAGTAAATAGTGAAGGAACAATGGCAGTTATGCTAACTATTATTTCCACCATTCAAGGATTAGTGTGATCGATGAATACATTTCAGAAATAATTGAAACACTTGTTTGATATTTCCCAGATTAAGAGTTTAATTTTCTTATATTGTCAATGTAAATAAATTTATTTTGTCATGCAATTAGAAATCGTCCAAAATATGAATTTTAAAGTAATTATTACAAAAGTCAATAATCATACCCTGTATGACAATCTATAATTGAGTGCCAGTGTGGGTGCATTTCAATTAAATTTACCAATTAACAACCCTTATTTCATTTTAGAGTTCAATGGAGTATGCTGTACAAGAGTTGGAGAAGAAATGGGCCCAAGTGCAGGAAAATGCACTTAAACAGCCTTCCCCAGGTATTAAATCTTATTCTTAGGCGAGGGACTATTCAGAGTAGGAGTAAAATTTTAGGATCCAATGGTATAGGACTTGAGATCACATTGGAAGCATGAGATTCTAGGTGAGGTTTATAAGGCCTCAGGCTCTTCAACTACAATGGCTAGTTTTTGTGGTTCAATTCTCGTTTGTATCATAAATCTATATGTGGGAAGGAAAGATTGAAGTATAAATCAGGGATGCCTTTTGTACACCAATAAAAGGTGTCCCTTTCCTTGAAAGTGGAAGTGGGTAATTAATAACTGGGCCAACGCTGATCCAGTTATATTAATAGTTATGCTGCTTTGAACTGTAAAAGGAATAGTGATATACTTATTAATACCCAGATTATGTCTATTTGTCCTTCTTAAGTGATAATTTTCTTTTCAGATTTCTGAATGATAATATTTTAATCTGAAAGCATGAACTCTGTCCTTTTTCTTTTTTCGTTGTAGTTTGTTTACTTATGTTACCTTTTTGCTTAGGTGGTATATACTTGTGTACTTCCTGTGTGCATAGGTCATGCACCATTTGGATTTTGGGGCCATGGAATTGGTCACAATGAGAAAAGATATCACAATCTTTTTCTTGTAGGAAATGTTGCTAACCATAGTTATGCATGCACAGTACCAAACTTCTTTGTTTAGTCAAATTTGAGTCCATCTTGATGATGCCATTAAAAACTCACATAGGTGATTTGTGCAGTTGAATCTGAGTTTTGGGAACTTCTAGTACATTCATAACAAATTTGTACTAATATGGTAGTGTCCTGCCACTGCATAACTGGCATACTAATAATTTCCAAAATGCTGATACAAAGACCTAATTGGATTTCTTATAGCAGCGTTTCTGTACGGGACATACCAAGGGTTTAGGTTGTTCAATTTTGTTTGAAGTATTTTCTTTTTCCTTTATTGCCTCTGTTGTTTTTGTTGTATCTTTAGGAAGATTTCTGATGCTACTATTTGTATTCTTCTTTGTAAATGATTTCTTCTTTTATTATAAAGAAAAAAAAAAAGAAAAACCTAGTTGGGGAGACTTTAATATTGCTCCATCACTGAATTACAGTGGATACCACATCATGCTCTTAGAAATCCATGTACTGTATTTTGATGTCACTTTTTTTTGTGTGTGTTGCCACTAATTTTAAACACTTAAGAAGCATCTCGCATGAATGCACCTATTGTTTTGGCTTTAAAACATTCTTGTTCTGCAGCGCAAAGAGAGAAGACATTGGATAAACAGCTTCATGGTCTAATTGAGCAACTAGCAGTTAAACAGGTCCTTTTTACACTTCATAGTATGTGTTCAACATATAGGATCCTGTTTGTGTTTAGTAAACAGTGTTTACAGAACCGTTTAATTCTCTCTCTCACCCACGGGGGAAAAAATTTGACATTAGCCAGTTCAGAAATGTGAATGGATCCTCTCATGTGAGATTTTGACTTGGATTCTCTCAAAGTGAAAATATCAGCTATCAAAATCGAATGCCTTCCTTTTTTTAAAAAACAAAAATTAATTAAGAATTGAGATTTCACATTTTTACTACAACAAAGTATGGCATGAGAGGATCCTAAACCTTTGATAACTGTTTGATTGATTATTTGCATGTGAAAGAGTTTAACAACCTATTCACTCCCTTGTTTTCAGGCACAAGCTGAGGGTTTACTTAATGAAATTCATGTGAAAGAGATAGAGCTGGAAAGATTGAACAGGCAATGGCGACGAATGGAAAGCAGCAATTCAGAGGTGAATGCTGCTAGGAATCGCTTCAGCAAAAGCTCATCTGATAAGTTACAGGGTTTATCAGATTATGAGGGCCATCAGAGGCTTCCGTATCATTCTGCTGGCAGAACTGAAAGCCAGCAGAGACTTATGATACTCAGGTCGGCGTTTGTGCTCTACATTTTAGCTTTACATATACTGGTATTTATCAGGATATCTTTTTGACCAGCATTCACACATTAAGATTACATGTCAAATTTAATTTTTACTGTGCATGATCGAACCTTTACTTGTACTCATCAAATTTCTCTTGCATATATATACACACAACAGTCTGTAAAAATGTTAATTTTCATTCATGCTTTGAAGTTTGATGTAATTGTAGCATCTATGTGTACAGTTAAAGGAGAGATGAGTACTAGAGAAAACAGTATTTTTGGGGTTAAGATCCTCTCCATTTCTTCCATTTCTATAGTTTTGGTGATATAAATGAAATGGGTATATGTCACACCTAATGGAAATTACGATTTAGTTGTGTAAAAACATAGTAATGGAAGAGATGGAGAGAAAAAGAAATAGAGAGCATCTTAACGGGTATAACCAGATTTAAGTTGATAATACTGTTGACGACAATGTCTTTAGAAACTAAGTGTATGCTTGAATAACCGATTACAAATTTAGGTAGTGTTTGGTCTGAGTATTTCTTATTTTCATTTTCACTGAAAATAGAAAATAGAAGTGAAAACGTGTTTGGTTGGTTTTTTTTAAGATGTTTTCATGAAAATATTTTTAAAATTGGGTGAAATTTTCACAGTTTTTAGAAGACGAAAACAGAAAACAATTCCTTAAATCAAACACCACCTTTTAAGTCTAGAGTAGTTTTTATTTTTCAAATTGAGTTTGGCAAATGGAATTTTGATTTTGTATATGCAAAAATGAATTTCCAGAAAAATATAAATATATAAAGATACTTTTGAGGATAATAATAAATGTCATGAAATTAAGTTTATTTCCTAAACTAAGCTTAAACCATCCCAAATGCAAATCCAAACCAGTGTTATCGAAGATGATAGCAGAATATGGACGAGAGTTGAAAATTCTGCTATATAAACGTGACATTGTGGCCTATGACACCACCATGGCACCGCCCTTCAAATTGCTTATGGCCAACGTGGCGCTGCCATTTAACAATATTGATCCAAACACAACCATAGTTTATTGCTACGAAGTGCTAAAGTCTGACTACGATTGCTCAATATTCAAATTAATTTCTTGAAGCTAAAGTTTTTATGAAATTGTGGATGGTTAAAATTTAGTTCACTCTAAGAAATAAAATAGATTGTTTCATTTTGAAATAAATTTTTACCGGAAAATTCTAGCCTGATGTGATTTGTGGACCTTGAAATACTTGTTTGTTGAATGTTTCCTGTTTTCATTTCCATTGAAAATAGAAAATAAAGGTGAAAACATGTTTGATTGATTTTTTAAAAAATATTTTTAAAATTGGGTATAAATATAAAAACACTTAGATCCATATTCACAATTTTCACAAAATGAAAATAAAAATCTATTCCTTAAACCAAATATCACCTAAATAATTCATGTTCTACTCAACAACCCAAAATTTACTCGAGTGTGTTTGGGGTGGTGCACGTTTAAAGAAAGTTGTGCCCACCTCATGTTCAATTTAAAGTAACAACTAGTTGCTTTTGTTTTTATAATTCTCCACTATGATTTTGACATATCAAGATCATTTGGGCAAAGAAAAGGTACTTCTATGCTTACCCTCACATGCATAAGTCAATTCTATGCATAATATTTTGGCACAATGAAATTGCTAGTAATCAACATGCCCTTTGTCTATGTTTTGTGGTATCTGGATGTGAAAAGAAAATCAAGTGGCAATTTTTAAATTTTAATTAAAGAAAAATCAAAAGGAAAAAAATGATGCTTAGGAACAATTTTTACCCTTCATTCTTCTTCAATTTTTTTTCTTTCCACAAATTTTTTCAATAATGTCATCAAGATCAGTTAATGCCTATGTCCTTCACATGAATGACAAATCAAGAAATAGATAAGTTCTTACTAACTATGCCAAGTTCTAAACCTGTCCCATGGTCTTTTTTGGTCATGTTTTGAGGTGTTTTTCTTTACATACAGTAAATATTTGGTATTAATATCATGGTAGGAAAAAAAAAAAGCAAAGAAATCAAGTCATGTGCTGACAAAAACTATTTAAAGTCACTAAGTATTGAATTTATAGTTGTTGTATATGATTAGAATCATTATTCTTGACTTTTGAAAAGTCTGACATTTAACTTTAGAATAAAGCAGGACCCCACTATTATATAAAGCAGTCTTGTGAGGTGTTGTAGCATCTCAGAATGTTTGTTTTCTCATCCATTTTCACAAGAGTGGAGAACAAGTATGCATGGATAATCACTTGTGATAGAATATTTACCATTTCTTATGAGTTGAGTTGAATACTTGGAGTTCGCAGCATAATTACAACCTGGTGAATTATAAAACTTGTAATCTTTATTTTACAAAGTGAATTAATTTTACTTCACAATTAATTATAATATATAATTAATTAATTAACTTATTTATATATTTTATAATATATATATATATATATATATTTCTTTTTATATATTTTTCTCTTTTTATATCTTATAATTAATTATGTGTATATTGTGGTTGTCTATTAAATATTTTGATGATAAAATTTTATTGAGACAATTTTTTTTGTGTAGGCAAAAGATGTTGAACTATATAATAAAAGAAATGAAATTAGATGTTGAACTACATACATTATGTGCATTCTATTATATTTATTTGGAGAAATATATTGATGTTTGTTTAGCAACATTAGTTATTTGACACTATCGTGTATCCTATCATTTTTATTTTGGTAGTATTTTGGTTAATTATGTTGTCAAATATTTATATTTACGTAATTTATCATTTACCTATCATAGAATTATAAATTTTGTTATCTCATTGTCAGTCAAATAATTAAGTATTTGTTGACATGTGTCATGATTAGAATTAATTAATTAATGAGGTGTAATTTTATTAATTAATTTTAATTTTTTAAATAAATAAATCATAAATAAGATTATTATTTTCTCCCTTAAATATCTTCTCTCTTGTATACAAGATTTCGAACAAGTAAAAGATTTATTTCACGATATTATAACGAAAGGAACACAGAAATTGCTAGGTATTTGATTAAATAGTATTATCTAATTTTTATAGAATTTTTTGTTAAAATATCCTTAGATTACGTTTGGACGGGGAATTTCAAAATTTTTTAAGAAATTTAAATATCCACATTTCAATTACTTGATTTAAATTCTTTTTATTTTGTATTCACCTTGTTTGGATGAATTAATTTAATTTCTTATATTTTAATTTCCTTGTTTAGATAAAACAATTCAATTTTTAAGAAATTTAAATCTTCATTTTTAAATATTTATTTAAGAATTAAATTTTTAATATAGAATAAAAATAAATATTAATCATTTTTAAATACCTAAATATTCAAAATAATTTTAATGTTACATGATGAAATTTAATGTTTCAAAATATTTAATAATTAATTTTTTAATATTAAATAATTAAAAATATAACAAATAATTAAATATAATTTAATTAAAATTTTTGAATTGCTTAGTCTCACAATAATTTTAAAAATTATTAGAAATAAACAATTACTTAATTTAAACATGTAAAATTCAATTATTAAACAAAAGAAGTGAAAGAGAATTGAAATGATTCAAATTTATTAAGAATTTTAATTTTCTCATTTTTATTCTATTTAAATTTTTCAAACATCATTTTAAATTTTTTAAAATACTTTATCTAACTAAGGCAATTAAATTATCAAAAAATTTCCAACTAATTGTCTCATCCAAATACAGGGTTAGAGATAATACTAGATAATACTAGGAAAAAAAAAATTGAACTAGGAACAAGTAATTTTCTATAGCAAGAATATTTATAGATTTCTTTTATTATACCATTACGGTGAAATCTCCACGGAATATATTATTAAATAATTAACTTATATTTATTAGCAAAATTTGTAACTTATGATAATCAGGTGGCAATTTTTGCAAATACAGAAGTTTGAGGGCATGATTTACCAAAATTTTAAAATTAGATGAAGAAAAATACAATTAAGTCTTTATTTTCATGGATTTTTTATAGATATAATATTTTTAAAATTATATTAAGATATGAAAAATATCCATATTTATTGATATTTAATTGATTTACACTGTAAACAGTACTGTGCCACCCATCTATTTGTACACTATAGACTTCACCAAGAACACTGTAGAATTTACCAAACATAAATTGTATACCCAGAATACTAGTACGCATTTAATGAAAGATAAAAATATAAATATGACCTGACATGAAAAGAGACAGAGAAAATTAAGAGGTATGGATGAAATGTTTTTAAGAGAGATGATGGATAGCTTTTAGATAGTTGACATAATTTACAGTGTTACAAAGATTTTTAATTTCTACATTTTTTCAGTGTTTTATTTTAAATTTTTAACAAAATTTTGATTTGTCTTAACTTTTGAATATTTGTTATGTCAATATTTTTTAATTATTATGGTAATTAATATTCAAGAACTAAAAAAAATTAATGTAATAAATATTTAAAGACTAAAATATTAACGTAACAAATATTCAGTGGCTAAAATTAGTTAAAATTTTGTGTACGAATTAAAAATAGAAAAATAAAAAAATTCAAAGATTAAGATGGGTCAATATTTTATTGTAAGAACTAAAAACAGAATACTAAAAAATTTTAAAGACCAAAAATATATTTAACTCTCATATTTTATCTTTAATTTAATTTTTACATTACTTGAAAATATTTAAAATAACCAAATAACCCGTTCACTGTATGGTTTGATACACTTTAATATACTTTTCTAATATATTCGTTTAACTACGTGTTAAAATTTATTAAAAATACAAAATTATACGTGAGAGAAGTCTCTCACATTTCTATTTTATTATTTGTCTTTAGTCTTTTGATATTTTAATTTTGTTTCGATTTTGATCTCTCTTATTAGTTTTACCTTTAAAAAAAATATTTGATAGAAGAAACATTAATAAAAAAAAAATATTTTTAGAGATGATTAATGATATTATTAAAATTGTATTTACACGTGAGTAAAATCGGATTAGAATTAAAATATTAAAAATTAATAATAGATAATAAAAATTATAAGATAAAGATTATTCTCACTTCAATATTATGATATTGTCCTTAATAAATTTTGAAAGAATGAAATAAAAAAGTTAACTACGCGTACTTAAATATCGTTTCTGTATAATTAAATTTGATTGCAAATACCTATTTATTAAATATTAAATAAGTAGAAGGACTCCACTATATGAAGAAGACCTGTACGTTTATAATAAAATAAATCACAAAAACGATGGAACCACTTCAATATATAAGTAATCTTAAAATATATTAAAAGATAACTCAACTTTAAAATTTAATTTATAAAATGAAAATTACTAATTTCAGCCAAATATTTGTATGAAAATTACAAAAACACAAAGGTGCAAGAGGGTGTGTTTATCCTTTTTCATGATATCCTTAACAACCCAAATGTTTGTATTAAATCACTTTCGGGTACTGACACCCTTTCTTACTGTTACTTTAATTGCAACGATGATGATACATTTAAGCATCATGGGCCTGAATATTACCCCACTAGAGATTTTCAAGTGCGTGACAGCTAATCAACTATATTTGTATCCACAAATTCCTTTGGATACTCACATTTCATGTATAGTATATAATAAATACAAGCACCAAGCACATTCTCCATTCCCTTTTCTGCAAGTTTAGGCTAAAAATTACAATATACTTTCTCAACCCAAAAATTAAACATCAACATGGTTAACATGCTAAATCAATGCTCTAAAAAAAACTCTCTAGCTTTGAACTATGATATACCTCACTAACCATATCCAACATATAGAGCAAAAACTCATTCCATGTGTCAACTGGCCCTGGCAAACACCAATGAACACAGTCATTTGTTGTACGATTTTCTTCCTTGGAATGTCCATAATTGTTAGGGTGTCCATCAGGTCTCATCAACATAATGTCAGTTGTGTTCATCATCAAAAACTTCAAACCCCTCTTTGTGGCTTCTCTTTGTGCATCTAAAAACTCCTCCACTTGAGTGTTATACATGTCATAAATGTACTCATCTACCTTCAATTCTTCCTTGGTGAATGGCCTAGTCCTCACACACTTCCCTCCCTTGTTCCAATCCCCATCCTCAAAATGTGCTGGTGAAAATGTCCTCAAAAATGTCACACCCTTAAACCTTTCAAGACTTATGAGAGTCCTGAATGCAGTCCTGAATGCTTTTCTATATCCATAATAGTAATCAAGGTCTTTCAAATTCTCTATTCCACACTTGCTGCATCCAACAACTTTTCCTTCTTCAATGAGAATTACTGGCCTAAAGAACCATTGTCCTGATGAGATTAAGACAATATCAAAGTCTTCAACCTTACTAGACCATGCTTCATCTGGCTCATCTAGATACAAGTTCATTATGCTGTTGGAGGAATGACCTCTAGGGTCATTGTCACTAGATCTCACAAAATATGGAGACCATAAATTTCCAAGGGTGAAATTGTAATCATGATAGATATACCTTTTGAAATACCTGGCATCTGAAGAATATATATGAGAAACATCCTCAGGTTGAGACACCTGAAAAAGTAAACCACATCATCATGTTTTAGTGTTACTATCTTCACATGAGCACGACTACTTTTTAACATAAACAAGATTTTTTTTTTAAAAAAAAAAACAATCTGTAACCATAATTTCAGCCATAAGATCAAAGATTTTAGAGTATCTGCAACCATAATTGTGACCACTTAGTCTGCAATTTCCCACAACATCAAGAATTTCCCACAAAACTACATATGTGACCACAATTTAAAACCTTGAACATAATCATACAAAGCAGCTCATTACAAAATTTTCTCTCATAGATAAGCTTTTGAATGATTTATCAATGATTGACACAGTGGAGTAGATTGAGGGCATGTTTGAAATGTAATTGAGAATGTGTGTGCACGTTCCATTACAAATCTAATCTATGAAAGCAAAATCAATGTAAGAAAAGCAAGGGTCCATTGCAAATCAAACGTACTTTTGTAGTAGAAATCCAAACATATTATGAGTGGTACAATGCAAAAATGGAGTTACATGATAAAAAAAAAAAATAGCTTATATTCTCTTGAAAAAGCCTAAAAGAAGGTATGAGTTGATCACTTACATGACTTAAGAGACACAACAAAGACTGCATCTGGTTTCTTCCAACTGAGTCTCCAACAAACACCATCTTCTTTCCTCTGACAAGATTTAAGAAGAAAGTTGCATTGAAGAGTGGAAGTTCACATTCATCTGGTTTCCACCTCCAATGCAAGTACTCACTATCAGGTCTTCCAAACTTCATGCAGTTTTGTTCATCTATTATCCAATGACATGTTTCATTGCTGTAGTAAGGTCCTTCAGCACTATGGATCCAATTCCCAGAAAAGAGGTTACATTGTTTTCTTCTTGTGTTGTTAAAACTGCCGACACTAGCAGAAGAAGATATCTGAGGTGTTGGTTCATGTGAACTTCTCATGAAAGAAAGAGGGAGCATGATGAGAAGAAGAGTGAAAGATAATAAGAAAACACTTTTGACAGTGTTTCTTGTTGTGTAGTTTCCATTGAGAATCTCATTGGCCTTTAACTTCATTGCCATTTCTGAATCAAAATGCTTTGCTGAATGGTTCAATTCAATAACAATTACTTCATGATATGTCCAAGTGTTGCTAAAGTGTCCTTTCTCATTAATGAAAATAAAAATTCATTTTTTTTTATCTATATTAGATCAACTCAATTTTTGCCAAAAAAATTTCATCCACACATTTTCTATCCAGACAAAGGTTTTTAATGCTCTAACAAAAAATCTGTACCAAAAAAAAAATGCTTTAACAAAAAAGAGGGAAAAGGGGTTTTAATGTCGGTATGGCCAGTTAAAGGTAGCTTATGCAAAGCCACAAGACTGTTCCCTGTTTGGTTGTGTTTTGAGGTTTACCTACAACTTTTTAGTGCAACAACACTAAGGTTTTGTTTAATTCAGTTTTGCTTTTTAGTTCTTGAAAACTGTTCTGTACATCCTTTTTTAAAAAAATTAGTTTGAGAAATTATTTTCAAAAAAATGTTTAAGAAAATTGTAACTTTTATGTTGATAAAATTTTATATTAAAAAACCATAGCATGAATTTATAAAAGCAGAGATGACAAATCTATTCAATTTCAATGTAAAAAGAAAAACAGAATCTGCCAACAATAGGTCAAAAAATTAATTTATTTTTACCAAGTTTATATATTAATTTTTAAAATAACAATAAAGTTAAAAATTACTTAGATCTTGCTAACTAAAAACTCTCATAATACTTGTTACAAAAGTTATCAATTAATTTTCTTTTTAAAAAAAATTAGTAGTAGTAAAACCTGCTTTAGTTAAGAGAATTAGCAACTGATATGTTCTTAGTTATTGCAATTGATATGATGGGTACTTATAGGTGTAGAAGAAGGGCAATAACTTTGTAACAACTTCCTAGTAGAATTTATGAGAATTAACTAACTATGCCAGCATATCAACTAACTACGTTATAATGTAATTTATAATATCCCTAATGTTGCTAGAAAATGAGCATGTGAAAATGAGAAAAATGTAGGACCTTGCTAAAGACATTAGTTGTTTGATCCTAAGAACCAATTGAAAGCAACCTCATCAAGCTTGTTATGCTCTTTTACCTCATTATGACAATTGATTTCCACGTGGTTGGCTCCTGAAAGATTGGATTTGGGGCAATGTGCAAGACACTGAGGTTATGACACTATATCACAATGGTTTGTCACATTGACTCCCATTAGATAATGCAACCAATACAATTTATAGGTTGATACACTATAAGTCTTATCAATAATATGCTCCTTATTTGATCTCTAACACAATACAAATTCCAAGAAAGAAGAAGCATTAGCCACTGGTTGACTAGGACCTTTGCCTTAACTTGCATCATCAAATCCAAGCTACTTAAGTGAAGAGGGTTGGGAAAACCGAATCAAACTGCACAAAAAATAACCGAACTATCATTTAAAAACTAAATTGAAATGTTTGTATAGTTTAGTTTTTATCAAAATGGATAAAAAATAAAACTAAACCCAACACATCCAAACAAAAAATATTTAATAGATAATTGTATTACACAAACAACTAATTATGAAATATATATAACAAAATAAAAAGACAAAATTAATAATATATATATTATAAATAAGTTTATTGATTACATATTAAAATTAACTACGAATAATTACGCATAAAAGTTGCAAAGCTGAAAAAAAATATATATATATATATACAACCACACTCTACTCTATGGACTATAACTCGGACATGAAGCGGAAAAGGCAAAAGGGTAGTTTGAGATTTTTAAGGCATATGTACTGTAGATGCCCTTTTAACATGATGAATACTTTGAAATAATACGCCTATGAAGCATATATATTTTAATAAATCTATAAGGTACTGTGCTCCTATAGCATACTTTACCATCTCCACCTTAGTCTTGGAATTGTTGCCTGATGATCACTTGTTAAACAATTCTTTAACACGTGATATAAGTCATGGATTAGATCATGTGTACCTGATAGTCTCGTGAATATAGTGAGAGATGAGGTCGTGATTTCGATGATGATCGAGTTCCTGTTTAAGGTGTATTGTTATGATGGTAGAGATGAGGTGACAGAGGAGAGAATAAGATTGGTGTGTCTCACTTTTCCTCTGCCTAATAATCTCTTTATATATACACCCAAGGGGAAACCCTGATTAGGTCATGAGGATAATTATGTCCATCAAATAATTATCAATTATATACGTGGGTATTCATAAGGTCAATGATCAATTAATTAGATAAATGATAACTTGGGCCACACAATAAACAACGAGTCTTACATTCTCCTACTTGGCCGAGTAATCATTTATGATGAGCATGAGGTAAGTCTGATCAGATTTTAATACTCATTTTAGTTTTAAACCGAAACTGTAGCAGAGAAATACAGTCATTGAATCGATATTCAATTCAAGGCCCCCATTAATCATACTACAATACCAAATTTAAAACTTAAGTAGACTAAGGATCAAATTGACAAATAAGCCCTCAACAATAATTTGTGCATAGTTGTTGTCTATATGTATTTAGGCATGCATAGACATATTTAGAGACAGACAAAACAAAATAATGAGGAAATTTTACTATTAAACGTAAGCAAGTACAATATGCAATTAAATAAGGTCTTTAGAAAAGTCCATCTTCGAAACATGTTCTTCGAAAACTTTAGGTGGGAGACCTTTAGTCATCGGATCCGCAAGCATATTTTTAGTACTTATATGCTCAATACAAAGTTTATTTTCCTCAACTCGTTCACGTACGAACAAATACTTTGTATCAAGATATAAAGCGGCGCCGATCAAGCATTCGTTCGAGAAACTAACTAAAAATGAATTATCACGATATAGCTTCAATGGTCGAGATATGGAATTAACTAATTTGAGTCCATGATGAGATTTCTAAGCAACATCCCATGACGAGTTGCGTTATGCAATGAATATATTCTCGCCATCATTGTGGAAGTTGCATCAACCTACCTGCTTATGACTCTTCCATGAGATAGGTCCGCTTTCTAACATAAAGATATACCCAAAGTGGATTTCTTGTCATCTTTGCACTTGGCAAAATCAGAATCAAAATAACCAACCACTTCTAAATTATCACTTCTTTTGTAAGTCAGTTTATAGTCTTTTGTCCCTTGTAGATATCAAAGAACTTTCTTAGCCGCTTTCCAGTGATCAAGACCAGGATTAGTCTGATAACGACCTAACATTCCAGCAATATAAGCGATATCTGGACGAGTGCAGACTTGTGCATACATAAGGCTTCCAACCACCGACGCATAAGGTATCATTCTCATCTCATTCTTTTTCAACTTCGTTTTCGGACATTGAAATAAATCGAAAACATCTCCCTTAACTACTGGAGCTACAGAAGGAGAGCAACGTTGCATGTTATAACGTGTAAGAACACGCTCAATGTAGGTCTTTTGAGATAATCCTAAAACCCCATTGACTCTATCTCGGTGTATTTCAATGCCAATAACATAAGAAGTCTCTCCGAGATCTTTCATGTAAAAATTACGTGAGAGTAAATGCTTAGACTCATGCAACATGTCTAAACTATTACTTGCCAATAGAATGTCATCTACGTAAAGGACAAGTATAGTAAAGTTGCTCCCACTCATCTTGAGGTAGGTACATTGATCCACCTGGTTTTTTACGAAACCTTTTGACTTCAAGACTTGATGCAACTTTAGGTACCATTAACGTGATGCCTGCTTCAACCCGTATATGGATTTCTTCGACTACGGACTAGATGTTCTTGACCTTCGATTTGAAACCTTCAGGTTGTTTCATGAACACTTCCTCATCCAAATCGCCATTTAGGAAAGCTGTTTTGACATCCATCTGATGTAGTTCTAAGTCAAAGTGAGCTACTAGGGTCATAACGATCCTTAAGGAATCTTTACGAGAGACAGGAGAAAAGGTCTCTTGATAGTCAATTCCCTCTTTCTGAGTGTAGCCCTTTGCAACCAATCTCGCTTTGTATCGTTCAATATTTTCATTTGGATCCAGTTTTGTTTTGAAGACCCATTTACATCCTATGGGTTTTACGCCATTGGGTAATTCAACCAAATCCCAAACACCATTTTTCTTCATGGAGTCAAGCTCGTCAATCATGGCTTTATTCCATTCGAGAGACCGATCACTTGCTAATGGCTTCATTATAAGAGGTAGGATCAGAAACTTTCCAAAGATCCATTTCTTCTTGATCAGGTAGGTAATATAATCATCAAAGTTAGTAGGCCTTTTGGACCTAGATGACCTCCTGAGTAGATTATCGGGTTGAGCATTATCAGGTTGAGCATTGTCAGCATTGTCTTGATGATGGTCATTTGAGGTGCCTTCATTTCTAAGTACATTCGGAGTGGAAGGTGGTGCAGTGTCCTGCGGAGTGGTGTCGAGTACAAGAGGAGTAATTGGAGGTAAAATAATCGACAAGTCTCTCCCCCCGCATCTTGTACTTTTTGCAATTCATCATAAGGGTCTTCACTGCTCCCACTGACCTTAAAGTCCTCAAGGAAATGAGCATCGTTGGTTTCTACGATACGAGTGACGTGGGAAGGACAATAAAATCTGTAACCCTTTGAGTGAAAGGGATAACCAATGAAGTAACAAGTTACAGTTTTCATGTCGAGTTTCTTTAAGAAAGGATTATAAAGTTTAGCTTCAGCGAGACAACCCCATACTTTCATATATTTTAGACTCGATTTCCTTCCTGTCCAGAGTTCATAAGGAGTTTTAGGGACAGCTTTAGAAGGAACCCTGTTGAGTATATGAACGGCTGCTTTTAAGGCCTCGGTCCAGAGGAATAGAGGTAAACCTGAGTTGGCTAACATACTGCGTATCATGTCCATTAGGGTCCTATTTCTTCTCTCAAAGAACACCATTCTCAGGAGTATCAAAGTACGATATATTGGTTCACGATCCCCTGGCCCTTACAAAACTCATAAAATGGACCAGGAGCTTGACCCACATCAGTATGTCTATCATAGTATTCACCTCCTCTATCTGATCTCACAACTTTTATTTGACGATCAAGTTGTTTTTCAACTTCAATTTTATAATCTTTGAAAGTTGTAAGTGACTCAGATTTTTCCTTAATAAGATACAAGTACATATAACGAGAATAATCATCAATATAAGTGATAAATGAATTATGTCTAGTTATGCCAGTGATAGAGTAAGGACCACTAATGTCAGTGTGGATGAGCTCCAATAAATTTGAACTCCTGGTGGTACCTTTTTTATTTACTGATGTCATTTTACCTTTGAGGCATTTGACACATGTTCCAAAATCATTGAAATCGAGAAAAGGTAACACTTCATCCTTCACGAGTCTAGACAAACGTTCTCGTGAAATGTGGCCTAAACGTTGATGCCACAACATGGACGAAGTTTCTAAGTCTCGCTTTCGTTTTCTCTTTGATAATGTCTGGTTGATATTATACGACAACAAAGATTTGGAAAAATCATCATCTAGTTCTAATTTATAGAAACCACCATCCAGATAACCACAACCAAACACTTGAGAATTTAAACTAATAGTAAGTCTGTCATGACCATGAGAAACATCAAAACCGTCTATGTCTAACTTTGGCCTTGATACTAAATTCCGAGTAATCTCAGGAATATATAAGGTATCATAAAGTTTAATAAACAAACTAGTTTTCATTATTAATTCTAAGGTTCCCACGGCTACGACAGGTAGTTCATTTCCATTCCCCAATTTAAGCGTTCTTCGGTTTCTTTCCGGCTTTCCGATTGTAAGAATCCTCTGAAGTGAGTTGGTTACATGAACCATAGAACCAGAGTCAAACCACCATGTATTAGTTGGAACATTTAAATTAAAGGACTCAAGTATCATGTAAAGATGATTACCTTTCTTAGTCAGCCACTCCTTAAAGTCTTGACATCTTTTTCTATGTCCTTCCCTTCCTTCGACGAATTTGCAGTAAGACTTCCCTTTGGAGTTCTTAGAGCTGGAAGCAGCACTTGCACCATGTTTCTGGACCTTAGAAACTTCTTTCTTATCGACATTGCCTTTCCTCTTCTTTGGATTAGCAGTCATGAGATAAGCCACATCCGGTTTGTCCAGCTTCAGATGCTCTTCTTCTTGTACGCACATAGCAATCAACTCATTCATCGACCACTTAACCTGTTGGGTGTTGTAGTTGACCTTGAAAGCTTCAAAAGATCTTTGGAAGAGAAGTCATGATGAAGTGCACTAAGAAACCTCACCGATCTCCATGTCTAATCCCTTAAGCTTGTGGGCCATGTCGTTCATCACCATGATGTGCTCACGAATGCCGCTATTCCCGTCATATTTCGTAGTCACCATCTTCAAAATAAGAGTACTGGCATGTGCCTTAGAAGTTGCTTTGAATTGTTCCTCCACAGAAGCCAGAAAAGTCTTAGCATTAGTTGAATCTGGAATAGCTCCCCTGATGATTATGCTGATGGAATTTTTAATGAGCATAAGAGCCATTCGGTTGCATCTCTCCCATCTCTCATGTACTATTTTATCTTCAAGAAGATTTTCATTAGTGAGAGCGGAGGAGGGCATCCTCTCTCTCGTGCATAATCAAAATCCAACATGCCAAAAGTTAGCATCAGTGAATCCTTCCATGAAGAAAAGTTCGCACCATTCAAAGTTTCAATTCCCATATTTGGGGCTGATAGTGAATTTAGATGAGAGAAATAAGACACTTAATTAGACAAGAACTTATGGTGATCTAGAGGGGTAATGAATTAAGGCAGATGAAGATAAGGACCATTATATTCTAATAAAGCTATGATAAGAGTCTATTATAACACCAAAATAATAGACTAAATTAAATTCTACTTAAACAAATGGCTTTCACTTTGGTTATGACCAATTATTTAAATATTATGAATAATAAAATTATAACGTGCAATTTGAATGAAACACATCACCTTTGGGCAGAAATGAGATATCCAAATTTTAATGCACACATATGCATATATATACTTAGTTCACAATACACAATCATAGCACATCATCTTTGGACAGAAGTGAAAAATCATGTATTTAAGGCGAACGTCATGCAAATATCTGTTTAAGGATATGCACTAAGTGAAAATGCTTAATCAAACTTGAATAAGTTTTTACAAATGTAACACATCACCTTTGGGCAGAAGTGTACTCTAGAGTATTATTCAAGTCAAGAAGAATAAATCAAAGATTTCATCAAAATAAGGATGAATAATATGAATATATATTCTTCTGGAATCAGTAAAACCATAAAACCATAATGTTTTGATCGGAAACATATCCCTTTTGTTAAAACCCATAATACTCGAACAAATCGGAAACAGAGTGGAGAAACACAAAATCAATTTTAGTTAGGGCTAAAACATGTTTCAGATCTGAATTCCAGTATTTAGAGAATAAAACAGAATTGATTAATCAACATAATGCTCTGGTACCAGATGTTAAACAATTCTTTAACATGTAATATAAGTCAGGGATTAGATCATGTGTACCTGATAGTCCCGTGAATGTAGTGAAAGATGAGGCCATGATTTCGATGATGATCGAGTTCCCGTTTAGGGTGTATTGTTATGATGGTAGAGTTGAGGTGACAGAGGAGAGAATAAGATTGGTGTGTCGCACTTTTCCTCTGCCTAATAATCTCTTTATATATACACCCAAGGGGAAACCCTGATTAGGTCATGAGGATAATTATGTCTATCAAATAATTATCAATTAAATATGTGGGTATTCATAAGGTCAATGATCAATTAATTAGATAAATGATAACTTGTGCCACACAATAAACAACGAGTCTTACACCACTCACTAAGTACAGGGGACTCAATAATTCAGTCCGGTTATGTTTGAACTATTTTCACAGTTCAATTCAATTTTTTCTAAACTATTTTTTAGTTTGTACATTTTTCTATTAGTTTAATTCAGTTCAGTATTTTTGTCTAACCTTAAAAGCGAGAAAGATCGAGTGAAAAATTATTTTTTCTTACTGCTACTTTTTAAATACTTTAACATTCTTTAAGTAATTTGATTGTGTAAAATAGATGGTTGCACAAAGAATTAGATGACACTATTGATTGAAAAAATTGCTATGAACAACGTAATTATATAGAAATTTTGGAAGAAAAGATTAAATCATAAGTTCGTTTTAGCAAAGGATATTTTTAGTTTTATTTACGAAATTATTTAAATAGTTTAAAAATTTATTATAGTTGGGCTGTTTAAATTGAAGCTCAGCAGCAAACGTGGGAGGGATGTTCACCACTTGGTCTGGATTTGTGTCTAACCTATGATTCGATATTCTCTGTGTTGTATTTGTCTATGTCTCAACTTTACCTGGGACCTACTTACAACCTCACGGCACAACTTTCTCAACCTAAACACATCTATACATTTCATAACATTTATTGATCAGTTACCTCATAAGTCATCATTTTTTGTGAACTAACATTTTTTTTTTTTTTACTATTAGAAGTACATTTAAATAAGTACATCAATAGACTTTTAGTAAGTGATGATGTTGAGCTGATTGTTGTTGAGATCTATTAAATTTAATCTAGACTTGTTACACTCAATTTAATAACTCATCCTCATGGATCATCAAATCTCACGTGTCATTTCAAGAAGCACCACTACGAGGTCAACTAATATGTAAAAGATTTCCCTATCTTTCATAGGGTTCATATCAACATATGAAAGAGAAATTCCAATGCATGTGGTACTAGACAATGGGTGTGAAATCCTTTTACTCCATGACTATATCATATACAACACTTTTTGGAAACCTTATTCTTATCACATTTTCTCTCCTTAGAAAGGTGAAGCTAAACATACCCGAATTCATAATTGTCTGTCTATTAGAAACACAGTAACATATACATTGTCTATTTTTTAAAAACAACATAATATATATAAATTATCTCTGTTCTGCTATCGTGTTCTCTTCACTAAGATGACTTTGGGCTTTCAACCATGTTTACTCCTAGAATGGATTACACAATAATTTTTTTTTTTCATGGATCAACTCAATCCATGAATATAACCCCATCGTTATATAATTTCATTGAATATAATTTCCACTTACAAATATAATTTCATTTATTTCTATTTAAGTTTCTCTCACACATTATAACATTATTTATGATTTTATTATGAATTCCTCGTTCTCTTTGCTTAGTACATATTTATAGATATATAAGCAGCATAAACATTCATAACACTTCTCACAAGACCACTTAGAATACTTGTGACAGAATATTATACATATCTGTACATAGCCAAGGTTTCATAACCATGCATTTAACATACAAGAAACATTTCTATCAATATTTGTATTGCCTCCCTATACTTACCCAATGCTATAAATAATTTATAAAAACATAAGAAAATGAGAGATTTCAAAAAAAAAAAAAAAAACCAAAAAACTGGGTGCACACTAAAAGGTATCAAATTTTGGGGTTCAAATTTAAATATTATTTGCAATTGAATACGAGTGAGAAACCTCACTTCAACTGGTATTTGTGACTCTGCAAAAAATCTTAATTTAATTTAAAAGATACTAGAATTTATATTTCATATTTAAGTAATTATAATTAAAAACTATAACCCTTAAAATTTCATATATAATATATAATATAATTATAATAAATTAAATTTCACTTACTATTACTCGATTAATTGGTTTAAATATGAAAGGAAAAAATCCTGATAAAATATTTTTTCTCTCCTTCTAGGTTTGTTTGAGATGTTGTTAGACACTCCTCTCATTAACACATTTTTTTTACAAAGAGGAAACTCTTATGTTTGGTTTTATATTGTTTTTTTTTTTATGTTGATAGATTTACCACTTCATAATATTCATAATATTGCGACTTCAATCTGAAATGTGGAAATGTTCATAGAAGAAAGAGAGAGCATACAATAAAATTAAAAATGATCGTGGTTCAGTATCTCAAGACCTAACTCATAGTTTTAGGAAAAGATTTTATTATTTTATACGAGAAAATTACAAATCATCTCACATATAATTTTTGTATAGAAAAATTACAAATAATTACATATATAATTTTTACACGAGAAAATTACAAATCCTCTCACACACTATTTCTTATTTACGATATACAAAGACGTAGTGCAAGTGAATAAAACTTAATACTTTCTCTCACATGAGACATGATACAAGTGAATAAAACTTAATATTTTCTCTTATGTATGTCTTTCACTCTCTTTTTCTATATCTAATGTTTACTGAGATGAGACTCTGAATTAACACATAAATATTATTGAGTAAAGATAAATATATATGATATTTATATTATTTTTTATTTTGCTTAAATACAAAATATTTGTTGAAATATTTTAGTTAATATATATTCTATCTTGGAGGTCTTTCGTCTACTTAGTGGTTTTTAATATTTTACTCTCCCTTTTTTTATGTTAATATTTTAAGATATGGATATGAAATTTGATTAACCAAATGATTTGTAATATATTCAAATAAAGAAAAATGTATTACTTGGTGTTAAAATTCACGTAAACATTCAGTGCCACCATAATAAAAACAACGGGATAAATAGATGAATTAAATGACAGACGAGAATAAATGTCACCATAATAATAGTGTACATTGAAGGTATCTTCCTATAATTTTTTTTCTTACAATTATAGTAGTGCGTAAGTAATAATAAACTAAGCTAAAATTATTATTCAAATAAGATGTTAACTTTTTGAGCAAATCATTATTCATTTTTATTTTTTATAATTTTTCTTACATAAATTATTCAAAAAATTATCTATACAATTTTCGGTTATATTATATATGTTGATATGTGTATGTCAATTTATTAAAATAGATAGTAGTTTTGTATATAAAATATAACAATAGAGATGAACACATTTTTAAAAAAAAAGACAGTTGAAAAAACTATAAATTGATGGAAAAGAATTTTTTTTACTAAGTACTTTTTCTAATTAAATTTAATTTCTTATTTAATTAACATATATTTAATTATATAAAAGAAATCAAGATTTTTAGGCAAAATTATTTGTTTATTAAATAAATATTCATTTCTTATTTACTGTCTTCTCATTTAAATAAAATTTTCAAAATTATTTTCCTTCAAAATTTTAATTTTATTTTATACATTGGTATTTACATGTCAATTTATTAACACAAATATCAATAAGATACAACACATAGTAAATAGAGATAAAAGATTCTACAAAATAATTTTATGTTTTTAACGTTTAAATTAATAAAAAAACAAAGAGAGATAAATAAATTTAGAAATTAAGAAAAAAATAGAGATTAATAAATTTAGAAATTACGAAAAGAAATTTATATTTAAATTATAAGATTTGGCATCTATTTTACTCTATGCCATGTAGAACTTGACATTATGTATTTTGTTTAATTCGAGAACCGTGTTATGTATTATTATATATTAAGGAATAATAAATATAAATAAATTATAATACGAAGATGAACATATTCTTTTTAAGAAACAAGTAGAAAATTCTCAAAATTAAGCCTGCTGTATTTTTTATTGACTAAGTCATACGTTTAGATTTAAAATAACAATATTAATCTTCTTTTATTATAATATATTTTCATTTATTGAAGTGAATAATGTTAATATTCAAATTTCCTATAATTAGTATTGATTTAAATAATTTTATAAATTAAAATTTATTTGAGTTATTTTTCATGCTTACTCTTATTTTCTATATTTTTTCCTGGTTACTCTTATTTGAGCTATAAATAATATTTAAAAGATACTGACTTTAATGTTATAATTAAATTGTTTTATGTTTATTGATTTGTTATTTATATTAAATTCAGTCTAACCGGTTGAATTTGATATTAAAAATAATAAGATTTAAATTCATGTATTAAGGTTTAAATAAAAATTATTAACTATTATCTTATACTACTTTTTCATTATAAATGTCATAAAAAAATTATATTTATATTTAAAATAAACAAATCTTAAAATAATAAATAGATTTGGAGAGATAGATGATCTAGTCATACCTCATGTCAAACAAAGAAAAAATAATTTATTACAAGTTATAATTTAAGGTCAAGCTTACAAAATAGAAAACATGTTTAACCTGTTAAGTATTGAGTCTAACGTGATTTTATCTCTGTTAAGTGTTACTTGACCCTTTCTTGTATAATCATATCAGAATGAAAAGAATTAAAAATGTTGAAATAATAGATAAAGGGTTAAAAATTAATATAGTATTTATTAGGGATTAAATTGGAAACCTAAAAAAATTGAGTGAATAAAAATTTAATTAAATTTTTTTAAAAAGAGAAAGGAATAAGGAGGGAAAAGGTTAGAGTAAATTTGTCATTTGAGAAATTTTAAAAACATGGAAAATGATAGGTGCCCAAGTATTTGTACTGAAATGGAAATCACTGTTGGCTACAGCTAGAGGCTTTCTTACAATTATTATGATACAGTTTAGCTTCATGGGCCTCTGAATATTGCCCAACTCAATACTTAAAATGCACTAACAAAAAGATTTGTATCCACAAACACTTTGGATATACATTTTATATTCAATTCTCTAGAACAGATAAATACAGTATACTCTGCAAACTAAAAGAATCATCCACAAACACTATGTTCAATAGGGTCAAGATGGTAAATCCAATGCTCTAAAAAATTCTCTCTGGCTTTGAGTTATAATATTCATCACTTTCCACACCCTTCAACATATAGAGCAAAAACTCATTCCATGTGTCAACTGGCCCTGGCAAGCACCAATGAACACAATCATTCACTGTCCTATTTCCATCCACAGAATGTCCATAGTTGTTGGGGTGTCCATCAGGTCTCAACCACATGATTTCAGTTGTGTTCATCATCAAATACTCCAAACCCCTCTTTGTGGCTTCAATTTGTGCTTCCCTAAACTCTTCAACTTGAGCCATATACATATCTAGAATGTAATCCTCTACCTTCATTTCCTCATTGGTGAATGGCCTAGTCCTCACACACTTCCCTCCCTTGTTCCAATCCCCATTCTCAAAGTGTGCTGGAGAGAATGTCCTTAAAAATGTGACACCCTTATACTTCTCAAGGCTATTGAGAGTCCTAAATGCAGTTCTGAATGCTTTCTTGTATCCATAGACGTGAGTAAGGTCTTTCACATTCTCTCTGGTACATTTGTTGCATCCAACAAGTTTACCCTTTTCATAGAATAATAGTGGCCTAAAGAACCATTGTCCTGTTGACATTATGACAATGTCAAAGTTCTCAACCTGACTAGACCATGCTTCATCTACCTCATCTAGATACAGTTTCATGATGCTGTCGTAGGTATGACCTTTTGGATCAGCATCAACTGATCTCACAAAATATGGAGACCATAGATTTGCAAGGGTGAAATTGTATTCATGATAGATATACCTTTTGAAGTATATGACATTTGATGAATATCTTTGAGAAACATCCTCAGGTTCAGACACCTGAAAAGAGTAAACCACATAAACATGTTTTAGGATTGTTATCTTCATATGAGTAGGACTTTCTAACACAAGCAAGATCTTAAAAAAGGGTCTAGTTCCACAATTTCAATTGCAACATATTCTACAATTTCCCACAACATTAAAGATATATTCCAACGAAATTGCAACTGTGACCACAATTTAAAACCTTGAACATAAACATGCAAAGCAGCTTTTTAACAAAATTTTCTGTCACAAATACAACTAGTGAAAGATTAATCAAGAGTTGAGAGTATTAGGTAGAGTGAGTGGTATGAGGCAAGAATGGAGTTATATGATACAAATTTTTGGCTTATATTCTCTTGGAATGACCAGAATAAAAAGAAGAAAAAAGATGAGTTGATCACTTACATGACTTAGGAGGCACAACAAAGACTGCATCTGGTTTCTTCCCACTGAGTCTCCAACAAATACCATTTTCTTTCCTCTCACAAGATTTAAGAATTGAGTTGCATTGAAGAATGGAAGCTCACATTCATCTGGTTTCCACCTCCAATGAAGATACTCTCTATCAGGCCTCCCAAACTTGAGGCAGTTTTGTTGGTCTATTATCCAATGGCATGTTCCATTGTTGTAGTAAGGTTCTTCAGGCTTATGAACCCATCTTCCAGAAAAGATGTTACATTGTTTCGTTTCTGTGTGGTTCTTCAAACTGCTGACACTGGCAGAAGATATCTCAGGAGTTGATTCATGTGAATTTCTCATGAGAGATATAGGGAGCATGATGAGAAGAAGAGTGAAGGGAACAAGGAAAATACTTTTGGCAGTGTTTCTTGTTGTGTACTTTCCATTGAGAATCTCATAGGCCCGAAACTTCATTGTCATTGCTGATCTATATTTTGATTCAAAACCTTTGCTGAATGGCTCATATAAAGATGAACTTTATTCTAATGTTTGGTTAACATAATCCTTTCAACTTTGAATTCTGTTTTGAACTAAAGTTCGTCATGGTCTACCTTATTATAGCTGAATCAACTTCATTAGTTCGTATGTCCAAGTCTTGTTAAAGTGTGTAATTATTCATTAATGATATTATAACGTGTACATAGATAGTTGGAAAAAAATAAACAAATGAAAGAAAAAAAGCCTTATTCCACCTTATTTTTTTTGCTATGATCACCTTCATTGCTTTAGTTGTAAAAGGGGGAAATTGCTTCTTTTCTAAACTATTTGAATTTTACAAGACTCTGGCTTTTGTTCTGCTTCTAGGTTTGCATAAACAATTAACCATATGCATGCTTATGCACATCTTTTAATGGATATGTACAAGGAGAAAGAACCTTAGAGGGTGCTATCCAATTCATAACAACTAAGTGTGACTAATAAAACAAGTCAAAAGCTACAAAAAAGAGAATAATAAAATATAAAATTGTTGTTAGAAGCCATCAGATGGAATCTAATATTATAGGTCCCATTTGCACTCATTGTTTAGTAGGTTTGTCAGTTCCTTCGTGTGAGTGAGAAACCAAAGGTAAAAAGTAAGATGCTAAAATTGGTAAGAAAGATTTATTATTATTCATTTTTTTTTATTGAAGTGAGAGCATGTGTAGCTGAAGTTATCAGGTAGATCTCATGCTGGTTGGTAAACTAGCCAACTTCCAAAGCCTGAATAGTAAAGTTTTCTCTCTTTGCATTTTGTACATATTGTTGATCAAAGAAAAAGCAATCTAGTTTCATCACAACACAAAAGGAAAAGAAAGCTGAGATGGGTCAGGATTGAAGGGCTGAAGCAAAAATCAGTACTGACATATCAGAATGTCTCATTTATTCTTTTGATTAATTTCTATCCAAGCAAAGTTATCACCTAATTTTAGAAAAATTTCTACATGACTTAATCTAACTACGAAAAATATTTTTGTAGGTAATTAAAATACACAAACAATAAGATAATTAATTATAAAATGTAAAAAGAGAGAAATATATATATATATATATATATATATATATATATATTTATGAGTAAGTTGACTATTGACTACACACTACAGTGGACTGAAGTAAAATTATACTACCATAATTACAATAAATCAGTCTTGAGAAACTAATTCAATTGATTTAAGCATAATATAAGTTATATAAGAGAATCCAACTCAATTAATTAAACAAAGTATATGAGTATTGTGCTCAAATTTTACAAATACATCAAAAGAACATGTTATTGAATATTATTAAATATTTTTGCCATAAATTAAAAAAATCAACTACATGTCATATGGAGATTAATCTATCATGACACTATTTAATAATTTGTACATATTTTGATAAATTTATATCATAAAATATTGTTATACTATTTTTTTTCATAAACAAATATTATTATACTATTGTCTCTGGTACTTTGTATTACAAATTATTTCTGCAATAATTAATGCAACATCCAAAACTAATTATTGGTTCTGGTACCTTGTAGAATTTTGTAACATTGAGAGCACATATAGAAAATATATTATAATAATCACTTTGAATATGGTTATAACATGCCCCTCTACGAATATATGGTCTTTCAGTATTTTCCATATCAAAACCAAGGAATAATTTGTGTTCCTTTGTATCTCCATTCTCCATATTGTTGTGATTTTATCATAGCAAAAGCACATGAGACCTATATTGGTAGAATTTGGAACAAAGTGGTGGTTCAAGGGACATGAATATTGCCGACAGATTCTTTAGTTTTCAACAGGTATTTTTGTCCTATATTTTCCTCATAGAAAATGCTAATAAATATGGCACCAGTTAAAGAACTCAGACAAGAAAAGTTTTTATTCACATGCATAGATTTTTATTGAAATATGTAAAATTACACTTTTTTACTCTATCTATATATTCTCTCTTTTTTTTTTAATGGTGTACGAAAACCACTTATTTAAGTAAGACCTTTCAGCATAAAAGTTAATGAAAACATCAAAATAGTTTTTATAGTACATATTAAGTGTGTGGTCCAATTCTCTTTAATTTTCCTTTAATAAAATAGGACCAAAATGGTGGGTTCTTGAGAATATTAGCAGAAGTTGGCATATTTTGGAAGGAAGTGGTGGGTAGGGAATAAAATACAAGGTGGTGAGAGTGAAACATCTAAAAGACAACAAAGCAATGACTTTTAGCAAATCCTCATCTTTTATTATAGTGATTGTTGCATTATAACATCCAAAACACCCAATTTGTTTGTTCAATTTTCATTTCATAATATATCTTCTTTGTACCTTTTATTTTTATACTTTAGGTGGCATTTCCTTAATTATTGAAGTATCTTTAGGCCCAACATGCATATTATAAAACATAAAAATTTAATAACAATGATGATGTTGGTAAAATTGTATTAAAGCTTAACTTGTATGCATTGAATAGTAATAAATTTTTAAAAAGTTTTATAACATAACTTTTAAAAACAATTATTATAAAAACTAATAAATTCATCATCATGAATATTTATGATTTAATCATAATCTATAATTATCTTTTCTATACTAAATAATGTGATTTAATCATTTAAATAAAGAAAAGGTTTAATGGCTATATATTGTTAATATAAAATGATTTACATTATCACCCAACTATAAATTATTGTTGATATTATAATGTTTTCAGAAAAGTTAACAAATTTAATAAATAGTGAAAAAATATAAAATTTTACGTAATTATTACATAGTCTACTTTTTTTATAAAGAAAATATTGACATAGATATCATCGATGATTCTCTAAGCTAAATGTCGTAACCAGTAAGATTTGCCTTTGAAAATTTGCTTTAGTAACTTTGTCAATAGACATTGTTTGATTACTTCTCGCAAAATTAATTTCTTTGCTTAAATCATTCTCATGACAGTTTAGATGAAGTTACGTATTTTGGAGTATCTATCAATTTTATATGACTAATCATTTCTGGGAATACCATTTGATCTAACTTTTTCTATTGGTGGGGTTTTGGTAGGGTTCCATCATTCAAAACAACCCGAAACAATGTCCACAAATGGTTAAGATATCAGTTTCCGGATAATTATTTGATGATAACCAACAAAGCCCAAATAATTGAATTCAATAATAATAAAAAAAATATAATTATAATTATAATGATAATAATAATAATAAATTTGTAATTAAAATAAATTTAATTTGAAATTTAAAAAATATGTTAAAAAAATTGTTATATTTTACCTTTTAAATTTTTAATAAAATAAGTCAACAACGTAAATGTGTAGGGTTTGAAATTGGGACTGATCCCGGCAGAACGATAGCAGACGCGAAACTGGTTCTGGCGGAAGCGAAAGCAGAACTGATGCAGACGAAAAGATTAGGAAGGTACGAGAAGATTGAAGGGAGAATGAGACACCAAGGAGATTGGAGGGAGAATGAGATTGGGAGGGTGCGACATACAAAAAGATTGAGAGGCGACAAGGGAAATGAAGCGAAATTAGTGTTTCAACTTTCAACCCTGCGGGTTTTCGGATCGCCCCGCGGACCCCGCGAATTTAATCACAAAGCCCATGAATTTTTCGGGGCGAGCTTTTACGAACTATACCCCTAAATTTTTTATAAAAAAATAAGTCTAAACCCGTGCAGGTCATGGGGTCTTTGAACTGACTCATAGACTTCAACCCTTATACCCACCCCTAATAATAGTACTAACAATAAATAATATATTATAAATGTTTAATTTAATTATATATTCTAATTAGCTTTGTATATGACCTAATGTTAATATATATTCTCTTTAGCTTTGAACATGACCAAATGTTAATGTTAAACTAAACAAAACTAAGATGTAAAACTAATGGGAGGCTTTTAGAATCACAGTCATTGCTCTGAGTTTTTTAACTTAATCTAAAAAGTGACAACTAATTCCTTCGCAATCATTAAAGTCTTGAACACTTTTCACATGATTGTGTGGTAATTGCTTTTTAAATGATTGTGGTTTTGATCTTTGAATCTCGCAAGACTCCCAACAACAACTCTTCCTTTGGCTTCACTTGGCCGTGAAGTCATTCTAATTCTTCCAATTTTCATATTTTACGTTATGTTACGTATCTTTGACACATGTTCTTCGAGGCTTTTTTATCCCACAAGTTGCTAAAAGATCATTACCTTGAATGCTTTTATTGAAAACACATTAAGATAATTTTAATTCTAGGAACACTAGATAAGATTAGATTTGAATACAATGCATTTTCAATAAGTTAATTCATTGTTACCTTCCCTTGATGGGATGCACCTCCTTTCTTTGACTCACAAATACACAGAAAATTTTGATCAAGTAGACAAATACCCATCAATCCATCATGGGTTAAAGTGTCCTAATTAAGCTAATTAAGTCCACAAAGTGAAAAGATGAACATGCAAAAGTATATATAAGTTGTTTACTATTTTTTTCTTAATTGGGTGTGGCTAAGAACTAAACTATCTAATCACAAGAGTATCATTGAGCTAATAATGGGCCCACATTATACCAATCATAATTTCTAGCTGCCATAGTATACTCGATGGTATGAACTTAATTTTTGTTTTAATCATATTTTTCTTACCTTCTTTACTAAGCCTACAAGATATACTAGGGAATTATAGTCATAAAATTATAAAAAAATATATATATTATTGCAGCCCTCTTATCTTCTTTCCTTTTAATTTTACAACGGCTAAGTGAATAAAATAATTTTTATTCATATTATATTCTTACATAAATATAAAAAATATTTAAATTTTATTTTTTAAATAATTGACATGTAAGAAGTAGAGGTGAAAACTTGAGTTCAATCTAATTTTTTGGCCTATCTGATTGACTTGTTAAGCTTGATATTAAAAATATGACTATGGTAGAATTAAAATTTATATATCAAAGTTTAAATTTGAAATTACTAATCACTGTACTACAATACTCTTTTGTTGTTTTGAAACTTGTTATTTTTAGTGTATATTTAAAATTTGAAATTTTGGTATGTTGGACTAATATTATATTAATGTTTGTTAATATTATATAATGTTTGTTGTTGTTTTAATACAATGAATTATTGTTTGATGTTGACTTATTATATTTAATTACTATGTCATTAAAATTTAGGGATAATGACTTAAATAAATTCATAAACAGATTTATTAAATTTGCATTGAATATAAACCTGTTAATAGACTTTGTAAATAGACTTTTGTAAATAGACTTTGAGAAATAGATAAATCGATCTATCAAATCAACAATTTATTATATATTATAAGTTATATTCATATTTATAAAATAAAAAATAAACTTGACCTGTTAAAAATTAAATCTCACCTATTTTCATCTTAATAACAAATAACGAGAGACAAAGATGGTTTATAATGCAAGATGAAATTAAACAAACTAATGTGAAGATGAATATACGGAGACAACAACATAAATGAAGATAAAGAGCTAATGTAAAGACGAAGAAGTTTAGACAACAATAAAGATGAGGCTTCAGAAATTAATAATTTTATAAGAACAAAAACGTGATTCCATTCCCATTTATGAACTATGACCTTTGAAGGTTTCCATCCACCTTACATCATAGAGCATGTGTACCTCACTTTTACCAACGTTGTATTGGGTTTCAAGTATCTAATAGAAATCTTTTTATTTCAGGGAATGTTAGTACTTTGTACAGAAATTATTAGTATTGTTTTTTTTTATCCTATTCTTATATTCTCTCATGTCTCATGTTGCCGTACATGAAGGTTAAATTTTAAATATAGTCCCTAACTTTGATACACTTTTATTTTAATCTTCACACAAATAATTTTGCAATTTGGTTTTTGCGTGACAATTGTTTATAAATTAGTGCATACCATTTATTAATTCATGTTAAAACGGTATTGTATAATTTTTTTTCTTCATACAGGGACAAAAAAAAATGTGCTAATTTAATTTAAGGGCCAAAATGTGAGAAGCTTTTTATGTAGCTATTAAAATGAAGTGCATGTGAAGAAAATGAAATAAAAACGAAGTGCGTGCATGTAAATTGGGTTTTCGTGTAAAGACTAAAATGAAAAATATTATCAAATACTCAAATATAAAGACTGAATTTAATACTGTCAGAATTTTGATAAATAATAAAAAATAATTCGAAAATATATTTTATAGTTTTTATATAAAGATAATTAAAATACAGAACTTTACACGGAAAAACTAAAACGAAAAATATATATAATATCATATTTAGGGAGCAAATTTTTAATATAACCTTTTCAAAAGGAGAAGCTGAATAACCATAAGTAACCATCCACTAAGTAAAGCTAATGTATACACACAGGACAGATGTAGAATAAAATTGAAGAGGATGTTAAAAAACAACTTAATTAAAAATTATTTACATTTTGATAAATATATATCCAATAAATAATAATTTTTATAATATATTAACTGATTTTATACATCAAAAGTTAATTTTATACATAAATTATAAATGATATTCATCATAAAAAAATTAAATAAATATTATTTTTGTATTTTATTTTATTTATTGATTTAGATTAATTTGTTTTGGCAAGTGGGCAAAGAAATCATGTCAATTAAATAGTTAATTAATTAATCAATTACCAACACGTTGTTGGTAGGACTAATATTGAACATGAGTTTTTTAAAGAATGTTTTGGGATCTATTTTCTTTAAAAAAAACAATTGATTGAAAGAAGATAGGAGAGACCTCATTAAAAATGATTAGTTAATTATAAAAAAGTTAATCATTCAATTAATCAGTCGTATAAACTAAAGATATTATTGATTATGAAAAGGCAAAATGGCATGGACAGAGATTTAAGAAATGGACAAGCCAACAAAGATGAAATGGCATTATTTGAGGCCTTTGGTTGAGAGCTATAATTTGTAGTTGATGTTTCACAAACAAGTTTTGGTTGTGGTTGCTAAATTGGATTTTGTTTTCTTCCTTTTAATATTTTATATTTGACCATGATTTTCATGGTGATTTATGTAATCAAATATCAATGGAAGATTAGGGGTCATATTCTATGTTCTAAGTATGTCATCGGTATTCTATGTTCCATTAAATTTAACTAGTGTTAATAAAAAATTAAAAGCATTATAAATAACTAGTATTATCCATTCTCAAGATATTGAATTGTAATCAATTTAACTATGAAATGAATTATATTAAAAAAATAAATCATATTATGAGCAATTGAATTTTTTAATAAAACTAATTATTGCATTCAATAATCGATACTTCAAACCAATATTTGGTCAATAAAATAATATATACTCATAGAAAAGAAATAAGAAATATAAATAATTATATACTTTTAAGGGTTGTTGACTTGTTGTATTGGTGCCCCAAATTCTTATCCACATTAAATATCATTTGATGTGTTTATTAAGGAGAAATTTATGGACTTTTTTCTTTGACACCGAAATTTGGTGAACTTTTGCTATATATTCTATGTTGGTTTATACTTAATTTTCATTATTTAATTTATTAAATACAAAAATTGCAAGGATAAAGGCCATAACACTGAAATATATAAATAAATATATTTTCAAGACTCTATCTATCATTTACATGTTTTTTTTAACCATAGTTTTGATACACAGTATCTACCATAGAATATACGAATTAAACTTTCATGGTTTTTATTTATATGAAGTATCACCTTTAGTTTATAAAATGAAATCTCTCATAAAAAAAAAATTCTTAATTTTATTATGATAAAAGTGTATAGATAAATCTTTTATAACATTCTTAAACATGTAAATCTTCATTTTTTTCCCCCTACAGATAAAAAAAACTTGAATTTTATTATAACATAACAAATTTTATCTATAAAAAATTACAAAAAAAATATCCAATTGTAGTTTACAACAAAACAATTGATTGATATGTATAAATTTAGCTTATTGCAGATCTCATGCCTTCCATCTTCAACATTTGTAGCAAGAAATCACTCCATGTGTCAATGGGTCCAGGCAAGCACCAATGAACACAATCATTATATAATGTTACATTCTCATGTGGCCAATGTCCATATTTACTTGGATGACCATCTGGTCTCAACAACATTGCTTGTGTGGTGTCAAGTAACTTGAATCTCAAACCCTTCTTTCTACCTTCCCTTTGTGCAATCCTAAATTCCTCCAATTGGATCATGTATAACTCCAAACTAGTGCCCTCTAATTGTGTCTCATTACTCCTAAATGGCTTAGTTCTCACACAATTCCCACCTTGATTCCATATTCCATTCTCAAAATGGGGTGGTGCAAATGTTCTAAGAAATGTTACACCCTTAAAGTTTTGTAAACTATTTATGGCTTTAAATGCAGTCTTAAAAGCCTTTCTATAACCATAGAACATGGTTAAATCAGGAACATTTTCTAAGAGGCAAAAATGACATCCAACAATTTTTTGCTTCTCATAGAACACCATTGGTCTGTAGAACCAATGCCCTCCATCAAGAATGATATAGTCAAAATTTTCAATTTGGGTTGTCCATTTCTCATCAAACTCATCAAGATAAAGGTTAAAAAGCCCAGTATTGCTTGGACCATTTGAATCTGCTAATGAGGTTCTTACCAAATGGGGTGTCCAAAATGTGGCCATGGTAAAGTTATAACCTACATACTTCCATCTCTTAAAATATTCATCACTAGTGTATGATACATCAACAGGCCATTCCACCTGAAAAGTTAATAAAACCAAAATTTAATAATTTATAGATATCACATTATCAATGCCAAACAAGTATTTATTGTGTTAAGAAAACTTGTTAGTGTAGTGTTATTTATTTATTTATTGTAAAAAATGAAAATTAATTTTTATTATGTATTGTATTATCATATGAGGAACTTAATTTTTGTGAAATCAACTAGAAAATAAAAAAATTTAAACAAAAAACACAATAAGGGTTAGGACTTAGGAATGAGATATTTCTATAATGGGAGTCTCTATGTGTGCTTTTATGCAATTTATGTACTATCACTATGGAGTATGTTAAATGTACTTATTTTAAATCTTCTAAACTTGGTGGCCCAAATGCCCCAAACATTCCAAAAAGTTAAATTTTTAAATAACACCACATCTATAATCATTTCAATTGGAGCCAATTTTTCATGGTCCCAACATGGTGCATGTTACAAACTCAAAGGTTCCATAATTTGACAGCTGGACATTATGACATGTATTTGGTTTTAGGGAAAAAAGAAATTAAATAAAGGTATACTTCATTTTGAGTGGATTAGGACAGAGAGAAAAAAACAAAGAAGACAAAATAAAAAGGAAAATAGTAAGTATAATAAGTGATTCGAGTAAAAAAGAAAAAAAAAAAAGAAATATAAGGTGCATAACAAAATGAGTTTCTAAAAATCCTTAATTTTGATGTATGTATATCTATTGCTTGTAATCATTTATAATAAATTTTTTGATTTTGACAAAAAAAAATTGTCAAACTCTCAGAAAATCTAATTTATAATTAATTAATTATATATAGTGAATATATGGTACTTGAATTCTAATTTTAATGCAAATTTCACATTACTGTCATTTACTCCTTGTATTTTAAAATAAAGGGTAAGTAGAACAGTAAAGAAAATAAGTTACTTTTCTAAAAAATTTAGACCAAAGTTAGTGATATGATTAAACTATTCTTTTTTAAGAATTATATATTCTTTAATATTTTATTTTCCTAAATGGATAATAAAACATGGTTTTACAATTATTAAGATAAAATATTAAGAAGAAAGTGCAAAGAGAAAAAAAAAAACAAATGAATTGAAAAAAGCAATCTATACTTTCTCAATATTTCAAAATAGCATATTTTAGAAGAAAAAAAAAACTAAACTACATAATTCCATGTATAATAAAAGTAGCAATTACAAGTTATAAAAGAAAAATCATGCACAATTTTGATTCTCTTTTTAATATTCAAAAACGTCAATTTTTTTTTTAACTAAAAAGTTGAATTTATTGCATTCTAAAATTAGGTGATAATATTTAATTTCTTGTCATAGTTATCCACTTAAATAATTAAAGGGCCCGTTAGGTTATCGTTGTCTTGGATTCCAAAAGCAATTATTCATTTTTCACAAACAAACAACAACTTAAGCCCAAAGGATTCATTAGTTGGTCTGTCATACAACAGTAACCATCAGTTTCACTGGTTTTTTGATTAGTCAATAACCACTCCACCCCAACTTCACTTTTAGGTTGTCTCTTGTTTCTTCATGTTTCTATAAATTGCACAAGGTTTTGTTTAAAATTTATATGTATTTAGTAAAAAAATATTAGTTTTTTTTTTCAAAATAAAAATGAAGATAATGGGATAGTTTTTTTTTATTTTTATAAATCTTAAAAAATTAAATAAACAATTTTAAAATTAAAAATATAGGGTTTGTTTCTTTAAAAACAAAAATAGTTTAAATAACACATTACAAAATAGAAAATTATTTGTTTTATTAAAATAAATTTTTATTATAAATAAGTTTAAACAAACAAATCCAATAAATGAAATCATCTAGATATTTAAAAATAGAAGATAAATAAACTTGATTTTTGTAAATAGTCATGTGACCACAGATTATTTATAAATTTAATCATAATAATTTATATTTTATTCACGATAAACAAGATCTCACCCTTAACATATTCTTAAATTTTATAATCTCACCACACGAGTTTAATCTTAATAATATTATCCCATGCAGACATTGTTTACCAGGTCCACGACAATTTAAGAGAGATCAATAAGTAATACTGATGGTTATGATTATAATATTGATGAGAATATTTTAATATAAAAACCAGCTGTTCAAAAGATACTAAAATAAATAGTCAAGAAAAAAAATTATATTCTAAAACAATTTTACACATTCCCAATAACAGATCAATTATATATGATGATAAATTAGTTAACCTTTTTAATAATTACTTTATAACAAAAGTCATATAAATAATAATATTTAATTAGTAAAAATATAATTTTTTTTATACTATAATATATAACCTTTTTAAATCAAGCCAATAAATTAATGAGTAACTTGTTGGAATTTTACAATAATAAATTCAGTGTTTTGGAGGACACTAGACTCACATTCTCATAGACAATAGACATAACAACTTGAGTTAAGTAACTTGTTGGACTTTTATATCAATAAATTCGTTATAAAATATGCATAATGAAGTGACATTTACATTATTACCAAGAGAAAAATTAATAATATGGATGCATAACACTACAAAATATGCATAATGAAGTGGCATTTTGTTTTTTTCCCATTGTGTATATCTTCTAGTAATCTTCTAATTGTGACGTTTGAACCAATTACACTAAGTGGGCTTTGTTAGATTCAATAATTATTGTATTGTAGACTTAAGGGCTTGATTAGGTGACATGATTGAACTCTTCATTGCATTAATGTCTTCTACTGAAAAGGATAATATAATGCAAGGAACAACCACCCACAAAGAAATTAATGTATAGGTTAGTGAAAAGTGATATTAGTAAAAGAACTATTTATAGTTTTTTAGGATTAAATATGATTTTGATATCTGTAAATAATAATAAAAAAGATATTTTTTTTATAGAGACAAGAATGACAGGATATATTTCTATAAATGAGAAATTATAGAAAAATTATGTTTTAGAAACTTAATGTAAGTATTTTAGTTAGAAGAACTAAAAAAAACTATTTAATATATTCTTACAATAAAAGAAAAACAGAAAATTATTGAGATAAAATAATTATATTCTGAAAATTGGTATAGAATTATATTATACAATCATGTTTTCTTACATCTAATTTAAAAGTGCCAAATGAGTGAATAAAAAAAACAGAAGAAAAAGGAGGAAAAAGAGTAGTGGATTATAGTTATATGACAAGAAAGGAATATACTATTTTAGTCCTTAATTTTTGAAAACACTATTATTTAACTTTCTGATTTCAAGAAATCAAAAAATTAATCATTTATTTTTTATTTGATTACTTAATCTAATCTTAAAGTAATTTAGATAACATTTATTTTTAATTATAAAATATTAAATAATTTTTTGAGAATGAAATTAAATATAAATACTAGAAATTAGGAATGACTCTTAAAATTAGGAAACTAAAATTCGAGCATAAAAGAAGAAAGAAGATGAAAGATGGATATGAGTGGATAGAAGATAAAATATAAGTGCAACACAAAGTAGTTGTGGAAAAAAACAAAACCTTAAAAAGATAATATAACCCTCTCAATCCACGAGTGTTGTGAAGGAATATTTTGATATTTTCAGAGTGAGTCATCAACGTTTGTTGTACGTAGCACAAATTTTTAAAAGATTGAAAACTTTTGCTAAGATAGAAGCATGTACCACAAAAAAAATTTGTTGGGAACTCAAATGTAGACAAAAGTAAGAACTGAATGCATAAAAATGAAAATGCACAGTGACTACACTCTGTTTCATGTGGCCAAGTTTGGGACACAGCATGCTACAATCAATGTGATTGCCAGAGTTTTCAGAGCAAAGATTCGATTCCTTTTTAGCATGCATGCTTGATGTTGAATCATTTATATGCATGTTACTACCTTTTTATGTGATTATTATCCAATTTATTTTAAATAGTAATACCCGTTACAAATCTAAAGAAAAAAATGATGTGGTGTCAGCCCAATGCATGGATCAACTGAAATAAAATTATTTTAGTTTAATCAATAACTTTGAATTTAACTTGAGTTTATTGTGTTAAATAGTTGAAAGTAGTTTATATTAATTATACATGATTTTTTTTTTTTGAAAAAAAAAGTATTGTCAGCCTGAAGCAGTATTCATCACAATCACATAATTATTAAATGATACTTAAAATAATGTTCTAATTAGAAGTTTAATTAAAGATTTATGGATTGGGGTTGGGCACAATTGATGGCTATAATTTCTTGATGACTCTGTATGCTTAACAGAGAAGAATAATGATTGGTGTTCACTAGTGTTAAAATCCCATTTATGGATTTTGTGTAACATTGGAAAGGAAAAGAGTGTAATTGAATCAAGGTATATGTATTATTTTTTTGGCTATAATAAAGTTTGGGTCAAAGATTAAAGATGTAGAAGCTTGCTCTGTAATCAGATGCCAAATTACGTAAAATCAAAGCAACATATAAAAAATCAAATAGAAAAAAGACAAAAGGAAATAGGAAAAGATCAAGTGATGATAAAAAATAGTAGGAATAATTATTGTGGAGCAAGAATTTTAGAATTTTGAAGGTAGATAGATAGAATAGAATCATATAGAAGAGAGTGGTACTTACCCTTGAAAGTAGGCAAATCATGGATTGCATTTGATTTCTTCCAACTGAGTCACCAACAAAGGCCATTGATTTTCCCTTAACAATTTCTAGAAATTGGAAAGGGTTGAAAATGGGAAGTTCACATTCATTTGGTTTCCACTTCCACTTCATGAATTCAGAGTCAGGTCTTCCATACTTCATGCAATTTTGGTGTTCATGAATTGCCCAACATGTTGTGTTTGTGTAGTATGGTGCCTTTGGATTAGGCACCCATTCACCACTAAAAATGTCACACTTTTTCATAGATGATGTTGAGGGCAAGTTTTGAGGCCAATAATAGGGAGAGGAGGAGGATGATGATGAGGGTGTCTTGTATAATTTGTTGATCTTCAAGAGTGATGAGTAACTCAAAAAAGGGTAACACATTGGGGTTATGGCTAATATGAGTATGGCTAGGATTCCTAAGAAGGTCACTTTATGGATCATGTGTTTTGGGGTGTTTGTTACAGAGGGAAGCTCAATATCATGGAACTTCATCTTGGAAGAGATGGAGAATGAGAGAAAGAAAAAAAAAGGAGAGAAAGGGACTGAAGAGGAGGGAAATTAGGATAGGGTCTTTGGAGCAGTTTTTGCACTATATATTGAGTGCCAAGTGACTAAAAGTTGTCTGAGTTGTTTCTTGTGCTCATTCAGATTCTTTTTCTTTTTCTTTTCCTTCTATAAATTGACCATTTTTCTTTTTCTAAAATGATTTTTAGTACATCAAAACCAACTTGACAGAGATGAAAAAGAAAAAAAAATATAAATATAATTATAATATATTGTGATAAAGCTTGATTACATTTTTTTTTCCAAAATTTTCTTAATCTTGCAATTTGTGTTCTTAAATTTTCTTGGAAAATTTTGTCTCCAATGTTTTATAAATTTTATTTTTGGTCCTAAGTATAAAACTGTCTCAACTAAGAGAAAAATCGTGACAAAATTATTTTGATTCTGACGGTTTAGAGGAAAAATCGTTATAAATATTTTATTTTTTCTATTTTTTAGTGTAAAAATAAAATTTACAACATTATAAATCTATAGGACAAGGTTTACTAAATATTTTTTAAGGGACACAAATCATTAAATTGTTAAACTTCAGAGGGAAAAATTAAAAGCAAACCAGAAAAGTTAATAAAGTTAGCCCCAAAGGAAAGTGTAGTCTTCCCTAATCTATTGAATTAGGCTTAAATAGCTGTTTAAAGAAGTGTTTACACAACAAAATGCCATAGGAGGAGAAAATATAAACAAATAATTAATGTCAATGAGGTAATTGTATTTTAAAAAGTCAAATGTCAAAAAATCATTACATTTTTGACAGATCAAGGGATGAATAATAGATAATACAAATTATAGACACCTTATTTTTCTTGAATTTAAATAAAATTTGAATTACAATTTCTAAATTAATACAATTAATAAAAAAGTTACACTTGGAAACATTTATATTTTAAATATAATTTGTAAGATAATTATTACAAAGTTAATAATTTTATTTTATATATATATATATATATATATATATATAACCTATAATTAAATGACATCATAATTTGAATTTAGTTTGTTTTTATTAAATTGAAAAAGTATATTATAATTATTTTATTTCTTGTGTTTTTTTTTTCTTTTGTCCACATGTACCATTACCTAATCTCCACCAAAAGAAACAATTACCGAAGAATGTGGCTTTGGTTCTTTCCATTCAAATCTCAAAGTTCAAGAGTTAGTAGACAGAGTCAAATGACTTATTATTTGTGCCAAAAACAACTTTAGCAAGCAAGTGCTGAGTTTATAACATGCACCCTGTTTGACTAAACCTTATAAAGTAATGTTTGGGCAATTAAATTTTTATTCTTCATCATTTTTATAATTTTATTTTCAATCTTTTAAATTTGTTTATTTTGATTTTACTATTAGGATAATTTTATCATTATTTTAATTTCTCATGTTAATTTGATTTGCTGGATAATTAAATGGGTTTCATTTTATTGTAAAAAAATTTGTTTTAACTGCCAAACAAACTGCTATTTTAGTTAAAAAAATATGAATTCAATAATTTAATTTGATATATAAAAATGTCATGTATATGTCACTTTATTCTCTATAAAATATCTACTATTATTTTAATTTTTAAATTAAATAATGTATTATCATTTTAGTCCCTAAATTTAATTTATTTTCTTATTTTGATATCTTTTAAACTAAAATAAATAAATCACATAATATAAGAAAAAATAAAGGGAAAATAAATATTTTTAAGAATTAAAATAATATATGTTATATTTTAAAATTTATTTTCTCATCTTTTAAAAATTAAATTATCTAACCTACACATCACCTAATCAAAATAATAATTTATTCTTTAATATTTAAATAAGAACCTGAATTCAGGAAAAATAAATTTTAATATTATAACCGACAGAATTATACAAGATAAGACAAAAAAAATCTTAATTAACTACATATTTTAATTTCAAATAATACATAAGAAAGAAGATTTTTCCTCATGGTCAAGTTAAGTATTTGAATATTTGTACAATCTTTTGTTTAAGGCAGCTATTGGATTTATTTATTAACTTTTTTTATTGTTTTCTTGACTGGTAAGGGGAGCTGGTATCATATCCACACCTCATCTTTAACTCTTACAAACAGAATATTCGAAGACCAATGAGTATTACATACAAATGTCAAATGTATGGCAAATGCTCTTTTGTTTTTGTTTTTTCTTAGAAAAAAAAAACATATTTATTATTTTTTTTACAAAAAGAAATCACGAGAACAATACTCTCTAAAATAAATGAAATTGAAAATATAAAATTATACCTAAATAAATTTTATTCCTGTCACTTTCTAATATATTTTAGAAAATTTATTATTTATCATTTTGATACACCCCAACTAACCCATTAATTCAAACATAAAATGCATGTATCTATTGCATGCAAATGTATCATACTTTACTCGTCATTATTCAATATGACTTGAACACGTCAATTAGTGGATAGAAATAGATTTTACAGTAGTCGATTCGATTAAAGTTAGTATGTTAACTTTATATTAATGTCAATTTCAAACTATAAAAATAACACAAGAATATATTTTTTAACACTTTTTTAACCACTCATTTATTTATTTACAAATTCTCTTAAATTCTGATTTCTACTAACTTAAATTTCAGAATATTTTTGTAAATACACATTACTCTTTGTATCAAAGACTCTTGACCCAGATGTTAAAAACATCAGTTCGATCAACACCCACGTGTATCCCATAGTAAGATTAAGGACCAACTTATCATGGGAATTCCTTTTCGATATTAAACAAAACCCATCTTGAAAGGAAAAATATTATTATCAAAAAATATTATATTGTTAAATGAGTGTTTAAACACTCATTTATTTACTTACAAATTCCCTTAAACTCTAATTCTTACTAACTTTGAACTTCAGAGTATTTTTGCAAATACACACTATTTATTTTTATTTTATTTTTTAACGTGAAAATAAAAATTGTAACACTATAAATCTCGGGACAAAATTTACTAAATATTTTTTAAGGAACACAAATCATTAAATTGTTAAACTTTAGAGAGAGAAATTAAAATCAAACCAGAAAAGTTAATAAAGTTAGCCCCAAACGGAAAGTATAGTCTTCCATGATCTATTGAATTAGGCTTAAATAACGGTTTAAAGATTTTTTTACAAAAAATAAACAAATAATTAATGTTACAAAAAAGAAAACAAAGAAATCACAAAAACAATTCTCTTTAAAATATATGGAATTGAACATATAAAATTATACCTAAATAAATTTTATTCCGGTGACTTACTAATATATTTTAGAAATTTTATTTAAGGAATGTATAAATAAGAAAAAAAACATGAATACGCTGTGATAAGTTAAATCACATTATTAATAAAGTTGTTCTCATCAAAATTTTAGCCAATTAATCTAGACATAAAACACATTACACTCTATTTATAACTGAAACACGACTTACACACATAAAATTAATAAAGATAATTTAGGTGTGATAGAAATAGATTTTATTGTATCCGACTAAGGTCAATTTGAAAATTATCGTCAACCTTAATCTATATAAATAACATCAAAAAATATTCGTCGACACATTTTTTTAACATTCTCTCGTTTCTTTAATTACAAATTCTCTAAAACTTCCACTTAACTAACTTTAGATACATTACTCTTCCTAAGAGACCCGTAACTCGAGCTCTAAAGATACCACAATAACTTGAACAACACACTCTTACCCTAAATTCACTTATAATAAGTTCAAGGACTAAGTTATAATGGAAATTCCTTTTTATATTAAACACGAAACCCATATTGATCGAACAGAAGAAAAACGAAAAATATTATTTTCAAAAAATTTAAAAGAGAAAGATGAAAAGTGGTCTGATTTTATTTATCTAAATTGGTCGTTATTTTATCCTAGTGATCAGTTTTATTTTACTAAATCAAAATATTATAAAATTAAGACAGGGGAAAAGACAAAATTAGGACTTGTGCCCATGTTTAAATAAATTTATTTTTAAGCACTTATAAAAAATAATTAAAAAAGTAATTTGATGAATGGAGTTTCAAGTAACGTATCTATGAGCATTGACCATCAAATCAACGCAACTAGTGTTAGCCAACACGATGTTAACTGGATGCAATGTTCTTGAGTTCAGTTTTATTGTATTTTATGTTTTAACATTAAACTATATATCGTAGGCCAACTAAATTAGAAAGCAGTGTCAAAAACTTGACACTAATTACTAAATTGAGAGCGTAAATAAAAATTAGTTTTAGCTGAACCACACTAAATATTAATTTATTTTAAAAAATAATTTTTATAATTAGTATGGTCAAGTCAAATAAGCCATTTCTTAGAGTAAACGATAAAATAAAATAAAAAAAAAAACAAAAACTAGCATAATTAACCTTAACATTGTTCATGACTCATATGAGATAATATATATTTTAATTTTAAAATAGTATCATCGATTAAGGCCATACTAAATGATAATTTTTTTTTTCAAAAAAAAAATAAAATTATCAACCCAAAACGAGGTGACATGAGATTAGCATGTAGTGTAGGGAGTTGGAAAAATTTATGGCAGGATCAATAAAAAATAACAATTTAATTTTTTTTTTGTTAATAGATAGTGTTAAAGTATTCATGTTCTTTTTATTCAATTCTATGTAGTAATTAAAATTCTCTTGCTATTTATTTTTTCTAGTTAAAAGTCCATTATCTTAAAACTATTTTATGAGAAACAAAATATTAAGTTACCATTGTACTTTTAATTGATAGGGACATTATTATTTTGCATACATGATTTCAAGAAATAGACATTGAAATGATAATTATACATCTAACAAAATTTCAATTTGTTTTCGCATGAAATCTTTAACCATTAGATCTATAGGTCCTAGAAAATTTCATGTCCTCCATCTTCACCATTTCCAGTAGAAAATCATTCCATGTGTCTATAGGCCCTGGCAAGCACCAATGCACACAATCATTATAAAGTGTCACATTTTCATGAGGCCAATGCCCATATCTACTTGGATGACCATCTGGTCTCAATAACATTGCTTGTGTAGTGTCAAGCAACCTAAATTTCAAACCCTTCTTTTTAGCTTCCTCTTTTGCAATTTTGATCTCCTCCAATTGGATCAAATAAAACTCCAAATTAGTACCTTCTAATTGTGTCTCACTGTTCTGAAAAGGCTTAGTTCTCACACAATTTCCCCCCTTTATCCCATGTCCCATTCTCAAAATGAGATGGTGCAAATGTTCTAAGAAATGTAATTCCTTTAAAGTTTTGTAAACTAATGGCTTTAAATGCAGTTCTAAAAACATTTCTATAGCCATAGTATACAGTTAAGTCAGTGACATTCTTTGAGAGACAGTCACAACATCCAATGATATTTTGTTTCTCATAGTATATCATTGGCCTGAAAAACCAATGTCCAGCATTTATGATGATATAATCAAACTCTTCAATCTTGGTTGTCCATTCTTCATCAATCTGATCAAGGTAAAGGTTAAAGAGGCCATTGTGGGTTGGTCCAATTGAATCTATCATTTTAGACTTTACTAAATAGGGTGACCAATAAGCAGCTATAGTGAAGTTGTAACTTTGATACTTCCATTGTCTAAAATTGTCTTCTGTGGTAGATGAAACATCTACGGGCCATTCCACCTATAATGTTAGAAATATATATTAAGATCTAAAGATTTATAATTATTAAAAGAATAATATATATATATATATATATATATATATATATATATATATATATGCATCTGTTTGTGCAGGCTCAAGTAATATATAAATAACATTTGTCATCTCGTATCTTCAAATTGTTAATAAACATGAGAAGACTTTTCATATACATTTTTACAATGGTAAAATATTGTCCATTTTGAACTTAAGTCTTAACGGATATGTTTTTGGACTTCCTTCGAAATGTCTTTTATTAATGGAGGTATTATGTGTGTTTATAAATTAATATGACATTCTTTATTTTAAGATAAAAGACGTTGACATTATTTGCATATGAACACAAATTATAACCTTTCAATTAACTAGATTTATCTGTAGGACTCATATTAATAACTATTGTAAACTTAAACGCTGGTGGCACAATTGACCTCTTCGTATAATAACATATAATGTTGTCTAGATGCAATAAAATATAAAGAGCTTGATATCAAATAAATAAAATGTAAAGAACCAAAGCCATGAAGGACGATGAATGAACCATTTCACTCTTAGCTTCATTCCATAATTTAATTGATCTGAGTTATGGTGTATTTTTTGTAGTGAGGTTCAGCTTTAATTTTATGCACCAACCTCTAGAGACACTATTAATTAAGTAAACCAAAACAAGAACTGAATGCCGCATAATAAAAAGAACACTAACTAAGTTAAAAAGAACAATTTTCATTGGCAGATGTAATCCTTAAAATATATATGTTTTTTTCTCTCCTTACATCTTATTTATATATATATATATATATATATATATATATATATATTTTTTTTCTTCATTAATTGATTTGTTTACGTATTCTAATTTCTATTAAATATTTTTATAAAAGACATTAAGATTGTTTCATGTGAGGGGTTATATATATATATATATATATATATATATATATATATATATATTATATGGTCCAAAACGATAAATTATCATACAATACACACAATACAGTAATAACATGCATATAATTAACGCCAGAAGGAGTCGAATCTTTACACGAGGAAGTCTGCTGATCACATTTGTTGAATATTTTATACTATGTTCATATATATATATATATATATATATATATATATATATATTCTAAATGACTCTTTAGACATCTAGAAGGTGCATGTATCTTTCAGTAAAATTTTCCACATCAACATGATATTTAAAATTTATTTTTGGGTCATTAATGACCAATATTATTCTAAAATATATTTCTGTACGAATAGACGACCCATGTTCCTTCACTTATTCGATCATATAAAACATATAAAACTTTGATCATTTTCTTGAAAGTTCTCGCATCAAACATATGATTAAATAATTATAATTTTTGTTAAATTAACGATACGTTGATATATTTTAGCATATGTATTATATTAAGATTTAAATTGACATATATTAAATGTAAAAAAGTGTTTTACGTAATTATCTAATTATAAAATTATTATTTATGATATATTCATTAATTTTTACATAAAAAGTCATTTAAATTATTCTAATAGACTAAAATATAAAATAATTTACTGCCTATTCATAAACCTTGGACTCTTTATATTATATCTTTATATTATTAGTTAATCTTAGGGGCGGAGCTACGTATTCTAAAGGGCATGGTCTCCAATTATATATATATATATATATATATATATATATATATATATATATATATATATATTAATAATAACTTTTTTATATATATATTAATAATAAATTTTAATTTTTTTAAAATTTATTTTAGTCTCAAGTCAAAAAAATTATTATATGATTAATGGATTTGCGTTCAATTATTTCATAAAAGAAATAAAAAAATAAAATAAAAAATGGAAAAATAAAAATAAAATAAAAAATAAAAATTTTTGCCGCTCTCACCCTTATACTCAGCTCTGCTACACAGGTTAATCTTGAAATATGAAATATTTATTTTAGGAAGCTGTATATTTTCGATTAAGACATTAAAATGATAAAAAGATACGTTGAAAAATGTGTTACCATGCTTATCACATTAATGCCCCCATTAAATAATGTGCTAATTTGCATCTAAAACAGAGATATAAGAATGAAGGTTGAACCTTTTTGATGACCATAATTTCTTCATTACTTCAAGCCTATATAGTTGAGAAGAACAGTGATAGTCTATCAAACTAGTGTAAATCCATTGTATATATAACGTCTTTGAAAGGAAAATGGTATCAATAAATCAAAGAGGGACTTACCTTTGAAAGGAGGCAAATCATAGACTGCATGTGATTTCTTCCTATGGAATCTCCAATAAAAGCCATAGATTTTCCCTTCATAATTTCAAGAAACTGAAAAGGGTTGAATATAGGAAGTTCACACTCATGTGGCTTCCACTTCCACTTCATGAACTCAGTGTCAGGTCTTCCATACTTCATGCAATTTTGGTATTCATGAATTGCCCAACATGTTTTGTTTGTGTAATATGGTGCCTCTGGATTTGGCACCCATTCACCACTGAAAATGTCACACTTCATATAAGAAGATGAAGGCTGCCTATATTTGTTGATTTTCAAGAATGGAGAGTAACTAATCAAAGGATAGCATAGTTGGGTGATAGCAAATATAAGTAGTATGGCAAATATTGCTAGTATAGTCACTTTTGGTATCATTTGTTTTGGGCTATTATTGTTCACAAACGGAAGCTCAATATTTTGTAACTTCATCTTGTAAAGGTTTGTAGAATATGGGGTATGTAAGCAGTTTTGGTCTATAATCTCTATATATTGTGATTCAGTCTATTTTTTCTCTTTTTTAAAATTTAATATTTATATAAATATTCAATAGTAATGAAGATTCATCTGTAGTTATTTAATTTAATTAAAAATATAAAATACATCACCACTCTTAGCTACCAATATTTATTATATTCCTTAGTATTCATATCCTATGTAAAATGTGCTCATGTATCTATAACAAGTGTATGACTGAGGTAAAAAGTTAGTATTAGTTACTCTTTAAATGATTAAATTTAAAATATAAAAATAAATATTTTTAAAAATTAAAATATAAAAATAAATATTTTTAAAAATTAAAATAAATAATTAATTATATTTGAAAAAACTTTTAAATTTTATTTCTTTTAATAATAAACTGACAACATTTCACATTTGTTTCTTTAGAACTAGCATATATAATTAACCTTAACATTGTTCATGACTCAATAAAAAAATACAAAACCTAGCCATTAATATATATTTTAATTTTAAAATAGTATAATCGATTAAGGCCATACTAAATGATAATTTTTTTTTTTTAAAAAAAAATTATCAACCCAAAACAAGGTGACATGAGATTAGCATATAGTGTAGGGAGTTGGAAAAATTTATGGTAGGATCAATGAAAAAATAACAATTTTTTTTTTTTTGTTATAAATAGTTTTAAAGCATTCATGTTCTTTTTATCCAATACTCTTTAGTAATTAAAATTCTCTTGCTATTTACTTTTTTCTAAATTAAAAGTCCATTATCTTAAAACTATTTTATGAGCAACAAAATATTAAGTTACCATTGTACTTTTGATTGATAGGGACATTATTATTTTACATACATGATTTCAAGGAAAAATAGACATAAAAATGGTAATTATACATCTAACAAAATTTCAATTTGTTTACACATGAAATCTTTAACCATTAGAAAATTTCATGTCCTCCATCTTCAACATTTCCAGTAGAAAATCACTCCATGTGTCTATAGGTCCTGGCAAGCACCAATGCACACAATCATTATAAAGTGTCACATTTTCATGAGGCCAATGCCCATATCTACTTGGATGACCATCTGGTCTCAATAACATTGCTTGTGTAGTGTCAAGCAACCTAAATTTCAAACCCTTCTTTTTACCTTCCTCTTTTGCAATTTTGATCTCCTCCAATTGGATCAAATAAAACTCCAAATTAGTACCTTCTAGTTGTGTCTCACTGTTCTGAAAAGGCTTAGTTCTCACACAATTTCCCCCTTTATCCCATGTCCCATTCTCAAAATGAGATGGTGCAAATGTTCTCAGAAATGTAACTCCTTTAAAGTTTTGTAAACTATTAATTGCTTTAAATGCAGTTCTAAAAACATTTCTATAGCCATAGTATACGGTTAAGTCAGTGACATTCTTTGAGAGACAGTCACAACATCCAATTATATTTTGTTTCTCATAGTACATCATTGGCCTGAAAAACCAATGTCCAGCATTAATGATGATATAATCAAACTCTTCAATTTGGGTTGTCCATTTCTCATCAACCTGATCAAGGTAAAGGTTAAAGAGGCCATTGTGGGTTGGTCCAATTGAATCTATCATTTTAGACTTTACTAAATAGGGTGACCAATAAGCAGCTATGGTGAAGTTGTAACTTTGGTACTTCCATTGTCTAAAATAGTCATCTGTTGTTGATGAAACATCTACGGGCCATTCCACCTATAATGTTAGGAATATACATTAAGATCTAAAGATTTACAAATTATTAAAAGAACAAAATAAAGCATACATATATATACATGCATGCTCAAGTTTGCAAAAGATATTAAACCATATCTATATATATAAATTAACGAAATTAGTCATCCACTATGCTTGTGTCTTCAAATTGTGACGATTTGGTAGGATTCAATAATTATTATAAACTTAAACGCTAGTTTTGGTGGCACCATTGACCTCTTCATATAATAATATATAATTATATGCATGCCAATAAAATAAAGAGCTTGGTATCAAAGAAATAAAATGTAGAGAACCAAAGCCATTGAAGGACGATGAATGAACCATTTCACTCTTAACTTTATTCATAAGTTAATTGATCGAGTTATGCTGAATGATGTTCGGCTTTAATTTTATGCACTAATCTCTAGAGACACTATTAATTAAGTAAACCAAAGCAAGAACTGAATGCTGTATAATAAAAAGAACATACTAACTTGATTAAAAAGAACACTAACTTTGATTGTTTCATGTGACGGGTTAGGGACATATATATGATCATATAATAAAATATTCAACGCATGTGATCCGCAGATCAGTTCCTCCTTTAAAGATTCGACTCCTTCTGTCGTTAATTATATGCATGTTATTGTATGATAATTTATCCTTTTGGACCATATATATATATATATATATATATATATATATTCTAAATGACTCTCATGACAATTTAGACATCTACATGGTGCATGTATCTTTGAGCTAAATTTTCCACATCAACATGATATTTTAAATTTATTTTTGGGTCATTACTGACCAATATTATTCTAAAAGATATTTCTGTTTTTTATAAACACATGTTTCTTCACTTATTCGATCATAGAAGACTTTGATATTTTCTTGAAAATTTTCGCATCAAACATAAGATTAAGTAATTATAGTTTTTGTTAGATTGACGATGTGTTGATTTATTTTAGCATGTATTGTATTACGATGTAAATTGATTTGTATTAAATGTAAAAAAATATTTTACATAATTATCTAATTATAAATTATTATTTATGGTATACTTATTAATTTTTACATAAATATTTTAAAAGTCATTTAAATTATTCTAATAGAATAAAATATAAAAAAAATTACTGCCTGATACATCAAACTCAGACTCTTTATCTTTATTAGTTAATCTTGAAATATTTACTTTAGAAGCTATGTATTTTCGAGCCGACTTAAGACATTAAAATGATAAAAAGATACGTTAAAAAATGTGTTATACTGCTTATCACGTTAATGCCCCATTAACTAATGTGCTAATTTGCATCCAAAACAGAGATTTAAGAATGAAAGTTGAACTTTATTCATAAGAATGAAAGTTGAACTTTATTCACTACCAGTTAAAATGAAAAATGTTGGATAACTAATTGAAATACAAATCAATCAACCAATTCTTTGAAATGTAAAAAGTGAGAAAAAATATATATATATATTCATTTATATTTTATGAGATAATTAATTAATTAATTTATATTGCGATTAATCACTAAATATTTCTACGAAATCAAAGCTTTAACACGGTGTAAATCCACTGTATATGTAATGTTACTGAAAGGAAGATGGTGTCAATAAATCAAAAAGGAATATAAGACAAAAGCAAATGTGATGATAATGATAGAAGAGATTTACCTTTGAAAGGAGGCAAATCATAGACTGCATCTGATTTCTTCCCACTGAGTCTCCAACAAAAGCCATAGATTTTCCCTTCATAATTTCAAGAAATTGGAAAGGGTTGAATATAGGAAGTTCACACTCATGTGGCTTCCACTTCCACTTCATGAACTCAGTGTCAGGTCTTCCATACTTCATGCAATTTTGGTGTTCATGAATTGCCCAACATGTTTTGTTTGTGTAAAATGGTGCCTCTGGATTTGGCACCCATTCCCCACTAAAAATGTCACACTTCATATAAGAAGAGAATGGCTTCTTATATTTGTTGATCTTCAAGAATGGAGAGTAACTAAACAAAGGATAGCATAATGGGGTGATGGCAAATATAACTAGTATGGCAAATATTGCTAGTATAGTCACTTTTGGTATCATTTGTTTTGGGCTATTATTGTTCACAAAAGGAAGCTCAATATCTTGGAACTTCATCTTGTAAAGGGTTGTAGAATATGAGAAAAGAAGAGAAAAAATGAGGGAATTGAAATAGGACGGGGTAGTGGAAGTAGTTTTGGTCTATAATCTCTGTATATTGTGTTTTAAGTGACTTGAAGTTGTTTCCTAGTTGCTTCCACATTCCTGTTCTGATTCAGTTTTATTTTTTAAATTTTTTTTATCTCTTTCTAAAATTTAAAATTTATATAAATATTCAATAGTAATGAAGATTCATTTGTGGTTATTTAATTAATTAAAAATGTAAAATACATCACCACTCTCTAGATACCAATATTTATTATATTCCATAGTATTCATATCCTATGTAAAATGTACTAGTGTGTCCATAACAAGTGTAAAACTGATGTAAAAAGTTAATGTTAGCTACTCTCTGAAATTAGTTATTCACATTGATCTCTAGAAACTTTTAATGTCATTTTAATTTATAAATTAAATGATTAAATTAAAAATCTAAAAATAAATATTTTTAAAAATTAAAATAAATACCTAATTATATTTGAAAAAACTTTTAAATTTTATTTCTTTTAATAATAAACTGACAACATTTCACATTTTATTCTTTAGAACAACAAGTGAGTGTTTACCCTTGTTTTATTTAGTGGTATATCATTTGTCATTCTGGTAAAGAGAGAGAAAAAATTAAAAATAAAAAGCAAATACACAATGGAAACAAAAACATAATTGATTTGAACAAAACTGAATACTTTGTAAAAAAGGGAAGAGTACTAGTTTCAATTCTCTTGGCTTAAACAAAGAATTTTTAACTTCTATTTGGGCATTGAGTTGCTATTACAATATAGACTTCAATTCGGTAATCTATCTTAATTTTATGTGAAAAAAAAATTGATTTTTGTAATTAATGTAGAACGGTTTGAATATCTTAAGATCAATGTATTCTGTTGTATAAATAATATATGTTTGATGTTTCCTAGATTTTCTTTTTGTATTGGTATTTTGATCTATGTATTATCTTGGTTTTATGTGTTGTTTGTCTTTATGTTTTTTCCTACATGTTACGTGTTTGTTAAAATGGTTGAACCGCTACACTGTCATGTAACTATTGCGCTTATTTTGATTATATGGAATTTCCTCTTATTTGCATCTCTCAATTTTCTGATTAAGATTGGTTTACAGAGAAATACTACTAACACACTTTTTAATATTTTTCCTAATACATTATCGTACATTGGGTAAAATTATCTAAGGTAATTTAGCTTATTTAGTTGAGTAAAATGTTTGAGTTGTTGTAAATCTGCTCACGATTATGATAAATCAAAATAAATATTGAGTAAGATTCATGTGCATCCCACTAAATATGTAAACTCCATTTCTTGTCTCATTTGGTTTGGTGAGTGTCATTCCAAAAACAATAGGATAGAGATTGTTCTTACTAAAATAAATGGGTAGCATGGGGTGTGTTGAGTCGAGTTGGTGAGGTCGATTGAGTGAGGATGTAAAGTCTGGTTAGAGGAGTCTTGATATATATGAAGAGAACACCCACATGTAAAAAGGATGTATTTGTAAAAAATATTTGATGCTTATGTCAGTAAAGCTTGAGAGACTTGAGAGTAAAGAATAAGAAGTGTTACGAGAGATATAAGGAAATATTTCCTGGGGATATTTATAGGAGGAGGGCGGCACCAAAACCTTATACAGGATGACATGCTAATTTTAGCCGGGTACAACAAGGATCACTTTGACACATGTCAACTCTCTTTAGGGGTTGGCATGCACAGACCATTCTCTAGAGAATGATGAAAAACGTAGTGCTTTCTGGTGATTGGTGAGTACGTATCATGCTCGGAGTGATTGGTTAGGTCGTAGGTAAACGCCAACTCCAGTGATATGACTTGACCTTTTGTCAACGGCGATGCAATCATTCTCATTTTCCGTGTACACTATAAGGGAAACACGAGTTTGATTAGTGTGGGGTATTCCACGAAGTGTTTAACGAGCCGACATCTCTGGGGTGGGGAGTGTACCTGCAAAAGGAATTCCGATAATGAAGTTAGTATTTTGCCGTGAAGTAGAGAAGAGTGAGATAGCTCAAAAAATTCTGGTTTTAGAGATATTTCTTAGGGGTATATATAGACCGGGAAAGGTGATGTATGGTGACTTCATGTCTTCGTCATTCAAGTCTAGTAGATGTGACCTAATATAAGTTGTAAGCTGATGATTAAATTTTATCTTGACTCTGCTAATGTCATAGTAATACATTCTGATGGGAAGACATGGACTTAGTCACGTGTCCAATTCTCGGTGGCTGCCTCAAAGGCGCAACACAATTGATGGAATATTTCGTGGAGGCCCATTATTGTGATTGGACACGAACGATACTGTTTAAATAAGTAAGCAAGATGCTTGTTCATGTGAGTGGCTTTATTAACCAATACTAAATGCAATCAAAGTTTATAATTACTTTGTGATTACAGGCAGTGTGGAGTTGGCTCTGTATGTGGAGGGGGTTCTGGCAACATTTTATCCCCTGATTTCATGCTGCTCCGTGCTATGTAGCGTGTGTCCAAATTGAGTGTCTTAGCTTGTATGCAACTGAGTGAATTAGTAGGCATAAAGGCAATAGTGCTTGATGTTCATTGGCCACCATAGGTTTTAGGGTCTTTGCATATTCTTTAGTATAGAGTTTGAGTAAACAATCATTATTATAAAATTGTAGACATTACTATTAGGAATTTAAAATATATAACACAAATAGGGTTCATTGATTTACGTTATCATAATACCACAATAGAAACAAGTGGTGAACTCTAAAAGATAGTTTTGACAGAAAAACATTTATCTTCATGCATTAATTCAGAACAACAAAAATTGTCAATGATACCTTCCAAGGGAAAACTAGAGATATGAATGATATTAATAAATCCAATTCATCAATTTGTCTATAAATGAAACCTCTCTCCAGTTAGAGATTTCAAATCTTTCATTTTCAACCTTTATAGTAGAAAATCATGTCATGTGTCTATGAATTTGCCTACAGATGAAACCTCTCTTCTGTAAGAGATTTCACATGTTTCATTTTTAACATTTCTAGTAAGAACTCACTCCATGTGTCTATGGGCCCAGGTAAACACCAGTGTACACAATCATTGTATAATGTCACATTCTCATTTGGCCAATGGCCATATCTATTGGGGTGACCATCTGGCCGCAATAACATTGCTTGTGTAGTATCAAGTAACATGAATTTCAATCCTTTCTTCATGGCTTCTTTCTTGGCACTTTTGAACTCCTTCAATTGTATTCTATGTAACTCCAAATTGTGGCCCTCTATCCTTGTTTCATTACTCTTAAATGGCTTAGTTCTCACACAATTTCCACCTTTATCCCACACCCCATTCTCAAAATGAGATGGAGCAAATGTTCTAAGAAATGTTACACCCTTAAAGTTTTCTAAACTAATAATGGCCTTAAATGCAGTTCTAAAAGCCATTTTGTAGCCATAGTGCCAACTTAAGTGAGTGACATTTTTCAAGGAACAATATTGACATCCAATAACTTTTTGTTTCTCATAGAACACTATTGGCCTCAAGAACCATTGCCCTCCATTGATAATGACATAGTCAAACTCTTTAATTTGAGTAGTCCATTTTTCATCAAACTCATCTAGATAAATGTTGAAGAGACCACCATTTACATCCACTTGTTTAGCTCTAACAAGATAGGGTGACCAAAAAGTAGCCATTGTGAAGTTGTAACCTAAGTACGTCCATCGCTTGAAGGAAAAATCATCTGTATATGATACATCTACTGGCCATTCCACCTGAAAAGTAAAAAAACTGAGATTCACTTAAATAATTTTTTTCATTTCTTTAAATATACCATATTGCAACCTGAAAATTGTAAAACAGAAAGGCATTCAATTACTACTGGACAAGATGTCATTGACATACTAAGAGTTACTTATGATCAATTTGAAACTTCTAAATTTGGCAACACATAAAATAATTTTATAAGTAACATTCACTTAGCTCTATTACTACATACCCAAGTCAAACTTCTTCCCCACTAAATCGGGTGCATGGTACACACCTAAATACATAATTTGATATTTAATACTTTATGATATGGATTTTGACTTTGATAATACGTTATAATATGGATTTTTCTTTTCACACCTAAAACAATCTTTGCACAAGCCTGAAATCTGTACAAACAATTCTCTCCAATTATTACTACAAATCAAATCCTTAGGTGCCAAGAGATCTTCCTAAGAATGTTGTCCACCAAAGATTCACACTTATAGAAAAGTGGGAGTTTGTTTTTGATCCTTAACCAATTGTATCACCCTGCTATGGTTTATGATATAGATTTAATTACAATGCATACTAATCATTTTTTATATTTAATATAAATTTATAATAAATAGAGGTGAAAATGTTTGATTGATTTATTTGAAAAAATTTCATAAAAATATTTTTAAAATTAGGTGAAAATAAGGAAACACTGTGATTCCGTTTTTATAATTTTCATAAAATCATTTTTAGAAAATAAAAAAAATAAAATTCCTCAAACCAAATATCATCTTAGATTTTCTCATGTTTAAAACTCTCTCTTTTAATATTATGGAAAAAATCATATGATTTAGTGATAATATAAATAATCATAGGTGAAATTAAATTATATATATATATATATATATATATATATATATATATATATGATAATTGCGTAAAAAGGATTAAAAAAATAAAATTGTTAGACATATTCAACAACTACTTTACTCACTCTCTACTCTATGTCTGTATGCGATCTCGTAGACTTGTTTATTGTTGATTGATGTCATCAAAATATTAAACAAATTATTAATCATGCAAATTGTAGCCGTCTAGTCAACGTATCAAACCCTTTAAAATATTATTCACCAGAAGAGAAAAGAAAAACTTTAAAACATGAGTTTAATTTTAAGAGTAATATTTTATTATTTAAGAGTAATATTATTTATAAAATTTTATAACAGATGTTTCAAAAATTAATACCTTTTCTAATACATATAAAATAACTTTTAAATGAAAAATATTTATAATATTAAAATAAATTTTCAATTTTTTTTCAAAATAATTTCAGGGAAGAACCTTATATTTTGTAATATACTTTTCTAAATTGACCTCGTCTTATTTTTCATTTATTTTTTTAAAAAAATCTTCTATCTATAATCTACCGTGCAGAAAAAAGGAGATGTTATATATAAACTAGTATTATTTTACATAAAAGTATAATATTATGGGTTTATCTAAAAATATTCACTACATATTTTAAAACTACTTAAATACCATTTAATATAGTTACATAAATTGTTTAAAGGGTTTTATATAAGCTTAATAGTGATTTTCATAAGAATTTTGCTGTTAAATGTTATTTTTAATTGTTTTGAGTTTGACTATATATTTTTTAATATTTGAAGTTTAAAATGGTTTATTTTATTTTATTTTAGTGAGAACTTGTTATGAAAATGGAGTTGTGATTATATGAATTTTTTTATTATCTTTTAAATGTATGCCGACACATCTAAATTTTTTTATTATTTTAAATTAATTATTCTAAAATTTAAATCACTATCATGTTGATGTTAAATTAATATTTTTAGCAAAAAATAACTAAAAGAACGAAATAATTTATTTTAAAAAATAAAGGATGTAAACATATCTTTTAAATTTAGAAATAGAAAATTTTAAATCATATAGGATTAAAAGTAATTTAGGCATTATTTTACAATATGTAACTATGATCATTAAGTAATATACATAAATTAATAAATCCTCTAGGCATACGGAGGACAAAGTAACTACCATTGATATCAGAAATTAAGGAAAATACAGACAAAATAATCATGACAATGATAACTGTGTAATCAAAAAGTTATAGAATTTCAACCTTTGAAAAGTAGAAGAGATGACTTACTCTTGATAGGAGGCAAATCATGGATTGCATGTGATTTCTTCCTATGGAGTCTCCAATAAAAGCCATAGATTTTCCCTTCATAATTTCAAGAAACTGAAAAGGGTTGAATATGGGAAGTTCACATCCATGTGGCTTCCACCTCCACTTCATGAACTCAGTGTCAGGTCTTCCATACTTCATGCAATTTTGGTGTTCATGAATTGCCCAACATGTTTTGTTTGTGTAATATGGTGCATCTGGATTTGGCACCCATTCCCCACTGAAAATATCACACTTCTTCATAGATGATGTTGAGGGCAAGCTTTCTAACCCAATCAAATCATCTTGTGTTGTTTCTTTCAATGGTATATTCTGATCCACTGGCCCAATCAAATCATTTGATTCAAAAGATGGCTGCTCATAATCATTGATCTTCAACAATGAATTGTAACTTAACAAAGAACAAGATATTGATGTGAGAATAAATATAAAAAAAATGAAGAATGCTATAGTAGTCACTTTTGATATGGTTAGTTTTGAGGTATTGTTCCCACATAGAAGTGAAATATGTAGGAATAATTTCATTTTGGAAGAAGGGATGGAGAAGGAGAGAAAATCAAAGAAGCAAAAGGGATAAAGAATGAAGAAAATTGATGTTTGAGGTTATCTATATACAAAGAATATAAGAACATAAGTTATAGTAAATCAATTTTGTTGCTTTGTGAGGTTCTTAAGTTACATTTGAAATTAAAGCATTCATTAAACTTAAAATATTGTATCATAATAATGTATCACACTCTTAACTTTCCTTTTTATTCATTGGTCAACTTTATTTATTCATTAATTAATTATCAAAATCTTCTTTTTCATCACTCATAAAATTGTTTTTATTACTTGTAAACACTCTCTGACTCTTGCATGACCAACATAAGGATCAGAACAAAATCATTAACAAATATTTTAAAATAGATTAAAAATAAAAACGATACCCAATATAATTTGATTCAGAAAATTAATAAAACAAAAACTATTTTGGAAATTAGTCTAAAAACAAGGATATTTAAAGTCAAGTTACATATGCACAAAGTTAGCCAAAAAAGCTGGAAAGCTAGCTGGCAACTGAAAATTGATAATTGATAATTGATAAAATTAGTTGATAAATGTAAAATGATAAACATAAACATATTTATAAGATATTTTTATATTAGTTTTATTTTTATTTTATTGATAAAAATATATTTTAAAGTATTTATAGTGTTAGTTTTTTTTTTGAATTTTTGTAATTTAATTTATAAATTTATTCTTTTAATTACATTGTTTCATTATAATTATTATAATTTTCTATATGATAGATTTTACTGTTAAATTTAAATTATATCTTCAAATGTTTTCAGTTAATTTTAACAAATCTCTCTTTTTTCACACAGAACTCTACTTTTATTAAAAAAAATGTAAGAGAGAAATTTAGTAAATATTTTAAACCTTAAATAACATTAGAATAGAAAATACTACCAGCTGGAAATTAACGTTTTAAAACGCTATTTTAAGTAGTGTTTCGATAAATGTTAAAATTATTAAATAAAACTTATTCAAAAGAAACATCCAAATAAAATTTTTCATTTAATAAAAAGAGTTAGAATCCAAATATAACAAGGAAAAATATTAAATATTTATCTTACAAAACTCTGAATAAGTGCGCAAATTAATATATTTTTTCCCTTTAAATAAAATAAAAGGAAACCACGATTTCAGAAAAGGAAGAGAAATCATAATCCTAAAATAGAAAAAAGAAATAGATTTGTGCAAAAAGATATTGGTCGAGGATATTTGAGAAAACAATTAATTTTACACTCTAAAGCAAACCTCATTGTGCAAAATTTAATTATTATTTTTCAAAAAAATTTATTATTTCCCCGTTTTTAAAATAAAAGGAATTTTTTAATATTTTTTAAAAGAAATTAAACAAAAGATTAATTTATTTATAGGAGAGCTGGCTCTTCACCATCAATTCTCTCTTCTCCCTGATGATCGATTAATTTTTTTTGGGATAATTTATTTAAGGAGAAAACTTTTGTTCAATCTCAATTGTATATTAAACTTGTTGGACCAATAACAATTACAAGTAATTAATTTCTAGTTCATTGGACCGGAATAAACCATTGCCAAGAAAAAAAAAATAAAAACTTACATTGAAAATAGCATAATAGAGTGATACATTTACATACAAACAATTACTGAGATTTAGGGGAGAAATAAAAGATTAAATAAATTAGTGATTATATAATGGTTATTTTAATCTCTTAATTAGGTAAGTGTTTTTACTTTAGTAGTTGAAAGGAAGAAAACTATAAAAAATTGATATTTTATTATTCATTTTAATCCTTGCGTAAATATTTGTTACTTAAGATTAAATCTAAATGATATGATGTGATAAGTTAATTGTTATCTTCATGTGTTGATTCATTATTTTTAATCTTATTTTATACATCTTTTTATTAATTTCATCTATTTTTTATCTTTTAAAGTACTTGTTTAGGTGTAAAATAAAATGAAATTAAAAATAAATAAATGAAATAAGATAAAGCAAATTAATCATAAGATACATGATTGTATAAATAGGTTGACAACTGTGGTATCGTATCATTCAAATTGATATTGTTTAGTCACATATATAAAATAAATTAAGCCAAAATATCAATTTTAGGAAATTTTTGATAAGATTTTATTGAAATCATTTAATTTTGGTATGATTGTAAAAGGGGAGATATTTACTTTGATGAAATTAATTTTATAAATGAGATTTATTTGGTAAGAAATTCTTTTGGTAGGATTAAAAATGGGAAATGATTTATTTAATTAAAAGAATACATGTATATATAATACTCAAGATAGACCCGGCAAAGGTAAAAACTGGATACTTTGTTTTGTAACTTATTGTGAGATATTTGACACTGTGGTTTATCTTTTTACTATGTGCATATAGAAAATAATTTTTATTTATAATAAGTAAATATTTTTTATAAATAAATTTCATCATACTATTGTATTAAAAATAAATAATTTTTAAATACATAAATTATATTCTAAATTTACAAGAAATAACTTATATTATAATAACTTAAATTTACAAGAAATAACTTATATTATAATAAACATGAAAATTATTTTTTTCTTATTAGAAAATAAAAACAATTTAGTATTAAAGTGAAGAGGTTGAAATTTTTTTTAAAAATCTACTCCTCAAAATAAAAATATCGAAAATTGCTCAGATTAAAATAATGATATTTACAAACACTCTTGTACGATAAAAGATAACATTTCACTTAAAAAGGTAAAATCATAAAAATATATGTAACAATAATTATATTTAAAATATTTTATAACTTGATAAGTATAAGTTATATATATATATATTCTAAACTCCTCTTCTTAATTGTTCTTATCACTTTCAATTTTTTTCTTTGATTTTTTTCATTTTACAATTTGAGTAATTTTATTCACATTTGTTATTTGGTTGCAGTTGTGTGCATTCATTTCTTATTTTTTTATTAAATTATCAAAGTATGATTTTACTCTATGTACTTTCCTCATACTCATGTATTACATTTATCACACCATTGATAGAAACCTTATTTATTTTATTGATAATTTGAAGAAAAAATTGAAAATTCAATTTTGGTTGTCATCAACTTTTTTTTTCTTTCTCCTTCTCCGATTTGAAACTTTCTCTTTTTTTATATTCTTTCTTTATGTTATTTTACTCTTCCTCCTTCTCCGCATCTCTCTTTACTTCTCCGCATCTCTCGAATCTATAATTTTTTTCTCCTTTCTTTTCGAAGTTTTAAGTTTTCTATTATTTACTTCTGCAATTACATAAATGAATTTGACCATTGGTTTATTTGTAATTAGGATTTTGGGGGAAGAAATTAGGGTTCCATGTGGTAATCATTTCTTTAATAAATGTAAAGCTTTGTGTATTTTGCTTTTGTACTTATATTTTGAAATTTGATTGTTACTATATATGTGGTTATGATTTGATTTTAGGATATTAGGCTAGGATTTGATTTTGGGACAAATATGCTAGGACTTTATATGACAATGCTCCTTTCTCTGCAGCATACCAAGCTTTTTCTACATTTGTTTCTATATTTATATAGATTGGAATTTGACTTTGTTGGTTTATCTGTAAAGGGATAAAGACATTACAATTTAATACAAAAACTTTGGCCCCTAATGTTTAGGATTATTTTTGTATTAACTTTTGTGGTTAGGCTTGAGGAGAAAGAAATTTGGTGAAGATTCTTTTTCATTGTATTTAGTCATTACTATGATTTATTTATTTATGATTTTTAAGTTGCAATGTGGCTAGGTTTTGAAGAGATGGCAAATATTACAAAGGTTCTACACAAAATGTTTGTTTCTCATTCTGTTTTGTTTGTCTTTTACTTTTATTTTGATATATTTATTTATTTATTAATTTTTCTTTTATGTTTAAGAAAATTTCTTTTCTAATTGGGTTATCAATTTGGGATTCACAATAATGTTATAAAATAATATATCATCCATTCATTTGTATTCTACTTGTATCCACGAGTTATAACATGAATTCAAATTTTGCATCATCTTCAAATTTTGCATCATCTATTCTTGTGCTCACAAGTGTGTAACCAACTTGAATGATACTGAACCGACGATCAGAAAAATAAAAGCAGGATGATCCACAAAACTAAAGAAATAGGTCTGGGAGTTGTTTACGGGTGGAGAAGGTACTATTACCTTACAACCTCGGTCAATGATTACTTTTAATCATGTGTAGACAAAAGCGTAATCTTAAAATTATTTATTTTTCTTTATAAAAATGGAGTGTTTATTTATAAGAGAAAACAAAATGAATAAATTATTTATTATTATTTTTTTTTTTATACATGGGCTCATAATTTTACATATCTCCATATGTCATGAAAAAAGTTATGTTTACATAATTCTTTGGATAAAAAAATATTTATATGTTATTTTTTTTTCTTTGTAAAAGGATTGATTTTAAATTAAATGAAAAATAGTTACTAGAAAAAAAATTAAAAAGATTTAAATAAACTAAACAAGCAATGGATAAACCAAAGAAAAACTATTAATTATTACCTCTAATTAAACAAATAAAATTAACTAATTTTTTTTATATATTTTTTTAAAAATTCAAAGTTTGATTATTAACTAGTCACCAATTAATTTTAAGATGACATTACATTCATGAGGTGCTGATTAGGTCTCATTATTATATTGATATTTATTTAATTATTTATTTTTAAAATAAATTCAGTTGACCAGGTCATATATATATTGTCTTATATTTGATCAATTATTATTAATGTAAATGTTATCCTAACTCATAAAAGTAATTGATAACTTACAAAAATAATTATTTTTATACTTTTTTATTATATAAATTATTTGTTAAATATTTTTAAGCAACTTAAACTAATATTAATTATTTTTAATTTACAATAATTTGTATTAGAATTTGTTATGATTTGTTTATGTGTTTTAAGATTAAAAATAACTAAAAATAGGAGAAAAACGTACTAAGGATTACATATCTCGCAAGATAGGCTGATCTCGTGCAAAATGGAGCACTAGTGAAGAATTAGTGTCCACTGTATCCTTAACTCGCGCAACATTGTACACAACTTGTGCGAGTTAGCTTGACTTGCATAACACGTTTGCTCTCTGGAACAAGAACTTGCGCGAGTTGGTTATTACCTTGCGCGAGTTGGACTCGCAACAGGTCCAAGTTCAATTTCTGAAGGTTATAAATATATCTTATTTCACTGTCAGCCGGATGGTTATTTGGACCTAGCTTTTTTGTCACTCCTCGGTTCCAACCTAATTCGGCAGCCGCTCTTTGACTCCAAGCACACCGGTTCACGCAACAAGGAGGATTCAATCTCATGTCAAGCGATGGAGACGCAAGGATCATCCGACTTTAATTGGAGATCTATGTATTCTCTTCCAATTATTTATTTTGTTTACTTCTCAAGCATGAACTAACTCCCTCTTTGATTAGGAGAACGGTGTAACCCTAATTTACCCCTTTATATAATTCTCGATGTTATCAGTATATGTTTGTGTGTGTTTATTCTTTTGCGTTTAATGCTATTTGTTAATTGACAACTAACGAATTGATAGTAAACCTATGAGAACTTTGGGAAAAAAAACCTAAGTGGTACTGGAGAATTAAACCATTATTACGTTATATGAGTAGGTAATAGTGTGGACGCCCCTAAGTTTGCCTTTGGATTCACAGATCTAAATACTAATTAACTTAGTATTAAAATAAGAGATTAATTAATTTAGTTAACCTAGGCAGCGTGGGTGATCCTGAGAGGAACGGTCATGAGGGTAGGAATTCGATCCAACCAATAAATTATATTTGAATAACAAAAGAGGAGAATATTAGGGGGGAATTAGTGGTGAAATCGGGATCTCAATCGCTTTCTATATACTTAATCCGCTTTCTAAATTATCATTACTTTATTCTTCTATAATCATTGATTTCTCAACAACCAAATCCTTTTTCTCTCACTGGAAAAATAAGATTTTAAAATAAAAATACATGTCTGAATTGTTTATCCTCTTGGATATGACAACCCCTGTGTTAATTATTTGACGACTATGGTATACTTGCCATAACCAAGTGTTGGGTCGCGACTTAAACATCGCATGCCCGACACGCATTAGTAACTAACAACATTATTTAAGTAAGGGTCACCAAAAGTGGTGACAAGACCGACATCTGGTATTGATGTAGGACAATGATGTCATTGACGAGGCTATAACGGTGAGGCACTCCCCCACTCCATTCCACACGTTTATCTCTCTCTACGAATCTCTCACTGCTTTTCTTTCTCAATTGAGCACGTGTCGTTGTAGCAAGCTCCTCCCGTGGCGCCGCCAATGAGGCGCCAACAAGAGGTCAAACCTATATGCACTTTTCTCTCCTCTCCCTTGCACAAACCTTTCACCTCATCTCCTACTAGAACTCACACTTTAAACCATGGCGATTCCTTCATGAGCCGCCATCATTCTTCAAACTTGCCTCTCCTTGTATGTGTGATCCTATCATAAACACCCGACCCACTATTTCATCATTACAACCATCCACAACAACATTTAACCAACCTCAACAAAACAAAACCATCCACAATCCACACCAAGGAACAAAAGATACAATGAAACCAAGACTAGGGAGTTATACAAAATAGAATGAAACTAATAACTAAGAAAAGATACAATGATTATAGCTTTGGGCTACTAACCTAGCGTTATTCCTTACCACTTTTCCAACCTCATCTAACTTGTTTCTTAATATTCACTTAGTTCCTATGATGTTTTTTTAAGTTAGTCCTGAAACTAGAGTCCATACATCATTTCTGGTGAATTGGTTGAATTCCTCTTCCACAACAAGATTTTAGTCATGATCCTGATAAAACTTCTATGTTCTTTGGTTCTATTTCAAACATGAGAACGTAGTTAGTTTCATGTTTTAGAGATGATTCAGTCTTTACTTCCTGAGTTCTATCTCTAACAATCAAATCTTCAAAGTGATTAGTAAAGAATTTCCAATTTCTTTGATTTAATTCTTGTGATGGATCAGGTTGAGGAATAGACGAAGGATCATCAAGTTCGTTTGTAAGGGTTGCTTCATCTGACTTGGTACTATCATCCAGTTTTTCTTCTTTATTTCTTGGTTGATTAGATGATTTAATCTATATAAAAAAAATTCAAAATAGTTTTCTAGGTCTGACATATCCTTGTTAGCCTTATAGTTATCATCGAATTTTACATGAATATATTATGCTACTACTTGGCTTCTAGAGTTATAAACTTTATATGTTTTTGAAGTGTTGGAATATCCATGAAAAATTCTATTGTCCACTTTAGAGTCAAACTTTTAAAGTTGATCTATAGTATTTAAGACAAAAAATTCCTTCATCTCCATAATTCATATGGAGTCTTACTTATGAGTGGTGTTATTAATGTTCTATTTTGAATATAGCTAATAGTGCTTAGGAAGAGAAATTTCACGTAAGAGAGTTTTTTCCGTTTCTTACAATGTTCAGTTCTTTCTTTCAACTAACTCATTTTGTCAAGGAGTTCGCGGTGAAGAGAAGTTGTGAAAGTTGCCATTTTGGTAATAGAATGCTTTGAACACTAAGTTTTCAAATTCTTTTCAATGATCACTCTTGACAAATGTAATACAAAAGCTTTTTTCATTTTGCACTTGCTTGCAGAATATTTTAAAGACATTATAAGTTCATGTTTGTGATCTAGGAAATATATCCATCTGAATCTTGAATAGTCATCTATAATGACAAACCCATATCTCTTCCCTCTTAGACATTGTGTCTGTGTGGGACCAAAGAGATTAACCTGTAAAAGTTCTAATTGTCTAGTATGGTAGCAACATTTTTTTATTTGAAAAAAGCTTTAATCTGTTTATCATGCTGACAAGACTCACATAGATTATTTGAATTTCTAAGAAATTTTTGGCAAACGTTTTACAAGATCCTTTTTAGATAGTTTTGAAATATATTTATGACATAGATGTCTCAATTTCTTATGTCAAATATTTCTTTTTACTAAAATTAGTCATGTTAGATTCTGATGAGTTAGATTTGAATGATTAATTTTATAGAGATTATTCTTTCTTTCTCTAGTGAAGAGAATGGAGTTGTCTTTGTTTTTTACTATACATTCATCCTTGTTAAAGAATACTTCATATCTACTATCACAAAATTGACTTATGCTAAGTAGATTGAATTTTAATCCTTTAACATATGATATATTGCAAATGGAAGGTATTGTAGACTTACCAATAATACCTATGCCTAGAATTTTACCTTTACAAGACCTACATGAAACTGGTCTTTTATTTTGTTTGAGATTTTGGAACATAGATAGATTTCTTGTCATATATCGCAAGAATCCATTGTCTAGATACTAGTTGGAAGCCTTCTGCCCTTCTATTGAGAATATCTACAATAACAATGATTTATGATTTTAGTACCCAAATTTTCCCTGGTCCTTTTTTGTTATATTTCACCCTTTTCTTTTGAACTAGGTGAGCAGAAGAAGCTTTAGACATGGTGGTTTACATTATTTCTTAAGGCAAATTTCTTTTCCTTTTATTGTCTTTAAATTGTGTCTTGATACCAGACACAAATAATTTTTTAAAACTTACTTCGATGTGACAATTCTTACCATTTTGTTTGCATACAAATGCAAGAATGGCGTAAGAATTCTTTTTTTCTTCTTTAGTAGGATCAAATGATAACCTTTTTGTCAAAAGCATTCTTCCATATTTTATAAGTATTTATAATTTGGAAGAATACAAGTGAGCTTAGATAGATCCTTTTTAAGTTTTTTATTTTCTTTCTTTAATTTTTCAAATTCAAAAAAAAAAAGATTTACCTTATCAGGCTTAATTATCAAACGAGACTTGTTAGACGATTCTTTCATACGAATTCATCATTCATAGCTTTTAGTTTCAAAGTTTTAGTTAAGGCTGCTTTTAATTTATTTTTACACTTATATTTACCAGTTGTGAATTTAGAATTTTCCAACGTTTTATTTGAATTTTAATCCAAAGAGGAGGAAGAAGAAAATTTATGGTCCGAGTCATGCCAAAGTATTTTAAACGATTTTGTTGCTTCTATCATCAAACAGATGTTTGATTTTCTTCATTAGATGATCCACAGTCACTGTCTAAGTTTTCCCGAGTGAGCAGACTTTTCTTCTTCTTTTTATCTTTCTTGGAGTTTCATCTTCTCTTGAACATATGACATTCTCCTCTCATGTGGTCAGGTTTTCTGTATTTATAACAGACAACCTCAGATCCTTCCTCCTTGGTTAACTTCTTTTCAAAATGTTTTCTTTCTATCTTTCTTCTTGAAGTAGTGGTTTCCTTTCCCCTTCTTCATCATTATCCTTTCAAACTTCTTGGTCATTAGAGATATTTCATCATCAGATGAGTCCTCTAAGCGATGATCAGATGAAGAAGTTTCTGCTTTAGCTTTTAGCACCTTGTTTCTTCCTTTTGAGGCTTTTGGACTTTCTAGTTTTGACTGCTCCTCCTCAACTTGCAAGGCTATTAATTCTTATAACTTGATTTTATCCTTCTTGCATAAATGAACTGCATAAATTCTGAGGGCTCTAATAAGTTCATCTAGAGTTAGATTATTCATATGTCTCCCAAAAGTTGTGAAGCTGTATAGGATCTTTATGTTGTTCTGGGTGTTGATGAAGGTTGTGCCTAGAGTAGTCAATCCATCGAGAATAGTTTGGAAACATCCAACCATATTTTTAAATAAATTCACACTTTTCCATTGAGAACATCTCATATTCTCTTTGAAGTATGGTAGTCTTTCTCAATCTAACATCTTTAATGCCTTCATTAGAAACCTTGAGAGTCTCTCATAGCTCTTTTGGAGTTTTGTATGAGCAAAATTTATTGTATTCTAATCTAGATAAAGTATATGTGAGGCCATATCTAGCCTAGTTGTTGAGCTCCAAAATAACATATTATTCATTTCTTCATTCGCTTTAACATTTGGTGAGGGTTATATCTTTTTTTGTGATAATCTTCCACATATGATAGTAGACTTGATATACATCTCTATCCTATCTATTCAGTAAGGATAATCATTACTAGAGAAGGTTGGTGATTTGTTCATAAAGAATCACTGTGTGATGAACATTGTTGATGAGGTGTACATGATAGATCTTTTCCTCTAGTAGATATTAGACTTTCAATCTTTAAATGTTGAACTTTAATACCAAACTATAAAAATAAAGATATAAAAAAGGAAAGTTGAATTATGTTAATCATATATTTTCGCAAATTTTTTGATAAACCTATAAGTATCGTTTCATCAAGCAAATGCAAACATATAAAATGATTTATATAAAAGTTTTTACATAGACTTATTTTTAATCAAGATAACCTCGATTAATATAATCAACTATAAAAAGACAAAGAGACACCCAAAAAATTATACTGATTTGCCTTATTCCTGTGACTATGTCCAATTCCTTAGCAATAATTAAGGTTCTTTTATCTTTCAAAAGATACATATCTAACATTTTTAATCTAACATTTTTAGGCTAGTAAAATATTCTTTGGAACATAATATATTTAGATTCATCGAACTAAATATTATTTGCACCTAACATCACTGACACAGTGATATATAATTTAAAAAAAATACTTTTTTTAACTTAATTAACCTCTACGTAGGAAAGAATATACAGTATATTGAATTTATTTTATGATATATATATATATATATATATATATATATATATATATATATATATATATATATATATATATATATATATCGCTCATTTTTTGTACGAACAAAACTCACCGCTGCCTTTTGCCTAACCTTTGTTTACAGTAGATTTAATGGCCCTTCGTTCATCCCTTGAGGTTATCTATCTCAACTTATTTTTATTTTTTATCTAATTTTGTGCCTCAATATAGGCCAAAAACAGCTGTTGATGAATCTCAATAATTCATCTACAACATCTTATACCCCTAAACATGACATTCTTTCATACTTTATAAAATATAAATTGCCTTTTGCAGACAATAATGACAGGCTCGTCACATGTGAGAAAAGGAACACAAGTTATTCCCTTTATGTCATTCATTCTGATTCGGAAAATATTGAATGCAGTACCGGGGCATGTTGTAGCCATGTTCAAAATATAGTTAGATCTATGTTCAATTATTACTAGTTGTGGATGTGGAGGTAATTATTGAATACATAATATACTGTTATGAATTTTTTAAAATTTTGTGTTTAACCTCTCATTTAAAAAAAAAAATTGTTAAAATTGATTTAATTCGTTAAAATTGATGTAATCACAAATTTCAGCCACTAATTTGAATATAAGTGCATTTTTATAATAATGAAAAAGATTTTTATATCGATTATTAACATAACAAATTTAACACATTTTAATAAAAGAAGATAAATATAAAGAAATAAAAATTTAAAGAAACAAAAATTTATTGATCCCTGTAATGTATATATATAACCCAAGTAGCTGCATACGAAGTCCAAAAGCATTTTGGTTTTATTTCATTGTCGTGACACAATCATTTGTATGTTATAGTTGTATATTCTATGAAAATATTGATTTAATAAAAATTGGATCAAAACTTTCCGTTGAAAAATAACATATATAATAGAAATATATATATTTTTGTTTGATTGCTTGTAAAAAGATTTGAAGAATCACTTTATACTTAATTTTCATATAATTTTCATATCAATATATTCTATTCTCATTTCATTACATTTTTCATACAAGAGTTAGTTTGTTTAGTCTTATATATCTAAGTAATTGTCACTCATATATAACTAAGTAAAATCATAAATGAACATTCTATTAATAAAGACCAAAATTTAAGAGACAATTTTTTTTTTTTCTCTTGACCTTCTTTTTTATATTTTTCTTTTCACGTAATAAAAAATTATATTATTATCCTCCCTTGTAACTATAGTGACTTTCTTTGGACAGAAGTAAAAAGTTAGTTACTAGTTATTTTTTTAATTATTTTTTCAAGTAATTTATGACTAAACCAATTTATAATAATCTTCGCTCTTCAGGTTAAAAATGTGAGTCTAATCCAACCTAATTAGTAATTTGCAAGATATATAAATTACAACGTAACATTTTTCTTCATGTTGAATTTCTAGTACGGAACAACCTTATTTAAAACAAAACTTGCTATTTCACTGTATTCAATGTAAGTTCTTGAGATTTTAAAGGTGAAAACCAGTTCTTAATTTTTATTTTTTATTTTTTCTATTGGAGACTGTGAAGTTTGATTTCATGTGAACAATGAAATCCAATATAAGAATTCACAAAATCTAATTATTATAACTAAAGACATCAAAACTATTATACTTTAACACTAAGCTAGTTTCTTATTTGATATATATATATATATATATATATATATATAATAAAAAAATATATAAAAATTTGAATTGAGTCTTAGCATTATAGGAAAAAATAATAATTGAGTCATAACTTCGAGATGCTCTAATAGCTCACTAAAACTGAATTTTCTGGGTACTTTTTAAGATCATTTATTGATAAGGCTTAGATAGCTGTTAATCATTTTTTTTTTTAAAAAAAAAAAAGAAGCTTTTAATGAATTTGCCAGCTGTCAAAAGTTCAATCTATTTACTTTATTATATAAGTAGATATTTAAAGTGTGGTGATGAAGCAAGCACGTGGACCAATGTCTATACAAATAGAAGCATTACGAGCCAAAGTGTTTCTGCTAATCCAAACTTATAATTTAAGAGAATTACATGTGGTAACAACAATGAGAAAAATATGAATGAAAAATATTACCATTCAATTATTTAAGCTTAATAATGTCTCCAAAACTAGATAATTCCAGACAACAAAAATAGTTGGAAATGGATGGAATATGATAGTGTGTTTTTATATTGATTAAGAAATTAAAAATAATTATTATATAAAATTTAATTAATCAATATCTATTGATTGATTTTAATCATAAAAGTTTTATGTTATAAAAAATTATATTTATAATTAAACAACCATGTAAACTGTTTAATATGATAGAGTCTTCACACTCATAAATGATATGAAGATAAAAAAAAAATTATGGATGGTGAAATTTTAAATATTATAATATTTTCTTGAATTTTTCAAATAAATTATAAAAATATATATATATTAAGTAATAAACTAGAACACAGAAACAAAACATAGACCATTTAAGTTACTTTTACACACATCATATATAGATGGTAGCAAAGCTACTTCGATTTCCCTGCAGTGTTTACTTTCTGCCTTATCCCTTTATTTTTTCCTATTTTCCATCTCTTCCAAAATGAAGTTCCTTCATATGGAGCTTCTCTGTGGAAACAATTGCCAAAAACAAACCATGTCAAAAGTAACTATAGCAGTATTCACAATATTACTTATATTTACTCTAACCACAACACTGTCTCATTCTTGGTTTAGTAACTTCTACAAGCAGCTAGCTTTTGCAATTGATGATTTGAATGAGCAAGAAAGCATGCCCCCAACATCACCAGTAAAGAAGTGTGACATTTTCAGTGGTGAATGGGTGCCAAATCCAGATGCACCATATTACACAAACACAACATGTTTGGATATTCATGAACACCAAAATTGCATGAAGTATGGAAGACCTGACACTGAGTTCATGAAGTGGAGGTGGAAGCCACATGAGTGTGAACTTCCTATATTCAACCCTTTTCAGTTTCTTGAAATTATGAGGGGAAAATCTATGGCTTTTGTTGGAGACTCACTAGGAAGAAATCACATGCAGTCCACGAATTGCCTCCTTTCAAGGGTAAGTGTATCTCTTCTGCTACTTCTTTCAATACTGAAAATCTAAACTCTGTTTCCTACTGTTTTCAGAAAGGATAAGGATTTTCTAAAGGCTTATCTTTATCATTTATTTATTCTTCTTTTGAGTGACTAAAATCATATTTTTAAAATTTGAGAAACTGAAAACATTAGTTTTGAATTTGAAAGAATAAAACTAAATTTAACCTATGTTCAAAGCTGTAATAGAAGTTCCTATTTAGACTATTAAAATTAGGGTGGTCCTTATTAAAAGTTAATAACTTATCATTGAAGTTGGGTTATTTTATTGGATGATATTGATAAAAAATTTACACCAAAGCTGAAGTCTCAGGGAAAAAATAACTTCTCACTGTACACATCTCCAATTAGATTATGCTGGTGCTCGAGAATTGACATAGTCCCCAACAATTGAGGTCATTTGTGAAGAAATGTCTGATAAAAGTAGGTTATAAGTTAGTTTAAAGTAAAAAGGTGATTAAGTAGATAATTAACGGGTTATAAAGTAACCTTAATTTTATTTTATTGAAAAAAAATACATTTTAGGTTAATTATTTCCCTTTTTGCATTATGTATTTTACTGTTAATTTTATATTATACCTTAGAATATTTTCATTTAAGTTTTAAATAAAGTAATAATGACATACACCAAATAAATGTTGTGTCAAAAAGATAAATGTTATATTTTCATATGTTGAGTGCATGGTAATATCATTACCTACTTTAAATATCATTTTGCTTTAGTGTTGTCTTTAGTAAAAAAAAAAAAAAATGTTTCAGTTTTGTCAATATAAGCCCACTTTAGTGTTGTCAATCTAAGCCCACTATTATATTTTCTAATTTTAAATATTGGAGTAAATAGTAAGATAATTTTAAATATTATATTTAAATTATATAATATATAAATATCTCATGATATAAGATACTGTAAATCCTATCATCTTTGAAATCATTGTATTATATATTCAAATATTTAAAATAAGAAAAATATAATATTTAAATATCTTAGGGTAATATAAAAAATATTTTAATTATAAAATTATTTGTAGTTAAAAATGATAGATTGATTATATTTTTTATTTGACAAGGAAGGAAAATGTATATTATAGCATGAAAAGAAAACAATACTTAGCGGTAGTGAAAGAATATTTTTGAAAGATTTTGTTTATAACACAAGTTTAAAAAAATAAGAAAGGAATAAAATACCACAGAGGAAAATTATATTTTTAACTTAATAATAAATATCAATGTAATGCATATAATTGTCTGTAGAAGTATAATTTACTCTCATATGATTATGACATAACAATAAAGTATGTTTGACATTTTCTAAATTTTCTATTAGTTGAAAAGACTCAGATTAAATGCACCGACGTTTTGGGGAAGACAAAGTTTGACTTGAGTACATAACAATACTATTCAAATGCTACGTAATTTATAAAATTATTTGATATGTTAAAGTTTAGAAGCTTCAAATCTACAGCTACAAAGTAACACATGCAATAGTGATGGAAACAAGTTAGCTCAATCTGGATGGGTATGAACTTTTTTTCTTGGCTTAAAGATTATGGATATTTCAAAGAAATTAATCTTATTTGTAATGACGAAATAAATTAAGTTAATGGATATTGGTTTATAGTATACTTTATATTAAATTCAGTCAGGTCAAATATTTTTAAAAAATAAATTATTTTGAGACTATTTTGAAAGCTTTGTTTCAGTAAGAAAATTTAATTCATTCAATAATATTTTAGAGCTTAATTTTTCTCTAAACAATTGTTATTTATATTAAGAAAAAAAGTAAAAATATAATTCATTCAAAAGTAAATAATTTTATGATGTTGTTGTTGTTATTATTATTATTTTATTATTATTATTATGAAGATTGTTGTTTATAATTTATTTAATAATAAACTTTTTACCTTGAAAAATATTAATTAATCTTGTTGACTTTCATATAGAGTCAAACTTATTAAAAATGAAATTATGTTATATTCATAAATCTTATAGTAAAAATATGTTTTGAATAACTTATTATGAAAGTTAATTATATTAAACCTGAAAAAAAAAACTTATATCATATAAACAAGTTATTATATTCAACTCTTATAAAAATAAATTAATTACCCTATTTCTACACCCATCTGCTGTCTTGACTAGTACTGACTTTTAATTTTCACGATTTAGTTTGTTTCATATATATTTCAATGTTCTATCCAACATTTAGCCTATTTAGGCTTAGTTTAGACTTATCTAAAATTTAATACAAATAGGCATTTGAGTAAGTTACAAACTAAATATAATTAAGTTGTTAAAGCCATTGTATATTCTTGATGCAATAAACCATTAGTAGAATTTTAAAATTCATTTAAAAATTGAAAAAATTACTACTATATGACGGATAATTCAACAAAATCCAAAGTATATTGAAAAAATATATCCAACAAATAACTGAAATAAAATTAATTTTCAGCTATTCGTGTAGACAAATATTTTAATCTTTAACAAATATATGTTTTTACTTTGACACATTTATTCACATTTTCATTTTTAATTTTATAAAATTATCTAATTATAAATAACATTCTATATAAATTTTGTTATTTAAATCAATTAGGTGAATTATAATTGATTGACATTACAAAACTTTACAGTATTATTACAACTATTTACTCTAAATTTGGTCTAATTACCACTATTTACAACTATTTACAATTAATTCTCTTAACTTTCTAGGTGGAGTCGCCTATTGATGTATCATACACAAATGACCCTTACTTCAAGAGATGGAAATTCTCAAGCTATAACTTCACTGTGGCTAGTTTTTGGACACCCCATCTTGTTAGAGCTATGCAACCAGATCTAAATAGTGTTCTCATCAACCTTTACCTTGATGAGTTTGATGAAAAATGGACTACTCAAATTAAAGAATTTGACTATGTCATCATCAATGGTGGAAGGTGGTTCTTGGGCCCTATGGTGTTCTATGAGAAGCAAAAAATTGTGGGATGTCAATATTGTAACTTAGAAAATGTGACTCACTTAAATTTCCACTATGGTTATAGAATGGCTTTTAGGACTGCATTTAAAGCCATCATCAATTTAGAAAATTTTAAGGGTACAACATTTCTTAGAACATTTTCACCAGCTCATTATGAAAATGGGTTGTGGAATAATGGTGGAAAATGTGAGAGAATTAAGCCATTTAAGAGTAATGAAACAAAGTTAGAGGGTGAGGATTTAGGGCTGTATGTGATTCAATTAGAGGAGTTCAAAATTGCTAAAGAAGAAGCCATAAATAAAGGATTGAAATTCATGTTGCTTGACACCACACCAGCAATGTTATTAAGACCAGATGGACATCCTAGAAAATATGGAAAATGGACAAATGAGAACAAAACCCAATATAATGATTGTGTTCATTGGTGTTTGCCTGGACCAGTAGATACATGGAGTGATTTCCTACTAGAAATGTTGAAAATGGAAGGTGTGACATCTAGTAGTGAAAAAAATAGTCTTCATTTATCATAGAAAAAAATGGATAACTAGACTTGTAAATGTCATTCACAAGTCACATTTGTAATTGTATATTATTTACCATGAGAAATAAAATTTATATTTTTGGATAGGCTTAATTATAGTTTTATTTCCTTTAGTATTTCTTATGTCCAATTTACATGTTTATATTTCTATTTTGAGTTAATTAAGTTCTTAAATTTTATTAACTCTTATAATTAAATTACTTCATCAATTTTACCTTAAAAACTTATATGGCTTTTGTTTGGTGTGGTGTATAGCTTTGACAAATGTTGAATAGTAGTTGGGGTTTCTCCCAGAGTTGGCACCATTGGATGCTCTAGTGGCTAGAGCAACACTTACCCATTAGTTAAGAAACCAGGTTGGTGCAAGTGGATCCAACCCAGATGATCCAAATCTACTTCGTCAAGAAAAAAAAAACATAAAAAATTATATACAATAATATAATAACTAATATTGTCAAAGTCAGTGATGGATCATTCAAATTTTGACTTTTAAAAAAAAAAATTAAAGAAATATAATTTGATTAAAAACTTTATTTCTAATTATAATTTCCCATTTGTGTAGTTAGTGGTTTTGTTTGTTTTACGTTAATTCATTTATTTGTTTACTTTGTTGATAGTTTATCTCTCTTATTTGTGTATTTACTTAATTTAATTTTGTTATTTAGTTAAGATATTTACTTGATTTATCATTCTAAAATTCTTAGCATGACATCATATTTGTTTAATTTAATTTTATATTATTCTTTTTAAATTGGATTGCGTCATATTTATAGTCCAAAAATATAAAAACATTATCATGCTAGATGTTATATTTAATTAATAATTTTTTTAAGATCGTGTGTAAAATTAATGAATATAACGTTAAGTGTTATATTTAATTGGTGTTATTAATTTTTATCACATTTGATATTAATTTCTTTGTATTTTTTAGTTATCTTCTAAACTCTTTGTTGAATAAATGAAAAAACGTTTGTTATTTTTTATATTTGTTAAAGAGGCATAAATTTGCCTTAGACCAGTTTTAAATTAAGCTTAACGTTTGATATAGTTCACTATTTTAAATTTTCCTTAAGATTTAATCACTAAATTTGTCTTAGATTAGTTTTAAATTAAGCTTAACGTATTCAACTGTAACTTCTCTGTATACTCTTTTTTCCTTTGTGATATTGTTGGATACTCTTTTCTCCTTTGTGATATTGTTATGGATGACGAAGATGAGTTTGAGGATTTCACAATTCATATGTCATGAATGCATGATAATGATGTTGTTGGAGAGAATATATACGACATGTATGTACACGAAGGGTATGATGAACTATGATGAGGTGTTACCTGGTCGAGTGCGAGAATGGTTGAGAGTGTGTAACTCGGTATTGATCCCTTACCTATGCTAATCACATGAGTTAAGGATTCTTCTTGTACATATCCTGTAAAAATGAAAATATAAGAATGTGATTGTGTTAAGGATTTTTCTTGTACATATTCTATAAAAGTTTTTGCAAGTTTTTTTAACATATTTATAAGTCTAAGTATGTTAATATTCAAACACACGTTTTTATTTAGGAAACAAAGTAAACATAAAAAAATTAGATAATGAGAGAGAAAATTGATAAAATAAAATATGTAAGCACAACTCTTGTTAGTTAAATTAAAAGCACTAGTATGATAAAGAAAGACTCAGAGAATTTATACTTGTTTGTCTTAGAATAGATTACGTCAAGTTCCTAGCATGGGCTAAGTTTCCACTATTAACAAGGGAAGATACAGAGTATTCTTTACCTTCAGCTACTTTTGGCTAACCCAAGTATTCATTAGAAGACATAGTCTCTTAAGGCTAAGAAAACTCAAATATTCTTTGAACCTAGCTTTTTCATGTTATCAACTTCATGTATTCTTTGAGCACAACCTCCTCAGGTTAAGTACCACGAAAAGTGGATTTGGATAAAAGGGGGCTGTCTAACTTTTGATATGATCAACCTCTACGACGAGAGAGATTTACATACTTAAGACTTTATACAAGAAAATCAAAGTAAAAGAAATATTCTAAGATTATCAAAGCTACAGCATGTTCACCATGTTGAATCTTCAAACTTTAACTTTTTTATAGAAAATAATATGAGGTAGTCGTTAAATTTAAGGACCTTGAATTGTTCAGTTTATGCTGACAACAACAACTCAACATTCTTTAACATTTAACAAAGTTAAGTCTTGTCAACAACTTGAGTAGAAAGTTGTTCTAATAAGAAGTTCAGAGTTCTAAAAAGTAATTTTGTTAAGGAAGATCAAAGGACCACCTTAAATATAATTGATGGTGGCAATAAAAGCCTAACTTATAACTGAAAATAGCTCTTAAAAGCACATAAAAGTGGACTATGTGGTTGGCCAAAGGGGCTTAAAGAAAAACCTTCCATTTAGTCTTTATTATAATCAAAACATAACTAAAAGCAAGCCCATAAATGGTGTAGTCCAATGAGAGAGTTGACATCCACTTTTATATGAAATTGGGCCTTTATTTGCAAGAAGAAAAATAATCTAAATAAATCATTCCTAAGCAGCACATGATGGCGCCATTTTAGTTCTCCAAATCCATGATGCAATCCACCAATTTGGACTTCCCTTTTTCTAACTTGGGCCCAACCTCAAGAATTGTGGTCAACATAACTTGTTGTAGGGCTTCTTTTGCTTTTCTAGTCTTTTCTCTTGTCATTGATCCTCCAAGTCCTTGAAGAGCCTCTTGGTCCTTACCTTTAGTCATGTCCTCATCAGGGAACAATTTGAGAAATCAATCAATTAGATAGGTTGAATATATGCCTAATAGTTTTAGATTTATCAGAATGAGTTAGGTAAGCATGAATGACAAGAGGAAAGCATATTGCGAAAGTCACACTTACTCTTTATCAATTCTTGTTGTGTGCAAGATAGAGACCACGCTAACTGTGATAAAATAAAGAGGCCCTTTAGGTGAGGACACTCACATAGCATGATTAGTCCTTACATTGAGCATGGGATCGCACTGAGCATTAGACTTCTCTCACGCTTAATGAGAATATATAAATCAAATGCAACAAAATCTACGTCTATCATGTGGTTCTCAAATATATTCTAGTTTAGAAATGTGCTTTATATGAAAAGTGGAATAGTTAAAAAAATATTTAACTAAATTATATGATAAAAGAGATAAAAAGAAACCTCTCAGACACGAGGGAGATATAAATATAAGGTCAAGCTCATCGGCACAAAGGAGATATAAGCACAAGGTCATAAGCCTTCTTACAAGAGGATTTATCAGCTAAAGAATTTGCAGGTGCTATTACTTCCCATTTCTTAAGTTTGTTGAATGTCTCTTGAGTTAGAGGGGATATAAATACAAGGTTGTAGTAAAGAGAAAAGCACATTACTTAAAGGCAAGCAAGAGTAATAACTTGATTGGTAATAAGTAAGGAAGTTATATACTCGCCCTAAAGTATAGATAAAGAAATTAAAGTAAGCTTAGGAGTTATATATTCATTATAACAAGTAAAACAAGTTAACGAGTCTAATACTCGATAAAGAAAATAAGTAATTAAGGGAAACCACAAAGTTTCCCAAGTTAGTAAGTACAAGATTGTGGTAAAGATAAAGACACGTTCGGACGAGCAAGAGTAATAGCTTAATTCGTAACAAGTAAAGAAGTTATATACTATACTTAGAGTATAGATAAAGAAATTAAAGTAAGCTTAGGAATTATATATTCATCATAACAGGTAAAACGAGTTAATGAGTCTAGTACTTGATAAAGAAAATAAGTAATTAAGGGAAACCACAATGTTTCACAAGTTAGTAAGTAGACTAAGAACATATGGATCTCCGTTAATTTTGTGTGTGTTTTTAATGATGATTATGTCTTTAGTTATGTTTATATTTGTGTAAATACTTTAACTTGTAGGAGAAATCTTAAAAGTAATGAAAGTCCAGAGAATATAAAAGAGATTTCTAAGCATTACATAGAGACGTGTAAGGCAAGAAAGACCTAAAGAGGTCAAATAAAGGAAAGCATTTAGTTGAGAAGAGTAAGTCCCAATGTGAACTTCCACACAAAAAAGAGTGAGTAGTAAAATAAACATTTATAATTAAATATAAGAGTTAAATATATTCCTATCTATTGTGATAAATTTGAAATATTATATGAGCGATAAAGAGTAACCCTATATACCTTAGCGAATAAGAGACTATAAAATTTGGTCAAAATATAAATTTTTAAGTGTCCGTTAAGAGTAATACTTCCATCCCAATTTAAGATTTTAAGATATTTTTAAATTTACTCATTTATTTTGTGAAAAATAATTTTTATTTAACAAACATGTTATATGCTCTTCACTTAATATTGTTGATAATTTATTTTTTTAAAAAAAATTACATAAATAATTTATTTATTGATTAAGTTTTTTATTGTAAAATAGTTTAAAATTATATTTTACTAACATCGTAAATAAGATTATTTTTATTTACCTCATGCGTTAGTATGAATACTTTAGTAATAGTCCTTTTTTTTTTAATCATACGAGATTTATATTTTACATAAAAAAAATTTCACATGCATTTAGGAAGAAAACCTCCGAGAGAATAGTAATAAGCATGTTTTTCTGTGTGTAAAATTTTCAATAAGATATTTTTTTAAAACTACATGTACAAATAATTTATCAAATATGTTTTCATTCTAAAATATTTTCTAATTACTATTTGAATGTATAAAGGCATCTCAACAATAATAGTTAGATTTACATGATAGGAGGTGAAAGTTTTTGTTAAAACAGGTATCAAACAGCACAAAGCCTGTAACACAAGTAATTCGTAACTGGGATACTCATTTTATGAAGTTAACAATATTTGGATAGTTAATAAATTATTTTTAAAAATATTTATAATATCAAAATATATATCAAATATTTTTATATTAAAAGTTAATATAGCTCCACATTGATTATTATTTTTTATATGTGAATTTTGAAAGCAATAAATAAGTCTTTGATATTGAAAAAAATAAATATCTCTTTTAATTTCTTTTTAAATTAGTTACAAAGATAATAATAAATTTGTTTATATCAAATATTAAAATGATAATAAATTATAAAAATTTAAATCATATTAAAAATATGTAATATATTTATTCTTCTTTAAACATTGAAGATTGTTTCGATAACAAATTTATAAAATCAAGAACATTAAAGGTTTATCTAAAATAATAATTAAATAACATTAAAGTAAGTATCTAATAACCCATCAGCCTGGTGCTGAAGATATATTGATTACCTTAAAAATAGAATATTTGATTTAATTAATAAAAAAATTGATAATTAGATTTACTAATAAATTTTTATTATAATTTCTGAACTATTTATCTTCTGTATAGATAATTTAGTTAAATTATCCATGAAGTTCTTAAAATATTAAAATCCATCATTTATTACTGTTGTAACATTGAAAAAATAAATTAAATAATTTCTAACACTCTGTACATAATATATTTTTAATATTTTAATAACTATTTAAATAATATTTAATTATTTATAAACTATTTTATAAATAATAATAATTTAGAAACTAAATTAATAATTTCTCTTTCCAGACCAATCAAAACATTGCCAGCTTCAGGGTAACATTCTCTGAAGCTGCAACCATTGTGTCATTATTTGGCCATCACATGTCTTGAAATTAGGTATTCTAATTTATTTTTTAATCTGTTTTTATGCTATTTATATAGGACAAAATTAATAAGCTGTTCAATACCAATAATGGATTAATAATTCTATCACTCCAAATTGACACCTTTCAAAGTTTATAAATATATACTTCTAATGTGACTCTGCAGTCAACAATCACATGGCAGACACAAAGGAACCCAAGTTATTCCTTTGTACCATTCATTTTGAAGAAAATAGTGAAACTCTAAAAGATCATCATCTCTTTGGGGCATGTTCTCAATGTAACATTTAACATGTGGGAAGTTCTTTTATATTTGAAAATCATAATTTATAGAAATTATAAATTTTAACAACATACCCTTAAAAAATAGTTCCAATATATTGGATAATAATAAAATATATTTGAACGAGTGAGAATGGTGGTTATTGATTAGAAAGAATATTTTAAGATTTCATTTGGTGATCAGCGAAAATTAAAAATAAATAAATAAATAAAAATATTTAAAATAAAATAGAGTATAAAATATAAGAAACACATAAATTTTAAAAAAAATTTCACTTCTTTATCGATTTCTTGGTATCAAACAGAGTTTTAGATTTTGTTCAGTAAAATAAATCAAATGAAATAGATAAAAGGTATTAAAATTAAAGTAGAGAAAAAAAATCATAGAATCCTTTAAATTCATTTGAATTTTTTAATTTATTTACGTAAAAATCATGTCATCCATCCAAAGGGAAAAAGAAGAAGGAGGGAGTCACAGATACAAATTTTACTATTAAAGAACCAACAATTAATAAATTAATATTTATTGATAAAATTTGAAAATAAAATATTTTTGAAGATCATCTATTTTATTTTTAAATTTTACTGAAAATTTTTGGTAACTTTAATTATTTAATCACCACATTAAATAACTTGTTATATCTGGGAAAAAATAAATTAAATATTAATTTTAATCTAATAAATTTAATATTTTTTCATTTTGAATATTTTAAAATTTTAAATTTGTTATTCTACATTTTTACAAGTTTATTTTATCATTCGGCTGGTTAAACTTTAACATCATTAACTAACATATTTTAAAAGAATTAATTAAAATATTGTTTGTAGCGGCTTTTAATTTATTTATGTTTTGAAAATGTTATTTGTGTGGCTTAGAAGTTATGTTGGAATGGTGTAGGCCATGTAATGACGTGGATTCATGTGCCAAGATCATCTTGTGTCATTAGTTTACAATTGAATTTAATAATTATTAATTTTTAACTAAAAATTATAATATGAAATTTTCAAAAAATTTTATATTAAATATGTCATAATTTTTAATTTATGGAATTTTAATACTAATCTGAATATGTAGTATCATGTTGATTAATGCTCTGAAGTGATAGTGATTTGGGAAGATAATAAGGATTACACACCATGATGTTCAAATTAATTATATTTATGATAATATAATGAATTTAAATATTGTGACACTTTTTAATTATTATTGTGTTTTTATTTTATAATATTTAATTATTTAAATAATATCAAAATACTAATTATTTCTCTCAAAACAATTTTATGGTGAACATTTTTTTATTAATAATTTGTATTAAATGTGTTGTATATGTATGATAGTTTTAGTATTAATTATTTTCAATTAAAATGTAATATTAAATATAATATAAGATCGTTGATATAAAATTTTAAATTTGATATAAATTATATTTAATATTTTATATTAGTTATAAGAGAACAGATAAATAAGACAAGATAGAAAATTTACAAATTTAATGATGGAAGTGGAGTGAGAAATTGAATACCAACCGTGTCCTGACTTAAATTATGTCAATATATTAGTAAATTTATACATCAATAAAAAATTTAGTGAACTAATTAAATTGTTTAATTATGACTAAATTACAGTGTTGTGGGCAATCATATGTATTTAATTTACTACTGTATATTCTACACAAATACAGATTAATAATAATAGGTATTGAGATACCACTTTTCCTTTAAAAAACAACATATACAAATTAAAATACTTTGTGTAAAGGCACTTCATCCTCCTTTGAAAATATATTGATTTACGTTAATTTTATATTACATTTAACTGCAATACATAATCAATTAATTAACTCATTTATAAAATGTATATATATTTTAATTTTTTTATATTTTATACATATATATATTTTTCTCTTTTATATTTTATAATTAATTATCTACATATTCTAATTATTTATCAAATATTTTTCGATTTATATAGCAATACGAAGATAACATTCTTTTTAAGCATGAGATCTATGAAAAAGAAGTTCACATCAAACAATTAATTTCCCTACTATTTAGCATATTTTATTAGTCAAATTTTGTTATTGATGGGTGGGCCTGCAGCCACAACGGTTCATTGAAAATTGTACATACATATTTAAAATGTGCTCAACAAACACATGGATCCGTCTACTTATGCAAAATATAGGGTGGGAACAGAAGCAAGAGTGTTTATATCTCACTATAACATTAATTTCCTCTTTTTGCTTGAAAATATAAGCAATGAAAAAAATTTATGAAATGAGAATTTTTTTTTTCTTTTGCTTTCTTAATTTTTCCCCTAGTCATGTACTAAATTTATGTTTTATCAAGACTCTGACTTATCATGAATGAATAAGAGAAATACTAAAAACATCTGTTCTAATGCAGGCTTTTGAACAAACATTTCCTTATTAATTGAATTTTATTGAAAATATCATTTTTTTGGGGTCCCTTTAACTTATATAATATTATTTCTCTTGATTTTGTAATTTTATCATAAATTTTAACCAATTAAAAGATATATTAAAATTTGTGTAAAAAAGTGTAGGATACATCTCAAAAAAATTTGATTAGCTTAAAACTCATGAAATTGGAAAGGTTGATTGTAACCGAATATCATACTTAATATTTTATTTATATAAACTATTTAGCAAAGGTTTTGGTTCGAATTTAGTGTGTGAAACCACATTGTCATGCATCCATTTTTATTTTATTTTTAAAAAAATTGGAATACTTTTTTTCATAATTAAAACCTAAAAATAGTGTTGTTTTGACATGTAAACTTAATTGTTTGTTCTCATTTTGATAACTAACTTATGAATTAAAAATTATAATGAATAACAAAGAGTTAAAATAATAAATATATTATTTTTTTCCAAAATTATTATATTATTACTGAATTATTTAAATTCTTTATAGTTAATAGATATTTTACCCACTATATATATTAGTCTATTACTGCATGGTTTCACTGCAAAAGGAGCTGAACAAATTTGGTTAAACTCAACAATATAGTTTTGGGCCAGTAAATCATTCTAAAACACTGGTTCTTAGAACCATTCATTTTGCTATGAGAATGACATGAATCATCTCCGACAACCTTATTAAATTATTACAAAACTTGCCATTTGTCCATGGGATAGCAAAACTACATTTTCCTTCTTTCCTTTGTAGATTTCAACATCAATCACTAATCGGTTTTGGCTGTAAATGAATTGGACAGATGTCACAGTAGGTCCATATAACATGGTACATTGATATTTTAAGTGTTATGTTGAAGCAAGCACATGCATGTATGGACCATGTTTATATATGCATGTGTTTATATATAGACAATATAAGCATGTTTACTGCAGATACAAATTGGATCTAGCATGTGTTTATATATATGCTAATCCAAACACTCAATGTATAAAGAATTTATACATGGGACAAGAACAGAAAATTATGAAAGAGATAATTTTCTTGGAATTTGTTAAGGATTGTTTATGTGTTTTTTAATTAAAATTGGAATTTTATTTAGATAATTAAAATTCTATTAAATAATTATAAAGATTATTAAGATGAAACTCCAATGTTAATTAAAAATAAATAAAAAAGACGCAAAATAGTTTTGCCAAGTTTTTTCCTATCATACATTATAAAATATATTATAAATCAAATTGTTAAGTTTAATAATATTTAAGATTAATGGTGAATCCAAAACTTCAACTAAAACATATATATATATATATATATATATATATATATATATATATATATGCTCAAACCAAACTCAAAATAATTAAATTAGAGATTTTTACACAATATAATAGCAAAACTGCTTTCCTTAATTCCTATGTTGTATTTCTTCCTCCTTTATCTCTTCCTCTTTTTTCCTCTTCTTTTCTCTCCCTTTCTCCATCTCTTCCACACCACAATGAAGTTCCTACATGTGCTTCTTTATGATAACAATAGCTCAAAACAAACTATGTCAAAAGTAACTGTACTAGTATTCTCAACCTTACTTATATTTGCTATAATCATGTTACTACCTTATTCTTTGTTTAGTTACCATTCATTCTTGAAGATCAACAAATATAAACCTCCACCCTTTGGATCTGATAATTTGACTAGTGAGTCACAAATGTTGCTCTCAAAATCTTCAGTGAAGGAGTGTGATATTTTTAGTGGTGAATGGGTACCAAATCCAGAGGCACCATATTACACAAACACAACATGTTTGGAAATTCATCAACACCAAAATTGCATGAAGTTTGGAAGACCTGACACTGAGTTCATGAAGTGGAGATGGAAGCCACATGAGTGTGAACTTCCTATATTCAACCCTTTTCAGTTTCTTGAAATTATGAAGGGAAAATCTATGGCTTTTATTGGAGATTCCATAGGAAGAAATCACATGCAGTCTATGATTTGCCTCCTATCAAGGGTGAGTCCCATTATTATTTTTCTTTTTAAGATTGAAATTCTAAAATTCTAGTTCCTCAATTATCGTCGTAATTATTTTGTTTATTTTCTCCTATTTTCCTTATTTTTTTTACAGAAAAATATTATTTGTATTATTCTTAAATAGAAATTAAAGTTTCACTTTAATAAAATGTATAATTAAAATTATATTAAATAATTATACAAATTACCAAAATAAAATTCTAATCCTAACTAAAAATTAGCATAAAGAATGTGTGTGTGTGTGTGTTTTTTTTCTTGACGCAGTCCCTAATGGTTGAATAATTGGAAAAAATCTTAGGCCCCCAAAGTATTTAGGAACAAATAAAGAAAAATAAAATAAATATTATTTTATAAAATAAAATTATTTTGTCTATAAATTAATTTATTAGAGTTCTGCTATCTAATTTTTTTTATAACTTCCTATCTAACCATTTTAAAAATTGATATCAAGCTATGCCACAATACGTGATATAATATAAGAGTTTAATCGACCATCTTTACCTTCACATGCCGTAGTTTAATATTAATTAATTATCATAAATTAGATTTATATGAATTATAGTAATTTTGTTATAAGTAAATGATTGATATTCTTTGTAAAACGTTTTATGGTGAATTTTTTAATTTTGATAAAAAAATTCCTATAAATCATTTTAAGTATTGGTTCATAGTCTTTTATTAATAAAATCAATAATTTATCATGCATAATATATTGTAGCTAGATAATATTGTATAAATTTTTACACCGAGTATATATATTTTTCTCAAAATATAATTTATAAACTAATTATGATAAATTCATTGTATATGTATTTTTTTATAAATTCATTGAATATATGATTTTTATGAGAATAAAGGATATATACAATTTTACATTGTCATTTAATCACATATTACTCTTAATTATAAATTCGTTAATTTTTATAAACTTTTTAATAAAAATCATATCAATAGTGATTTGTGGAAATTTTTATACTATCAATACATTATTATTAAACTCATTTTTTATTGCAACAAAACTATAAGTAGAATTGTAAAATCCATGTACAAAATCGAAATATTTAATTACTACTATCATCGATTTGAGACTTGTATATTCAACAAATACACCAAGTAAGATTTGGAGCTTAGGGTCATAGATAAATATTTTTAATCTTCATAAAAACTTGTGTTTATGTTTGTGTACATTTTTTTCTTCTTGTATTGGTGATTGTACTTTAAATTCAATCTTTGTAGGTGGAGAAACCCATAGATGTGTCTTACACAGATGACTTTTCCTTCAAACGTTGGAAGTACTCAAGCTACAACTTCACTATGGCTACTTTTTGGTCACCATATTTAGTTAAAGCTAAACAAGTAGATTCAAATGGTGGCCTCTTCAATCTCTACCTTGATGAGTTTGATGAAAGATGGACAACCCAAATCAATGAGTTTGATTATATCATCATCAATGCAGGACAATGGTTCTTCAGGCCTTTGGTGTTTTATGAGAAACAAAAAATTGTTGGATGTCAATATTGTAATTTAGAAAATGTCACCCACTTAAACTTGCAATTTGGCTATAAAAATGCACTTAGGACAACATTTAAGGCTATTAATGGTTTGAAAAACTTTAAGGGTGTAACATTTTTTAGAACATATGCACCTTCTCATTTTGAAAATGGGTTGTGGAATGAAGGGGGAAGTTGCTTAAGAACTAAGCCATTTAGGAGTAATGAAACAAAATTAGAGGGTCAAAATTTAGAGGTACATGAGATGCAATTAGAGGAATTTGAAATTGCTAAAGAAGAAGGCATAAAGAAAGGGTTGAAATTCTTGTTACTTGATACCACACAAGCAATGTTATTGAGACCAGATGGTCATCCTAGTAGATATGGGTATTGGCCAGATGAGAACATGACATCAATATATTATGATTGTGTTCATTGGTGCTTACCTGGTCCAATAGATACATGGAGTGATTTCTTGTTAGAAATGTTGAGAATAGAAAATACAAGATCTAGAGGTATAGAGATTGTTCATTAATAGACAAAATGATAATTTTTATTTGTTTATTTTTTTCTTTTGTGAATGTAATTTACACATGTAACATCTTGTTTTTACTATTTTTTGATATGAGAAATAAAATTTATATTTTTGGATAATATTATTTGAATTGACCATGTAATCTTTAATGGATTTTTATTTCCAATAAAACAAAGTTTGAAGGAAGATTTGATTTAACCAATTCTAAAAAAAAAAGTTTCATAAACTTAATCAAATTATGTATAGATAAACCTCTCACAAGCATTTTTTGAAAGAAGAAAAATAAGAAGAAGAAAAAAAGCCTCTGTTTAGAAGAGTTTATAAACAACTTATGAGAGTTTTACACCTTGGTGATATTAATTTTAACACCTTAGTTTATATTAGTTTTCTTATTATTAAATATTTTAATTTTTAAAACTATTGAAAAGTGTAGAGTAAATTTTTTGTCACATAATTTTTTAATTTATGATACTTAAATTTTTGTTTTTCAAAGAATAAAAATAGATAGATGGTGCTAGTTATTTTTATTTTTAATATTTTTGTGATTTATATAATGTGAATATATATATATGTTATTTTATTAATTATTCATAATAGTTAATGATAGTGTGAGATATTTTTTTACATAAATAAAAGATAATAGATTAAATATTTATTTAATACTTAAATTAGATTGATATTTTCTTTTGATTCGTGCAAGGAAAAAACTTTTAGCAAGGTTCCAAGATTAAGATTCTACTAATCACATTAATATTTATAAGAATGTATGTAACATAATTGTATTAGTCTGGATGACATGACCTATACTTACTACATCATATATCCAATTTGTGTAATTTTCTTTGGTTTTATTTTTATACTTTTTATATTAATGTTGTAATTCGCTCAAAATTAATAATATTAACGGATAAAGTGTGTTAAATTAAAAAATAATATATATAAAATAAAATCAATCAATCAATCAATAATGTCATATTACATTAAATGGATATCGTTATGCAATAATTCACAAGAGAATTAACATGACATGACATGTGAGCATAATAATTATCCACATATTGATAAAATCGAAGGATTGGTCCTTAATTATCCACATGTGAGAATATTAACTATCCACAATGTTACTCAATAATATAATGTGAGCACATTAGTTATTTGATTAAATAAAATTGATATCGTTATTATTCTCGTTAACTATTTCCTAAAATCGATGGATTTGATAAAATTTTTACTTTTAATATTTTAGTTTACCTAATTTGGGTTGCGTTATATTTTTTTTTTCTTTCCTGGGCCTTTCAAAAAGTTATAGCCCAGGTGATGTCGGGTTAGATGCTCGTCTTTTGTAGCCCAATAACATCCTCGGGCCCATAAAACTTTTTCTTAAATAATAATATTTTTATATAAGTTATTACACTTTCATAGAGTCACGTGACTTATATTAATTTCATATATTAAAAAAATTTATTTTTTACACTTTTTATTCCATTCAAATACACATCTTAATTTTAATTTCAAATTCGTTTCGATTTAACAACTGATTATTTATAAAAAAAAAAATGAAACTCTTTGTACACTATTTTAAATTCCAATCTCATTTTATTTCAAATTTATATTGATTTAACAACTGGCTATTTAATAAATTATAAGTTTAAATAAAAACACACATGTATTGAATGACTAAACGAATAAAACTACATATCTTTGGACACTATAAAACACTATCCCAGACTATTCTAGAAACTTTTATACAACAAATATTTTCAATTCTTGGATATGAAATTAATATATATTTCACAGTTGGTGTGCTAAAAAATAACATATAAAACTATAATGGGAGAAACATGACAATGTACATCTTGTAGTTGTCTTCCCCATAACTCCCAAGACAATCCTTAATTGTTGCTAATCATCTATTCTCACAAATACGATATTTGAATTTTTCGCATACATATTAATGACTACATGTACCATAAAGCAAGGATAAGTTAACTGAAAATATGCATAAGTACAATCAAAACTTATTAACAGCAGTAATGAGATCATGTCATTTTAAGCATAATTTTCATAATTATATCACAGGATTTTCTTGTAACACTGTTTTTTTATTGCTATGGTTAAGTGTATGTTCTATCATCTATGTGACTATCGACTGAGGCATTGTGTTTCTTGTGTTTTTTTTAATTGATGAACTGAGTTGGTGTAGACAGAGGGATGAAAAATTTATTTATTAATATAATAAAATGATAGAAATGTATTAGATTTTAGGTAATGTGTGTTAAGTATTATAGAATTGTTTATAATTTTTTCTTGCAAAAATTATACATGGAATGGTTTATAATTTGTTTGTGTAAAAGATTAAAGTGAAAAGATTTATAATTTTTCTATGCAAAATTTATAGGTAGTTAGGTTTATAATTTTTTTATATAAAAATTTTAAGTCGCGAATTTTATCGTAGTAAAACCGTAGAATAGTATTACATTAATTTTCTTATATTTTTTTTCTTATATACTCCTTCTCCTTCCGTTTCCCCTATAATTTTTTATTTCTTTTTGAGTTCCTAGCAGAATTTGTCAGGTATGGAGTTTCACTGTACTAAATTCCTAAGCGAATCATATTCACTCGAGAAATTTTAATATAAAATCGCCTATCGAATTGACTCTAGCAAAAATTTTAGTTCAGACAAAAATCTCCTCAAATTAAAAGATTTTTAAAAAATTTGAATACCTAAATATTTCAATTATCTTGATTTAAATTCTTTTCATTCTATATTAATCTTATTTTGAAGAATTAATTTAATTTTTTATATTTTAATTTCTTTTATTTGAATAAAGCAATTCAATTTTTAAGAAATTTAACATTTTTATTTTTATTTTTTTTTAAAATTAAATTTTTAATATTAAATAAAAATAAAAATTAATTATTTTTAAATACTTAAATATTCAAAATAATTTTAATTTTACATGAATTTTAATACTTTAAAATATTTAATTATTAATTTTTTAATATTGAATAATTAAAAATATAATAAATAATTAAATATAACTTAATTAAAATTTTAAATTATGTAATCTCGTAATAATTTTAAAAATTATTAAAAATAAATAATTATATAATTTATAATTGTAAAATTATTTTAAATTATTAAAAAACATGTGAAATAACGAAGAGAATTGAATGAAAGAATCATGAAAATAACTTAAAAAGAATTAAAATACCTTAATTTTATATAAAATTTAATTTTTTTTAAATTTATTCATTTAAAATTTCTTCTCAAAATAATATTATTTTAAATATTTCAAAATAATTTATCTAAACAAATTAATTAAATTAATAACAGAAAAAATGAATTACTACAAAAGATACTCTCAGAGTTTTAGAATCCACTCAAATGAAATGAATTGAGGCCACTGACACATTTTGGATGAATTCACTGATGATATCGATAAAATATGTTTAAGGGTAAGTGTACCCTATCGTTTCAATGCCCTAAGATATCAAACCCAAAAGAATTAATTGGAATATTATCTCAAGGAGCGTTATATTTGATCTACACAAGATTCTTATCAAATAAGAGGATTATTGGTTTATAGATCATGCAGTTGAGAAATTAAAAGAGCAAGTAAGTAGATATTCACGAATAAAAAAAAAAGAAAAAAAAAAAAAGCAAAGCTAAGGTTATGGTTTCTTTTGTGTTTGTCAATTTTCTAAACTAAAATCCAATTAATTGTTTCACATTTCTAAGTTACGATTACGATTGTCAATTCTCCATTAATTAGTACGTGACTTTTGATCATAGCAACACATTATTTTCTCTATCAATCCCTACTTCATCACATAGGAATTTAAAACTCAAATAATTATAATTAAATTAAATTAATTTAAATTACATAAACAGGCTGAGAATAATTTCAAGGTATTACAATAGCTGAGATCTCACAGGAAAAAAGTTTTTGTGAAAGGACAATGATTATTGACATGTTAAGACTTAAATACATGTGTTTATGAAAATTCAAATTCAAAATAGATAAAAGAATAGAAAATAAATTTACAGGAATGTTATTTATAATTTAAAACTATTGATATTCTACCAATAACAACAAATTCTCTATTATTAGGATTAACAATTCTTTAATTTAAGTCTCAATTGCTCCTTGATTTAAATCAAATAAAATGAAAATTTCTTTTAAGTCAAGAAATCATTTAAAGAGAATTCCATACCTAATAGAAATTTAAATTTATTAAAAGAAAATGTGACCCGGTAAAGTAGAAAGCTTCACTTAATCTTCAATTATAATTTTCAATGTTTATTAAATTGTACTAATCATTGAACTGGTTAGAGAACTTGTTTAATGATTCCACCGTGATTGACTGTAGTTAAATCAATTTTAATAACATATTAATAATACAAAATTATACTAAATAAACATAATATTCTAGCTTTATAATATTAAAAATTAAAATAAAACATCATTTTATACCTATTATAATCCTCATTTAATATTTATTTTTATTTATCTTTAAAATATTATAAATTAAATTTTAAAAAAGTAAACTAAAATATTTTTTAAATTAATCGATTCAAGCCAATTTTATAACCATTTTATCAATTTTAAACCGATTTAACCAATTCTTAATCGCTCTAATTTTGTATTGTCAATGTATTGGTCCTGAATTTATTCAATCTGATTTTCAAAAGAATGATAATTCTGACTAATTCACAAGGCAAACCAAAAAAATCCCTATTCATATCTTGGAGGCCAAAATCTCTCATAACTTATAGCATTGAAAAGAAGAAAAGAGGGAATTAAATGGAGGAATAATAAAAGGGAAGAAAATGTAAGTGGTGTTTGGGTGAGTTTCTTGTTTTCATTTCTACTAGAATTAGAAAATAGAGGTGAAAATGTGTTTAATTGATTTTTTTTAAAATATTTTTAAAATGTGTAAAAGTAAGAAAAATATAATGACTCTGTTTTTACGATTTTTTAAAAAATTATTTTTAAAAAGTAAAAATAAAAAATAAAACAGAAAATAATTTTTCAGATAAAATATCACCCTAGCCATAGAAGATAAGAGGGAATTTGAGTAAAAGTGTTTCTTTTCCTATTTGGGAAGTTTAGCAAGATTTTAGGAATTTTAGGTCCCTTTCTCTTTCTCAACCTAACTAAGTACACTTCCAGCAAATTTCCTTCTCAAGGATCAAAGTTGAAGTCCAAAACAAATAATCATCTTTCTCATTCAAAAACATATAATCACTTACAAAATTTATTTAATCTAATTTTTTAATAATGTAAATAAATTTAATTTGTCTTGTATATTAATTAAAACACTTAACCATAAATTAGTATTTCATCTTAAAAACTAAAGTAAATTAAAATACTACTCATTAATAAAAAAATTTATAGACATTAATATTATACCATCATAAGAATTTTACAATATTGTAGTTGTAAAATATCTGGAATAACATTAGTAATAAATGTAAAACTATTCTTCTGCATTAACTAATATATCTCTGTTTACTGTATTAAAAAGAATATCATCATTATTTATATAGAATATTTTTATTATAATCATATTATTATTATTACATATATAAAGTAATAAACTTATTGTATTTTAATATACAATCAATTCATAAAATGTTTTCTAAATCAATTTTTTTTCCAAATGGACACAGAATATTCCCAGAATCCCATGTCATCAAATAACTGACTTTGGTTTTTTTCAAGCCAACTTTGAGAAACTTTTACCATACATTTATTAAGTGCATTAACTTCCATTGACAAAATATATGCATATATATTAAGAGAAAGACCCTTTTTTCCACTCTCTGCATACTCAGTGGAGAAAAAGGAACTGCTCTATATAACAAAAGAAAGGTCAAAACTTTTCACAAAATTACTCTTCACATTCACAAGGTTTGTTGTTTCTCTTCCTTTTGAGTTGTCACATGTCCTTTTCTTCTCTCCTTCTTCATCTTCTTATATTACTCTTCATTTTTTTTTTTCTATTATTATTATTTTTACTTTTTGTTCACTTATTATAGAACTATTTCCTAAAGATAGATTTCATTTCTGAGCAGAATCATATCAATCAACAAAGGATTCAAGGAAGAACCAAACAAATGAAGGGTTTTGGAAGCTTGATGGTGAGTCTGAAATCAAAGATAAGGTCTTTGAAGATTGTGAAGAAGCCTAATTATGATAAGGTGGAGAAGAGTGAGAGCATGAGAATGGAGATTAGGAGCAGGAAGGCTAGAAAACTCATTGAAGAGACACTCAAAGTGGCTGATTCACCTAAGTCCAAAACTTATGCTTTCTAATAATAATGTTTCATTTGTACTCTCTTCAATTTTGTTTCATGCAACATGTGTTCTTTCTATGACATGTTTCTTTATCTTTATCTTTATCCTCTCTCTCTGTTTCTTTCCATCAACCACACCCATCAAAAAAACTAAGTATGAGTATTGAAAAATTTACATCAATTCACATACCAGATCAACTAATTGAGTAAAACCCTCAACATATCTTCCATATTAAAAGTTTTAGTAGCATTTTGTGGTGAATATATTTCTGGAATTTGGATATTCTGGGAAGAACATGTGTGGATTTTCCTCAGGACTTTTTTTTTTTTTTTTTTTTTTAAGAGTGGAAACAAATGATACAAAATAAAAAAAAGGTAAAATGTTGTTTAGAACAAAAAATTCTGGAAATAATAACTTTTTCCCTTTTTCTAGAGGAAATAGTGATTCTCTTTTTATTAAAACTCTATCTGCTTGATTAGAAACACATCTTTTATCTCGTTTGATTTCCTCCAGCTCTTCATAGATGTTTACTATCATTTCAGTATATAAAATTTATTATTTATTATTTATTATTATTTTAATACCTTGAACTATGAATTAAAATGATAATAAATAATATAATTTAATAATTAGAATTATATAAATAATAAATATATTGTATTTTTAAAATCTGCTTAACTATTTTTAACTTACAAGGATTAAATTGTCAATTTAATTTTTTTTCTAAGTCTTATTTTGGCTTGATGGTACAGAAACCGATTAAAATTTGACAAAAATGGAAATGAATAACAGATTTGTAATTAAAAATTTATAAAATTTATTCTTATTTGTCTCATTGATAATTGGTACATTTACTTTAAAATAAAACATCAGCTGCTCTTTAAAATAAATATTTTATCGTATGCAGGAGGTTTCATTCAGTAAGATTTGCCTAATAAGCATTTGAGTAGTTTCAATGATATATTTTACTCCTATTATTTTCTAATATTTATATATGCAAATAATGACTCCACTTTGACACGTATTTAAATGACTATAACATGAACTTATGTAATTGGAAAGTTCTATACAAGGGTTTGAAGAGTAGAAAATTGCAGAAGAATATCATTGGTTAAATTGTAATTCTAAATCCTTAACAATTTTTTTTTATTTTTAATTATGTAATTTTAGTCATCCCTAATTTTGATTCCATTATTTTTAATTTTACAATTTTAATATTCCAACTTTAAAAAATTCAAAATTTTAATTTGTTATTTTAATTTTGTGATTATTCTCTTAACTTTAAAAAATACATAAGTTAAATATCTATTTATTAATTATTAATATTTTAATGTTAATTATGACATGATATTTAATGATTAATGTTTAATTTTTATTTGTTATAATCAACTTTGAGATATTAATTGTAGACAAATAAAATACTTATCATTTAAATTAATATTACATATCCTTTAAAAAAAAAAGAGTAAACCAAAATTGTAAATAAATAAAATACTTAAACCTTATGCAAAATTAACCTTGGACGTATCAACTTTTCATTATTTCTATCTTTCCACCCATTTCTTTACAATTTTTTTGTCAGTTTTCCATATTTCTTTAGTTGATGTAATTGTTATTAATGATTATAGCAGTAATAGTGTTAGTACCTTTTTGGTTTTTTGTTGAATTAAAGAGCAATATCAATAGTAATTTTAGACTATTATTAGTACATACAATCCGTGCAAGTACGATGATTAATACACCACTTTGTTTATTTTCCCTAAAATAAGATGTTAGAGACAAATCGTTGGACTACAACTAAATTATAACTGTTTGTCTAAATTAGGTTTATGTACATTTATATCACTTTATTTCTAATTAACGATAATACCACATGTGAATGCTCATATATTAAGAACCTATTTATGTTTGGATCATTTTCTTAAAAGAAGAAAATCAGAAAAAAAAAAAAATTTCTTTAAAAACTAAAATTAATTTATCAATTGGTTGATTTGTAGAAATATTCTAATATAAATAGCTAAACAAGATATCGTCTACATCTAATTAATGCATGCAGAATCTAATTTATCTTTTTGATAAATTCATTTAATTTTTTCTACTAAAAATCCTTCTAAAAAGGTTTATAAAAAAAAAATCTAAACAAAAGTAAAGTATTTTTCATTTCTAATATTTAGGAGGAAGTAGTCATTTTGAAACATAAATCTTATTAATGAATGTCTTTAAGAAAACTCTTTTAAAAAATAAAATAAATTTCTATTAAAAATTAAAATAAAATTACATCATCAAAACACTTTATCAAAAGTTAGTTTCAAATTCTTAAAAAAATTAAATATTTAGACATGGGATGACATATACTAAATTAATTATAAATAATAAAGCAAAGAATAGAAAAAGAGATGTATATGTAAGCAGTGAGAGTGCAGTGGATAGCCTAGTCAGTGTTAGAAAAAAGTTGAACAACAATTGGGTGCACGTGAAACTAAGAAAGTGGGGTTAACGAAAGAGGACAAAGGAAGATAATAAAGCATGAAATGCATTGTTTGCACATGAAAATGAAACATCAAAGTGGGCACAAAGATACCTCTGAATTAAAAACGACTTTGCATAAATTTTTTCATGCAAAAACCAAGTCCAGATTCGTACATTCCCCCACATCTCATTAATAGCTTAATTTGTTCAAGAAATGTATGTGGCAGAACAATTCTTCAGAGCATTTGATTTGGATTTTGGAGGGTTTGTAATCTTCAATACCATAAACCTAGTTGTTAGTATAGTTTAATGGTCATGTTATTGGTTAAAAAAGTATTTTATGTTGATTAAATTAAAAATCATTTTTTATATAAGTGATGGATTGATGTGAAAAGTGGATGATGTAAAAAAATTATGTATTTTTAGTAAGTTATGAATTAGGTTTTATATAATTTATAGAAATTTTTTAATTAAAATTAGTAAATTTATTCATAAATTTATGATTAGTTGATTGTATATATATATTTTACAATATGTTGTGCTAATTAAAATAATCATAATAATATTAGCTCTTGTTTTAAGCTACTTAATTTTATAAGCAACAATATTAGCTTATTTGATACATGTTTTTAAGTTTTTTAATTTGTTTAGATAAACTTTAACAAAAGAAATTAAAATATGAACTTGATTTCCATGACTACCGGGTTGGCATAATTAATCATGTATTCGGAATGAACTCAAATTTTTTTTTATAGGCATGAATTTAGATCCGAGAAAAAATTTTGTCGTTTGATGTAATTTTTTATATTTTAAAAAAATTCAGCAACTTGAAATAACAAATAAAAAAGATAGAACAACAGGATTCTACCAAATAATGGACGACACCATTACTCATACTAAAAATTTATGATTTAACAAGTGATTATTTATCATAATAGCTCATGATTAAGTATTGGATAATTATGTACAAAATACACCATCAATATACTTAAGTTAAATTATTAAAATCAATATATTAAATATAAGTTTAACTGGTTATGTAAAATATATTAAATATAAGTTTTTTATTTCTCTTTTACTTTAATATCCATCCAAATAAATGCAAACAGATGATTTTGTCATGAGTCCTTGATATCTTGGTGTAAGAAGAACAAGTTTTCTACTTATCCATGTTTGTATATATACATAAAATGTAACGTCTAGGGAGAAAAAGTATAAAATTATTAAAAGCTGGTGTTTGTGTTGGAAGTAAAAAATAATTTCTTATTGAGATTTCTACGAAAGATAAACTTTTTCCCACAAATATTTTTTTATGGTTACTAATTAGAGATTAAATTCTCCACCAAATATTTAAATAACAAAATTATCTGTAAACCAAATCGTAAAATATGTGCATTCTAGAACCTTAAGGAACACTTCCTAGATTGTGCCCTTTCATTGTTTTCCTTTAACGTGGGGTCACAGAAAGAAACTTGAAAGCGACAAAAAACGATGCACATTGAAAGCAAAACAATCAACAATTAATCCGACATGAAAATACCGATGTAGGGTACAGCAGAAAGAATATACAGAACGGTAATCTATCTAATATCCCCCCAAAAAAACTTAGATAAAATGAAGCATTTGATATTAAAAGAAAAAGTGATCATATATAAATAATTGTGATAAAAATATGTGAATATTTTTTTTCTTGTAGTTACACAAGTATATCTTGATCAACACATTTTTAACCTATTTTGTATTCTTAAACTATTTTTTTTTCATTATCGTCAATGTCACTTAAAGCATAAGAATTTTTATCATGTTTTGCTTTAAACTAATTTGTTTTTTCTTAACGTCATTGTCACGTAAAATATAAGAACTTTTATCATGTTTTTCTTTAGTGATAAAATCATATTAGGTTCTTAATTTGTTTTAATTATTATTTTTTTAATGAATGATCAGTTTTCTTAATTTCAAGAATTCACTTGTTTCATTTCAATATTTTCCAATGCAAGATTAGGATAAGAATGAGTTTTTATTGTTAAAACCCGTTTAAGATTGTAAAGTTGGAGATAATCTTAATCATCTGTTGTTAATTACTTTTGAGACATAAAAATGATCGAAATGTGTTTTATTTCTCTCAATAAAATCGTCGCCGTATACAATCAGATATTCAAACCTATTCAGTAAAGAGATTTTGTGTTTTTCTTTGTTTTTTTCTAATAAATATCATTACTGTATGTTTCAATAGGACAGGGAAGCCATGGAATGGAAACACATTAATGTTCTTTTCGGTGAGGGACCTGGGACCCAGCCAGCTAGTAGGTTCATGAAAGCTTGGAAAATTTTCCAGTTAAATTATGACACAAAAGTTTGAACAATAACAGTTGATACAATGAACCTTCTGAACTGAATGTAATCACAAAACTCAGATTGCTACGAATTCATAATGCTTAATTGACGATGACTCGTGAGCAGTTGAACTCAATCCATCAAAAGATATAACAAAGCGGAGATAATGGAACAAGAAACAGTTATTTATACCGACTTTTGTTGATTTCCTAACGCACCTTAATCTCAGAAAGATTTGACATGAATGTGTACCATAAATATTCAACATGTTAAATTATTAGCCTAGTGCCATTTACCAATTGCCAAGGTTTAAAGGCATTTTGAGGACACTACTATGTTTTGGTAGAGAAAGTATATGGTAATTGGTATATGCATTGTGCTTTTTACATGGACATGTGTGCTTGCAACTCATGTAGTGCTTAATCAAAGGACTGGATTACTCCAAAATGGACATCCAAATCAAATCATATTTGTTTGAAGTTATTTTAGAAATTTTTTAATTAAAAATAATTAGTGAAGTTATAGTAATTATGTCATCTATCTATACTAACAATGAAATCATCCAAAATGCCACATGTTAACTTAAGGCTTGTCTGAGGTGGTTGAGTTTTTTATTTTATTCTTTTTCAAATGGAATTTTTAATATAAAACATGTTTGTCTGAAACAAAGTTGATACAAAATTTAATTTCAAAATACTTTTACATTTCTTTTACATTCTTCTATAAAGCCAAAATAAAAAAGTCTGAATTTAGATTTTAATTTTAAAAATATTCACTGTACTTTATAATAATCATTTCTATCATTATTACTGTACCATAGTTACCATTATTAACGAAATCGTTATCATCACTGTTAGTATTAATGTTACTGCTACTATTTGTAAATATTTTCATTGTTATTATACGTCGTAAATACTACTACCATACAAGTATACAAACAATTTAGGTCATGATAGAGAATTTTAAAAGTAAATTTATTTTGAAACTTAAAGTTAGAAAGAAACAAACTATTTTCTAAGAACTAAATAGTTTCTGAAATCTTAGAAACCTGTTATTAAAAACCACCTAACAAGTGCCCTAAGCAAGCATTTGTTTCCCAATGGGAAATTTAGCATTTCCACAGTTTTATTGTGGAGTTAAGTCACTCCATAGAATGCAACTGAGCAATTTCATTTACATTTACAGTATGAGAGTTCCTTAAATTTACAATGTGTCCTAAGAACAGCATCCAACTCTGGACCCGAGCTCCAAAGAGATGCACTGGATAACAAGGTTGACACTAATATGAGTGATTATTACGATAAAGCATCCTAAGTTCCCTGCAGTAACTGCACGTCCATGGCCGTAGAGGAGGGTCCATGCAATACGAATGGATTTTTCGAGCATGGCAAACATCGCAACTCTCAAGGAGATCCTCTGGTTCCCTACCGCGGCAAACTACGCAAGCGCCTGCCAGTGAGGACTGTATGCAAAAGACAAACCCCAGAGTGACACAAATCTTATTAAAATGTGTATAAACTTATGGACATTAATGAATTATTCCAATATGTTATGAAAAATACAAAGTTTTAAGAAAACATAGGAAACAGAACAATGTAAAATATAGATACCCTACCACAGCAACATGCCAACTGTTCTTTGCAGAATTATTTATTAATTTTTGGACATAATAGAAGATGCTGTTACTTTTTTTGTAGCTTTTAAAAAATGATTCTTTTTCATAAACTCATTTGAACAGTAACACATGCTCAGCATTTTCCTCCACGGAAGGAATTACCATGCAGCCACAAAAGAAGGGACTGTTTAGGGAAATTATCATAAAAGTGACAATGTAAGAAATAAAAGCAACCTATAATTATCATATGGTTCTTACATCAAGAGGGTTTAACTCAGTTGGTTGAACAAGATACACAGTTGATTGAACCAGATAAGTGAATTTTCAGTATATTTAACCACGCAGATCAACCATTAAATTTTTATACATTAATAAGCTTTACGGATAAAGGGAATCATAATTCATAGTCTGCCTAATAAAGGACAATTCAGCAAGGCATGGGAATCACAATCCTACATTACTCAATCATGAATATCACAAGGCTTCCAGCGAGAATTTGGTTCATTACACCAACAAGAACCCTTAACAGCCCAGGCAAATCTATTCAAATGATTTACGTTCTGGGGGCAAAGGAAAAGGCCACAAAGCGTTTGAACTAAAACACAAATTGCCAGCTCATGTATTACTATCAGTTTTGGCCGGATAAAGAATTGTTTCACTTCCACCATGTGCTTGCAGCACAACCCATTAAACTGCCAGATATATATGAACCGTCCAAGTTAACTAAAGAGCATATGAGAGACATTAAATTCCTCTAGAATCTAGATCACTCTGTGACAGGCTTAGAGTGAATAGAACTCAATATTTTAAAGTCCGGAATATAAACATGCCAAAACTGTTATTATATATATAATCACAACACTAGACCACTTACACTATATTTTACCTTTTAAACCAATACCCTTCGCAATCTGTATTCTCTGGCCAATTCATTCCTCTTCTCTATATATTAAAAAAAATGTCTCCTCGATAGTTTTAAGCACAAATTCCCGCTATAAATCACTTCAGGGTAAGATGTATGCACCCTTATCCCCAAAAGTAGAAAGATTGTTTTACGATTTGAACACGACCTCTAGGTCATTAGGTAGCAATGTTATCATTGAGTTAAGGATAAGCATACCTCAAACATATCTGGTAATTCTTGATTCATGGGGATAAAAATATCTGAGGCTGAATTGTCACATGGGATTGACTGGGAGTATATTTTTTGATCAGCAGTGGCAGCATGCTCAACTTTCTTAATCATCATAAAACTTTCCTTGCATAAAGGGCACGTTGACGTTTTTCCCATTGAAATCTGCAAACATTGAAAAGCAATTATGAGAATGAATGCTAATGACATTGAATAGGACATTAAATTGCAAAAGTAATGAGCAATTCAGGAAAAACATGGTTGGCATAATGCATCCAAATCTTTAAATAGGACTTTTTGGAAACGCCATCCATGAGTAACATAGACTGGATAAAATTCATAAATATATTTACATACGGATTGCATAAGAAAATAAGGCACAACAATGTCAATCCAGTGGAGCATCAATTCCCAATGCGAAATCAGAAACCAAACTAATATTAGTTGAATGAAAGCTAAATTACATTGTTCAGGTCAGGATTAAAAACATAGAGCGCAACTTTGAAATCTATTCAAAACAAAATGGCATGCAAAAGAGATTATACTTATATATTAATAGGATTTTATTCGTGAAAGTGGCAGATGAAAGAAATGGGCCATACCCTATGATCAACCCAACTCTGGATGCATAGAAAACAAAATCGATGTCCACATGGCAGAATCCCCCGTGTTGAGCTGAAATCTGTGAAACATATCACACATGACAATTCCGTCGAAGTTGGTAAGCCGGCGACATTATCAACCTGATCACCATCTGTGAATTTTTCATCATCAACAGAACATAAATCTATTGATGTCTGTGGCACAGGTAGGGGATCTTCTATAAACAAAGTTGAATTTCTATGTGTAGACTCATGACTTGGATCTTTGATCTGTTCAATATCATCTGAACCTCCATTTATAGCTCTACTTTGGTTACTTCCAGCATCAGGTCCTTCACTACTTTCTGCAATAATGTTACTATTGATACCACCAGAAAGGCTAGAGGTAGTTGCAGCATCAGTTTGTAGTCTATCCATTCTAAAACGGCTGTAATTTGGGCTTAAATCAGAAGCTGAAGAATCTAACACGACTTCATCAACAAAATTTCTCACAAATCTTCTTCCTTTACGAGAAGGTCCAGCCACAGTACTGACTCCCCTACCATTGCAAATGTCCCTTTTCCCTTTCCTTGACAGTCTAGACGAATATGAACTTGACTCCTCATGCTTAAAAAGTGGGAAATGAAAAGAAAAGAAGAGATTAACAAAGCATTGAAAACAAAAACTATTTCAAATTCATTTACTTGGTCTGCTAATATAACAATGTGTATCAACAATTATAAAGCCTGTAGATGTATATGCGTGAAACAACCTTCACTTTAATTTTATAATTGCTCTCAGAACACATGCAATACATTTAACTATTTAACCAGAATGTTACATTCAAGAGTATAGCACATGCAAATATTTTATAAAGCACCTGCAATGAGAAAAGGGATTAAGAGATAGCGAAAAGTGTTCATTCAAACAACCACCAGCTAGGTTTTATTACCACATATGTTGCATTATCTGCTTAAAAGTAATCTCTAATGTCCATACTTATTATGGCTTGTGTATGACACATCACATCATTTTGCAGAAAACAAACTACATTTGTTGCACACAGCATGCAGACAGATTTATTAAGTCTCTAGATAGCTGAGCAATACTGGCTACAAACTTTAAAATAATCCATCAATGCCAAAATGTCAGAAAAGTCTCAAACACACGCAACTTCAATGGTGAATCAAATCTACAGAAGAAAGCAAGTCCATCTCGTCCACAGAACCATTAATGGTAATTACCAGAAGTACTTCTTTAATTTATTAAGCAATACAAATATATGCAATTAGAAACGTGGCTTGATACCATCAGGAAAATACATATGGATTTAAATGGAACAACTAGGAGTTTATGACAATTAATCAGAGTAGATGGTTAATTATCAACTGTTAAGATGGGTGTTAATGGCTCCACATATAACTTCGTGAAAGTTATGACCCATTCATAAAGACTCTTGGAAATGGGACACAAGAGGATGTTCCCAAGCAAACATATGAATTAAATTTTTATGATGGCAACATACTTATGAATCAGAACATGCTTGGAAACACTTAGGATGTACATCATAAAGATTGAACGGAACCAAGAGCAAAACAGAGAGAACAGCCAGCCTATTTTACCTTTTTCATTAAACAAGAATCTTCCAAAACATAATTTCCAGAAGCTCCAGTACTGGAGTTAGTTTTTCGCTTTTCAGACCCTGTGTCATGTAACTTGTCGCTGACCATTTCATTCTTTGTCAAGCTACTGGCTTGAACAATGAGCGGAACATCCAGTAACAACGGCCCTATTTCATATCCACTGAAAATAATAATGATAGTAAATGAACTTAGAACAAATACTCTTCAAATTTTACTCCATGGATTATAGGGAAGATAAGAACCAGTAGCATAAACTCCTAATGACCAAGTAGTTGAACCTTAGATTTTTCAAACAAAACAATCATCTATAACTTAATAAGATCAATGATGCCAACCTTGAGTTACTCGAAGCAAACATCAGCAAACTCCATAGTCCACAACAAAGACACCCATCGCATAACATAAAATATCCAGAAGGTAATATATCAAAACCATTAATGAACAACTTTCCCAAAAGTTGTAGCACTAATACCATGTGAAGTGTCAATGTAACTTAAGCTACTGGGTTGAGAATCAGGCATATGAATGGTCTTATTACTCTCACAATAACTTTTGGTTTAAGCAATAACACAATTCAAAGCAGAACACGCTATATCATATGTATCAGTTTATGTTTATTCAACACTCATTTTAATTCCACTAGATATTGGATGCAGATTGCAGACTAGAAACCGAATCTATCACCATGTGTTATCTTCATTCAAATATCCATAACCCTGTAAAATCCATCAAACTCTGACATAATTCTCCCATAAGGAGGTCAAAGAAAACAAGCTCACCTTAGCCAGGTATAAGTATCTTCTGGAACACGCCTTCCTTCCTTTATACAGTCTTCAATCCATCTATGGTTAACGACGTGTATTCCAAATTTCTGGGCAATATCATATTTCTTCCCTTCAAATTTCCAACACACCTGATCAGTCAAACACAAATACAAACAATCATCAAAAAGTTCGTTACCGAGAGCTTACAGTAACCTGTTCATTCATTCATTCATTCACTTTCTTCTTCCATTTAAACTCACCCTCACATTCGTTTTCTATTCACCACATAGGAACAGAAAACATATCTTACTAAACACACATCTGGACACAACCAAAACCCATCATGGAATTATGCTCTCTCTGTCTATTTCTCTTAATTGAGCTTTTCCTCTCTGAATATCAATTAAGCTCTCTCAAACTCTCTCAATTAAGCGCTCTCACTTTCTTGATCTCTCTCAATTAAGGACTCTCTCTCTCTCTGCCTCTCTCTCTCTCTCTCTCTCTCAATTAAGCACTGTCTCTTTCTCGATCTCTCTCAATTAAGCTCGGTCTCTACCTATCTCTCTCAGTTAAGCACTGTCTCTTTCTTGATCTCTCTCAACTAAGCACTCTCTCTCTATCTCGCAATTAAGCACTGTCGCTTTCTTGATCTCTCTCAATTAAGCTCTGTCTCTCTCTATCTCTCTCAATTAAGCACTGTCTCTTTCTCGATCTCTCTCAATTAAGCTCGGTCTCTACCTATCTCTCTCAGTTAAGCACTGTCTCTTTCTTGATCTCTCTCAACTAAGCACTCTCTCTCTATCTCGCAATTAAGCACTGTCGCTTTCTTGATCTCTCTCAATTAAGCTCTGTCTCTCTCTATCTCTCTCAATTAAGCACTCTCTCTTTCTTGATCTCTCTCAATTAAGCACTCTCTCTATCTTGCAATTAAGCGCTCTCTCTTTCTCGATCTCTCTCAATCAAGCTCTGTCTCTCTCCATCTCTCAATTAATCTTTCTTGACCTCTCTCAACTAAGCTCTCTCCCATCTCCCTCATCAATGCTCTCTCTATTTCTCTTAAGTCTTAACTCTTAACTAAGCCCTCTCTATTTCTCTTAATTAAGCTCTATCTCTATCTCTCTCAACTATGCTCTCTCTTTAATAAAACGAAAAACTAACCGCATGCGTTACGGATTTCGACATTGCACCAACGTAATTGGCGCCTGCGCGTGAAATCAGCTTGATGAGATTGAATCGCTCGGAGCCATGGTAGCCGCTGACCGTTGCCACCACTCGTTCCATGCCTTGAATCGGAGAACCTGAAACTTCAGTTAAAACAAAAAAATTAGCAGAAATCACATTAAACGAAACCCTACCTATCACGGAGGTTATCCTCGGAACAATTCAATTCGTAAAGTGAAGAAAAAAAACAGCAGAAGAATTCTAATTATCTTCTCGGCAAGCTAAAGCATTCAAAATCGAAACCCTAACACACACAGAGAAATAGAGAGACCGTGAGACTGATGAGGAAGTTGAGAGTGTTGTTCTGCTTCCATAGCACTCCAGAGTGCTGAGCAGAGAGCGTTTGGCGGTAAATAAACGCAAATTGAATTTTCGAAATGAATACGAATCTCGACGAGGATTTTGCTTATATATGCTTCTAATTGGGTCGGGTCAAACTTACGAAGCATTACACGGCCCAAATGTTTTAACGGGTCAGGATAATAGCCCATTCATAGTTTAATAATAGTAGCATCATTTGTTTCAAGGAAAGTTATTGCTTTCATTAAAAATAAAAATGCCATTTCTAATCTAAGAATACTGTAATTTTTTATTTTATTCAAGTATAAATTAAAAAAAAAAAAATCAAATACATTTTGATATTCAATTATTTTGTGTTCATAATAATCTTTTACACATATATAATAACTTCCACATGTAAATTTAAAGTATATTTTAATTAAAATATTTAAAAATTACTATTATTATTCAAAAAAATATAAAATCCGTATATAATTTTATGAAATGTAGTTGTATAAATAAAAAATAATAATATAGTATAACTCAGTCAAAATTTAAAGGTTTTTTTTTAAATATGTATAATTTATATTTTAAGAAAATATTTTTTAAAATAATTTGTATTTTATCCTATCATCATCTAATTCCCGTCAAAGACGAGACAATGAGGGCATAATAAACAATAATATTTGATTTGCTACCTAAAATGGAATTTTATTACTATGCCTTGTGATTAATCTGTGAAATAATTAGAAATAATGATTAGCATGATTTTTAAAATATTTATTGTAAAAGCCAAAAAATTATATCTGTTTATGGGATAAAACTCAAAATTATAATACTATTTTAGCTAAAATTTGTTTGAAACCACAAATGATTTTGTAATTTTTAAAAAGTTTTAACATAAAAAAAAAAGTAAGTTGGTAGCCCTCTTTATAAAATGAAAACAAAATGAAACATTTGATGCTTCTAATAATTTAAACCTAAGCTGAGAGACTAAACCGTTGATTTATAAACAAATTGGTATGGATAAACTAATGACTACGACTAAAACTATTATTCCCTACTACCACCATTTGTACAAGTATATAGCTTCTAGGTGACTTTGTTACATCATATCTCTAATCCTATTCGACCTTCCTACAAAACTGTATGCAGTTCTGGAGTTCCGAAAATTAGATGGAATGATGATTGTTTGAATGAATTCTCTTTGTGCTGCTTCTATACACAACTAGCCGAAAGGATTCGGATCTTGCAACTTCAGAGGTACAGAGCTACAAGTCATCTTCATAATCATCAGGTAGATTCAACTTCTCAATCGCAGCCTGTTTTAAAAAGAATTAACAAGCATAAAGTCACGTATGAAAAGTTAATAACTAATATGACAACATGTAGGATAGTGATCAAACAAATTAACTAAATATTCACCACCGATCAGAGTAAAAAGAGCAGTTATTTGTAGAAAAATGTTAATGAGAGCAAAAAGATTGTTGTAATGGTGTTATAAGCCAATAATCACCTTAATGTTAGCAGCATCTGTTGGAGATGGTTTCAAATCCAGAGCAACACCATAATGAAACATTGCTCTCTCATGCATGTTGCGTTTTTTATAGATATTACCCATCAAAGCATAGACACTAATTTCACGAGGAGCAGACTCTTTCAGCTCCTCCAGGACATCCAGAGCCTCATCAAATTTTTCTAAGCTTATGAGTATGGTGGCTTTGTTGTATATGGCAAGTGGATTTTTCTTATCTGCCAAAATAGCCTTCTCCATTACGGCCAATGCTTCCCCGTTTCTCTGACAGATCACAAGCACAATTTCAGATTCATGGATACGGAAACACAAACAAAAGACAAATGCAATTGAAGTTTGTACTACTGCAAGGAGTGCAGGAAGATATTAACCTTTAAAGCATGCAAAGAACTTCCAAGGAATGTCAATATAACGGAAGACCGTGGGTTTATATGGAATGCCATACGGAAATGATGTTCAGAGAATTCAAACTTCTCTTGGCGAAGATATAGCATTCCAAGTCCATACCATGCGTTATAGTGCCTTGAATCAATCCTGAGTGCACTCTGGTAGCACTTAACCCCATTTTCATAATCTTCTAGTGTAACATATCTGCAAAGAACAGTGAATCACGTGAACATGAAAAGCTGTTGAAAATAACTTGTGGATGCATCACCACACGTGTATCATAAACAAAAGATTAACATTCATACTCATGTCCGCAAAGGGTGTGTGCATATGCGTATCTGGGATTCAGTTGAACAGCTCGTTGAAAATTCTTTAGTGCAGTTTCGTGATCTTTCTGCAGGCTGTAGCAATTACCCATGGCACACCTGCCACAGAATTCAACAGAAAAATAAACCAGGATAAGTGACAACAATTAAAATAGATCAGTCAAATACAGCAAAAGTAGGGGAAGGGAAGACTTTCAACTCAAGCTTTCAATTTGCCAAAATAACATTCCTTGGTGCTTGAACAGCAAGATAATATTATCATCAGCATGGTTATGGAAATTCTTCACAAGCAAATAACTCTAGTAAACCAAAATATAAACAAATGTTTTTTGTGCACTTTTGCAAACATAAGAGACAATTTGGCCACCTAAACACACAATCTTTGGTAAAAAAGACAGTAGTATGTAAAAAACTAAAAATGACCTCTAGGAGAAATTTCAGTTGAAAAAATTGAAAGCTGTTACTGAAAGAATTGCAATAAAGTCCAATGCAACACTACCAAGATTGAGGAGCTAAGCGATCAATTGAAACCAGTTCTTGTGCCAGGTAGCTTAGCTTCATGTCTTCCTTTAAGTGCTGCACAATAGAAAAGTCAGTTTGTCATGCAGAAAACAGGCAAGTGATCATTTAAAATTTTAAACTTTAAGTGGGGGGAAGAAGCTAGAGAAATACAAGGATATTCTAGGTGCCACATATCAACATCCAGGGTTCCTTTGTAATTTTGTAGATAACAACCATCAAAAGAGGAATCATTTTAGCAACACCTGGTTTAGTTTATTCCCTGTATTTCTTTTGCCCGTAGCTATGTAACATCAGAGAAATCATAGCCTCAAACATTCTAAGTGTAACATTAGCTTAGGAGCACAACAAGGGTCTTAAAACATTGTTGATTAAGGCAATATCTTTTTATCAAGAGACTTTTACATGTTAAATAGACCAAATGTGAAAGTCCCAAAGGCAACAAATAAAGAAACACAAATGGCTTGCTTTAACAAAGAAAATATATGTTAACTCACATAAAGTACTGTTGAATGTATATCCATTCCTTCCAAACTATAAGGTGTAATCTGACGAGCAAGAGTGAAGGCACGGTCAGCTTCTATATAGTTAACTAGCTCTAAGTATGCTTTTCCAACCTGCATTAAAACATGTTGATGCAAGGAGACTTCAGAGGGGTTGAACTGATGAAACAGATTCAAACTCTAATCTGGAAGGTACAGTTTTCTCATTTTGGCCTTGCAGACAAGGCAGTTTCTGTAACAGGAGGCATTGATAGGCCAAGTTCTATTACACTGACATTTATGTTAAACTGTTGATTGAGAATTGCCCAAGTCATTATTACAAGGAATACTTCGGCCATATACTTAGTATATGTGCATGCTAAATTGAAAATTCAAGGAAAATGATATATTTAATGTATATAGGGTCCAAGATTTTTACAAAATCATACTTATCATATGTACCAATACTAGTTATTCGATTTCTAGAAGCACTCAACAAAATATTGGAATAAAACATCATAAGAAAACTGCAGTATATCTATATCAGTGTTTATGTATGACGGAGCCCAATGGAAGACTAGAAAAACCAAGCCAAGCTACCAAAATTACCTGAGAAAGAACCCAGCCAGTGTTGTAATGCTTCTGTGGAAGTTTCAGATAGGTATCCAGTGCATCCTGCTCTACCATAAACAGATATTAGGAAACAAATGCAACTGGGAACAATTTTACTCATTTTATTTTTTCCATTTTGAAATCCCTCACTACATTACATTAAAAAATAATATAAATATTATCTGGATTTTCCCCAAGATATATTTATGTAATACCTGGCACCTATATAAGCAGGCAAGTCTATAGCCTTCACCAAGAACTCTTAGAAGGGTTAATAGTTCTAAAGCACCAGTGATGACCTTAGAACCACTTATTACTTGCCCGCCAATTTGAAAAGTTGCTGCTTCTTGCTCGTGAGTTTTGGCCTCAATGATAGGAGATGAACAAGAATTTGTTGATGTATTATTTAAAGAAGAATCATCTGGAACATCATTACGAATCCCTAAAATTAAAGAAAAGAGAAATCATTAAGAAACAAGGAAAATTTTTGGTAATAATCACACCTTAAGAAAGAAAATTAATAAACCATAAGCATTAATAGATATGCAAACCCTTCAGGTTAATGTAGTTCGGCATATTACATTGACACTAGCAAAGGATTAATATTTGTATGTGGCTCACCAATTTAAATAAACAGATGATATGAATTCTCCTTCAGATATCTTTAGAAAGGGTATAGCATAGAAGAAAATTGACTACAAACCTAACATCATCAACTGGGATGCAACTTGTACTAGTGAATGACTTAATAAACATTGCAACAAAACTATTTGTGAAACATTACCACATAAAAGAATAAACTTATATAGTAGAGAAGTGAGACATTTAAAGATTCATCATCACCTTCATCAATGTTTTCATTGGCCCATGACTGCCCTTTACGAATTGCCATTGAACGAAGTGCCATATGGTTTAGCTTTGAACCTCCCTTATTTGAGTTATTAGTTCCATTTCCAGGCACAGCTATTGAATTAGCATTTGTGCTTACACTTGATTCACTAGAGAGTCTTGAACTACGTCGAGGACCAGAATCAGAAAATAATCTACCGGAAATCTGTAACAATATATATTTAGTGCAAAAAAAAAAAAACAGCAGAAAATAGAGTCTGAAAAAGTCAAGCATTCAACCCAGAG